>CP092873.1:46347265-46463152 GCA_030710605.1 Cordylochernes scorpioides | reverse complement strand
TGAGTCCTGATATTTGGTATCATATCTTTGGTCTTAATGGATCTTGTTGGAATTCCACCGCATTGTCCTTGGTCTCGGAGTTCCAGCTACATGTAGACAATGGTCCAACATCTCGTAATTTGGCTTCATTCCAATTCCATGGGATTAGGGACTTGTGGTATCCAATCTTCAGATTTCTACAACACTGTCACATACAACAACTATGATAATCTTATTCTGAAACACACTAATTATTCATAAATAAAACAAGAAAATATTATAATGGCAGCATTGCGACTACTTAAAGTTCAGCCTATTTATTTGAACCTGTGTTACTTTGTTATTTACCTTATGGGCAACGGTTACATAAGTCAGTAGCTATAAGATGGTGGCTCGAATTTCTAGATGTGTTACTTCTTTAGCCACTTTAACAAGTGTCTGTATGTATGATGGGAATGCTCATTCTAAAGTCCTGGTGCTTTGATAAGGCACAATTGGATTGTAGATTTTAAACACAAGGTAATAAGACCAAATCCATATGAATAAATAGTGTGTGACGTTTCGGTAACAGCGTTGTTACCATCTTCAGACAAAAGTACTGAATGTCACACAAAGTCGCACACTATTTATTTATTTGGATTTGCTCTTATCACCTTATCTCTTAAAGTTTTACACAAATAAATTCACTGGCAATGCGTTTCTTTTAAATATCATCAAATAATATCTCTACAGACCTTACTGCAATGGTATGAGTTATTGAATGAGAGGGCTTGGCTCATCAGTAGTGAACCCTCTCAGCGGTTTCGCCAAATTAATCTCTAGACCGCTCTACTATTGTATAGTAACCAGTCCAATACAATAGTAGAGCGGTCTAGAGATTAATTTGGCGAAACCGCTGAGAGGGTTCACTACTGATGAGCCAAGCCCTCTCATTCAATAACTCATACCTTGGCAGTAAGGTCTGTAGAGATAATATTTGATGATATTTAAAAGAAACGCATTGCCAGTAAATTTATTTGTGTAAAACTTTAACGATAGATGGCAATAAAATTTAATTTACCTTATCTCTTGGTGCTTTGTTTCTGAAAGGTTCACCATAATTCTACCAATATGGAGAGACTTTCTCGAGAGTTTTGGTAATTTGTTACTGCCATAGAAAACTGAGCCATGTATTTGTTTCTATTGAGAGGTGGATCAGCAATTGTTTGACTTTGTTACTTCTTTAGACACTTTACCAAACATCCGTATCTATGGGGTGATGGTTCCAATGTATTGGTATTTTGTTAGGCCTTTAGAGACTTTATCAAACGCTATATTTATGGGGCTTAATTCAAATTCATTGTTACTTTGATACTTCTTTAGAGACTTTACCAAACATCTGTATCTATGGGGTGATGTTTCCAATGTCTTGGTATTTTGTTAGGCCTTTAGAGACTTTATCAAACGTCTATATTTATAGGGCGATAGTTTGTGGTGTGTCAATTTATTAAGTCCAGCGATGGCCCAGAAAGTATTTCAAAGTTGGTGTTTATTAGTATTACGTATTAGCTACATTTTTATAGAAGTTAATAAAGGAAGACAACACCCTAGAATGTCTATTGGGTTCTCATTGACTTCCACCAATCTGCCGCGCCACACAGCGGTGGTCATCTCCTATTTCCAGGCCCCGCTTGTATGTTTGCCGTGGTCTGTCATCCCAGCAGGCTGTCTCTCGGCTCCCACAAGTTCAAATTCATTGGTACTTTGTTACTTCTTTAGGCACTTTACCAAACATTTGTATCTATGAAGTGAAAGTTCAAATATCTTGGCACTTTGTTGAGGTTGTGACTCTTAAATCTTGGTATCTTGTTACAGCAATAGAGAACTGCACCATATATACGGCTGTTTGTATGGATTGGTATCTTGGTACTATGGAATTTGGTATTTAGACTTTCTTCGGCTCTAGGTGGAGTGTTATGGAATGAGAAACAAGATTGGCGGAGGTATAGGCTCAGTGTTGTCCTTTTAATAAAATATATGATGGGGGACTATGACATGAACAAATATTTATTCAAAATGTTGCATTTGAACATACAGTTGAACCTGTCTATAGCGTCCCCTCTTGGGACTCACCAAAATTGGGCGCTATAGAGAGGGGGCGCTATAGACAGGTTTTACTGTATATCTAAATATTATATTTTTAATACAACCTTATATAATATCTCTCTAGAAAAAATTCTAAAAATATATATTTATATAACAATCTGGCGCCTTGTTTTTCCATGGTGAAAATTTTTGAATTTTTAAAGCAAAATTTATTGTTGGTTTGAGCTCCTTTTGAACAGACCCATTATTGTAAAGGAGCAGAAAAATAATACGTTACACAAATCATTGCTATGACCATTTCTCATACAATACAAATGTATTTTATTAAATTCCAATTTACCTCTTTCTTGAAGACACACATGAAGAAATTATAAAATAATAAAATGGCAAGAAGTAGAAACCTACAATATGAGATTTGTGGTTTTCCTTTAGAAATCTCAACTTAGAACGCCTAAGATGGTAAAGTTGGCTAACACTTTTGGTGGGGATCTTTTGAAGAATACTATGTTGAGTGTCGTAATTTATAGAAAGGAATGGAATATTCTTCTGATTTTTCTTTATGATATTATACTGTGGTAATACAGAAGTCACTTAATCTTGTTCTTAAATTTATTTTAAAGGTGTTCAACTGTTTCAATATTTGAGCTGGGAAATGTTTTAATTGTGTCTTTCCATTTAATAAACCTAAAGAAATTGATTAAAATTTACCTAAACATTATCTGATTACAGCCAGATCTATTTACATAATCTTCTTCTTCTTTCTTATCTTCACTCAATCATATTAGAGTGTCAAGCTTGTAAAGCTTGTTGATATTGTTTGTTGGGGATGAGTAGAGAACATCAATAGATGAGTCAATACAGTCAACAATGTGTTTTGAGGTTGCAGATTGACACTAAGTACATAGTGGGAAAACCTTGCAACCATTCTGGAAAGTTATTGTCCATAGATGACCAGACTAAAGTCTGAAAATCAAAGACTGTTGTCCTCTTGGGAGGAAAGAACCGGTGCTTGTCCCTCCTGCTATGTACCAGTCATGTGCAGCATTAGTATTTGCATAGTTAAACGATTGCTTAGTTGATTGCTCTATTCAAGATAGGAATTACATTGTAATTCACATTGTCCAATCAATTGTTCCAGTTTGATTTCCTATAAATGAACAATACTCACACAGCACATGTGGCAAATGCTGATTCTCTTATCTTTGCCATCCTATCTTGTGTCCAATGGTCTTGTAGCAATTCCACCTCACTGCCACGTCTCCTTGATCTTGGAGGAACATGTTGACTCCATCAGGAGATCATCCTTGGAACTGCCAGGAATTCCACTGTAGCAGGATATGGAAATTAAATTACTGCAACATACAACAACTTGGTGTGACACTTATGTAAAGACCAATTACTTAGCTTAAAGGTAAAGATGAGAAACTAGTCTAATGGTAAACACAAGGTAATAAGACCAAATCCAAATAAATAAATAGTGTGTGACATTTCGGTAACAACGCTGTTACCGAAACGTCACACACTATTTAATTATTTGGATTTGGTCTTACTTTCTTGTGTTTATAATCTATAATCCAAATTTTGCCTTATCAGGAATGGCAGTAGTCAACTTAAAACCTCAGACACAGAAATATTTGTCTACTGCTCATCAAAAGAAACTTATAATTTTGTATAAATCTTAATTATAATCAGCAAGAAGTGTAAATATTTTGTTTTAGAATATTCAAAAAGTAATACAGATACATTTTGGAGAATGGTAGTTTAACTATCTCAACTCTCAGAAGGAATCGGAAAAATAAGAAATATTGGGTCGGTGCAAAATTATTTGTCGTTTTTTTTTTTTGGCAGTAACTTTAAAATGCAATAACTTACTTCAAACAAGACTTTATTAATCAAAATAAAAATAATTGGAATCTATTTATCCTTGTCAACAGGAAACTAGCTCTTTTATTCCATTTTGATAAAATTCTGAAGTTATAAAGGCAATTAAATCATTAAAGGCCGCTTCGGCATCGCCTTGATATAGAAAACATTTCCCTTCTATGAAGTTGGTAAAATGCCTGAAAAAGTGGTGGTCGGTAGGTGAGAGGTCTGGTGAGTATAATGTGTGATCTCCCCGCATTGTCAATTAGCTCTTTTCACCGATGATACAACTATAATAGAGCTCGTTCTACAGATCATTCCTGCATTCATAATTATATTGAAATCGTCTGGTGTGAGAAATCAATTTCTATTCACAGAAGTCCTGGGAAATTTATCTTTTCTCCACATAAATATTTATAATTTCACACACAGGAGAAATCTTTAAAACGACACCAAAATGTCGTTTATTTAAGTTCGCTAATATACCAACAATAACATAAAAACTAATCATTCATTCCTCTCATATTTATATGAAAAAACTGTTGAGACTTTGCTTAGAATTTTTAATAAAACTGATTCCAGGAAAATATTATTTAAACATTATATTTATTGATTTACAAGAGAGAGAACAAAATATAAAAGGGAAACTAATATTAAAACAAATGAACTTTTCTTTTTTCGGTTAGCGCTTATTTACCTGTGAACTTATACACATTCTGTGGTAACATTTAATTAATATATATACAACAGAAACTTATATTTTAAATTCTGGAATCCCAAATAAATTCAAATCTTCAACACTATAATCTCTATTGAATAAATTTCTAACACTATAATCAATATTCGAAATTATTATAGAAGTGTATGATTCTTTTAAAAATAAACAATTTCTACTATCCTTACTGCAATGGAAAGATTAATGGGAGGACCTGGCACATCTATAATAGTTTCGAATTTTGATAACAGATGGCGCGCTAATGCATTATAATATAACTATAATCAATACACAAGAACATTCGGGTCTCCAATCTCTACAATATACAATAAACCTTGCAGTAAACCAATATATTCAATATGCTAAATATAAATAGATAAAATTTATAAATTTAACATTAATATATATATATAACCTAATAATCTCTTTAGTTAATTGTCATACAAAGTATGATCAAGAAGTTCCCATACTGCCCTAATTGAAAACAAAAAACGTAGAATGAAATAAAAGGATGGCTATCAAAAATAGGAAAGAGTTTTAACACCAGATGCACTTAAATGTTTGCCTCGCATATATAGTATAGTATATATAGTAGCAACAACGCGATTAAATTGAAATTAAGACTTTAAAATGGAATAATGTGTTTGATTGAAATTATGTTTTCTACGAATTGGTAAATCAGCCAGTAAAGGTTTTGAATTGTTACAAAAAATCATTTTATGATGCATTCGCATCATCACAGCTACCTATTTAAAATGATAATGATACAATTTTAATGAATAACATTTGTTAAAGCGATATTTATTGGCGATCTTTCACTCAGGGAGAAGCAGGGCAAAGACAGACAGATATCATTTGGTTAGTGCTCTGAATGATGGTTAGTGCTCTGAATGATGGTTAGTGGTCTGAATGATGGTTAGTTCTCTGAATGATGGTTAGTGCTCTGAATGATGGTTAGTGGTCTGAATGATGGTTAGTTCTCTGAATGATGGTTAGTGCTCTGAATGATGGTTAGTGGTCTGAATGATGGTTAGTTCTCTGAATGATGGTTAGTGCTCTGAATGATGGTTAGTGGTCTGAATGATGGTTAGTTCTCTGAATGATGGTTAGTGCTCTGAATGATGGTTAGTGCTCTGAATGATGGTTAGTGGTCTGAATGATGGTTAGTTCTCTGAATGATGGTTAGTGGTCTGAATGATGGTTAGTGCTCTGAATGATGGTTAGTGCTCTGAATGATGGTTAGTGCTCTGAATGATGGTTAGTGCTCTGAATGATGGTTAGTGGTCTGAATGATGGTTAGTTCTCTGAATGATGGTTAGTGGTCTGAATGATGGTTAGTGCTCTGAATGATGGTTAGTGCTCTGAATGATGGTTAGTGCTCTGAATGATGGTTAGTGCTCTGTTCTAGAAGACAGACTATTAAACCTCGACTATTACCTCGAGTTAAGTAATAAAGTATAGAGTAATATAAAGCAATAATGCTCCATCTTAATATCCACGAAATGAAAGTATTCAAACACTAATGTTTCTTTTTCACACAAATCAAACTTCTACTGTTCTTACTGCGATGAAAAAAAAAATATATTGAGAGATTTGGCTCATCAGTGGTGAACCCTCCCAGCGCCAATTTAATCTATCAGTCCACTGAGCTCAAATACTGTAGTGGACAAATCTGCTTATATACGCTGCGTTAAAGAGTTGAATCTCAGAAATATCACAATGAGTGCGTTTCCTGCATTTATTTTAGCCATATATATTAAGTTATTTGATATTGATAGGTTAGAATATTTTTTTCTCTCTAATGTGTTTTATGTAAGCTTTCCCTATTTTAAATTAATTTATAAAATACTCAGTCCTTATGATTCCTATAATCAGCTGCTTTAACCATTGTAACCTTAAATTTTCTACTTACTCCCTCACGATCACGATGCTATTATGTTCAGTTTCATTTTTATTATGTCTATATTTCAATTTATATGCAAAATCGCAATTCCAATGCAATATTTTAAAATCTTTATATATCGAACTTCACTCTATATATTTATTTCTACTTTTCTCTCTACTTTTTTTTGATGAAATTTCACTACAATTCTGCTTGTTAATTTACTCAGACTTTTTCCTTTACATTATTTATCTTATAAATTTTTTTGTATTACCTTCAATTCGTTTGCATTTTTAAAATTTTTCTTTGCCAAGTTTTCTTAGATTATTTTCGCCTCTTTTCAGATACTTTTAGATATATTTGGTCAAAGTTTTATTTTCCTTCTTTTGTTTATTGACACTCTACTGCTATTTTCTATTTAGCATACTCCCTGTCTACCTAGAAGTTTTATATTTTATAAACCATCATTGTCATTGGGTTGAGTGAATGTACACATTTTTAGGCCTCTAGGTGGCATGATTGTATATTAAAATTATATTACAAAACTTCTATTGAAACAAACAAAGTCTTTATTTAAGATATTTTAGTCTAACATAAGATTATCTTGGGATATTTTTTATGAAAGAGATTGACATAAAAGTAGAGAAATAAAATTATATTGGCTCAATACAAATACTAATACTAAATTTTGAAGGTATGATGTCTGTGAAAAAAGGAACATCAATAAAAATCATGAACAACAAAGAAGAAGGTTTTGACGTGAAAAACAAAGGATGGTCTTTAATTTTTAAATAACCTTTTGTATTTAGATATATAATCTTTTGCATTTAATCATTTCTTACTTTCACAATGCTGTGCTAAGTATATAAGCTAATAAATATATTTTATATCGAAATGCTCCAACTCTTCATTCGAATATTAACAACAAATTTGATATTTAAAATCGTAATCGTCGGGAACAAAATGATATATACCGACTCATATATACAAATAATAATTTACATCTTAAAAAATATAACTATATAAATACAATACATTCAAAAGTATATGAATACAATATTTTCACACAAATAAACGAATACAATCCTTTTAGAAATAAACAAATATTATACGTTCACACACAAGAGTAGATAAATATAATACTTTGAGAAATATATAAATACAATTGTTTCAGAAATATAAAATTCAATACTTTTTTTCAGAAAAAGATGAATATAATACTTTCAGAAATGTATATATATGTACAAGTGTATTTCAGAAAAAAAAACAACAGTACTCTAAGAAATAGACGAATAATTTATTCAAAAGTAGATATTTATAAGTATTCAGGAAATATATATAAACAACATTTTCAGAAAGAGATAAGTACAATAATTTCACACATACAAATTGATTTTGTAAATATTGCGTAAATAAATATATATATACAATTATTTTAGATATCTATTAATACAATGATTTAAGAAATGCATATTTACAATAATTTCAAAAGTAGATAAATACAATATTTTCACATAAATAAACAAATACTTTCAGAGAGAGAGAAATAAACAAATTACTTTCACTTTTAAATACTTTCACACACACATAAGTAGATACGGAGCGTTCCCAGAAAAGGTTAACTTTGGTAGGCAGCGCTGTACGTTGCCACCGCCGTACCTTCGAGGCGTTTTACACGAGTTAAAAATACAATTTCGGTGAAATACTTTGAAAATTTTACCAAATTAAATATATAAATTTAAATTATAATTTTAAAAAGATTTAACAGTTTAAAAAAACATTTTTTTGACGTGACAACGTCTTAAATTAGGTTGCGGCTGGGAGTCACTTATGAAAAAGTGTAACGCCCGGTAACGTTACGATGAGTCACCGAACGAGAGTGCTGCGCGCGCAGCGCTAGAGAATTAGGCGCATTGAATCGGCGCATGCTTGTCTCTGTCTTTGTCTTTCTCGAACGTTCTTGGCGTTGGAAAAACAAGAAAGCGTCATAATACAAGTTCACACGTGTGGTTAAAGTATCGTCAGCTGTGTCTGTAGTGAAAATGTGGAGTGCTTAGATTCGTCATTTACAACAACTACAACAATAAAGGTAAATAATTGTACACTGATATTTCATTATCGTAAACTATGATTGATTGATTAATTGTTAGATTGACACAAAAGTTGAGAAACTGAGTTTATAGGGTATGTCATACTATTGATAAATGTTGATAGTGTTAAGTAAATTATTAGTTTAAAATTAAATAATTAATTAATTATTATTTTACAAATTTTAAATAGTTTCAAATTTATTTAGCAAAAATTTGAACCTTCGATCTGAATAAATGTTTTGATTTTCGAATTGATTCTTTAAAATTACAAATATTAAGAAAAAGTGGCAGATATAAGAAAACTTTATTTAAACTGTGTTGAGCAAGAATTTTAACATCTAATTTAAGTAAATGTTTTAATTTTCAACTTCATCATTTACAATTACAAATTTAATTTAATTTCAAATTTATTTAGCAAAAATTTGAACCTTCGATCTGAATAAGTGTTTTGAATTTCAAATACCAACGCGGCTGGTGGAGTGGCGATCTATCGTAAATTATCATCGACATCTACGGCGGAAGTGTTCCAAGTTGCGATTACAGACGTAACTCGTGTCATTAAAACCAAGGGTGACATGTGCATGACTGAAGTTACTTGCTTCGCCGCTAATACTAGCTTCAAGTTTATACTCGGTGCTGTATATATTCATCCAGGAGCTAGTATGCAGGATATTGGAATGTTACTATGGCAAGGACTCTGTCCGTACATTCACAACAGCCAGTACGTGCCACCGTTCGTGCAAGTTGATTCTAGTATACCGATTCTTCTGTGTGGTGATTTTAACAAAAACGTAAAGCCTGACAACTCGTTTCTTAATTTCATGAAAAATACGTATAATCTTGATTGCGTATCAAACGTTTCTAAGTCAACTACGTTAAAAGGAACAACTATCGACTTGACTTTCGCAAGACACATTACAGCAGAAACACTTCCTTTCATTTCATATTTCTCCTATCATCGTCCTATCCTCAACAAAATCACTCAAATAGGAATTAGTTAAGTTTAAGTTTACATGTACAATGTTTTAGTAAACAAAATATATTTCTATAGTTAAAATTTGTGCAATTCTTATTTTCATTCAATTCCTTGTTCCTATTGTGCAATTTAAATATATTCATATCAATAAATATTCTACCGTTGTCACGTAAAATCTTCGCCCGTAAAACCGACTTTACAGGCAACCATTGTTTTAAATATAAAATATTAAACTAATTTTTCTAAAAACGAACATTATTTTTTTTAATTATCTGAAACTAACCTAATTCAACTTATCTAAAACTAACCTTATTTAGCGATTAAACTGACCTAATTTAACCTATTTGAATCTAACCTCATATACGCTATTACACTACCTTTTCATTTTCAAAAATAAATTAAAAACGTTTATATTAAATAATAACATTTTTAAAAATCGACTTTCTGGTTCACACTTTTGTATCTAATCAATTATGTATTTTTTTTATTTCTCTCTATAAAAAAATCTCGGTATAGTTTAGATTAGAATATTTTAAGTGGCATATTTTCAAGTCATATATTTATACACAAGTTTTATATTTATTTTACAAATATTGTATAAGCAGTGATTAATAAACTTTGCAAAAAAAATCTTAATGCATTATTAATAACATGACGTTATGTTATATTCCAATAGGTAAAATAGGTAAGTTCCAGATGGGTTATAAATTAGGTTAGTTTAAGGTGTGTTATAAAAAGGTTAGTTTCATTAATTAAAATAAGTTAGATTCAAATAGGTTAAATTAGGTCAGTTTAATCGCTAAATAAGGTTAGTTTTAGATAAGTTGAATTAGGTTAGTTTCAGAAATAATGTTCGTTTTTAGAAAAATTAGCTTAATATTTTATATTTAAAAAAATGTTTTTTTTTTTAAACTGTTAAATCTTTTTTAAATTATAATTCAAATTTACATATTTAATTTGGTAAAATTCAAAGTATTTCACCGAAATTGTATTTTTAACTCGTGTAAAACGCCTCGAAGGTACGGCGGTGGCAACGTACAGCGCCGCCTACCAAAGTTAACCTTTTCTGGGAACGCTCCGGTAGATACATATATTACTTTCAGAAATATATAAACACAATTGTTTCAGAAATACAAAATACTTTTTTTTTTCAAATATAGACAAATACTTTCAGAAATGCATATATATAAGTATTTCATAAATAGCTATATACAATGCTCTTTCAAAAATGAATATATTCAAGTATTTCTCAGAGAAATAGATAAATAAAAGTATTTCAGAAAATCTATAGAAATACTTTCAGAAATAAGTACAATATTTTCCAAAAAAATAGACAAATACAATATACTCTTTGATAAAGAGATAATTACAATAATTTCACACATACAAATTGATTTTGAAAATATATCGCGTAAATATATACATTCAGAAATATTCAAATACAATGCTTTAAAAAAAGACATGTATATTAATATAATACTTTCATATATATATATATAAAAGAAATGATTTTTAAAAAGGCATACAAAAATATGTATATAAGCAAATATTTAAAGATATAAATATTCAATGCTTTCAGATATTGGCATATACACTCCTAGAAATTGACAATTATAATATACTTTAGAAGTAGATAATAAATTTAGAAATATTTTTTTATACAAGATAGGACAAAACCTCTTAAAATATAAATTTAGAAAAATCATGGGAGGAGTTTACAGGGTTTATATTTATAAAATATGTTGATGTACAGGCTATATAAATATTTAATTGTATATATTGTTTGTGTTGTTTACTTTTATATATTTGACTATCAAATTATAAAACTATTTTAGTGGCGTATTATTCTTTTTAAAATAAAACAATTTCTACTGTCCTTACTGCGATGAATATTTGACTATGAATATTTATAGATTCTTGCTGGACAACTTCGTTTGTATATCGTCTGATTATTTTGACTTCTTCATTAAAGTTTTATATTTTGTTTGTAATAGCTCTTGCAATTGTTTCTAGAAAGTTATTTTCTTTATAAGCTAGTATAAAACTATTCATTTTTACAAATTTGAGACATTTCCAGAATAAAGGTGCTAATTTGACATTACTGGACTGATGTCAGATGTACTAGAATATCGCTTCAGTTGACATATTTGTTAAGTCATACTGTCAATTTTACATATTGGGTTCTTCCGAAAATTATTCTGCTTTAAATTATCTTGTCTTTCTAAGATATTTAAAAATTGTTTTAAAATCGTTGAAGAACTTTTAAAAAGTTTCATTTTTTTCTATTCATTTGTATTTATTAGTCTTCATTTATATCAATTATTCATAGTTTCTATTTGAAATAAATATTCAAGTCTAATTTGGTATAATATTTGCACAATTCCAGCGTTGATTCCTGATAGGCATGATCACTCAATCACTAACCTGGCTTCACAATTTTGACATCTCGAGAAATTGGCGGCTGAGATGGGAAATAGGCCTTCTGCGATTGTTTGAAAAAAAAAGATAAATATATTGGAGCTCTAATTGTTTACCGCTATGACACATCACTCCTCAATTCTACACTCAGCTGACGTCTTTGGTTGAAATAAGGTGTAGGGACATGTTAAATAAACTCTCTGGTCTTCTAAAATATTTGTTAAAATAAAAATAAAAAGTTATAATTTTAATAAAAAATATGTGCTAAAACCATGTCCTATCATATTTTAATCTATTTTGATTTTCTTTCTTTTAACATATACATTTTCTCCCAGCAGTGTGTCCATTGATAATTTCTGTTCTGTTCCAAAATCACTTCATTGAGTACCGCTCAAAAAGAGCAACCTAGTTTATGATAATTGCAACGATGAATAATATGTGAAGGTTATTCACATATTAAACAAAATGTTAACGCGGGATTCAATCCCGGTTCATGGCAGTCGGGAATCGGGGGTGTTACCCGCTCATCCACCGACTTAATAATTTGTGCCTTATGATTAATGTAGTGCAAAAATATTTTTAGTTAATTTGTATTTTTATACTCAGAGTAGTGTAATACCAAATTAAAAATTTACATTATTTTAGGTTAAAGGATATTGCTGATTTTTGTTGCTCCATGGAATGGGGAGGTGCCATTGCCCCGTTAGTCAGCCACATTTCAGAGTTCCCTGTTCACAGTTACCATAACGGCTCAGGGCTCACGACACCTTAATACATGGCAGTCCCTTACTTGTGCTGCTTCTCCCGCCCGCCACGTAGAGGAAGACTTCTGGGCAGAAAAGGATATTGCTAAAATGTATATATAGAAGTCCAAGTATGGAGAATAATTTGTGTGGAGTTGCCGAGATTTATCTCCCCCTTTGGAGGAATTTTTTATCAGTTTTTTTTATATAATGAAAAATTGCTCATATATTTATCATTTTATAATCTAATTTATTCATATATACATTTTGTATTTATGCATATATAATATTATATGGACGTTGTAATAAAGTAGTTTTTTGATGTGTCGCTTTATTAAGTTCAGCGATGGCCCAGGAAAGTATTTCAAAGTTAGTATTTATTAGTGTTACATATTAGTTACATTTTTATAGGAAGCTGATAAAGGAAGACAAAAGGACAATACCTTAGAATGTCCATTGGGTTCTCTTTTACTTCCTCCGGTCTGCCGCGCCACGCAGCGGTGGCCATCCGTACTATTTCATGGCCCCGCTTGCATGTTTGCCGTGGTCTGTCATCCCAGCAGTCTGGAAGGATGTCTCTCGGCTCATACAGTTATAATCTGAATTTATATCTCTATCAAGCGCATACAATCTATACATAAATTGGTAGGCGTTCAAATGGCCAATTTCCAATGAGATATTGTGAGCGATAATATCAAGAGACACCATCACATCCTGGAAGCAAATGGCGTCTCAGAACTTCAGGTCCATAAGCCGGCACATAGTCCATCCTTCATCTCATCCTCTAACATCTAACCTTTTGGCTGGAGTTCGCCGCGAAGAATGTATTTCTGATTATAAACTTGATCCCGTTCTTTTTATCACTTCTTATATAATGTTATAAACGTCAGCATACACCCGTCCAATTAAAGTTTCCTAGTTCTACGCTAAAATCCTCGACAATATTTTGGATGCGTAGAGCTGTACCAAACTTAAGCATTAAAACACACGCCAGAAATATGGTGGTAACAAAGGAGTATCACGAACTTCAATTTCAATACTCAACGGACGTCTCATTCTTTTATGTACATTATTGTCGACAAACCATTTAAAAACTTCGCAACATTGGGTGATAAATGAGGAAGTAAAATTCAAATGCTGCTGAAATTTCGTCATCTGGTGCAAAAAAAAAAAAAAAAAAATTGAAAGAGGTAAGGCATGACTCATCAGTGAACCCTCCCTGCAGTTTCGCCATCTTGCCACCGCTGGGAGGGTTCACCACTGATGAGCCATGCCTTCCCTCTTTCAATTTTTAATCAATGGAGTATAAGAGAAATGGCTGTAGAAATATATTTTAAATATAGAAGTTTAAACACGAGGTAATAAGACCAAATAAATAAATAGCGTGTGACGTTTCGGTAACAGCGTTGTTACCATCTTCAGACAAAAGTACTGAATGAGAAATTTTATTTATTTATTTCGTTTTAATTTACAGGTGTTACATTCGAGCACAGCTCGCGAGTCACCTTGTCCTGGCTATTTACACATGGCGTGGAGTAGAGGTGGTCCCCCTGGACCTTGCAGGAGGGCAGCTGTTGGGCGATGAGCTCTTGACTAAGTGTCAGGGCCGGTTCGTCGGATTTGGGGATTGATATTTCCTTTATTTTGTAGAATATCTTGTATGATTGGATTATATTTGAATTTTGCATTTGAAGGTATAATTTCTTAACGGAAGTTTGGTACATATCTTCTAGATCGGGTTGGTTCAAGTCCTCCTTCAGTGTCTTGTTTGATAGGTTGAATGGAGCTTCTATACTTGTCCGAAGGCAGATTCTCATAAATGCGTTTATCCTATTTTTGTCTGTGGTTGTAATATATTTTTACCAAACTGGGAGTGCGTATGTTACTATCGGGAGGATTCTTCTGTATAGAGTAAACTTTTTTGTTTTGTAGACAATTTGCTTCTATAGTTGAACAGACTTGATAATGTTATTTTTGCGATTTTTGCTTTCTTTATGATATTTTTGACATGCATTTTGAATTTCAACTTTGAGTCTAAGGTAACTCCAAGATATTTAAGGCAATGAGAAATTTGGAAATATCTTTATTTACGGGGCTACTAACCAAAATAAAATGATTTTTGAGCCCCAATGGCCGCGTAAAGCGGAATGAGAAAAAAAACACAGCATGTTTTATATAGTTACTGTTATCAAGTGTGTAAACAAGATAGCAGATAGGAAGAAGATATTTTTCTGAGAAACACAGATAATTATTCTTAGAATTAAAAGTGGAAAAAACTAACATTTTTTTAGATATAATTAAAAGCATATCTATAAATATCATTGATATTTTATCTTTCTTTCATTCTGTTAATTATACCACATTTCCTTTGAATGTTTGTTTAAATTGACTCCTAAAATAATTTTTCTCATAATATAGTGTGTAACCTTGTTTCTTTTAGTTTAAAATTATTATGCCCTGTGAAATTTCTATGTTCTACAAGTGCAGAATTCTTAATTTTATCCCATTTTTAGAGCATATTCATGGTTTTTCATTCTTTCTTTCAAAGTTCTGGATGTTTGTCCTACATAGCATTGGTCACATATTCTACATTCACTTCTGATAAGGCACAATTTGGATTATAGATTATAAACACATGGTAATAAGACCAAATCCAAATAAATAAATAGTGTATGATATTTTGGTAACAACGCTGTTACCGAAACGTCACACTATTTATTTATTAGATAATAAAAAGGCATATATTGGATTTAATAAAATATTTATTTGACAATATTTCGGTTGGCTGAACGCCAAACCTTTATCAATGCATTATATTTTTGTATACACAAACTCTGCGCCGCATAGTGTTATAATATCACAGTTAAAAAAAAGTAGGTGGTGGAAATTGTGCAAGCAAAAATTATTATATGATATATACACATATAGATATTTGATTTCTAATTAACCTATAACTATGCAAGCTGCATTTGCTGACAGTGTTTTGCCTACATTGAGTGTGTGTGTGCAGACAATAAGTCTGTCAGCAAGTGCTTGGAGAACCTGGTGATCTCCAATGGAGCCAGCTCCCTGAAGTACGGCTGAAGTGGATCCAGATGGTGGACAATGTGGTGATCTTCCCATCCACCTGTCAGAAGAAATTACAGAGATGTTGGTTGCGGTGCAGGCCAAGATGGATGGCAACAGTTATGGTCCCATAATCATTAAATATATACAGTAGAACCTCTCTTTAGCGGACACCTCTCTATGAAGGACAGTTTTCATTTACAAAATTACCATTTTTACTATTTAGAAACTCTCCGGTAAGAGGATACCTCACCCTAAAGGACACTTTGTCTCTGCAATTAGGTGTCCTTTACAGGGAGGTAGTTCTACTTTATACAGAAATTGCAAAGAAGATATATGCAATAGACACAAGGAAATAAGACCAAATCCAAATAAATAAATAGTGTGTGACGTTTCGTTAACAGGTAACATTCAGTACTTTTGTCTGAAGATGGTAACAACGCTGTTACCGAAACGTCACACACTATTTATATATTTGGATTTGGTCTTATTACCAGTGTTTATAATCTATAATCCAAATTGTGCCTTATCAGATATGTAATAGATGTGAATCTTCTGAATATGAATTAAATAATACAACAGGTTTCTGGAGATGTGTTTTTTAAATTTTTTTTATTGTAATCTCAAGTTTTCGGCCATTTACCGCCTTTCTACAGGAGTACAACAGTGAACAATAATGCTCGGCGTTTCATTATTGTTCACTGTTGTACTTCTGTGGAAGGGTGGTAAAAAGCAGTTGTCTAATTCTACCCACCATGATAATCATGGCCTGTACTGGACCATATGTACTAGGGAAGCAAAAAAAGAAAAGAAGGGTGATAAATGGCTGAAAGCTTGAGATTGCAATAAAAAGTAAAAGTAACTCATCTCCAGAACCCACTTGCATTATTTAATTAATAAAGAAGAGATATAAAAGTTAATGGTGTCAAATTTATTTATTGAAGATATATAGGCTTGGAGAGCTTTCAGACAATAACATCCTTCAACAGGCTATAAGGTATTTGTATTACACCCTGTTGAAGATGTAATTGTCTGAAAAAAAAAAACTGCCTAAGCTTATATCCCTATATATATAAAAGTCAGTGTATGTATGTATGTATGTATGTGTGTTTGTTCCTATGTCGGCTATACACGTCCACAATACGTAACTAATCTGACTGAAATTTTAACAGTATATAGAGTAGAATATGGAAAAACTTATTGTGAAAATATCAGGTTTCTATCCCGAATATTCTTCGAGTTATTTGCAAATTGCGTCGCAAATTTGCCTTTTCGCTCGCAAGCAGCGCCTCTAGCGGTGAAGATGGGAGGTAATATCAGCTGATATAATGTACATGTAAAACGTGTTTTGACAGGACATAGAGAAAAATCTGGAAAAGATATTTATCGGATTTTAACCAATAAAAAATAAAATTGACAGGTTATGGGCAAAAATAGTTGTTTTTTTTTTAGTCAGAAAATTGCTGTATCATGTTTGATTATCAGATACAAAATTATATCGGGAAAAATTCCAAAAAGCTGAGACCACGGGTGAAGTCAGTTCATTTTTAGTGTGCAGGAACAAAATTCTAACAGAAAAACATTCATTCGAGCAGAAGACACAAAGCCAGAACATCTCTTTATAAAAATATCGCTTCTCAGACACAAAGTTTGGAGCGGGACGTTTCACAAGAGTGACATCCACGGCGCCAATTTATAATTGTAACGAATAGTATTTGAATAAAAACATTTAATCGGGTAAAACTCGGGCGTTGCCCGAGTCATTCGGCTAGTCTTCAATAAAAAACTTGTTCCCGTAAGCTATTGTCTCTTCTTACCAATGATAACCAGCTATTCCTCCTATTGTAATACAGTAGAACCTTCCTGTAAAGAACACCTAATTGCAGAGCCAAAGAAATACAGGTTTCTGCCTGTCAGTTGATCCCACATTCCAGAATAGCTTCAGACTTTTGGTTCAAATACCAATGATGGAATGTTGACTCCTGTATTTTTGCCTGGATGTTTCTTTTTTGTAGGCATTTGAAAGTATCAAAATCAAGGTCAGAGTTAGACATTGCTGCTGAATTTGCAATTGTATCTGCTGTGGTATTGTCTTTCAGTCTTTTGTGGGATGGGATCCACTGGAAGGTGCTTTGTGTGTCCCTGTGAAACTTGTCTAAATTCAGACCAATTTTCGTCAGGGACATTTTAGAGCTGGTGTAACAATGGCTTGTAGAGCTGACAGAGAGTCTGTAAAGAAGACATGTGGGGCCTCCTTAACAATGTGTTCTAGGGCTAGAGCTTGCAGTTCAGCATTAAACACAGAGATCCCAAATTTGTTGGTGACCTTGAGTTCCTGACTTCTGTCCTGTACACCACTCCCATCTAACAGTCTAGCAGTGTAAATTTTATATAGTTTGTTCCATATTGATTTACCCTTTAAATTGCTAGGGAGTATATGTGGGTTTTTCTTGTTGATTTCCTAGCTCTAGCTTAAAGATGGTTTCTTAATGCTTATGATTTGGTGGGAAGGGCGGGTGATTTGTAGTTTTGTTATGTAGATTTATTGGAATTTTGTTTTCCAGGATTGTTTTCATTGTGGATTTTTTTTTTCTTAATTCTGAAGGAGGGCTTCTATTTATTAATAAAATTACTTGTTCGATGATGTTTGATATTTTTTTCTTTTTCTATCATTTTTGTCAGAGATACTCTTGCCATCGGTGCTCCAAAGGATCAGCTTCACATTCTGCAATATTTCCAGGGGTAGTGTTTCATAGTCTACAAATAATTTATGATGCTAAAACACAATTTGGATTATAGATTAGAGCTACAAGAAAATAAGACCTAATTCGGTAACAGCATTGTTACCATCATCAGGCAAAAGAATAAAAAGATTAATTCTCTTGTTTTATGATGGCAACAACGCTGTCACTGAAACATCACACGCTATTAATTTATTTGGATTAGTTCTTATTTTCTTATAGTTTTAATTTTGAATGCATTTTGTTGGATTATTTTCAATTTGATTAGGTTGGTTTGGGGGGCGGGGTTGTATCCAGATTGGAGAAGCATATTCCAATATGGGCCGGATCAGCGATGTAATGGCTTGAATGTTCAATAAATAATATAGAGAAACATTTTGCCACTTATATAAATTGTTTATTATTTTTTCAGGATTAAGCTTAGGTGTTAAACATTGAATTAACATTCTCCCAATGACTGCTGGCAGAAGGACTTTTGGGAGAGCCCGCTACTCATCATCAAACAGCTCGAGGGGCATGAACTCATGGAATTTGTGTAATCTTTTTATTTGCTTATCCCTAGAACACATGGTACAGGCCATGATAATCATGGTGGGTAGAGGTAGGCACTGCTTTTACTGTAAGTGCACCACATGTCTACACATATGAAAAGCAGTTCGAGATTTGTGTAAACTTTACATAAAGGGATAAGAAACAACAACAACATATTTAAAATATTTTCTATAATGTAATAATTGGATTTAAAGATAAATTTTGGAATATTTTGCATTTTGTGCAAATTCATAAATGCATTAATAATGTGTTCCAACAGGTGGTTTTCAAGGTTTTGGCTTCAGCAGTTTTTCCCAGAGATGTTTTTAAGAATGTTCATTCTTTTTCTGGTTCTGATTTTAGTATCATTTATGTGTTTATCAAAAGTGAGAGATGGGTCTAAAGTGACCTCTAGGTATCTGGGGTTGTTGTTGCATTTTATCCCTCTGTGTCATTTAGTTTAATTTTTGAACAAATGATCTTATCATTGTTTTGAATGAACATTATAAGTCATTTATACATCTCAAATGAATTCTTATTGTCATGGTAGTGTTGACAAGGAGCCGTTCTATTATGATAAACAAATGATAAATAAGATAACACTTGTTAAACACACGCGAACAGTCAAGAAATATTGTACAATAGAACCTCACCGTAAAGGACAACATCTAATTACAGATGAAAACTGTCCTTTATAGAGAGGTGTTCTCTAGTGCGAGTGTCCTTACATGGAGGTTCTACTGTACGTATACAATAATAATTCTCACCAAACAGATACATGAATCAGCAGTGGGGCAAATTCAATTTTAAATGGCGCAGATTAATTTCTTTAATCAGTGATGATAAGGCACAATTAGGATAATAGATTATAAACACAAGGTAATAAGACCAAATAAATAGTGTGTGATATTTCAGTAACAGTGTTGTTATCATCTTCGATAGCATTCAGTACTTTTGTCTGAAGATGTTACACCAAAATATAACACACTATTTATTTGGATTTGGTCTTATTACCTTGTGTTTTTTCTTTAAATCAGTGATTATATTAAATCAATTATTCACTGACATGTACACACACATTTGCCCCCATAGGTCAACAGCAACTTTCTGCATAAAGTTACGTTTAAAGTACTTTTATCGGTACCAACTGATTTCAAACCTCTTTCATTGAAAAAAGTCCAATGCGGAATTTGATCCTGTTTCATGGCAGTCAGAAATGGACGGTTTTATACCACTCCTGCTCAAACCTCAAATCATATTTTGACTTTCATATCTCTGCATAACTCATTTGAATAACTCAATCTGAGCATTATATATAAGCTTGTCCCACGTGTTTAACTACAGTTAAACCTGTACATAGCGTCCACTCTAAATAGCATTTCCCTCTCTATAGCGCCCGATTTTAAATAGGTAGTTCGATGCGATTTACATTAAAAGTGACCCGTTTATAGCACCCCCTCTCTACAGCACCCTATTTTGGTGAGTCTCAAGAGGGGGCGCGCTATAGACAGGTTTAACTGTATTATAAAATCCATTAATAAAAAGGCTGTCAAGTTTAATGAAAAAGTTACAAAGCCATCTTTGTTCAAACAGGTAGTTGTTCTGACTGTGTCAATAGTCATGGAACACAGCAGATATACTTTATATAGAAATCATTTGTAGTGACGATTTAGAATATTTTAAATATATGTAAACTTATGTAAGTGAATAAAAGTTATAATTCAAAATTTTTGTTTATTGCTTTTTTCCACGATCCTTTGACACGGTTAGGATTTCTGGTGCATATATAAGTCTCCAATTATCCACGTTGGTGTAAGGTATTGCCGCCTCTATCATAGTGGACATCCAGTTAGTCAGGTGTCTCAGGACTCATCTGATATTATGGGGTGGTATTTTATAGCTTAGGGATGACCTTTCTATGATGGTTGGCTGCTTGATGCTTTTATAGATGGTAGGCTGAGTTGGCCGAGTTTTGTCAGAGTCAGCAGCTTAGATGATATAATGTCTGAGGATTGTAGAAGAGCTGCTGCGTTGTGTTGGGCAACATCACAGGGGACGTCAATGATTCTGCTGAGGATTCTTTTGAATTTACTATTGTTTAACAGATGAGGTCAAATTTGTGGATAAGAGCAGGTTGAAGTGAGTAGTTATTTTGGTCATTTAAACCGCTCTTCCAATACTTGTCGTATTTGCTACAGTAGAGTATAGAGAGTTGAAGTGAGGGATCAGTTCGCTATGATTCCAGGATTTTCTGGGTTTCAGATGGTTCGAACAGCTTCAAGGCAATCAAGACAAATACATTTTCCGTGCATATTCTGGACAGCTCTGGTGGCATACAGGATGGCTCCGAACTCTGCTCGAAGGAGGTTCAAGGATCATGTTGTTTCAGTGGTTTTGTAGGATTGAAGGGCTGAGATCCATCCCTGTATTAGGACGAGTTTTCTGGTGAACATTATAAGCCAGAAGGATCCTCTTCTGAGGTAGATAGGGAACGGTAGAGGCCCGGGGAATTTCTTGAAAGGAAAGTATTATTCGAGTTTCCAGATAGGCATATGAGCTTTTTAGGACATTTCTAGTAGAGGGCCTCCAGTAAGGAAGATAATTGGAGTTGTGGCAATACAATGTGGTGATTTCCTCATGGAGACTTCATAGCCACAGGTACACCTTCTTGTCCAAACATCAGAGAGGTGGAGCTGAGCTGGTGGATTATCAAATTGAGTGTTTAGCCCAGAGTATAAGTTGGATGCGAACCATTTTTACTTATTTAAGATTGCTCATAGAATTCCCATGCACCTTTGGTGGACAAATATTTGTTTGATGTCAAATATTACACCTTGGATTTTGACACTGCTTTGTCTATTACAATGAGATAGTTGAAGTCTTGGTACCTGGGTATCTTGATATTTCGATGAGAGATGTATTTCAGGGACTTCCTCCAATTCTGCAGATTTTAGGTTACGTTAATAATTAAAGCAGGTGCTATTTCAGCTGAGTATCCAGATATAGGATATACTGGAGGGGTGACATCAGCCGTGTTGAAGCATACATATACCACCACATAAGTATTGTCCATAACAGAATATCTCGCTGGGACAACTGAGCTAGACAACGAGGGTGACAAAGGTAATTAAGAACATAGTTTACTCTCTCAATGTTACCTGTAGTACTACATCGTTAGCTACCATCTAAAACTAGCAATTTAAGAATATTGTGATTTTAGGAAAGTTTTTTGTATTCTCTTTGGTTCCTTATTTATAATGCTTTGGAACCATTTCAATATATTTCAGTATGTTTTTTTTAGTTGAATTTTGCGGAATAGGAGAAGGTTCTGTTCCTTCTCTTTATATGTCTAGTTAATATATGATATCATTTTGGCAAATTTTGATTTATTTGGACCTTTTATAGATTGTTGATATATTTTATAAATATTGAACTTTAAACGTAAGGTTACTCAAAGGAAACCCATTTTCACCCATTTCTGACACAGGATGTGAGTTTACATCTGGTTTCATGAAATCATTACAGAAATTATAATTCCAAGATTTTCAAACAGTCGCACATGCAGTCAACGAATTTGTGGCCGCCTATAACCCTGGAGAAAAATTTTTTAAAACTGGGCGATAGAGAGGCAAAATGTGGTAAAACGAAGCAGATAGTATGATATAAATTTCATTTTGGACACATTTCCATAATTAAGTTTAAAGATTTATATTATTTAGTATCAATATTTGATACCACTGTTGGGTTTACTAATCAAAAGTAAAATATATTATACAACATATTATCATTATTATACCCCAAAAATTAAAGGAAAGAAATAGAGGCCATTGGTAAAATCCTTTGTCGTCTGAAGGCGTATGTGCTAAAGTCCAGGCTGTGACTGTCTGGCAGCGCATACGTAGTCAGGTGTTCACCCAACTCACGTTGAACGAGGTGTATTGTAGCAACCACACTACTTCCCTCCAGTAGGATTCCTAAAGATCCTCTGGGCATGTTGACGAAACTTTTAGCTTATTACGTGAAGGTGTGGCATCTTTAGGGTTGGTTTCTGGTCCTTTTTGGTAGAAAAGAGAACCAATTTTTCTGATTTGAAGGCGGGCAAGACACGATCGATGGAAAACCAGGAAGATATTTTTCAAATTTTCAGCTTCAAAATGTTTGGGCTTCGAGATATATCTTGGTCTGGACCGTCGTAAATGGCGGTCAGCGGCGGCAGTATTAGGTCTTGATGGAGGTAGACATGGAAAAAACATGTCTTTAGTAGTTTAGGCACATAAACATGCCGATCTCCTTGTAGGGTATTTGGTGCGGGTTTGGAGGAAAACATGGCGCGCTGAAACCTTTTAAATACTGTAGGAAAACCTGCCGAGGTATGATTTTCGGAAAATGTTCTGTGAAGGAACATGGCAGTTGTCTTGCCAAGATATTTTCTCAGTAAAAAATGAATTCCTAGGAGAACAGGGGAAGCTTGGTGAAACAGGTTAAGGAGTCGTGATAGCGGCTATGAAAATCTCTTTTAAATATGAGATTTTCGAAAAGTGCTCCAATAACGTCGTCAGATAAAGGTACTTATCATTAAAAATTTGATAAATAAAAGATGGTTATGGAAGGCCATCTCCTAGGGCCTGCCAGGGTGACCTATATATATAGGAAGGCAGGTATCTAACCAGGTGTAAGAGTGAGGGCCCCCTGGAACTGTAGACCCCATCAGTGATGCTGAAGATCCAAGTTGGCCCCAAAGCCATTGAAGGCGACTCTCCGACTCCAGGCCGGCGAGAGAACATCGGCGTAGCCTCCAAGAATTCGTAAGGAAGCCTTGCCCGCTCAAGACAGATTCCGGAGTTTGTAGAAATTAGGGTTTGCATCGTGCCTTGACAACCACATCCAGGTTTCGAAAGGAGACCAGGACAATAGGTCTGATGGAATCTGGAGAACATCGTGGATCGTTTCACAAGTCTTACAGAGACTGCATCCGTCTCATATCAAAGTTGTAATCAGACACTTCCCTGAATGACCTATCCGCAGCCACCAAACAGCAAGACCTCCTTAAGAACAAGAAACACAAACAGGAATTCCGGCACTGGGCCCATTAATTCACACAAGACCTCCAGCAACACCCCTGACATGAGCCAAAGACTGAGTCATCTCATCACCAAGAACACACCAATTGACCCCCTTCTCCCAAATTACATCAACCAAAGGAGACCTCCAGCAACACCCCTGACATAACCAAAGACCGAATCATCTCATCACCAAGAACGCACCAATTGATCACCTTCTCCCAAATTACATCAACCAAGAGAAGATCCCCAGCAACACCCCTGACATGACCAAAGACATCTCATCCTAATAACGCACCAATTGACCACCTTCTCTCAAATTACATCAACTAAGAGAGCATCTCCAGCAACACCCCTGACATAACCAAAGCCCGAGTCATCTCATCACCAAGAATGCACCAATTGACCACCTTCTCTCAAATTACATCAACCAAGAGAACACCTTAAGCAACACCCCTGACATACCCAAAGACTGAGTCATCTCATCACCAAGAACGCATCAAATGACCACCTTCTCCTAAATTACATCAACCAAGAGAACACCTCCAGCAACACCCCTGACATACCCAAAGACTGAGTCATCTCATCACCAAGAACGCATCAAATGACCACCTTCTCCAGCAACACCCCTGACATGAGCCAAAGACTGAGTCATCTCATCACCAAGAACACACCAATTGACCCCCTTCTCCCAAATTACATCAACCAAGAGGAGACCTCCAGCAACACCCCTGACATAACCAAAGACCGAATCATCTCATCACCAAGAACGCACCAATTGATCACCTTCTCCCAAATTACATCAACCAAGAGAAGATCCCCAGCAACACCCCTGACATGACCAAAGACATCTCATCACCAATAACGCACCAATTGACCACCTTCTCTCAAATTACATCAACCAAGAGAGCATCTCCAGCAACACCCCTGACATAACCAAAGCCCGAGTCATCTCATCACCAAGAATGCACCAATTGACCACCTTCTCTCAAATTACATCAACCAAGAGAACACCTTAAGCAACACCCCTGACATACCCAAAGACTGAGTCATCTCATCACCAAGAACGCATCAAATGACCACCTTCTCCTAAATTACATCAACCAAGAGAACACCTCCAGCAACACCCCTGACATACCCAAAGACTGAGTCATCTCATCACCAAGAACGCATCAAATGACCACCTTCTCCCAAATTACATCAACCAAGAGAAGACCTCCAGCAACACCCCTGACATAACCAAAGACTGAGTCATCTCATCACCAAGAACGCACCAATTGACCCCCTTCTCCCAAATTACATCAACCAAGAGAACACCCCCAGCAACACCCTTGACATACCCAAAGACTGAGTCATCTCATCACCAAGAACGCATAAAATGACCACCTTCTCCCAAATTACATCAACCAAGAGAACACCCCTCAGCAACACCCCTGACATACCCAAAGACTGAGTCATCTCATCACCAAGAACGCACCAATTGACCCCCTTCTCCCAAATTACATCAACCAAGAGACCACCCCCAGCAACACCCCTGACATACCCAAAGACTGAGTCATCTCATCACCAAAAACGCATCAAATGACCACCTTCTCCCAAATTACATCAACCAAGAGAACACCTCCAGCAACACCCCTGACATAACCAAAGACTGAGTCATCTCATCACCAAGAACGCACCAATTGACCCCCTTCTCCCAAATTACATCAACCAAGAGAACACCCCCAGCAACACCCTTGACATACCCAAAGACTGAGTCATCTCATCACCAAGAACGCATAAAATGACCACCTTCTCCCAAATTACATCAACCAAGAGAACACCCCTCAGCAACACCCCTGACATACCCAAAGACTGAGTCATCTCATCACCAAGAACGCACCAATTGACCCCCTTCTCCCAAATTACATCAACCAAGAGACCACCCCCAGCAACACCCCTGACATACCCAAAGACTGAGTCATCTCATCACCAAAAACGCATCAAATGACCACCTTCTCCCAAATTACATCAACCAAGAGAACACCCCCAGCAACACCCCTGACATACCCAAAGACTGAGTCATCTCATCACCAAGAACACACCAATTGACCCCCTTCTCCGCCTTAAAGCTGTCTACTCTCTCTCATGCCCTGTATCTCACATAACCAAGAAGCTCCACCACCCTTGTTCTAGTAGAATTGCATCTACCCCAGCTGTTATTACAATACATTACCTCGCCATGTGTTATAAGAAATATAAACTATTTTGAGGCATATATTTATTTTAAAATAGAACAATTTCTACTCCGCTTACTACAATAATAAAATAATGGGATTCCATTATTTTATTATTACAGTAGGGGCAGTAGAAATTGTTTTATTTAAAAAAGAAATATATGCTTCAAAAATAGTTTATATTTCCAAATTTTTATGTTAGTCAATATATTTAAGGTCTGTGAAGGGTGACTTTCTGAGATGGCTTGGAGTCTATTCTTATAGAGAGAGTTGAGGTCTCAACTCACCGGAATGAATAGACTCAAAGGAAATATTAAATAGCTGTCTCTGTAAACCTCAACCATTGAAAATAGAAACTCTCTCTCTCTCTCTAGGGTAGGGGCAATTCTACCAGAACCTAACCACTTATATAAGTGTCTGACTAGAACTTTGAGAAGAGAAGGTTGCAATGCTCACTAAGACTTGTGAAAACCTCCCACTTATTTCTCCAGATTCCAACTCTATCGTCCTGAAATCCTCAGTCATTACGGACGCAGTCACCATAGAGGCATGTCAACAAACCATGCATCCTACCAACTCTAGATTCCATCTCGAACAGGGTCGGCCTCCCGTTCATCCCTAGAGTCCACACCAACGCTCCCCCACCTAACCGAAGCCAGAAAGCCACCAACAACGACGATGGGGACCAACTTGAACATTCAACATCACTGACAGATCTACAGCTCCAGGAAGCTCCCACTGTTACACCCGGCCCTGGTAGAAACCTGCATTCCCCTATTGAGGTCACCCTGACAGCTAGCCCACTCACAATCCATACCAATATTGTTAATTTTTCCTTTTGAGATTCCACATTTTGCCTCTCCTCATTCGCATGTAAAAGAACAGTATATTTTCTCAATTATATCTCTGGTATTTTTGTAGTAGTTATGACAATTAATTGAACAAAAATTAATTTAGGAAAGTCCCTTATTTGACTTTGCTTACAGAACAGATGCTGAAAATACTTTTGTTTCAATCGAAAACATTTTAATCAAACGACTATTTGATATGCATAAAACCGAGTTACAGATTTGAAAAAATATGAAAAAAGATTCATGAAAAGTTGATACAGACAGAAGAAAATAGGGTAGGTGCTTCTCCAATACTATGAAGATAATTGATAGAATTTATAAGATTTTCATGTTCAAAGTTATTAAATATCTCTTTAAACATAAAATATTAAGAAACCAGATGTAAACATTATTCCTGTATTCTATTCACAATGATAGATATTAGGTTCTTTAAAAAAATTAACTTTTAGGCTGCATTTCTATAAATTTTATAAACTATTGTAAAAAGATGCACCAAAATATTCTACTACATTGTTTTGTCTTCTTCAAACTCTATTCTCTGTAAATTTTACTTTATCTTTTTCTGAAGGCAAAAAGAAAGTCATTTAACAATTTAAAAAATGTCTGCAAAATGAAAAATCTAGAATATGTTATTTTATTTTATACTATCAAAAATTCTACAGTGTCAAATAAAGATGCATATTCGTAGTTATTTCAATTTTAAATTTATCGAAAAATGTTGCTTTCGTTCAATGAAATGTGATGACATTTTATCGTATATATCTCAAATTTTGAACCATGAAACGATACTTTTGAGTGACCTTCCGTTTAAAAGCTCAATACTTATATATCAAATGCATTTTAGAGAACAAGCTAATTTTCGTGCTATTTCAGAATTTTGAAATTTCTTGTGGGGCCTCTGTAGAAATAAAATCAATTTTTAATGACATATTAATCAAAGGTTTCAAATGCATACTAACAACGCAGTACTCCAGATATTTACTCATACTTTATCCATTGAGCCTTTTATAGATTGATATGTTTGCTCGAATTTTGTTCATTTTTCTCCAACACATCTACTGATGATGCACAGCATTCACATGCAGCTGGCTTGACCCTTCAGGCTATATATAGAAGATTTAAACATTTGTTGGATTTCAGATGAATGCATTGTCAAATTTCTCTAGTTTTGAAATTTTACTGTCATGATAATTTTCTTTGTTAACTTTTTTTTCCACGAATTTTTGAAGATAGAATTATACCAAATGATTTTATGACCAATCCAAATATTTGCCAAAATACACCTGGGTATTATCATAACAGAGCTTATTCCATTTGGCTGGTAAACTACATCTTAGAAGATTGCTCTAGCTAAAATAACTTTGTCACCAACGTTGTCCAACCCAATTCCCACCAGCGAGATACCCTAGGATTTACAATACTCACACAGCACACGTGACTTCCTGGACTTGTTGAGTCCTGATATTTGGTATCATATCTTTGGTCTTAATGGATCTTGTTGTAATTTCACCGCATTGTCCTTAGTGTCGGAGTTCCAGCTACATGTAGACAATGGTCCGACATCTCGTCATTTGGCTTCATTCCAATTCCATGGGATTAGGGAATTGTGGTATTCAATCTTCAGATTTCAACAACACTGCCACATACAACAACTATGATAATCTTATGTTGAAACACACTAATTATATCTAAATAAATATCAGAAAAATATTATAATGGGAGCATTTCTTATACTTAAAGTTCAGCCTATTTATTTGAACCTGTGTTACATTGTTATTTACCTTATAGGCAACGGTTACATAAGTCAGTAGGTGGTGGCTCGATTTTCCAGATGTGTTACTTCTTTAGCCACTATAACAAGTGTCTGTATGTCTGTTGGGGATGCTCATTCAAAAGTCTTGGTGCTTTGATAAGGCACAATTTGGATTGTAGATTATAAACAAAAGGTAATAAGACCAAATCCAAATGAATAAATAGCGTGTGAAGTTTCGGTAACAGCGTTGTTACCATCTTCAGACAAAAGTACTGAATGTCACACAAAATCACGCACTATTTGTTTATTTGGATTTGCTCTTATTACCTTATGTCTTGGTGCTTTGTTTCTGAAAGGTTCACCATAATTCTTCCAATATGGAGAGACTTTCTCGAGAGTTTTGGTAATTTGTTACTGCCATAGAAAACTGAGCCATGTATTTGTTTCTATTGAGAGGTGAAGCAGCAGTAGTTGGTACTCTGTTACTTCTTTAGAGACTTTACCAAACATCTGTATCTATGGGGTGATGGTTCCAATGTCTTGGTATTCTATGAGCTCTTTAGAGACTTTATCAAACGTCTATGTTTATGGGGCGATAGTTTGTGGTGGGTCGTTTTATTAAGTCCAGCGATGGCCCAGAAAAGTATCACAAAGTTAGTGTTTATTAGTATTACGCCTTAGCTACATTTCTATGGAAGTTGATAAAGGAATACAAAAGGACAACACCCTAGAATGTCTATTGGTTTCTCATTGACTTCCGCCAATCTGCCGCGCCACACAGTGGTGGTCATCTTTTATTTCCAGGCACCGCTTGTATGTTTGCCGTGGTCTGTCATCCCAGCAGGCTGGAAGGAAGTCTCTCGGCTCCCACAAGAACAAATTCATTGTTACTTTGTTACTTCTTTAGGCAATTTGCCAAACATTTGTATCTATGGAGTAAAGGTTCGAATATCTTGGTACTTGTTGAGGTTGTGGCTCCGAAATCTTGGTACGTATCTTGTTACAGCAATAGATAACTGTACCATATATACGGCTGTCTGTATGGAATAGTGTCCAGATGTCTTGGTACTATGGAACTACGTATTTAGACTTTCCTCAACTCTAGGTGGAGTGTTAAGGAATGAGAAACAAGATTGGCGGAAGTATAGGCTCAGTGTGGTTCTTTAAAAATTATCTGATGGGGGAACTATGATATGAACAAATATTCATTCAAAATGTTGCATTTGAAAATACATTTAAACCTGTCTATAGCGCCCCATCTTGGGAATTACCAAAATAGGGTGCTATAGAGAGGGGGTGCTATAGACATGTCACTTTTAATGTAAATCGCATCGCACTACGTATTTAAAAAAGGGTGCTATAGAGAGGGGGTGCTATAGACATGTCACTTTTAATGTAAATCGCACCGTACTACGTATTTAAAATCGGGCGCTATAGAGAGAGAGGCGCTATAGACAGGTCACTTTTAATGTAAATCGCATCGCACTACGTATTTAAAATAGGGTGCTATAGAGAGGGGGTGCTATAGACATGTCACTTTTAATGTAAATCGCATCGCACTACGTATTTAAAATAGGGTGCTATAGAGAGGGGGTGCTATAGACATGTCACTTTTAATGTAAATCGCATCGTACTACGTATTTAAAATCGGGCGCTATAGAGAGAGAGGCGCTATAGACAGGTCACTTTTAATGTAAATCGCATCGCACTACGTATTTAAAATAGGGTGCTATAGAGAGGGGCTGCTATAGACAGGTACTTTTAATGTAAATCGCATCGTACTACGTATTTAAAATCGGGCGCTATAGAGAGAGAGGTGCTATAGACAGGTCACTTTTAATGTAAATCGCATCGTACTACGTATTTAAAATCGGGCGCTATAGAGAGAGAGGCGCTATAGACAGGTCACTTTTAATGTAAATCCCATCGTACTACGTATTTAAAATCGGGCGCTATAGAGAGAGAGGCGCTATAGACATGTCCTTTTAATGTAAATCGCATCGCACTACGTATTTAAAATCGGGCGCTATAGAGAGGGAGGCGCTATAGACATGTCCTTTTAATGTAAATCGCATCGTACTACGTATTTAAAATCGGGCGCTATAGAGAGGGAGGCGCTATAGACAGGTCACTTTTAATGTAAATCGCATCGTACTACGTATTTAAAATCGGGCGCTATAGAGAGGGAGGCGCTATAGACAGGTCACTTTTAATGTAAATCGCATCGTACTACGTATTTAAAATCGGGCGCTATAGAGAGGGAGGCCCTATAGACAGGTCACTTTTAATGTAAATCGCATCCTACTACGTATTTAAAATCGGCCGCTATAGAGAGGGAGGCGCTATAGACAGGTCACTTTTAATGTAAATCGCATCGTAATACGTATTTAAAATCGGCCACTATAGAGAGGGAGGCGCTATAGACAGGTCACTTTTAATGTAAATCGCATCGTACTACGTATTCAAAATCGGGCGCTATAGAGAGGGAGGCGCTATAGACAGGTCACTTTTAATGTAAATCGCATCGTACTACTTATTTAAAATTGAGCGCTATAGAGAGGGGCTGCTATAGACAGGTCACCTTTAATGTAAATCGCATCGTACTATGTATTTATAATCGGGCGCTAAAGAAAGGGAGGCGCTATAGACAGGTTTAACTTTATATCTAAATATTATATTTTTATTACAACCTTATATAATATCTCTCTAAACAAAATTCGAAAAAATATTTATTAAATAATCTTGCGCCTTGTTTCTCCATGGTGTATTTTTTTTTTTTTAGTTTTCAAAGCAAATTTAATTTTGGTTTGAGATCCTTTTAAACAGACCCACTATTGTAAAGAAGCCGAAAAATAATACGTTACACAAATGATTGCTATGACCATTTCTCATACAATACAAATGTATTTTATTTAAATTCCAATTTGCCTCTTTCTTGAAGACACACATGAAGAAATTATAAAACAATAAAGTGGCAATAAGTAGAAACCTACAATATGAGATTTGTGGTTTTCCTTTAGAAATCACAACTTAGAACGCCTAAGAGGGTAAAGTTGGCTAACGCTTTTGATGGGGATCTTTTATAATTTGTGGCAAATTTTGTACTACAATCATAATCCGCATTATATTGCAATATAAATTACTTCATATAATATTTACGAATTGAAAATATGTCCAGGGTAGCCTAGTGGACATGGCATCTTCCCGGTAAGCGGAACACTGTGGGTTCGTTTCCTATCCCTGGACACTCTATTTTTCCGTTTATCATTACTCTTCATAATTCATCCTATCATACTTCATCCTCAAGGTTAGAAATAATCGTTATTTCTCCTTAAAATAAATTTCGATTTTTCGTTCAAAAGTAACATTTTCGGTATAATTGCAAATTTTTGTTCTACAATCATAAGCCACATTATATGGCAATATAAATTCATGTTGAGTATCATAATTTAGAGAAAGAAATGGAATACTCTTCTAATTTTTCCTAATGATATAATACTGTGGTAATACAGAAGCATCATGATCTTGTTCTTAAATTTATTTTAAAGATGTTCAACAGTTCCGAAAATTGATATGAGAAGGTTTTAATTGTGTCTTTCCATTTAATAAACTCAAAAAATTGACTAAAATGTACCTAAGCATTATCTGATTACAGCCAGATATATCTATTTACATAATCTTCTTCTTCTTTCTTATCTCCACTCAATCATATTAGAGTGTCAAGCTTGTAAAGCTTGTTGATATTGTTTGTTGGGGATGAGTAAAGAACATCAATAGATGAGTCAATACAGTCAATAATGTGTTTCGAGATTGCAGATTGACACTAAGTACATAGTGGGAAAACCTTGCAACCATTCTGGAAAGTTATTGTCCATAGATGACCAGACTCAAGTCTGAAAATCAAAGGCTGTTGTTTTCTTGGGAGGACAGAACCGGTGCTTGTCCCTCCTGCACTGTACCAGTCATGTGCAGCATTAGTATTTGCATAGTTAAACAATTGCTTAGTTGATTGCTCTATTCAAGATAGGAATTACATTGTCACCCACATTGTCCAATCAAATGTTCCAGTTTGATACACTATAGATGAACAATACTCACACAGCACATGTGGCAAATGCTGATTTCTGATCTTTGCCACCATATCTTGTGTCCATTGGTCTTGTAGCAATTCCACCCCACATCTCCTTGGTATCGGAGTAACATGTTGACTACACTAGGAGATCGTCCTTGGAACTCCCAGGAATTCCACTGTAGCAGGATATGGGGATGACATCACTGCAACATACAACAACTTGGAGTGACACTTATGTAAAGACCAATTACTTAGAGTTGAAAGGTAAAGATGAGAAACTAGTCTAATGATAAACACATGGTAATAAGACCAAATCCTAATAAATAGTGTGTGACATTTCGGTAACAGCGTTGCTACCATTTTCAGACTAAATAACTACTACCTTAATGACATATATTGTTTTTTTTTTATGTTAGTAGGTTAGACCATTTTTTCTCTATAGTGTGTTTTTCGTAAGCCTTTCCCTATTTTAAATTTATTTATAAAATACTCAGTCCTTATGATTTCTATAATCAACTGCTTTAACCATTGTAACATTACATTTTCTACTTATCCATCACGATTACGATGCTATTATATTCAGTTTCATTATGTTTATATTTCAATTTATATGCAAATTCGCAATGCCAATGCAATTTTTAAAACTCTTTATATATTGAACTTCACTCTATATATTTATTTCTACTTTTCTCTCTACGTTATCACCTTCTACTCTTCATTTACTCAGACTCCTTCCTTTACATTATTTATCTTATCAATTTTTTTGTATTACCTTCAATTCGTTTGCATTTTTTAAAAAAACGTTGACAAGTTTTCTTAGATTATTTTCGCCTCTTTTCAGATACTTTTGTTTGGTCTAAGTTTTCTCTTTTGTTTATTAGATACTTTACTGCTATTTTTCTATTTAGCATACTCCGTGTCTACCTAGTAGTATTATATTTTATAAACCATCTTCATTGGGTTGAGTGAATATACACATTTTTAGGCCTCTAGGTGGTATATGATTGTATATTAAATTAGATTACAAAACTTGTATTAAACATACAAAGTCTTTATTAAGATATTTTAGTCTAATATAATATTATCTTGAGAGATTTTTCATGAAAAAGATGAAATAAAAGTATAGAAATAAAATTACATTGGTTTATATACAAATAATAATACTGAATTTGATATTTTAAATTCGTATTTATTTACATATTTGAAAAATGGAAAAAAATGAAAATATCGGTTCACACATATATACAAATAATAAATAAAATCTTATAAAATATAACTAAATGAATACACTACATTCAAAAGTAGATTAATACAATATTTCACATAAATAAACAAATACTTTCAGAAATAAACAAATATAATATTTTCACACACAGAAGTATTTTAGATACATACAATACTTTGAGGAATATATAAATACAATTGTTTTAGCAATATAAATTCAATACTTTTTAGAAATAAGACAAATTTAATACTCTCAGAAATGCATATATATATATATGTTATATTAAGATATTATTTAAAATGTTATATTAAAATATTGGTTTATTTTAAAATATATTTCATAGATACAAATACTGCTAAATCGACCGCCAGAGGTCATGCTTCCCCTATAAAAACTCGTTGTTGTTCTTCCCCGTTGGTCGGCTCAAAACTTTTGTACATTATGTAAATAAGCTTTTCTTTTTCTTCTTACGCCTTAAGCCAGGCAATACTTTTATCCAATTATGTTTTTATATTTCTCAGCTCAATTAAAGCAATTTCTAATCTTTACTATTTTTATTATTTTACTTTCAAGATTTTCGCCACGACTGCATTACCAATACCATTTAGTACTAAAAAGAACCAACAAATAACTCCATAGCATAATCCTCAACATGATCCAAAACAACAAAAATCTTATTAATTTTATTTGAAATATAATATTAGCCGACAGGATATTTACCTGTGTGTTCAATATGCCAAAAGCAAAATTTTTCAAATTAAAATATGCAAATCTTCCAATCAAAAATAGCTTTCCCAATCAAACATAGTTCATTTCAATCTAAAATAGTTAATATCATTTCAATAGCTCATTTCAACCAAAAATAACCTTTTTTATAAAGACATAGCCCAATTCAATCTCCAAACGGACATAGCCATCTCCAAGAAAACATAGCCATCTACAATCAAACATACCCATTTCCTACCATATCCAGCAATTTCAAGCAGCCTTCTTCCTTCCAACAACAGCCAACTCCAGTCATCACACCTTCCGCCCATCGCCAGCCATCTCCGGTAATCAACTCCAGCCAGAATCATCCCTTCCAAGGTACTTTGTATCTACCATTTTTCACAGTTACCTTTAGTTTAACTTTTTAATTCTCATTCTTGTTTACAATAGTTTTCAATCGCTTGTTTAAAGTTATTTCCCTTTTTGTTAAATCAATTTCAAATATCAATTTTGCCATAGCTCTTTTTGCCCTTTTAATTCTATCACACCCTTTAATCATCGTAAAGCTTATTTTCCTTTGTATAATTAGTTACTAAATACTTATCATTCCATGTTTTATCTTTAAACCATTGCATTTTAAGCCAAATCATTTTTTAACACAACACTATATGTAAAACAGTCGGCCAGGAAAACAACAACAAATTAATATTACTTCCTCGCATCATTAATCTTTATTTAAAATTAGTTAAACTTTAATTTGTATCATATTTTCCTTTTTCAATATGTTACGAATTTCCTATTGTTTATCATATGACCACTATACCTTATGTCTTCACACACATTTCCATCTTATATTTGAAATTCCCAAACTTTTAATATTTGATATTTTCCTATTTAATCTTATTTCACAATGTTTTAATTTTCAAATTTTGCATTTTTACTCCATTACTTATTTCATATGTAATTATCTAAAAGCGTTTCTGCAAATATGTAAATTTAGCGCTACCAACATATGTAAATTTTAGCTCTTGTTTTTTTTATCCACCTTGATTCTTATTTCTTCAAATGACCATTTTCTATTCTTACCATTAATTCATTTATCTTTACATCTTTATTCCTTGTTTTCACATTTTTCATTTTGTACATAAACTTTGTCCCAACTTCTTCTTATAATCATCAAATGTTTTCACCTATCTTTTCTAATGTAATTTTCATATTGTTTTCAATGTTATTCACATTTTTCATTTATATACTTTTGTAAATATCATGCATTTTTCTTATTTTTAATAATGTCCTTTTCTCATGTTTTTCCCAATCTATTGGCTCACAACAAGCCAATATGATCAAGGGATATCATCCTTTTATTTCTCACCTTTTTAATATGCATTCATTTTATTTTCCTTCCTCATTTTTAATAATATATGTGTATCATTTTTCTCATGTTTTTTTCCAATCTATTGGTTCACAATAAGCCAATACGATTATGGAACACTTTTTTTTCTCTCTTTACATTTTCACTCTTTACCACATTTTTACTCTTTGCTATATTTTTGTTATTATTCACATTTTATCATTTTGTATTTTCCTGTCTATTGGTTACCATATGAAAAAACCAATATGATAAGTGAATATCACCTCTTACCTTTTCTTTCTATCAATCATTTTATCCTTTTTTTTTTAACTATAATTTTTATCACTTTTCTCTGAATGAACCCATATTATTTTCTTCACAGGGGGGAAATGTTATATTAAGATATTATTTAAAATGTTATATTAAAATATTAGTTTATTTAAAAATATATTTCATAGATACAAATACTGCTAAATCGACCGCCTGAGGTCATGCTTCCCCTATAAAAACTCGTTGTTGTTCTTCCCCGTTGGTCGGCTCAAAACTTTTGTACATTATGTAAATAAGCTTTTCTTTTTCTTCTTACCCCTTAAGCCAGGCAATACTTTTATCCAATTATGTTTTTATATTTCTCAGCTCAATTAAAGCAATTTCTAATCTTTACTATTTTTATTATTTTACTTTCAAGATTTTAGCCACGACTGCATTACCAATACCATTTAGTACTAAAAAGAACCAACAAATAACTCCATAGCATAATCCTCAACATGATCAAAAATCAAGCTGAAAAATTATTTTTTTTATATATAATATAATAAATACAAGTGTATTTAAGAAAGAAATACATACATATACAATGCTCTCAGAAAAATACAAAATATTCTTTTTCAGAGAGAGAGAGAAAAAAAAGATATTTACAATACTATAATTTAATTAAAAAGGCCTATATTGGATCAAAATATCATCTATTTTACCAATATTTCAGTTGGCTGAACGCCAACCTTTTTCAAGGTGTTATAACATATTTAATGTGTGTCCTTTATTCATTATTTATGGACTGCTCTATTTTAAATACAATACAATACTATACAATATCAGAAAAAGACATATGTACAATTTTTTAAAAAATAGATATATACAATACTCATATAAATAGAAGAATATTTTTTTCATAAATAGATATATACAAGTATTTCAGAAATATATATAAAGACCATTTTCAGAAAGAGATGTATACAATAATTTCACACACACAAATTGATTTTGTAAAAATTGCATAAATAAATATATACAATACTTTTAGAATTATACTAATACAAGGATTTGAAAAATGCATATTTACAATAATTTCAAAAGTAGATTAATAAAATATTTTCACATAAATAAACAAATATAATACTTTCACACACACACAGAAGTAGATACATATGTTATTTTCAGAAATATATAAATACAATTGTTTCCGAAATATAAAATACTTTTTTCAGATATAGACAAATATAATACTTTCAGAAATGCATATATACAGGTTTTTGATATAAATAGTTATATACAATGCTCTCTCAAAAATGACTGTATACAAGTATTTCTCAGAAATATATATCAAAAATAAAAATGGCATATCCTGACCAGGAGCACATGTGCTTTACTGAAGGCAAAACGCCATCTGGTGGAACAGAAATCAACTAAACATTGATTTAGCCTATTCCCTGATATTTGGCCAACCCGATTTCTTGTTAAATCAAGAAAAGCCATCCACGAACGCGTTTCGCGCTTAAAAAAGTGATAATTAGAATAATTTCACACATACAAATTGATTTTGCAAATATTGCGTAAATAAATATATACAATATTTTCAGAAATATACAAATACAATACTTTAAAAGGGCATATATACAATTATTTCAGAAAGAAATAAATGCCATACTTTCACACACACGCAAAAAAAATGTATATAAGCAATTTTTTAAAGATATATATATATCCAATGATTTCAGATATAGGCATATACACACTTAGAAATTGACAATTATAATATAAATTAGAAGTACATTTTAATAAAAATAATTTAAGAAATATATTCATATATAAGATAGAACAAAACTTCTTAAAATATAAATTTAGAAAAATCATGGGAGAAGTTTACAGGGTTTATATTTAGGAAATATATTAATATTTAATTGTATATATTGTTTGTGTTGTTTACTTTTATATATTTGAGACTATATATATTTATAGATTCTTGCTGGACAACTTCGCGTGTATTGTCCTATTATTTTGACTTCTTCATTAAAGTTTTATATTTTGTTTGCAATATCTGTTACAATTGTTTCTAGAAAGTTATTTTCTTTATAACCAAGTATAAAACTATCAGTTTTTAAAATTTTGACACATTTATAGAATAAAGGTGATAATTTGACATTACTGGACTGATGTCAGATGTACTAGAATATCGCTCAGTTGTCATATTTGTTGAGTCATACTGTCAATTTAACATATTGGGTTCTTCCAAAAATATCTTTTGCTTTCAAATAATCTTGTCTTTCTACGATATTTTAAAATTATTCAAAAATCGGTGAAGAACTTTTGAAAAGTTTAATTTTTCTCTCTATTTGTATGTATTAGGCTTCATTTATATAAATTATTCATAGTTTCTATTTGAAATAAATATTCAAGTCATATTTTCTATAATATTTGCACAATTTCATCGTTGATTCCTGATAGGCAAATATATTTGAAGTGATTTACTTCTTCGATCAACTAACCTGGCTTCACAATATCGGCATTAGAAAAATTGGCGGCTGAGTTGGTCAATAGGCCTTCTGCGATTGTTTGAAAAAAAAAAGATAAATATATTGGAGCTCTAATTGTTTACCGCTATGACACATCACCCCTCAATTCTATGTTCAGCTGACGTCTTTGGTTGAAATAAGGTGTAGGAACGTTAAATAAATTCTCTGCTCTTATAAAATACTTGTAAAAATAAAACAAAAATAATTATTTAAAAAAAGTTCTAATTCATTTTTTTTAATGTCTGAAAATTATATTCCATCGTTTATTAATCTATTTTGACTTTCTTTCTTTTAACATATAAATTTTCTCCCAGCAATGTGTCCATTAATAATTTGCGCCTTAGGATTGATGTATTGCAAAATATTTTTGGTTAATTTGCATGTTTATATTCCGAGTGGTGTAATCCCAAATTAAAAATTGACATTATTTTAGGGGAAAGGATATTGCTGATTTTTCTTGCTCCATGGAATGGGGAGGAGCCGTTAGTCAGCCGCATTTCAGAGTTCCCTGTTCACGATTACCGTAGCCGCTCAGGGCTCACGAAACCGTACTACAGGGCAGTCCCTTACTTGTGCTGCTTCTCCCGCCCCCCACGTATAGGAGGACTTCTGTGAAGGAAAGGATATTGCTAAAATGTATATATGGAATTCCAGGTGTGTATAAAATACGTTGTGTGGAGTTTCCGAGATTTATCTCCCTCTTTGGAAAAAAACATTTTATCAGTTTTTTTAATAGAGAATATAAAATTGCTCACATATTTATCATTTCATAACCTTATATATTCATATATCTATTCATTTTGTATTTATGCATATATATTCATACATGGATATTGTAATAAAGTAGTTTTATGGTGTGTCGATTTATTAAGTTTAGCGATGGCCCATAAAGTATTTCAAAGTTAGTATTTATAAGTGTTACATATTAGTTACATTTTTATAGGAAGTTGATAAAGGAAGACAAAAGGACAACACCCTAGAATGTCTATTGGGTTCTCTTTTACGTCCGCCGATCTGCTTCGCCTCTCAGCGGTGGCCATCTGTACTATTTCCAGGCCCCGCTTGTATGTTTGCCGACGGCGTGGTTTGTTATCCCAGCAGGCTGGAAGGAAGTCTCTAGGCTTCCACAGTTTCAATCTAAATTTATATCTCTATCACGCGTATACAATCTATACATAAATTGGTTGGCGTTCAAATGGCAAATTTCCAGTGAGACATCGTAAACGATATTATCAAGTTTGACCATCGAATCCTAAAAGAAAAAGGGCTCTCTGACCTTCAGGTCCATAAGCTGGCATATAGTCCATCGAGAGTCAAACACAGTCCATCCTTTATCTCTCATTCTCTACCTTCTAATCTTTTGGCTGGAGTTCGCCGCGAAGAATGTATTCTTGGTTATAAATTTCATCCTGTTCTTTTTATCACTTTTATAATGTTATGGAATGTTTTGAACTCCAGCATACACGTCCAATTAAAGTTTCCTATTTCTACACTAAAAGCCTCGACAATAGTTTGGATGCATGAAGCTGTGCCAAACTTAAGCAAACAAACACACGCCAGAAATTTGCTGATAACAAAGGAATATCGCGAACCTCAATTTCAATTTTTAACTGACGTCTCATTCTTTTATGTACATAATTGTCGACAAACCATTGAACGACTTCGCAGCATCGGATGATAAATGAGGAAGTAAATGCCAAATGCTGCTGTAATTTCGTCATCTGGTACAAAGACTAATGCAATAAAAAATGGCGAAGCATTAAATCGAGTATTAAACTCCTGGAGAGAGATGGAATGGTTGACGCTGGTGAAGACTAAGCTTGATTCTGTCACGGGAATTTCCTGGATGATTGCAGAACGTTCAACTGCCAATGTAGATGCTGCGGAAATTTGAGAGGCTGTAGGCTGGAGAGGCGACAACAACGCTCCCCTCAGGGTGTCCTGAAGATGAGCTAGACTACTCCTATGAGTTCCCAAGGGGAAGATGGCTCGATGGTGTAACTGGCGGTGATATCTACTACAGCTTACGCCGTAGGTGATGCAGACGGCCGTGAACTCTCCAGCGACCCGGCGCTTGTCCCACAGACGACACGCATCAAGTCATGATGGGGTAGGGCGTTAGGTCAGTCGAAGGGTGATGTCTGCATCGCGCAACGAAATCAATTGCCACGCGGGACGGCCAAGGGGATGGCGCAGGGCCCACTCCTTGGTAGGAGTCCATAGCTCAGTCAGTTTTCCAACAGTATGCTCCTGTAGCTGTGCCGAGTCCAGTGCCCGGCGGGCGCTCTGGCTGGTGAGGTGAGTAATGGGTGCAGCTAATCCCCGCAGGACGATAGTCTCGGCCTCGTGCTTCACATGATAGCTGGAGCTCAAGTTATTTTCTGCTGGAGACGCTGGCAGAAGACCCCAAGGTGCCGGGCATTCAGGAGCGCAACCCGCGTTGAGCGCACTAGGACAGAGGCACCATTGGAAAAGACACCGACAGTCGCCCGTAGCCAGCGCTCTGGAGCCAGCAGGTCTGGCTGCCACTATAATTTGTTGTCGCCTCGAAGACGCAGAGACCTCAGACAGGAGTGGTGCAAAACCCGGTGGTCCAGCTCACGCGCGCTGAAGGCCTTCCAGTGGCTTAACAGTTTCCTCCTCTTCTGTGAGAAACTATCATCAGGAGCTAGCGGGGTCAGCCACGTCCAGCTGCCAGAAGCCAAGAGTAGCTGTTGGCGGCGCCGCGCAGTGAGGCCTGAAGCCCCTTCAGACAGGCGAGTCGAAGCTGACCCACGATGTCCAGCAGGCCGACGTCACCCCCGGAGCCTGGGCGAACCAGGATGCCTCCGGGAAGCCACAAGACTCGGCTCGTTCCCAGGACGATGCAGCAGGCCGATGGTGGTTTCAGGTGGAACGCTGTCGTGCAGAGGGTGAAATATGGATCCCAGGACCAGGTTGTTGGCCGTGCAGGCACGACCCACCAGCGATAGGCCGCGAGTGAAGGGAGATCACCTCGCGATGAGTGGTTCCAGCAGCCCCATCAAGTGGGAGGCCTGAGAGGCGACGGTTTTTCCGGCAATAATCGTAAAGCTCAGGACAGTCAGCAACTCAAGCGTCCAGAAGATTCCCAGAGCTGATGTTTCCAGAAACCTCACCAGAGTCTGCATTTTCATGTCGAGGTTGGCAGTTACCCCGGAGGCCATGCTGAACTCTTCGAAGATCAGGGGCTTGAGCTCAAACTGACGTCGCACCTGATGAAGAGTACGTAGTCATTCGCATAGGCGACCATGCTATCGCGGTCTAAGATCCTCTCGAAACGGCGTAGCAGAGGTCCAACTTTGATGCAGAAGAGGACAGCAGACCTATCTAACCCCGTTGAGTGGTGGGAAGGCCTTGGTGTATACATCTCCGATCCGGATGGAGACGTCTGCTTCCCCGTAGAGGACAGCAATCCACCCCAGGAAGGTAAACGGTAGGCCTAGCCTCTCCAGCAGGGCGAACTGGTAGCTCCTGCTCAGGATGCCGAACGCCCACTTCAGGACCAAAGAGATGACAGCCAGCGATGTGTCATGTCTGGATGCCCCGGTAGCTTTGTCAGAAACTTGCTTAATGCTCCAGGAGGATGACCATCATTAGTTGATGGTTCTACCTTCATTCGATCAATCACACACTTCAACCTTTTTAAAATATTTATTGATAAGGTATAATTTGTATTATATAAATTATAAAAATAAAAAGTAATTAGACCAAATCTAAATAAATAGTGTGTTTCAGTAACATCGTTGTTACCATCATTCAGTACACTTGTCTTTGGATTAGTTCTTATTTTCTTGTACACATTTTATTTCAAATGGTATTTTTTGAAACTTCTATATTTAAAATCGATTTCTACAGATTTTACTCCACTGATTAAAAATTGAAAGAGGTAAGGCATGGCTCATCAGTGGTGAACCCTCCATTCAGTTTCGCCATCTTGCCACCGTTGGGAGGGTTCACCACTGATGAGTCATGTCTTCCCTCTTTCAATTTTTAATCAATGGAGTATAAGAGAGAGGGCTGTATTTAAATATAGAAGTTTAACAACAAGGTAATACGACCAAATAAATAAATAGTGTGTGACGTCTCGGGAACAACGTTTTTCCCATCTTCAGACAAAAGTACTGAATGAGAAATTTTACCACGGCATGTTTTAAATACAGTATAACCTCATTAATTCGATACACGCCAATTCGACACTCTACAATAATTCGACCATGTTCTGGTGTCCCGACTTCCGGCCTATCAAATAACAAACTGTAATTCGACAATAACGATAATACGACACTTCCGATAGTTCGACCATTTTAAAATTCGAATTTCGACAGTTGAATATTTTTTTTACATACAACTTTACCGCTAAAAAGTTATTACAGCGGCGTTAATCGGCGGGCCCCGATAGGATCGCGCCTGCGCACTTTTGGTTTCTGGTTAGTTTAAGTTTCACTTTTCCGTTGCGCAATATCGCGAGTGTTGTCGCTTTTTTTACGCCGGAATTTAGGCATCGTGCGCTAATTAATCATATTATTTACTTTTCAATTGCTTTGCATTTAAATATTTTAGTTATTTTTAATTTACAAATAATTTCCTTTTAAATAAATAAATCTTTATGAAATTTATCCACAATGATTGATAAGATTTTTAATATTCTATTATATTCCATTCCAATTCCAATATTCCTTTTCCGTGTTATTATTAAAGATTGAAACACAAAATCAATAATACCTGCAGGAGCAGTAGATACCTTTAAAAGACATTTAAGAGAGGGGAAGAAAGACGTGCATGTTTTTTTTTTTAAATAGACCATCTGGAATACATCCTGAATAGGATTTCTGTGCAAAAACAGACACCTTTAAAGGAATTTTTAAAAATATCTTCATGAATTTTTTTAAATAATATGTTTAAATTTTATTTTTATTTTCCATATTTATTTCCTTTCGAATGCTATTTTCTCTTCAATTATAATAAAATATTATTTGTAATTATTTATGTTTCGAAAATATGTATTAATGCCATTTTGTCCCTGATACTAACAGGTTAATCATGTAAATAAAAAAATAATAATATAAAAAGTACACGCACAATAGTTTCAATTAACATCATTAATTTATACTACAAATCTATTTTAAAAAAATATTAATTTAGCGATTGGCTAATCATCTAACTTTAACCCATAACTGGACGGGTTGGGTGCATTCTGCCCATGCATAAACTTAATGTAGGAAAAAATATATATTTTTCGTTTACCTAGAGCTACCAGCTTTCATGTATTCTAATTTTATAGTTGTGGCGACCACACTTTGCTTCAGCGAGCGCGAACTGGGACAAAGCTTCTCACACATACAGGCAGTAGTGTGGCGGCCTGACTACGCATGCGCGCGAGACGTCATCCGAGACTTTTGCTGGCCACTGGCGTCATAACAACAAGGCCTGTTCACAACGGCGGTTACTTCAACCGTTACTTCTTTTCTCTTTATATATTTCTGGCTTTAAATAAATTAATTCTAATTATAATTTTATCAGCGGCCTTTCCACAAGCCACACCAACAAACATCACGCAATCACTACCACATAGTGATACAAACAATTTCCATCTATCGTTTATAAATTTCAGTTTTGGGAGGGGGTTGCATTTGCATGTTGGGGCGGATTCTACCCAGCCCGTCCAGAAGCTTGAGAATTTTTCTTGTCAGGGTTAGCTCGTGGCTCATACTTGATTCGCTATCTTCCGATATTTTTAGCTTCTTTTATAAAATAACACTTCATTCTTTGGATAAGTAGAATTATCAATCAAGTCAACAGAGAAAACTATCCCTGCCAACCCAAAATATATATATGTTTTTGAGATTAGTTGACCACTTTGGAAGAGTAATAGAAATATTCCAGCAGACAATTGGTTCACTTCAGTAGAATTAGTTGATGAGTTGAAATAACATGGCCTTACATACTTAGGAAGAATGAGAAATAACAAACCTCAGATTCCACCACAATTTCAACCGCACCCTAATAGAGAATCAGGAACATCTATTTTTGCTTTCTCTGGAACAACCACTTTAGTCTCCTATGTTCCCAAGATATGAAAATTTGTATTCAGATTGATAGAAAGAATAAAAAAGAAAGGAGTCAATTTATTGTTGATCTTGGGGATTGAAAAAGGAGGCAAATAATAGGCATATTAATAGACATAAATTAAGGCATTGATATTTTTTGTTTAAAGGAAGGTGCATGAGGCTATTGATGACTATTTGATAATATTTTATTGCCATTTTTAAAAGGGAAAGTTAATAGCGAACAACAGTTAGAGAATAAACAGTGTGAGAAGGTAAACAACAGGTGTGTGATGATAAGTCTAGGGTGACGCTAGCGTAGCATTCAGTTCCCAACAATCCCCCGACTGAAACTCCAAGAAGACAACGACATGCAACAGCACATTACTACCATGATGGAACAAGTTGACAAACTGCGAACCATTGGCGAAACACTAAAGGACTCTCACATCACGGCTCTACTGCTTTGCTCGCTTCCAAAGAACTATTCCGATCTCATCACGATGTTTGAACCAAGGCCCGACAACGAGCTAACGTTTGAATTCATCAAGAACAAACTCCTTGATTAACACACGCACAGAGTAGTTGTTTAGTTTTAGTCCTCTTGCTAGGTTCTCATTTTAGATTTCTTAATCAATTCTGTCTCCTAGTCTGTCGTGCCAGAGCATAGCGCAGTTTTTATTATGAACCTTATCCCAGTACAATATCACTTTTTTGTATTCTTCGCAGTTTTTATTGTTGCAGTGGTTTTGTTTTGCTACATTTGCTTTGAATGTGCGAATCTGGAGGTTGTCATCCAGGTGGAGTCGGTATATTCCATTGTCAATTATTCCATTCGCCAGACGAACTGTGTTGTCTCTTTCGATGGTGCACGAATCTTTTCGAACGTTATCTTACATCCATTGGAGGTGGCCGCACTTACTGACAGAAGGTTGTCTGTTAGTTCGGGGATGTAGAGGACTTTTGTGAGAAGTAAGGTGTCAGTCTTTCCTTGGGGTATGATGACTTTGATTTCTACTTGTCAGATCCTTCTGACCTGCTGCCATTTGCAACTACAACATTTTGTACTTGTTCTTTGTTAAGTTCGGTGAAGAAGCTTACATCGTGCCTCATATGAGATGTGGCTCCAGAGTCAATGAACCAATTGTGTACATTTACTTCTCGTTGAGTGCAATTGAGGGTTTTGGGTTAGGTCTTCTTGTTGTTCTCTGATTTGTTGATTGTTCTTGAGTGAAACTCTGCTTATTTGTGTACTTTGGTACATTTCCTCTTTTGATGTTTTCACATTTGAATTCTTTGTTGCCGTTAGTTTGCTTTTGATAGTGCCAACATTCATCCCTGGAGTTGTTTGGATTGTGGCAGAAATAACAAAATTTATTCTCTTTTTCTCTTCTTTGGCTTGAAGTTCTGTAAAGATTTTTGAATACTTTTATTGAATGCTTTTGTCTTTGAACTTTCTACTCTGTTCATGAGTTCATTGAGGAGTTTGTTCTTGATGGATACAAGTGTTAGCTCGCTGTCGGGCCTTGGTTCCAACATTGTGATGAGATCGGAATAGCTCTTTGGAAGCGAGCAAAGCAGTATAACCGTGATGTGAGAGTCCTTTAGTGTTTCGCCAATGGTTCGCAGTTTGTCAACTTGTTCCATCATGGTAGTAATGTGCTGCTTCATGTTGTTGTCTTCTTAGAATTTTAAGTTATATACTTTCCTTAGATTTTTTAGAGACTGTTTTTATATCATAGACATTTTGTTTTAGGTAGCTTTGGCTGTGGCTAAGTTTTTGACATGCACTATTTGTGAGTCAGCGATGCTTAGGTTAATGATAGCTCTAGAATTTGAGTCTTTCTTTTTTCATTTGATTTTTGGTTGCCCTGGAATGTTTTCGGTGACAACTCCCTAAAGATCTTCCTTTTGTAAGAGCATTTCAAGTTTAAAAAAAACTATTTTGGGTAGTTATAGCCATCGAGCTTATCTAAGGTTACACCATGATTCATTAGTGACGCCATTTCTGCTAAACCTTTTTTTTTTCTTGTTTCAACTCGTTAATTCTATTTCGTGCAACGATATCTAATTGCTGTAAGGTTTAGGTACTTGCAGTTTGTAGGAAGGTGCATGAGGCCGTTGATGTTTATTTGATAATAATCTTTATTATAAATTTTTGAAAGGGAAATTTACATGATAGGGAACAACATTCAGATACAAAAAAGCATTGTTGGGAGAAGGTAAATAACAGGTGTGTGATGATGATAAATTCAGGGTCGTAGCATTCAGTTCCCAACAATTACTATTATCATTATCGCCATTATTTTTAATCATTATTAAATATTTTTATTATCATTTTGTGTATAATACTGAATTTTTGCGGATTAAATTCATAATCTTGGTAGTTTTGGAATATAGGTCCTGTCTTGAGGATCCCATACATTCCAAGAGGTGGTTTGGTGAGGTCTCTTTGGTCCTGCAGACGGTATATCCTGAAAAGGTCTTTACACCATCCTGGAAGAGGAGCGGTCTAGTATGGCTGCCAGTTTTGAGCCTGGAAATACAGGTAGCTGCCTGTCGGTTAATCTCACATTCCAGAATAGCTCTTGACTTTTGGTTCAGATACCAATGATGGAATGTTGACTCCCGTATTTTTGTCTCGATGTTTCTTGTGTGTATTTGAAGGAGTCAAAATAAAGATCTGAGTTAGGCATTGTGGATTGCCAGAGGGTTGCCATTTATCTATATAAATAATCCACTAACAGAGTTACTGTAATCTCCTCCAAAAATACTGAACTATATATACCTAATGATATATATACAGTTAAACCTGTCTATAGCGCTCCCTCTCTATAGCCCCCGATTTTAAATACGTATTACGATTCGATTTTCATTAAAAGTGGCCTGTCTATAGCACCCCCTCTCTATAGCACCCTATTTTGGTGAGTTCTAAGAGGGGGCGCTATAGACAGGGTTAACTGTACCAAATATTTCGTTATTTTTTACTTCGTTTACACTTATTTTTATTCTCCAAATGTTATTATATAAATTTATTTTTGTAATTTATTCACTTTTCCAATCGTAGATTTTTTTTGCTTCCAAATTTTACTTTATTTATTTATCATCACCAAATATGTTTAGGTTGGTTTGGGAGGCTTGCATCCAGATTAAAAAGCATATATGGGCCGGATCAGTGATGTATAGGTGATGGTGTGATGGCTTGAATGTTCAATAAACGATATAGAGAAACATTTTACCACTTAAATAAATTGTTTATAAATATTTTTTAGGATTAAGCTTTGATTTTTCAGCTACCAGAGTGAGAGTTTTAAACATTGAATTAACATTCTCACTAACTGCTGACAGAAAGACCTTTGGGTGAGCCCGCTGCTTATTATCAAACAGCTCGAGGACCATGAACTCATTAAAATCGTGTAATCTTTTTTTTTGCTCATCCCTAGGACACATGGTACAGGTCATGATAATCATGGTGGGTAGGGTTTGGCAACTGTTTTAATGTAATTGCGCCACATGTCTACACATGTGAAAAGCAGTTTGACATTTGTGTAATCTTTATACAAGGGGATGAGAAACAACAACATCAACATATTAAAAATACAGTGGTACCTCGACATACGAGCGCCCCAACATACGAGTTTTTCGAGATACGAGCCGACGAGCAAATGATTTTTTGCTTTTAGTTACGAGCGAAATTCGAGATACGAGTTCGGTTCGGTAGTGTTGAAGATATTAATCTGTGATTTTAAATGTTTCTTTTTGACCAGTACTTTTGTTTTGTTTTTGCTTTTACTAAAATGTTTCTTTCTTCTTCTTCATTATTATTTGTTCTATATGCAAACTTTGTTTTTGAGACTTGAATAAACAAATTCAAGTTTAATATATTTTTGTGTGTTTTTAAAGTTAAAACACAACAGGTAGTAACACGCAGGCGCCATCACGATCAGTTAGAAGCGTGCTTCCGCTGTGATAAGTTGTGTTTTGTGCTGCGTTTACATTTACAGTTTTAGTTCATTTATTTTTATAACCATGAATCGGAAGAAAGTTTGTAAAAAGTGAAGTGCTAAGAAAAAGATGATGAGTATTGAATTAAAACGTGAAATTATAGAAAAACATGAGCAAGGTGTTCGAGTTGTTGACTTGTCGATGCAGTATGGCCGTAGTACGTCCATGATATGTTCTGTACTTAAACGGAAGGAGTCTATAAAGAGTGTAAAGCCGGCTAAGGGTTTTACGTTAATTTCCAAGCTGCGAACCTCCCTTCATGAAAATATGAAGAAACTGCTGATGGTGTGGGTGACAGAAAAGCAGCTCCAAGGAGATACCTTGACGCAGACCATCATTTGTGAGAAGGCAAGAGCGATCTACGGAGATTTGCTGAAGCAAACCCCGCAGACTTCCATCGACGAGGCATCAGAAGAGTCTTTTAAAGCCAGCCGGGGCTGGTTTGAGAATTTTAAAAAGACATTCTGAGAGGGAGGAAGAAACAAACCTCCTTGGACATGTTTTTTTTTTTCTAAACGGCCTACAGGTGAAAGCGAGAAAAATGTAGAGAAAAAGGCAAAGACCAGTGAGGATATCTAATTTATTTCTTTACATTCTCTTTTTTGTTTTTGTGCAATAAATATTTGATATTTATAAATACGTTTTTATTATTGAAAACCACGTAACAAAAATAACTGGGGTGACATTTTGGAGGTTGGAACGGATTAATGGTAGTCCAATTGTTTTGTATGGGGAAATTTGCTTCGAGATACGAGTAATTCAAGATACGAGCAAGGTTGCGGAACGAATTAAACTCGTATGTCGAGGTACCACTGTATTTCTTATAATGTAATAATTGAATTTAGAGAGAGTTTTTGGAATATTTTGCAAATTCAGAAATTTATAAATATTGGGTTCTAACAGATGTGTTTCAAGGTTTTGGCATTAGCAGTCTTTCCCAGAGATGTTCTAACTAAATGGTGTACTAACTATGTAATAACTCCGCCTTTGCCGGTCCCAAGTCCGGATGAAAAAGGAGGAGGAGGAGCAGTAACAAGCTCACTAAAAAACCTGGGCTCAGCTGGCCCGGCTGAATGTACCTTGTAAGGGCTCCTGATCCAGGGACACAAGATGAGCAGCGTTTGTACTCCATGTTAGGATCAGCTGCACATGGCGTCTGTTCCTCATGTCAGAGGCGGCCATTTCTTTTGGAGCTAAATCAGCCTGCTACTGAGTAGTGCTCCCAGTCTTAATGACAAAGACATGACGCATTCTACTTCACCCAATCATGATGGTTGTCAAATCTCCCCCAGATATGTTTTTAAGAAGGTTTATCCTTTTCTTGGCTCTGATCATTTATGTGTTTATTAAAAGTGAAAGATGGGTCTAAGAAGTGACCCCTAGGTATCTGGGGTTGTTGTTGTTGCATTTTATCTCTCTGTCATTTAGTTTAATTTTTGGAACAAATGATCTTATCATTGTTTTGAATGGACATTATCAGTCATTTATACATCTTAAACGAATTCCTTTTGCCATGGTAGTGTTGACAAGGAGCCGTTCTATTAGGATAAACAAATGACAAATAAGATAACACTTGTTAAACACACGCAAACAGTAAATAAATATTATACAGTAGAACCTCACCGTAAAGGACAATATCTAATTGCAGAGCTTAAGTGTCCTTTAGTGAGAGGTGTCCTCTTACTGAAGAGTTGCTAAATAGTGAAAATTTTAATTTTGCAGATGAAAACTGTCCTTTATAGAGAGGTGTCCTCTAGTGGGAGTGTCCTTACATGGAGGTTCTACTGTATACAATAATAATTCTCACCAAACACATACATGAATCAGCAACGGGGCAATCAATTTAAAATGGCACAGATCAATTTCTTTAATCAGTGATCAAGTAATAAGACCAAATACATAAATAGTGTGTGACCTTCCGGTAACAGCATTGTTATCCTCTTTGTTGGCATTCAGTACTTTTATCTGAAGATGGTAACACCTCTTTTACACTGAAATGTCAGACACTATTTATTTGGATTTGGTCTTATTACCTTGTGTTTTTTCTTTAATCAGTGATTATATTATATCAATTATTCACAGACATGCACACACACATTTGCCCCCTTAGGTGAACAGCAAATTTCTGCATAGCGTTACGTAAAGTACTTTTATCGATACCAACTGATTTCAAACTTTTTTTCTTCAAAAAAAAAAAAAAAAGTCCAGTGAGGAATATAATCCTGCTTCATGGCAGTCGAAAATCAACAGTTTATACCACTCATCCTAAAATCAAATTTTAGATTTTCTTCTCTGCAAACCTCAATTAATTAAATCAACCTGGGCATTATATAAGCTTATCCCTTATGTATAACTATAATAAGATCCATCAATAAAATCTCTGTCAAGTTCAATGAAATGTTTACAAAACAATCTTTGTTCAAACAGGTAGTTGTTCCTGTTGCAGCTCAATAGTGGTAGAGTTGTGGAACATAGCAGGTTACATTTGTAGTGCCGTTTTAGAACATTTTAATCCATGTGAACTTATGTAACTGAATAAAAGTTAATTCAAATATATATTTTTTTTATTGCCTTTTCCACGATCCCTTTGAGATGGCTTGGATTTCTGGGGCGTATATAAGTCTCCAAATGTCTGTGATGGTCAAAGGTCGCCTCTATCATAGTGAACATCCAGTTAGTTAGATGTCTCGGGACGCATCTGATATTAGGAAGTTCTTTTATAGCTTAGGGATGACCTTTCCATGAAGGTTGGCTGCTTGATGTTGTTGTAGATGGTATGCTGAGTTGACCGAGTTTTGTCAGAGTCAGCAGCTTAGATGATATCATGTCTGAGGATTGTAGAACAGCTTCTGCGTTATGTTGGGGAACATCACAGGGTGAAGGGAGTCGATGATTCTCCTGAGGCTTCTTGGGAATTTAACAGTGTTGAACAGATGAGGTCTAATTTGTAGGTAATACTGATTGTTATGAGCATCATCGGGCATACATTTTAAGGAAGGATGACAAAGGATAATTGCAGGTTGAAGTGAGTAGCTATTTTGGTCATTTGAACAGCTCTTCCAATACTCATCGTATTTGTTATATTAGAGTATAGAGAGTTGAAGTGAGGGATCAGTTCGCTATGATTCCAGGATTTTCTGGGTTTCAGATGATGCGAACGGCTTCAAGGTAATCGAGACAAATACTTTTCTTGTCCATGCATATTCTGGACAGCTCTAGTGGCATACAGGATGGCTGGGAACTCTGCTCGAAAGGAGGTGCAAGGATCATGCCGCTACAAAGGTTTTGTAGGATTGAAGGGCCGAGATCCATCCGTGTGTTAGGGCGAGTTTTCTGTTATCATTTTAAGCCAAAGGATCCTCTTCTGAGGTAGATAGGGAACGGTAGTGGCCCATGGAATCTCTTGAAAGGAAAGTATTATCGAGCTTCCAGATAGGTAAATGAACTTTTTTGGACATTTCTAGTAGAAGACCTCCAGTAAGGAAGATAATTGGAGTTGTGGCAATACAATGTGGTGATTTCCTCATGGAGACTTCATAGCCACTGCTAAAAGCCTTCTTGCTCAAACATCAGAGAGGTGGAAAAGAGCTGGTGGATTATCAAATTGAGTGTTTAGCCCAGAGTAGAAGTTGCATGCGAACCATTTTTACTTATTTAATATTGCTCATAGAATTCTCATGCCCTTTTGGTGGACAAATATTTGTTTGATGTCAAATATTACACCTGGGATTTTGACACTGCTTTGTCTATTACAATGAGATAGTTGAAGTCTTGGTACCTGGGTATCTTGATCTTTCAATGAGAGATGTATTTCAGGGACTTCCTCCAATTCTGCAGATTTAAGGTTACGTTATTAATTAAAGCAGGTGCTATTTCAGCTGAGTATCCATAAATAGGATATACTGGAGGGGTGACATCATCCGTGTTGAAGCATACATATACCACCACATAAGTATTGTCCATAACAGAATATCTCGCTGGGACAACTGAGCTAGACAACGAGGGTGACAAAGGTCATTAAGAACATAGTTTACTCTCTCAATGTTACCTGGAGTACTACATCGTTAGCTACCATCTGACCATTATGTTGGAACTTCATTTTTATTGTCAATTTCAGAATATCGTGATTTTGAAGAGAGTTTGGTATTTTACTTGGTTCCTTATTTATAGTGCTCTGGAACCATTCCAATATAAATATCAGTATGTGTTTTTCAATATAGTTCAGTATGTTTTGAAGCGACCTTTTTTGAGTTGAATTTTGAAGAATAGGGGACGGTTCTGCTCCTTCTCTTTATATTCTTTATATGTATAGATAATATATGATATCAATTTAGCAAATTATGATTTATTTGGGCCTTTAATAAATTTATAATATATTTAATAAATATTGAACTTTAAACGTAGGTTCACTCAAAAAATAAAACACATTTAGGATCAATTTCTGACACAGGATGTGAGTTTACATCTGGCTTCATAAGGTTATTAGAGAAATTATAATTCCAAGCTTTTTTCAAAGTCGAACATGCAGTCAAAGAATTTGTGGCTGCTTATGACCTTGAACAATCAGTTGGTAACTGGGCGATAGAGAGGCAAAATGCGGTAAAACGAAGCAGATAGTATGATATGAATTCCATTTTGGACATTTCCAAAATTAAGTTGGAAGATTTATATAATTTAGTATCAATATTTGATACCACTGTTGGATTTGCTAATCAAAAGTAAAATATATTATACAATACATTATTGTTATTATAGCCCAAAAATTAGAGGAAATAAATAAAGGCCATTGGTAAAATGCCTTGTCGGCTGACGGTGTACGTGCTAAAGTCCTGGCTGTGACTGTCTGGCAGCGCATACGTAGTCAGGTGTTCACCCAACTCACGTTGACCGAGGTAGAGTGTGACAGCCACACTACTTCCCTCCAGTAGGATTCCTAAAGATCCTATGTGGATGTTGACGGAACTTTTGGCCTACTACGTGAAGGTGTGGCATCTTTTGGGTTTTGTTTCTGGTCCTTTGTGGTTGAGAAGGGCATCGATTCTTCTGATTTTATGGCGGGCAAAACACGGTCGATGGAAACCCAGGAAGATATTTTTCAAATTTTCAGCTTCAAAATGTTTGGGCTTCGAGATATAGCTTGGTCTGGACCGTCGTAAATGGCGGTCAGCGGCGGCAGTATTAGGTCTTGATGGAAGTAGACATGGAAAAAACATGTCTTTAGTAGTTTAGGCACATAAACATGCCGATCTCCTTGTGGGGTATTTGGTGCGGGTTTGGAGGAAAACATGGAGCGCTGAAACCTTTTAAATACTGTAGGAAAACCTACCGAGGTATGATTTTCGGAAAATGTTCTGTGAAGGAACATGGCAGTTGTCTTGCCAAGATATTTTCTCAGTAAAAAATGAATTCCTAGGAGAACAGGGGAAGCTTGGTGAACCAGGTTAAGGAATCGTGATAGCGGCTATGAAAATCTCTTTAAAATATGAGATTTTCGAAAGGTGCTCCAATAACGACGTCAGAGAGGAGTACCTATCATTAAAGTTTTTATAAATAAAAGATGGTTATGGAAGGCCATCTCCTAGGGCCTGCCAGGGTGACCTATATATATAGGAATGCAGGTATCTAACCAGGTGTAAGAGTGAGGGCCCCCTGGAACTGTAGACCCATCAGTGATGCTGAAGATCCAAGTTGGCCCCAAAGCCATTGAAGGCGACTCTCCGACTCCAGGCCGGCGAGAGAACATCGGCGTAGCCTCCAAGAATTCACAGGAAGCCTTGCCCGCTCAAGACAGATTCCGGAGTTTGTAGAAATTAGGGTTTGCATCGTGCCTTGACAACCACATCCAGGTTTTGAAAGGACACCAGGACAATAGGTCTGATGGAATCTGGAGAACATCGTGGATCGTTTCACAAGTCTTACAGAGACTGCATCCGTCTCATATCAAAGTTGTAATCAGACACTTCCCTGAATGACCTATCCGCAGCCACCAAACAGCAAGACCTCCTTAAGAACAAGAAACACAAACAGGAATTCCGGCACTGGGCCCATTAATTCACACAAGACCTCCAGCAACACCCCTGACATAAGCCAAAGACTGAGTCATCTCATCACCAAGAACACACCAATTGACCCCCTTCTCCCAAATTACATCAACCAAGAGAAGACCTCCAGCAACACCCCTGACCTAACCAAAGACTGAGTCATCTCATCACCAAGAACGCACCAATTGAATACCTTCTCCCAAATTACATCAACCAAGAGAACACCTCCAACAACACCCCTGACATAACCAAAGACTGATTTATCTGATCACCAAGAACGCACCAATTGACCACCTTCTTTCAAATTACATCAACCAAGAAAGTACCTCCAGCAACACCCCTGACATAACCAAAGCCTGAGTCATCTCATCACCAAGAATGCACCAATTGACCGCCTTCTCTCAAATTATATCAACCAAGAGAGTACCTCCAGCAACACCCCTGACATAACCAAAGACTGAGTTATCTGATCACCAAGAATGCACCAATTGACCACCTTCTCTCAAATTACATCAACCAAGAGAACACCTCCAACAACACCCCTGACATAACCAAAGATTGAGTTATCTGATCACCAAGAACGCACCAATTGACCACCTTCTTTCAAATTACATCAACCAAGAGAAGACCTCCAGCAACACCCCTGACATAACCAAAGCCTGAGTCATCTCATCACCAAGAATGCACCAATTAACCACCTTCTCTCTAATTACATCAACAAAGAGAACACCTTCAGCAACACCCCTGACATAACCAAAGACTGAGTCATCTCATCACCAAGAATGCACCAATTGAATACCTTCTCTCAAATTCCCCAACCAAGAGAACACCTCCAGCAACACCCCTGACATAACCAAAGACTGAGTCATCTCATCACCAAGAATGCACCAATTGAATACCTTCTCTCAAATTACATCAACCAAGAGAACACCTCCAACAATACCCCTGACATAACCAAAGACTGAGTTATCTGATCACCAAGAACGCACCAATTGACCACCTTCTCCAAAATTACATCAACCAAGAGAAGACCTCCAGCAACACCCCTGACATAACCAAAGACTGAGTTATCTGATCACCAAGAACGCACCAATTGACCACCTTCTCCCAAATTACATCAACCAAGAGAACACCTCCAACAACACCCCTGACATAACCAAAGACTGAGTTATCTCATCAACAACAACACACCAATTGACCACCTTCTCCCAAATTACATCAACCAAGAAAACACCTCCAACAACACCCCTGACATAACCAAAGACTGAGTCATCTCATCACCAAGAATGCACCAATTGACCATCTTCTCCCAAATTACATCAACCAAGAGAAGACCTCCAGCAACACCCCTGACATAACCAAAGACTGAGTCATCTCATCACCAAGAACGCACCAATTGAATACCTTCTCTCAAATTACATCAACCAAGAGAACACCTCCAGCAACACCCCTGACATAACCAAAGACTGAGTCATATCCTCACCAAGAACGCTAAATTGACCACCTTCTCCCAAATTACATCAACCAAGAGAAGACCTCCAGCAACACCCCTGACATACCCAAAGACTGAGTCATCTCATCACCAAGAACGCATCAAATGACCACCTTCTCCCAAATTACATCAACCAAGAGAAGACCTCCAGCAACACCCCTGACATACCCAAAGACTGAGTCATCTCATCACCAAGAACACACCAATTGACCCCCTTCTCCGCCTTAAAGCTGTCTACTCTCTCTCCTGCCCTGCATCTCACATAACCAAGACAGCTCCACCACCCTTGTTCTAGTAGAATTGCATCTACCCCAGCTGTTATTACAATACATTACCTCACCATGTGTTATAAGAAATATAAACTATTTTGACGCATATATTTATTTTAAAATAGAACAATTTCTACTCCGCTTAGTACAATAATAAAATAATGGGATTCCATTATTTTATTATTACAATAGGGGCAGTAGAAATTGTTTTATTTAAAAAAAGAAATATATGCGTCAAAAATAGTTTATATTTCCAAATTTTTATGTTAGTCAATATATTTAAGGTCTGTGAAGACTTTCTTAGATGGCTTGGAGTCTATTCTTAAAGAGTGAGTTGAGGTCTCAACTCACCGGAATAAATAGACTCAAAGGAAATATTAAATAGCTGTCTCTGTAAAACCCAACCATTGAAAATAGAAAAACTCTCTCTCTCTCTCTAGGGTAGGTGCAATTCTACCAGAACCTAACCACCTATATAAGTGTCTGACTAGAACTTTGAGAAGAGAAGGTTGCAATGCTCACTAAGACTTGTGAAAACCTCCCACTTATTTCTCCATATTCCATCTCTATCGTCCTGAAATCCTTATTCATTAAGGACGCAGTCACCATAGAGGCATGTCAACAAACCATGCATCCTACCAACTCTAGATTCCGTCTCGAACAGGGTCGGCCTCCCGTTCATCCCTAGAGTCCACACAAACGCTCCCCCACCTACCCGAAGCCAGAAAGCCACAAACAACGACGATGGGGACCAACTTGAACATTCAACATCACTGACAGAACTACAGCTCCAGGAAGCTCCCACTGTTACACCCGGCCCTGGTAGAAACCTGCATTCCCCTATTGAGGTCACCCTGGCAGCTAGCCCACTCACAATCCTTACCAATATTGTTAATTTTTCCTTTTGAGATTCCACACACATTTTGCCTCTCCTCATTCGCATGTAAAAGATAAGTATATTTTCTCAATTATATCTCTTTTATTTTTGCAATAGTTATGACAATTAATTGAACAAAAATTAATTTAGGAAAGTCCCTTATTTGACTTTGCTTACAGAACAGATGCTGAAAATACTTTTGTTTCAATCGAAAACATTTTAATCAAACGGCTATTTGATATGCATAAAACCGAGTTACAGATTTGAAAAAATATGAAAATAGATTCATGAAAAGTTGATCCAGACAGAAGAAAATAGGGTAGGTGCTCTCCAATACTATGAAGATAATTGATAGAATTTACAAGATTTTCATGTTCAAAGTTATTAAATATCTCTTATAACATAAATTATTAAGAAACCAGATGTAAACATTATTCCTGTGTTCTCTTCGCAATGATAGATATTAGGTTCTTTAAAAAATTTAACTTTTAGGCTGCATTTCTATAAAATTTATAAACTATTGTAAAAAGATGCACCAAAATTTTCTACTACATTGTTTTGTCTTCTTCAAACTCTATTCTCTGTAAATTTTATTTTATCTTTTTCTGAACGCAAAAAGAAAGTCATTCAACAATTTTAAAAATGTCTGCAAAATGAAAAATCTAAAAGATGATATTTGATTTTCTACTATCAAAAATTCTACAGTATCAAATAAAGATGCATATTCGTAGTTATTTCAATTATAAATTTATCGAAAAATGTTGCTTTCGTTCAATGAAATGTGATGACATTTTATCGTATATATCTCAAATTTTGAACCATGAAACGATACTTTTGAGTGACCTTCCGTTTAAAATCTCAATACTTATAAATCAAATGCATTTTAGAGAACAAGCTACTTTTTGTGCTCTTTCAGAATTTTGAAATTTCTTGTGGGGCCTCTGTAGAAATAAAATCAATTTTTAATGACATATTAATCAAAGGTTTCAAATGCATACTAACACCGCAGTACTCCAGATATTTACTTATACTTTATCCATTGAGCCTTTTATAGATTGAAATGTTTGCTCGAATTTTGTTAATTTTCTCCAACATATCTACTGATTATGCACAGCATTCACATTCAGCTGGCTTGAACCTTCAGGCTATATATAGAACATTTAAACATTTGTTGGATTTCAGATGAATGCATTGTCAAATTTCTCTAGTTTTGAAATTTTACTGTCATGATAATTTTCTTTGTTAACATTTTTTTTTCCACGAATTTTTGAGATAGAATTGTACCAAATGACCAAATTTTATGACCAATCCAAATATTTGCCAAAATACACCTGGGTATTATCATAACAGAGCTTATTCCATTTGGCTGGTAAACTACATCTTAGAAGATTGCTCTAGCTAAGATAACTTTGTCACCAACGTTGTCCAACCCAATTCCCACCAGCGAGATACCCTAGGATTTACAATACTCACACAGCACACGTGACTTCCTGGACCTGCTGAGTCCTGATCTTTGGTATCATATCTTTGGTCTTAATGGATCTTGTTGGAATTTCACCGCATTTTCCTTGGTCTCGGATTTCCAGCTACATGTAGACAATGGTCCAACATCTCGTCATTTGGCTTCATTCCAATTCCATAGGATTAGGGAATTGTGGTATTCAATCTTCAGATTTCAACAACACTGCCACATACAACAACTATGATAATCTTATGTTGAAACACACTAATTATATCTGAATAAATATCAGAAAAAGATTATAATGGCAGCATTTCTTATACTTAAAGTTCAGCCTATTTATTTGAACCTGTGTTACTTTGTTATTTACCTCATAGGCAACGGTTACATAAGTCAGTAGCTATAAGATGGTGGCTCGAATTTCTAGATGTGTAACTTGTTTAACCACTTTAACAAGTGTCTGTATGTATGTTGGGGATGCTCATTCAAAAGTCTTGGTGCTTTGATAAGGCCCAATTTGGATTGTAGATTATAAACAAAAGGTAATAAAACCAAATCCAAATAAATAAATAGCGTGTGAAGTTTCGGTAGCAGCGTTGTTACCATCTTCAGACAAAAGTACTGAATGTCACACAAAATCAAACACTATTTATTTATTTGGATTTGCTCTTATTACCTTATGTCTTGGTGCTTTGTTTCTGAAAGGTTCACCATAATTCTACCAATATGGAGAGACTTTTTCGAGAGTTTTGTTAATTTGTTACTGCCATAGAAAACTGAGCCGTGTATTTGTTTCTATTGAGAGGTGAATCAGCAGTAGTTGGTACTCTGTTACTTCTTTAGAGACTTTACCAAACATCTGTATCTTTGGGGTGATGGTTCCAATGTCTTGGTATTCAATGAGCTCTTTAGAGACTTTATCAAACGTCTATGTTTATGGGGCGATAGTTTGTGGTGGGTCGTTTTATTAGTCCAGCGATGGCCCAGAAAAGTATTACAAAGTTAGTGTTTATTGGTATTACGCCTTAGCTACATTTTTATGGAAGTTGATAAAGGAATACAAAAGGACAACACCCTAGAATGTCTATTGGGTTCTCATTGACTTCCGCCAATCTGCCGCGCCACACAGTGGTGGTCATCTTTTATTTCCAGGCACCGCTTGTATGTTTGCCGTGGTCTGTCATCCCAGCAGGCTGGAAGGAAGTCTCTCGGCTCCCACAAGAACAAATTCATTGGTACTTTGTTACTTCTTTAGGCTCCGAAATCTTGGTACGTATCTTGTTACAGCAATAGATAACTGTACCATATATACGGCTGTCTGTATGGAATAGTGTCCAGATGTCTTGGTACTATGGAACTTCGTATTTAGACTTTCCTCAACTCTAGGTGGAGTGTTAAGGAATGAGAAACAAGATTGGCGGAAGTATAGGCTCAGTGTGGTTCTTTAAAAATTATCTGATGGGGGAACTATGATATGAACAAATATTCATTCAAAATGTTGCATTTGAACATACATTTAAACCTGTCTATAGCGCCCCATCTTGGGACTCACCAAAATAGGGTGCTATAGAGAGGGGGTGCTATAGACAGGTCACTTTTAATGTAAATCGTATCGTACTACGTATTTAAAATAGGGTGCTATAGAGAGGAGGTGCTATAGACATGTCACTTTTAATGTAAATCGCATCGTACTACGTATTTAAAATCGAGCGCTATAGAGAGGGAGGCGCTATAGACAGGTCACTTTTAATGTAAATCGCATCCTACTACGTATTTAAAATCGAGCGCTATAGAGAGGGGCTACTATAGACAGGTCACTTTTAATGTAAATCGCATCGTACTACGTATTTAAATTGGGGCTCTATAGAGAGGGAGGCGCTATAGACAGGTCACCTTTAATGTAAATCGCATCGTACTACGTATTTAAAATCGGCCGCTATAGAGAGGGAGGCGCTATAAACAAGTCACTTTTAATGTAAATCGCATCGTACTACGTATTTAAAATCGAGCGCTATAGAGAGGGGCTGCTATAGACAGGTCACTTTTAATGTAAATCGCATCGTACTACGTATTTAAAATCGAGCGCTATAGAGAGAGAGGCGCTATAGACAGGTCACTTTTAATGTAAATCGCATCGTACTACGTATTTAAAATCGAGCGCTATAGAGAGGGGCTGCTATAGACAGGTCACTTTTAATGTAAATCGCATCGTACTACGTATTTAAATTGGGGCTCTATAGAGAGGGAGGCGCTATAGACAGGTCACCTTTAATGTAAATCGCATCGTACTACGTATTTAAAATCGGCCGCTATAGAGAGGGAGGCGCTATAAACAAGTCACTTTTAATGTAAATCGCATCGTACTACGTATTTAAAATCGAGCGCTAAAGAGAGGGGCTGCTATAGACAGGTCACTTTTAATGTAAATCGCATCGTACTACGTATTTAAAATCGGCCGCTATAGAGAGGGAGGCGCTATAAACAAGTCACTTTTAATGTAAATCGCATCGTACTACGTATTTATAATCGAGCGCTATAGAGAGGGAGGCGCTATAAACAAGTCACTTTTAATGTAAATCGCATCCTACTACGTATTTAAATTGGTGCTCTATAGAGAGGGAGGCGCTATAGACAGGTCACCTTTAATGTAAATCGCATCGTACTACGTATTCAAAATCAGGCGCTATAGAGAGGGAGGCGCTATAGACAGGTCACTTTTAATGTAAATCGCATCGTACTACGTATTTAAATTGGTGCTCTATAGAGAGGGAGGCGCTATAGACAGGTCACCTTTAATGTAAATCGCATCGTACTACGTATTCAAAATCAGGCGCTATAGACATGTCACTTTTAATGTAAATATATATATATATATATATATATATATATATATATATATATATATATTTACATTAAAAGTGACATGTCTATAGCGCCTGATTTTGAATACGTAGTACGATGCGATTTACATTAAAGGTGACTTTACACTAAATGTAAATCGCATCGTACTACGTATTTAAAATCGAGCGCTATAGAGAGGGGCTGCTATAGACAGGTCACCTTTAATGTAAATCGCATCGTACTACGTATTTAAAATCGGGCGCTATAGAAAGGGAGGCGCTATAGACAGGTTTAAACTTATATCTAAATATTATAATTTTATTACAACCTTATATAATATCTTTCTAAACAAAATTCGAAAAAATATTTATTAAATAATCTTGCGCCTTGTTTCTCCATGGTGTATTTTTTTTTAGTTTTCAAAGTAAATTTAATTTTGGTTTGAGATCCTTTTAAACAGACCCACTATTGTAAAGGAGCAGAAAAATAATACGTTACACAAATCATTGCTATGACCATTTCTCATACAATACAAATGTATTTTATTTAAATTCCAATTTGCCTCTTTCTTGAAGACACACATGAAGAAATTATAAAACAATAAAGTGGCAATAAGTAGAAACCTACAATATGAGATTTGTGGTTTTCCTTTAGAAATCTCAACTTAGAACGCCTAAGAGGGTAAAGTTGGCTAACGCTTTTGATGGGGATCTTTTATAATTAGTGGCAAATTTTGTACTACAATCATAATCCGCATTATATTGCAATATAAATTACTTCATATAATATTTACGAATTGAAAAATATGTCCAGGGTAGCCTAGTGGACATGGCATCTGCCCGGTAAGCGGAACACTGTGGGTTCGTTTCCTATCCCTGGACACTCTATTTTTCCGTTTATCATTACTCTTCATAATTCATCCTATCATACTTCATCCTCAAGGTTAGAAATAATCGTTATTTCTCCTTGAAATAAATTTCGATTTTTCGTTCAAAAGTAACATTTTCGGTATAATTGCAAAATTTTGTTCTACAATCATAAGCCACATTATATGGCAATATAAATTCATGTTGAGTATCGTAATTTAGAGAAAGAAATGGAATACTCTTCTAATTTTTCCTAATGATATAATACTGTGGTAATACAGAAGCATCATGATCTTGTTCTTAAATTTATTTTAAAGATGTTCAACAGTTCCGAAAATTGATATGAGAAGGTTTTAATTGTGTCTTTCCATTTAATAAACTCAAAAAATTGACTAAAATTTACCTAAGCATTATCTGAATACAGCCAGATTTATTTACATAGTCTTTTTTCTTATCTCCACTCAATCATATTAGGGTATCAAGCTTGTAAAGTTTGTCGATGGTGTCTGTCGGGGATGAGTAGAGCACATCAATAGATGAGTCAATACAGTCATTAATGTGTTTTGAGGTTGCAGATTGACACTAAGTACATAGTGGGAAAACCTTGCAACCATTCTGGAAAGTTATTGTCCATAGATGACCAGACTCAAGTCTGAAAACCAAAGACTGTTGTCCTCTTGGGAGGACAGAACCGATGCTTGTCCCTCCTGCTCTGTACCAGTCATGTGCAGCATTAGTATTTGCATAGTTGAACGATTGCTTAGTTGATTGCTCTATTCAAGATAGGAATTACATTGTCATTCACATTGTCCAATCAATTGTTCCAGTTTGTTTTCCTATAGATGAACAATACTCACACAGCACATGTGGCAAATGCTGATTCTCTTATCTTTGCCATCCTATCTTGTGTCCAATGGTCTTGTAGCAATTCCACCTCACTGCCACGTCTCCTTGATCTTGGAAGAACATGTTGACTCCATCAGGAGATCATCCTTGGAACTGCCAGGAATTCCACTGTAGCAGGATATGGAAATTAAATTACTGCAACATACAACAACTTGGTGTGACACTTATGTAAAGACCAATTACTCAGCTCAAAGGTAAAGATGAGAAACTAGTCTAATGGTAAACACAAGGTAATAAGACCAAATCCAAATAATTAAATAGTGTGTGACATTTCGGTAACAACGCTGTTACCGAAACGTCACACACTATTTAATTATTTGGATTTGGTCTTACTTTCTTGTGTTTATAATCTATAATCCAAATTTTGCCTTATCAGGAATGGCAGTAGTCAACTTAAAACCTCAGACACAGAAATATTTGTCTACTGCTCATCAAAAGAAACTTAGAATTTTGTATAAATCTTAATTATAATCATCAAGAAGTGTAAATATTTTGTTTTAGAATATTCAAAAAGTAATACAGATACATTTTGGAGAATGGTAGTTTATCTATCTCAACTCTCAGAAGGAATCGGAAAAATAAGAAATATTGGGTCGGTGCAAAAATATTTGTCGTTTTTTTTTGTCAGTAACTTTAAAATGCAATAACTTACTTCAAACAAGACTTTATTAATAAAAATAAAAATAATTGGGATCTATATATCCTTGTCAACAGGAAACTAGCTGTTTTATTCCATTTTGATAAAATTCTGGAGTTATAAAGGCAATTAAATCATTAAAGGCCGCTTCGGCATCGCCTTGATATAGAAAACATTTTCCTTCTATGAAGTTGGTAAAATGCCTGAAAAAGTGGTGGTCGGTAGGTGAGAGGTCTGGTGAGTATAATGTGTGATCTCCCCGCATTGTCAATTAGCTCTTTTCACCGATGATACAACTATAATAGAGCTCGTTCTACAGATCATTCCTGCATTCATAATTATATTGAAATCGTCTGGTGTGAGAAATCAATTTCTATTCACAGAAGTCCTGGGAAATTTATCTTTTCTCCACATAAATATTTATAATTTCACACACAGGAGAAATCTTTAAAACGACACCAAAATGTCGTTTATTTAAGTTCGCTAATATACCAACAATAACATAAAAACAAATCATTCATTCCTCTCATATTTATATGAAAAAACTGTTGAGAGACTTTGCTTAGAATTTTTAATAAAACTGATTCCAGGAAAATATTATTTAAACATTATATTTATTGATTTACAAGAGAGAGAACAAAATATAAAAGTGAAACTAATATTAAAACAAATGAACTTTTCTTTTTTTCGGTTAGCGCTTATTTACCTGTGAACTTATACACATTCTGTGGTAACATTTAATTAATATATATACAACGGAAACTTATATTTTAAATTCTGGAATCCCAAATAAATTCAAATCTTCAACACTATAATTCTATTGAATAAATTTCTAACACTATAATCAATATTCGAAATTATTATAGAAGTGTATGATTCTTTTAAAAATAAACAATTTCTACTATCCTTACTGCAATGGAAAGATTAATGGGAGGACCTGGCACATCTATAATAGTTTCGAATTTTGATAACAGATGGCGCGCTAATGCATCATAATATAACTATAATCAATACACAAGAACATTCAGGTCTCCAATCTCTACAATATACAATAAACCTTGCAGTAAACCAATATATTCAATATGCTAAATAAATAGATAAAATTTATAATTTTAACAATAATATAACCTAATAATCTCTTTAGTTAATTGTCAATCAAAGTATGATCAAGAAGTTCCCATACTGCCCTAATTGAAAACGAAAAGCGTAGAATGAAATAAAAGGATGGCTATCAAAAATAGGAAAGAGTTTTAACACCAGATGCACTTAAATGTTTGTCTCGCATATATAGTATAGTATATATAGTAGCAACAACGCGGTCAAATTAAAATTAGGCTGTTAAAATGGAATAATGTGCTTGTTTGAAATTATTTTTCTATGAATTGGTAAATCAGCCAGTAAAAGCTTTGAATTGTTACAAAAAAAGCATTTAATGATACATTCGTATCATCACAGCTACCTATTTAAAATGATAATGATACAATTTTAATGAATAACATTTGTTAAAGCGATATTTATTGGCGATCTTTCACTCAGGGAGAAGCAGGGCAAAGACAGACAGATCATTTGGTTAGTGCTCTGAATGATGGTTAGTGCTCTGTTCTAGAAGACAGACTATTAAACCTCGACTATTACCTCGAGTTAAGTAATAAAGTATAGAGTAATATAAAGCAATAATGCTCCATCTATATATCCACGAAATGAAAGTATTCAAACACTAATGTTTCTTTTTCACACAAATCAAACTTCTACTGTTCTTACTGCGATGAAAAAAAATATATTGAGAGATTTGGCTCATCAGTGGTGAACCCTCCTAGCGCCAATTTAATCTATCAGTCCACTGAGCTTAAATACTGTAGTGGACAAATCTGCTTATATACGCTGCGTTGAATCTCAGAATTATCATAATGAGTGCGTTTCCTGCATTTATTTTAGCCATATATATTTAGTTATTTAATATTGGTAGGTTAGAATTTTTTTTCTCTATAGTGAATATTATGTAAGCTTTTCCAATGCCAATGCAATATTTTAAACTCTTTTTATATTGAACCCCTCTCTATATCTTTATTTCTACTTTTCTCATTACGTTTTTTTTTTTGATAAACTTTGATTACATTTCTACTCGTTCATTTACTCAGACTTCTTCCTTTAGTTAAAAGCTAGATATAAATTGAACATAATAGAAAAATTATAAAATAATATGTAATCTTTGTGAATATTATCATTATATTACTTTATTTATTTATTTTGATTATAATTTTATTATTATATATTTTTTATTTCCAAGAACATAGTCTATGACGAGTTTAATATTTGTTTTTGACTCGCGCTTTAGATGTACTAAATTCGAAAAAAAACTCGAGAGCGCTCTTGCAACCTCAGAACAATTTTTAACGCCTTGCCAAATGCTTTATTTTTATTTCTCCTGACGAAGAGATTTTGTCTAAACGTTGAGAAAATAAAAACTCTAACTGGCTGAAGTGTCTATTTTTCATAGAAATTTATCCTTGACATTATTCATCTTACCAATTTTTTGTATTACCTTCGAATTGTTTGCATTATTTAAAAACCTTTCTTCGGCAAGTTTTCTTAATTATTTTCGCCTCTTTTAAAGTACTATTAGATATATTTGGTCAAAGTTTTATTTTCATTCTTTTGTTTATTAGACACTCTACTGCTATTTTTCTATTTTAGCATACTCCTTGTCCACCTAGAAGTTTTATATTTTATAAACCATCATTGTCATTGGGTTGAGTGAATATACACATTTTTAGGCCTCTAGGTGGTATGATTGTATATTAAAATTAGATTACAAAACTTGTATTCAAACACACAAAGTCTTTATTTAAGATATTTTAGTCTAACATAAGGTTATCTTGGGAGATTTTTAGAAAAAATATATTGAAATAAAAGTAGAGAAATAATTTTTTTTGGCTTATATATAAATAATAATACTAAATTTGATCTAAAGAGACAAAGGTCGCCTCTCCCGTCTCTTTAGATCAATATCCTCCCGGCAAAATTTCCATCTATACTAAATTTGATATTTAAAATTCGTATTTATTTACATATATGAAAAATGGAACGAAGTGAAATATACAACTCATATATACATATATATATATATATAATAATTTACATCTTATACAATATAACTAAATAAATACAATCCATTAAAAAGTAGATTAATACAATATTTTCACATAAATAAACAAATATAGTACTTTCACCCACAGAAGTAGATACATATAATACTTTCAGAAATATATAAATACAATTGTTTCAGAAATATAAAATTCAATACTTTTTTCAGAAAAAAAGACAAATATAATACTTTCAGAAAAGTATATATATACAATACTTTCAGAAATAGACAAATAATTTATTCAAAAATAGAATTTAGGAAATATATATACCATCATTTTCAGAAAGCGATATATACAATAATTTCACAAATACAAATTGATTTTGTAAATATTGCGTAAATAAATATATATACAATATTTTTTAGTAAAAAACTAATACAATGCTTTAAAAAATGTATATTTACAATAATTTCAAAAGTAGATAAATACAATATTTTCACATAAATAAACAAATACAATACTTTCAGAAATAAACAAAGTATTTCACTTTTAAATACTTTCACCCACATAAGTAGATACATATAATACTTTCAGAAATATATAAATACAATTGTTTCAGAAATATAAATACTTTTTTTAAAATATAGACAAATACTTTCAGAAATGCATATATACAAGTATATCATAGTCATATACAATGCTCTCTCAAAAATGAATATATACAAGTATTTCAGAAATAGATATATAGAAGTGTTTCAGAAAATATATAGAAATACTTTCAGAAATAAGTACAATACTTACAAAAAAAAAAAATAGACAAATACAATATACTCTTTCATAAAGAGATAATTACAATAATTTGTCATAATACAAATTGTTTTTTCAAATATTGCGTAAATGAATATATACAATATTTTCAGAAATATACAAATACTATGTTTTAAAAAAAGACATGTATATTAATATAATACTTTCATAAATATACACAAATAAAATGCACACAAATGCACAAATAAAAGGCATATACACCATACCTCGCTTTGCGTTTTTTTCGAAGTTGCGTCGCTGCTTAATTTTTACTGATTTTCACTGTGCGTCGTTAGATCTTCGAAGTTGCGTTGTTTTGGATTCGAGTCTTTAATTTTTTTTTTTGAATTTTTTTCCTAAAATATGGCAACACCTTCGTTTTTGATTGCGCCTTCACATATTTTCACTTTGCGTCGTTTCAATTTGCGTCGTGTTTTTTTGGAACGTAACCCCGACGCAAAGCGAGGTATGGGTGTATACAATACTTTCAGAAAGAAATAAATGCCATACTTTCACACACACGCAAAAATGTATATAAGCAAATTTTTAAAGATATTTATATATCCAATGCTTTCAGATATAGGCATATACACACTTAGAAATTGACAATTATAATATAAATTAGAAGTAGATTTTAATAAGAATAATTTTAGAAAAATGTTCATATACAAGATAGAACAAAACTTCTTAAAATATAAATTTAGAAAAATCATGGGAGAAGTTTACAGGGTTTATATTTAGAAAGTATGTTGGTGTACAGGCTATATAAATATTTAATTGTATATATTGTTTGTGTTGATTACTTTTATATATTTGACTATTTATATTTATAAATTCTTTCTGAACAACTTCGTGTGTATTGTCTTATTATTTTGATTTCTTCATTAAAGTTTTGTATATTTTTTTTGTAATAGCTCTTACAATTGTTTCTAGAATTTTTTTTTTAATAACTGAGTATAAAATTATCCGTTTTTAAAAATTTCACACATTTATAGAATAAAGGTGATAATTTGACATTTCTGGACTAATGTCAGATGTACTAGAATATCGCTCAGTTGACATATTTTTTATATAATTCTGTTATTTATACATATTGGGTTTTTCCTAAAATATCTTCTGCTTTCAAATGATCTTGTCTTTCTAAGATATATTAAAATTATTTTAAAAATCGTTGAAGAACTTTGGAAAAGTTTCATTTTTTCTCTTCATGTGTATATATTAGTCTTCATTTATGTCAATTATTCATAGTTTCTATTTCAAATTATATATTAAAGTCATATTTTCTATAATATTTGCACAATTTCAGAGCTGATTCCTGATAGGCAAATATATTTGAAAGTGATTTGCTTCATAATGGCGATCAACTGACCTGACTTCACAATATCGGCATTGAAAAATTTGGCGGCTGAGTTGGTCAATAGGCCTTCTGCGATTGTTTGAAACAAATTATAAATATATTGGAGCTCTAATTGTTTACCGCTATGACACATCACCCCTCAATTCTATGTTCAGCTGACGTCTTTGGTTGAAATAAGGTGTAGTAACGTTAAATAAATTCTCTGCTCTTATAAAATACTTGTAAAAATAACAGAAAAATTATTACTTGAAAAAAGTTCTAATTCAATTTTTTTTATATATGAAAACCATATTCCATCGTATTTTAATCTATTTTGACTTTCTTTCTTTTAACATTTAAATTTTCTCCCTGTAGTGTGTCCATTAATAATTTGTGCCTTAGGATTGATGTAGCGCAAACATTTAAAAAAAATTAATTTGTATGTTTATACTCCGAGTGGTGTAATACCAAATTAAAAATTGACCTTATTTTAGGTTAAAGTATATGGCTGATTTTAGTTACTCCATGGAATGGGGGGTGCCATTGCCTCGATAGTCAGCCACATTTCAGAGTTCTCTATTGACTGTTACCGTAGCGGCTCGGGGATCATGACACGTACTTCGCCCTACAGGGCAGTCCCTTATTTGTGTTGCTTCTCCCGCCCGCCACTCGGAGGAGGGGTTGGACTTCTGGTCAGGAAAGGATATTGCTAAAATGTATATATGGAATTTCAGGTATGGAGAATACATTGTGTGTAGTTTCCGAGATTTATCTCCCCCTTTGGAGGAAATTTTTTATCAGTTTTTTTTTAAATAGAGAATGAAAAATTACTCATATATTTACTAATTTATAATCTTATATATTCATATATCTTTTCATTTTGTATTTTGCCTATATAATCTTATATGGACATTGTAATAAAGTGGTTTTGTGATGTGTCGATTTATTAAGTCCCGGCGATGGCCCAGAAAAGTATTTCAAAGTTAGTATTTATCAGTATAACGTATTAATTACATTTTTAAGGAAGTTGATAAAGGAAGACAAAAGGACAACACCCTAAAATGTCCATTCGGTTCTGCTTTACTTCCGCCGATTTACCGCGCCTCGCAGCGGTGGCCATCTGTACTATTTCCAGGCCCCGCTTGTATGTTTGCTGACGGCGTGGTTTGTCATCCCAGCAGGCTGGAAGGATGTCTCTCGGCTTCCACACTTTCAATCTAAATTCATATCTCTATCACGCGCATACAATCTATACATAAATTGGTAGGCGTTACACATTACAGGTTTACAGTGAGATATTGTGAGCGATATCATCAAGATACACCATCAAATCCTAGAAGCAAATGGCCTCTCAGATCTTCAGGTCCATAAGCTGGCACATAGTCCATCGATTGTCCAACACAGTCCATCCTTTATCTCTCATCCTCTACCTTCTAACCTTTTGGCTGGAGTTCTCCACGAAGAATGTATTCCTAGTTATAAACTTGATTCTGTTATTTTTTATCACTTCTTCTATAATGTTTTAAACGTCAGCATACACCCGTCCAATTAAAGTTACCTATATTCTATGCCAAGAGCCTCAACAATAGTTTGAATGCGTGAAGCTGTACCAAACTTAAGCAATCAAACACACGCCAGAATATTGGTGGTAACAAAGGAGTATCGGCAACTTATATTCCAATACTCAACTGACGTCTCATTCTTTTATGTACATAATTGTTGAAAAACCATTGAACGATTTCGCAACATCGGGTGATAAATGAGGAAGTAAAATGTCAAATACTGCTGGAATTTTGTCAGCTGGTACAAAGACTAATGCAAAAAAAAAAAAGAGTGAATCGAAACGAAATGAATCGAGCAATAAATTCTCCTGGAGAGAGATTGAATGTTTGCTGCTGGTGAAGACTCAGCTTGGATCGATTTTGTCATGTGGATTTCCTGGATGGTTGCAGAACGTTCCACTGCCAATGTAGATGCTGCGGAATTGGGAGAGGTCGTAGGCTAGGAGGAGACAACACCGCTCTCCTCAGGTTGTCCTGATGGACTAGACTACTCCTGTGAGTCCCCAAGTGACAGATGACTCGATGCTGTACCTGGCGGTGACATCTACTACACCTAACGCCGTAGGTGATGTAAGCGGGTGTGGACCCTCCTGCTGTCCCCACAGAGGACACGCATCGAGGCAGGATGGGGTAGGGCGTTGGACCAGTTGTAGGGTGATATCTGCACCCCGCCACGAAAAGCAATTGCAACGCCGGACGGCCCAGGGGATAGGGCAGGACATATTCACGGTGGGGGGGAACACCGCTCAGCCAGTTTTTCAACAGGATGCTCCTGCAGCTGTGCCGAGTACAGTGCCCGGCGCGAGCTCTGGCTGGTTAGTAATGAGCGAAGCTAATCACCGCAGGATGATAAACTTCACCTCATGCCCCACATAATCGATAAAAGGTGGAACAGTAGAACCTCCATGAGAGGACATTCGTGCTAGAGGACACCTCTACAAAGGACAATTTTCATTTGCAAAATTATTTTTACTATTTAGCAACTCTCCGGTAAGAGGACAACTCTCTATAAATGAAACTTTGCCTCTGCAACTGTAATACAAACAGGGTGAAATAGGACACTGTACGACTCCATTGATGCGATGAAATATCACATTAACCCGAATATGATATTATTACAAGGTGGGGTTTGACAGCTGAAGCTCCATTGATAGAACAGACAGTTTGATATATAGCTAGCAATAAATATGTATACATATGTTTCTATGAAAATGTTAATCTGCAAGACGCAGGTTATCATCATCCCTTTTTGATTTGTTTTTGTCACTTTTGGCGTTTTGCAAATAAACAATAAAAGTTGTATCAGACATTATAAAGACTATTTTTCTGATAATAAAAGTGTACAAAGATGTTGCATTTGGCGACGAGGATATAAGAGTAAGTACCCTTGAATTTCGAAGTAAATATTTTTAGAATATATCTTTGATTTTGCATATAATTTAAAGTTATTTTTAAAAGACGCGATTCTCCACCAGGTGGCCAAAGGGAAAGGTTGCGTGAAACGACAGCTCCTGCTAGGTAATTTATTTTTAAAGCTTTTTCGCCGTACTTTATAAAAAAGAGCTATTTTTTTATTGAGGCGATATTTGTAAATTTCTATCCTCATAATATGAGGCCAATTGTAATTCTTATCATAATTTATTTAAATTTACAGCGAAACAAGCTTCATTCAACTTTTAGCTATGCAAATTTTGATTCGGGTGAAAATTGTGAAAATTATAGTTTGGCAATGGATCTGGGTTATGTTGAGAATCTGAAATTCAAGACTCAGATTCAATACAGAAGGCCAAATCTTAGATGTATAATTTTGATGTTATTACTGATATCTGGCATAGAACCAAACCCTGGACCTAGGCCCACCAGGCAAACTACGCTCGAGTCATGTATGGAAGGTGATATTCGACAATTGATTGGTGCAATCTCAAATAAAATGGATAACTGGGGGGATAAATTAGAGACAAGATTACTTTCTATAGAGCAAGGAGTTGAGAAATTAAATCGACGTATACAACAACTTGAGAATACTATGGAAAACACGGTAAAATCTGTCTCGAAGAATTCTGAAAGAATCCAAGAAATTGAGAAAAGAATAGATTTCACGGAGATGAAAATGAGAAAAAGTAATTTAATTTTTTACGGAGTCGAAAAGAAAGAAAATTAAACAAGCGATGAATCTCTCGCAAAAATAAAACAGATAATTACGGATAATATGCAAATCTCCGAGAATATTAACATCCTTAAATGTCATCGATTATCTAAAAGGCCGAGCGCACCCCTACTGGTGGAAATACCCAAATATGAAGACAGAATAAAATTATTCAGGAATGCATTCAAGCTTAAGCAATTGAGGATTTACATAAATAAGGATTACACCTTAAAAGTTAGAGAACAGCGTCGATTGTTGATTAATAAGAGAAAATAACTTTTGGCTAAAGGAATCTCATCTAAACTTCGAGATAGCAAGTTGATTGTGGGAAGTATTGTTTACCAAGTTATAAATGATAAGATCATGAGTTCAGAAGGAACTGAGATATAGCAAACACACAGAAAGGAACTGGAAGGATCACATAATATCTCTTTTTACAGGCAAGAAAATATCACCATCAATCACATATAGCTAATAGGAATGGGGAACTAAACTACTCGATTTAACAACTACTAAAACTTGGTCACAATTATGTAAATATTATGTATTAATATTTTCCCAATTTACGTTTTCCCTTTCATTAATTATTTAAAACAATTTGAAATATTTGCTAAAACGGAAACTAAATGCCAATTTGTTCTAAAACTCGAGATCGAGAATTTCCAGGTTTACCAATCACTTGCCAGAAAAATCTCGAGTCAGGGAAGAAGCTCTGAAGACATCATTGTAGGAATTCATAAAAAAAATAAACACATACTGGAAAATGTTGAAGAGAAAACTAATTGGATTTCGGTTATTTAAAATGAAACCAAACTTAAATTCATTGCTGACTTGTATAACTTTTACGTATCTACTTCCTAACGAACTCCAAATATAGAATATATATATTACGATCAAGATACACAATGGACTGGAGATAATTTATATGGTGAACTAAACATTCGCACCAACCACCTTGGAGACTTTCTTAACCTGCTGGAAATCTCAACTTTATTGTCGCGAGATCTTTCCTCAAGAGATATAATAACATCTACCCATGATAATATTCTAGTTCCCGAGCAAGCCCTTTCTTGCCTCTCTCTCCCTTGACACGTTGTAAATAGCATTGCTAATTATTGTAACTACTGTTCCTGTATATACCCTCATCTACTTGGAGAAGTTGTATAAGACCAAAGGGTCATAACAGGGACTTTTGTTGTTGTTAATACGGCTATTCTTGTATGTACCCTACCTTTCTGTGCTTGGAGAATCCGTGTAAGACTGAATTGTCTTAATAAATCTTTTTGTTGTTGTTGTTGTTTTTAAAAGACGCAAATTGCAAAGTTTTAAGATGCAAATTTAAAAGAGAGTAAAATAAAATTTTAAGAAGTTATGTTTTATTTTAAATATATATATTGCATATATACAACAACAACAACAAAAAAGCCTTTATTTAGGGTCACTGACCCTATACAGGATTCACCAGAGGTATGCATAAGAACAAAGCAGTGAGACAAAGGAAATAACGATATATACAGAAGAAAAAGAAAAAAAAAAGAAAAAAAAAAACAAGAAAGAGAAAGAGGGAAGCAAGAAAAACAACACAAAAAGAGTAGCAGTAAGAAAGTGAGGAGTGAGTGTCACTTGGCCTTCTTCTGAGATATGGACTTGTGGAAACCATAAAACGCCGTAGCAATAAACTTATTCTGGGTCATATTGTCAATTATTGATGGAAGTGAAGCACAGAGTTGCTCAGTTTTGAGCATAAAGGTTCTTCTTACTTCTTTCAGAGCAGAGCAATCAAAAATATAGTGAGTGATTTCATTTTTTAGTTCTGAATTACAGAAGGTACAAATCGGGTCCTCACCGCAGAGCATCTTGGTGTGGTTTTCTCTAAAAAAACTTGAAAGTATTCTAACTTGTGCGAGTAGTCTTACAACCGGGAAAGGAAAATCCCTAAAAGGTATCCCTCCGTCATGAAATATATGTGAATGTCTTTGTAGTGAGAGTATAGCTTAGATTTATCCATTCTTGTAAGGCCGTTTTGTATAGATTGGTCTGCCGCTGTTTTTAAGAGCCCTGTAATCGCACTCCTCAGCGTTTCAGGATCATCACAGGAAACAAGTGCATGGGATCCATTATTGTTAAGCAGGTTGGTGAGTTTTTTAATGAAACCGATGGGTGTGCCCGAAGCATTAGACAGTTCCCGTGTTCTATTAAAACATATACGCGGCAATCTGTCACTGCTCATATTCAACACCCGCAGCCAATACTTCAGGGTTAATTTTAAAGCTGTTACACTCAATGAGATACGACCGGTTTCTAATCTGATTATGCAGCCTGGAGTGTATCTGGGCAGATTCAGGAACCTACGGATAAATATGTCTTGTACACTGTCCAGTAAGTCTTTATGCTCTGTTGCCCACAATGGAGCGGCATACATCAGGACAGCTCTCACTATTGTATCAAAGAGTTTGATTGATAAATTTATTGAATTTGTTTTTGATTTTATTAATATTGGGTGTGTGGCGTTAATTGCTGTAAGTGTTTTTCCTTTAAAGTAATTTGCCGGGTGAGTAGTTGTTATCGTTGGTGTCAGAGGGAATCCCAAGTATGTATATCTTGAAAATATTGTTATGGGTTTATCATTCCAGAACCATCTATCCTTATTTGAGGGTTTACCTCCATTACGGAACACCATAATCTTTGACTTGGACTCATTTAGTCTCATTAAGTTCTCATCGAGATATTCTTTCAGTATTTTGATCTTCTTTTGGAGGTTCATCCTGGACTCACCTATAATTGCTATGTCGTCGGCGTACAGCAATAAATGGATATCTCCAAATTCTGGCAAATTTACACTCGGCAGGTCTGAATTATTATAAATTTCGATTAAATCCGTGATAAATAATATAAAGAGCAGTGGGGAAAGTGGTTCTCCCTGGAGGACTCCCGAGTTTATCTTAATACTTTCCGTAAATGATCCCTTCCATCTGATAGCTATAGTTGCTTGCTCGTAGTAACTTCTGATCGTACTTATGAATTGGTAACTTATGCCTAAGTTGTAAAGTTTTTTTCCAAAGTATCGAGTGAGGTACAGTATCAAATGCCTTCCTTAGATCGACAAAAAATACATATAGTTTTCCCCCTCTTTTTTATTAATGATAATTGGATTAAAGTAGTTAGTGTAAATATGTGGTCAATACATGATCTTCCTTTTCTAAATCCCGCTTGGTTTTCCGGTATAACCCTTTTTCCCTCGACCCATTCCTCCAGTCTTGATCTTAGGATTGAAGTGAAAAGCTTTGATACATTGCTAATCAGTGCAATTCCTCGGTAGTTGGAGGGGCTGTTCTTATAACCATTTTTAAAGATTGGGTGTATAGTGGAATTAGTCCAATTTGCTGGGTATTTTCCAGTCGTCATAACACTATTGTAGAGTTGTTTCAACAGCAGTATGTACGAATCAGGGAGTATTTTTAATACTTCATTGGGGATGCCATCGGGCCCGCATGCCTTGTTACTCTTCAAACCAGCTATCTCCTTGTATATGTCTGCATTGGTTATCTCTGAGTCCAATATAGGATCGTTCTGAGAAATCACATTATGTAAATTACAAATTCTCAAATTTTTCTCTGTAGTCATTAGTTCACGGTAAAAGTCCAACCAGTCCTGTATAGCTATTTCTCCTTGGATTATAGATGTGCTTTTGTAGAGCGAAATAGTTTTCCAGAAGGTCTTTGAGTCTTTAGCATTTCTGAGTATTTCCTGTTTTTCATTATCAAAGCCTTTCCTTTTTAGATCCAATAAATCGAGATATTTCTTTCTGGAAGAAGCATAAAATTCCCTGTCTTCCAATCTATTTGTTTTACGATATTTCTTCAGACTTTCTTTTGCCAGTTTTTTCATATTATAGCAGTCCTTATCGAACCACGGCTTAGATTTCCTGAGCCGCCCTTAATTGAGTACATTATTTTTGCAGATGACATTGCTTCCAAAATTCGCTGATTCAAAGTGTACACAAGGTCATCGGAGGCTGGTATGTTTTTTTCCCGCAATTCTTCCAGTTTCATTTTAAACATTGCGAGTCCCTCGGCTGACCATCTATATCTCGTAAAATTATAATCTTCCCGTTTGGTTTTTTCTCATTGAAGTTTTGGCCTTTTATCGTTAAAACCAAAGGGTGGTGGTCAGAGTACAGTTGGTCATCGACTTTGAAGTCCAGTAAACTTTGTAGTGAACCCTGTGAGAGTATGCAATAGTCAATAGTCGAAGAGCCTCTTTCAGATATGTATGTAAAATCTCCATCTTTATCCGCTCTAGATCTTCCATTAACTATTGTCAAAGAATTATCTTCCAGGAAATCAAGAAGTTTATCAGACAGAGATGATATTATATGATCTTTGGCCCTTCTTTCCGATGTTAGAGGGAGCTGGAAATTAAGTGGATTGTGTAGTCCTCCCAACTTCCCAGTTCTGATGCTTAAATCTCCAAGTAAAATTATTTCCTTTCCATCTGCTATTTGCTTTTGAATGTATGTAGACAGTTTATCTAAGTTATGCAGCTGTATTTGGTTTGGAGGAAGGTATACAAATATCAAACAGATAACATGTTGGGGGGGGCTCTTGTGTTTGTTGATAAGAAAATAGATAACCAAGTGCCATCCTTTTCTGAACTGTCTACTCTATATTGCCCGCCTTCCCTAAAACCGACAATCATACCCCCTGACCCTCTTCCCCTTCCAGATTCTTTGGTGGCAGGTAATTCGATAATTTGTTGATCTTTTAGTGTTATGTTAGTCCTGTTCAGGCACCATGTTTCAAGTAGAGCAAAAATTTCGTAGTTCTTTATGTGCTCGAGGAGTGGAAATATCGAAAGAATCCTATAGAAACCATTTACATTCCAACATATTATTTTTTCCGCGATGTCTCGCGAATTTTCAGAAAAAATTGCATTGTCATCGTCTTGAGAATCATATTTACATGTATGTCATAATTTGTATATAATTGTATGCACCCCCGACCCACTATGCATGTACAATGTATGATTTTCAAAGATTTAATAAAGAATAAGGTAACTGGAGGAAAGAAAGTAGCAACAAGACATAGGAAGCAGGCTAAAAGCGGGCACAAGTATAAATAACTTGTATAGTCAATACTTCCTGACAAGAGGCCGGACGTATCTGGTGACCGCAAAAGTTATAAAAGTAGAGAGACGCCCAATATTTCCGGACAGGACCGGACGTATTTGATAACCGCGGAAGTAAATAGAGTCGAACACACCCGATACTTCCTGACCAGGCCGGGCATATCTTCCACCAAAGAAAGCCGCCGGTCCAATTAGGAAGCAATAACTAAGTAGGTCAACCAATAGAAAAACGGACACGTTCCATCCTTCGACCAATGGGAAGGAAGACAACTCGTGGTGTTAAATCGAAAAGCAAGAATTGTCAGTTGTGCTTTGGCTACCATCGGAACAACACCTAGAGTTGCTCCTTCGCTCCCAACAAGGTAACATCTGCTCTGGACCTCTCTCCCTCCGCTCAGCCCATAGCTAAGTCAATCACCGCCATGTGATCAGATAATTAACAATCAAAATCGCTCCGCTCTTCTCAAGCTTTCTTTCCTCCAACCCAGTTGCCTTTTATTTTCAAACCCCATCACGTGTCCTGATTATTCCTAACTGTATGCTTCAACTTCCACTCAAACGACTGCGTTTCAACCAATCCTCACCATTCAAATCGAACAACAAGAAATTTCGCAACGATATTGTCACAGAACGGTTAAGTCGACAGGATAAAGATATTATGGAGCTTAATCAGGATCCCATAGGCGTAAAGTCGGACGGCCCGACGGAAACAACGGAAAGAAGGCAAGAAGTAATAGAGACGGGCGAGACAACTGCGCCCCTAGCGGACGCCGTCACCCTGCTATCGGCGCTCCTGACCCGAGTAAAGATTTCTGATGGAGCTGAGGCGACAATCGCGCTTTTCGATGGAACATATAGCGCGACACAGTTTTTCCAAGCGTTCGACCGAAAAATGGAAGACGCATCCATGGGAGAACAAGAAAAATTACTCCGCCTACCAAACTACCTGGTGCGACAACCCCTGGAGCTCTTCAGGAAACTTCGGCTGGCCGACCGGAGCTATTTCCAGGTGAGGCAAATCCTCCTAGATCTCTATCCTGAATCAAGCGAAGCATCCTTTGCGAAATATTTCGCCATGAAGCTCACTGGACAAGCCAACTTAGAGACCTACTACCGGGAGAAAACCGCCATGGGATTGCAACTAGGACTTCCACAGGAGGTGATTCTCGAGACTCTGACAGAAGGACTGCCATTCAACGACCAGCGCCTAGTCCGCGTAGTGCCTCTCGAGAACCTAGGAGAGTGGTTCCGACTGGTACAGCGGATCCACGGGCCCAGTGTGCCGACAACGCGACTCAAAGAAGATCAACCACCCACAATGTCGGGTCCGTATCACAACACACCCCGACGCCCAGGTGCATGGAATGCACCTCTTCCGCCGTCCAACTGCAAGTTCTGCGGCGCGAGGCACTGGCACAGCGAATGCCATCGACCAGTCCCGGCGACCCACGAAAAGGTTAGGACAGTGCAAACGGTCCCAAAATCACCAGTCCCGATTCCACAACAACCAAGTCAAGCCAGAGACACCCCAATCGAGCAGCCCTTTCGAGACTGAGGTAGGATCCCTAAACCAACTGACTATCAAACTTTTTCTAGCCCCTAATATACCATGCCCATTTTTAATTGATACAGGCGCCAGCCTGAATATAGTGCCATATAATCTTTATCATATGTTAAAAACCCATCTGCCTAATTTAACCCTTGAGGGACATTCACTGAACCTCCAAACCCTAAACGGTTTTGCAAAAACCATGGGAAAACTGTCTATCCCACTGACAATAGGACAAATATCCCGAAGAGAGAATTTCCATGTAGTGAATGCACCGTTACCATTTGGAATTCTTAGTATCAATAGCCTCCATAAATTCAGATTAACCATAGATTTTAATAAATGCACTATATTCCAGCTGGGCGTCCCATTGTCTACCCCATCCTACCATTTTAACAATGTACCAAATGTATGCACGTACTGGCAGTGTCAGGCGATGTCACAAAGACCTCACCATACAACCAAATCTTCCGCCTATGACAACCATTGCGTGCATTCATTGAAAAACACCCCCTTACCTACATGCCCTTTTTTCACTAAGGCCAATTGCCCTTTTTACATGCCCTCAAATAACCAAGTCACAACGACTTCAACTTGTAAACATGCCCAAAAAGCACCCACACAGCGGGACAACTCGCACACCAAGCACATAGGTGATCACACACCGTCACACAACTACCACATGACCAACCCACACAACGAAATCGACACTCACACTAATACACAACAAAATCCTTTGCCACATACATGCTACAACACAACATCTAACACTCACTATACACCGCAGTTCACGACACTTCTACAAAGATACACTCACATTTTCACACAGAACAAATTCAACGTACCATGCTTACGGATTCCACCAGTAAAAATACCCACGAATTCCGATAAAATAATTACCATACGTCCATATCGTGTTCCGATATGTGACCAACAAGAAATCCGTCATCAAATCCAACAAATGCTGGAGAACGGCATCATAGAGCAATCTTTTTCACCTTTCTCGAGCCCTGTCACCCTCGTCACTAAGCGCGACAAGACCAAACGGTTTTGTATCGATTACAGAAAGGTGAACGAGCTAATCAGCTCTGATGTCCATCCCCTTCCGAGAATCGAGGATATCCTAGACCGCCTCGCACAGGCCAAATATTTCTCCACGGCAGACATATCCTCCGCGTATTGGCAAGTCCCGATACACCCCGATTCTCGACCACTGTTAGCATTTGCCACCCTCGAAGGGTTATACCAACCCACTCGATTACCTTTCGGATTAAAAACCAGCCCTCAGATTTACGAACGAGCCATAAGTCAGGTCCTACAGAGACACGGACTTGACTGTGTGGCACATTACTTTGATGATTTCATCATTTACTCCAACACATTGGAGGAGCATCAAAACCACCTGCGACAATTTTTCGCCTTTTGCGAAGCGGAGAAGCTACAACTTAACTTCGTGAAATGCGAATTTTTTAAGCAGTCCATAGATTTTCTAGGTTACACCATTACAGCTGGTACAATTACACCACTCACACGCAACACCGACATTATCCACGCCATCAAACAGCCACACAACCGAAAAACACTACAATCCTTTTTAGGCGCTGTGAACGTCTATAACAAATTCATTCCGGAATACGCTCGCTTGCGAGCACCACTCAATAACCTCCTCAAAAAGGATGTCGTGTGGAACTGGAATGAAGTTTGTCAAAAGCCGTTCATTGACCTGAAAGGAAACCTCACACAACACCCCATCTTACACCTTTACAAAGAAGGTCTGCCATGCCAAGTGTATTGCGATGCATCCACCCTCGGTATAGCAGGCATTCTCAAACAAGTTCACCCTGACGGGAACGTATATCCAGTTCAATATTTCAGCCGAACATTGCGCCCACACGAGAAAAACTACTCCATCTCTGAACTTGAGTGCTTAGCAATCGTTGAGAGTGTGGAGAAGTTTCGCATCTATCTTATGGGCAGAAAATTTACTATATTTTCTGACCATCACGCATTGCAGTGGCTGAAAACCATCAAAAACCCGTCCGGCAGACTGTTTCGATGGAGTTTACGACTATCGAGTTACGAATATGAGGTCCGCTACATAAAGGGAAAACTACAATATGAAGCAGATCTCTTGTCCCGTAACCCGTTTTGTGGATTCTTGGACGCCACCCTTATCAAGACCCACCAACCTCCTCCATCGAAAGAGCCTAGTTTGACCATTGATCATAATGGATTACATACAGTTTCCCGAAAAGGTGTAACCAAGATTATAATTCCAAAACCACTCATACAACAACTCTTACAAACAGTACACACACAATACAATCACCCCGGCATTTCACTGATGTCACGACTCATATCCACGCAATATTACTGGCAAGGTATGTCAAAAGATATTAAACAAAAGGTTAAGACCTGCCCCACCTGCCAGTTAACAAAACGACCATTGGGACCCACTTACGGGGAATTAAGTCAGCCTCCGGAAGCCAAAGAACCCTTTGACCTATTATCCCTTGACACCATAGCAGGATTTGCCAAATATGGCAACACCAAAATATACCTCCATGTGGTAGTCGATCATTTTTCGCGCTACGCGTGGACTTTTCCATCTAAATCCACCAGCATCATCACCTACCAACAGGTACTTAAGCGAGTATTACAGGATGGCTCTCCAAAACGCCTTCTTACGGATAGAGCCCCTGCTTTCACTTCGCCAAAATTTCGTAGTTTCCTACTTAATAGAAATATTCACCCATTTATCACAACCAGCAACAATCCACAGGCCAACGGTCTATGTGAACGCCTGAACGCCACCCTCACGGGAAAACTTAGGCTATTGCATCTAGAAAATCCTAAGATCGCATGGACCAAGTTGGTCAAAAGAGTTACAATTATATATAACAAAACCCCACACTCTACCATAGGTTTTCCACCCATCTACTTAATGTTTGGTATCCTACCCCCCGAACTCTCTGACCATAGCACACCTTACCCAGATATCGACAAAGCTAGAAAAATTGCACACACACGCACACAAAACAAGCATTTACAAGACAAAAACATTTATGATCAACGACACAAACAACCACATTTCGAAGTAGGTGATCTAGTGTTAGTAAAATTATATCACCACCCAAATACAGGGAAACTTGCGCCCTATTTCACAGGACCCCACACAATATTAGAAATTATTTCACCAAATGTGGTCCGTATAGATCGACCAAATCAACCCCTTCAAAGAGACAATGACACAATCCACGTCAACAAACTTAAGCTGTATACAGAAAAAATCCGTTATATATCACCACCCGCCGTTAGCACATATCACATAAAGCACAACCCCAATTACACGTTCCCTTTCAAACATTTAACACCCGAATTATTCCCAACAGAGTCATTAAGGTTCAAACCCACCAGCAGCGAACCTTTCAGGCATTTAGACCCTGCCATTTTTGCAACAAGGCGATTTGCATCACTCTTCCCCGGTGTTAAAAACTGCAAACCTGACAACCAGTTCAATCATATCACACCCCTCCCTAAAGATATCAACCAGTGCGAAATTGAACGACCAACAATATATAAGATTTGAACAAATATTTCAGAGTCCCCATTTACAAAAATATGGAAGAACATGGGGCAATACCCTATCTTTCATCTGATTTTCATCCTTTGTTTGTTAGTTCTACCATACAAATGTATCCCAATTTTATTTTTTAATTATTTGTTTATCTATACCATGCCCGCTCATAAAATTTTCGAACTACAAGAGGCAATTTTTAAATTTGGACAAACATTAGGAAACATCTTTGCAGAAAATCTAAATAGATTCCGAGGAGATAGAAGTAACTGAAAGATGACCAACCAATGTCGGAGAAATCACACTCCAGTAACAAGATCCGAGTCGCACCCAAAAAACAAATAAGCGGAAGGAAGTGAGAATTTTGAGATCCCGCTTCCCCGCACGCCTCATTTCCGGATCCAATTACTTCGGACCCATCTTCTGGCCAACACGTAAAATTAGGTCGCCGCTTTTCCCCTCCACAGACTCCTCCCTATCGCCAGTCTTGGATCCCAATTCGAACTACATATCGATTTTTTACAATCCAATTCCACACCCACAAGACGACACACAAACATTCTAAATGAGTTCCCATCCCTATTTTAACAAATCAATTACTTTACAGACTTCTAACATTTTTCACAACACACACAAAGACAAAAAATTACACATAAAGGTTATATAGATTTCCATGTCTCCTGTACACATAGCATAAAGGCACTTGAGGGCTAGAATCACGTTTTCACCTAAGTGTCGCTACAGATGAGACAAAAAATGTATAGGGCATAATTGAGCAATTAAAACATTTAGATCAGGGCATGTAGATACACAAAAGGGTTCAAACCAATACACCTTATTGCTCATATTAATCATTTTCATTATTTTCTCTCAATTAAAAATGTAAATATTTAATCAATTTATCAATTTATTCAACTTATTATCACTTTTAATCATTAATTATCATCTTATTTATCAATTAGTTTATATTATCATAGTTTCAAATCAACGAAAACTCACTGGTTTTCTTTTAAAATTAGATATTATATTTTATTTTTATTTACAAAAACATTCTCTCTTTTCCTTTTTTTTCCACCATGCAACAAAACATTTTTTTTTCTTACCATGCAACAAAACATTTTTTTTACCATGCATCAAGCATTCACTTTGATTTCTTCCAACTTTTTATTTTTATTTTTATTTTTGATTTCTCAAAAGACCTAATAAAATTCCCTCGATTTCCATTCCCAATTTCGAGTAAAATATAATTAGGCATTTCTTTTTTACCATGCAACAAGCATTTTTCTTTTTTTCACCATGCAACAAAGCATTTTTTTTCTCACCATGCAACCAAACATTTACTTTGATTTCTTCTAACTTTTTATTTTTATTTTTGATTTCTCAAAAGACCTAATAAAAATCCCTCGATTTCCATTCCCAAATTCGAGTAAAATATAATTAGGAATTTCTTTTTACCATGCAACAAGCACTTTTCTTTTTTCACCATGCAACAAAGCATTTTTTTTCCCTCACCATGCAACCAAGCATTTACTTTGATTTCGTCCAACTTTTTATTTTTATATTATTTTTGATTTCTCAAAAGCCCTAATAGGACTCCCTCGATTTTTTTTCCAATTTCGAGTAGAAATTAGTTAGGCGCATTTTCTTTTCTTTTTAATCCACTGTGTACCATAGCATTCATTTTGATTTCTTACAATTAAAAATTTTTTTGATTTCTATTAATTATACTCAACCTATATCATCAACACCATTCTATTTTACTTCTTATATCGCCACCAATGCTTGTATATAGACTCTCAATACCCACAACTAATTTTCCCACAAAATTATTTTTTACTTTACAGAATTCTCTCAGGCTAACCCTTTCTTGAATTCTTCACATGTAGGGGGCGCATCTGTCATAATTTGTATATAATTGTATGCACCCCCGACCCACTATGCATGTACAATGTATGATTTTCAAAGATTTAATAAAGAATAAGGTAACTGGAGGAAAGAAAGTAGCAACAAGACATAGGAAGCAGGCTAAAAGCGGGCACAAGTATAAATAACTTGTATAGTCAATACTTCCTGACAAGAGGCCGGACGTATCTGGTGACCGCAAAAGTTATAAAAGTAGAGAGACGCCCAATATTTCCGGACAGGACCGGACGTATTTGATAACCGCGGAAGTAAATAGAGTCGAACACACCCGATACTTCCTGACCAGGCCGGGCATATCTTCCACCAAAGAAAGCCGCCGGTCCAATTAGGAAGCAATAACTAAGTAGGTCAACCAATAGAAAAACGGACACGTTCCATCCTTCGACCAATGGGAAGGAAGACAACTCGTGGTGTTAAATCGAAAAGCAAGAATTGTCAGTTGTGCTTTGGCTACCATCGGAACAACACCTAGAGTTGCTCCTTCGCTCCCAACAAGGTAACATCTGCTCTGGACCTCTCTCCCTCCGCTCAGCCCATAGCTAAGTCAATCACCGCCATGTGATCAGATAATTAACAATCAAAATCGCTCCGCTCTTCTCAAGCTTTCTTTCCTCCAACCCAGTTGCCTTTTATTTTCAAACCCCATCACGTGTCCTGATTATTCCTAACTGTATGCTTCAACTTCCACTCAAACGACTGCGTTTCAACCAATCCTCACCATTCAAATCGAACAACAAGAAATTTCGCAACGATATTGTCACATGTATTTATGTCGAAGTAACTTTCCGTTATTTGATTATAGGGTGGAGAATTAATTTGTGATTTTGATGTCGTATTTCTTCTATTTACACAATTGTTTCTACGAGGTTGTTGCTATATAGCATCTCCTGTGCTATCAACAACTTGGCCATTCATCACTTTACAGACTTTATCATTTATAAAAAGCTTGTTATCTCTCAACTTCGATTTTATTCCCCTTTCACCCAATTCTTTCCTTTTTGCAATTAGGATGCGCCGTTGCTCTCTAACATTTTTACTATAATCTTTACTTATCGAAATTTTAGTATCTCTGAGTTTGTAGGCGTTTTTAAATATTTTTGCTCTATCAGCATAATCAGGCACCACAACAAGAACTGGTGCATTGGATCCGCGTGAAAGTCGGTGACATTTTGTTATTTTTAAATCATCTCCGATTTCCATTTTATCTCTAATTATGTTTTGAATCTTTAAGTTACAATCTGCTTGATTTTCGTCACCCTCCCTCTCAATACCATAGAACACTAGATTGGGTTCACGCAGTCTCGTCTAAAAAAAATTCGACCTTAGCCTCCAGTTCATTTACCTTTAACGAATTACATAAAGCCAGTTTTTCGGTAGCCTGTTGAGACTCTATACATTTAGTTAGCTTTCCTCTATATTGCAGAATCGCATATCCCAATCGTCCATTCGAGTCTCTATTTTGGTAAGTCTGATGTCAATTCTCTCTCCTAGACTCTTTATTTCCGCCGCCATGTTTAAGATTAGCATTTTTAGCTCGCCATCTATTGATTCTCGCTCTCCTGGGTGTACTGGCGCAGTCAATGTAGTTTGCTTTTTGGTTGGGGGGGCCTGGGTTTTGTTCAATGCCTGAGATAAATAATAGAGCAAAAATGATACATAGCAGTCTTTTTTGGTTACCAGATATATTCTCAGATGGTAAGTGTATATTTAGACCACATTGTCCATCATTATCCCTTCGTACTGAGATTTTTGCATAGTGCGTTACCTTGAGTAAATTTACATATTTAGTGTTGCATACCACTAGTATTAAGAGTAACAGTATTATCCCTTTCATAGCATAAGGCAAATATACACTGAAATATTAGTAATATAAACTATATTCACCGGAGCGCGGTGCTGCACGTGCTGTTTATTGTCCGGTCACCTAGCGGCGAATCCTATATTGCATATATATGTTGTTATAAAAGAAAATGGCTAGTTACCAATTTAAAGAATATAATGAGGAAAGTGAAACTTTTGAAACGTTTTATGAACGATTGGAACAGTTTCTCATATTGGAGGAGGCAGGGGATGAGAAGAAAAAGGCTTATCTCCTAACCCTCATGGGAAGTGAAACATATGGTGTTTTGAAGAATTTGTGCAATCCTATTCTACCTAAAAACAAAACCTTTAATAACCTAATTGATATCTTGAAAAGGCACTTCTCTCCAAAGCGTTCAATTGTAGTAGAGAGGTTCATTTTTTTTTTTTTGAAGAATGCAATTACAGGAAGAAAGCATCTCGGATTACTTGGTGGAAATTAAGCGTTTGGCTTCCTCGTGCAACTTTGGAAATTTTCTAGAGGATTCTTTACGTGATAAAATGGTCTGTGGTTTATATAATGCCAAAATACAAAATAGAATTTTGTCGGAGGGCGACATTTCTTTGGCTAAAGTAATTGAGATAGCATTATCTATGGAAGCGGCCAAGAAAAATACAAAATTATTTCATTTGGAGCAGGGTGAAGATTGTGTGGATAAGTTGAGGATGGAACGCAAGGTTGAATCAAATTTCCAGAATGGCAAATGTAAACATTGTGGTAAACTGCATAAAGAACCATGTAGATTTAAGGAGGCGATATGCTTTAAGTGTAATAAAAAAGGACACATTGCCCCAATATGTTGGAGCAGTAGAAGAAATCTAAGGCAACATCAGAATCAGCCGGGAAATATACATCAGATAGGAGACCAAGAAAAGGAGTAAGAGTATGTCCAGAAAATTATAAGCGTGACGATACCTGAATATAAAATTAATTTTGCCTCAAGTGACCCTCCGTATCTGATAGAGTTAAAAGTAGAAGAAAACTTTATTAAATTTGAATTGGATACGGGTAGTGGTCTAACACTGATATCGGAAAAGGATTTTAAAAATAATCTTCCACATTTGAAGTTGGAAAAAGCGAGTATTATTGTAAGAACTTATGGTGGTACCGTGGTACCCATTCTGGGTAAAATCAATGTCAAAGTGGAGTGTCAAGATATGACTTACAAACTTAAAAACGCGCTTCCTCAGCTCTGGTCACAAGTTCTCCAACGTAGTCGTCAGAGATCTCATCTGGTAGGTAAGGTAGTATGGCATCGATGTAGGTCTCGGCCTCGCGGGCGTGGACAAGAAAGAACGGAGTGTAGCCAGTCGCCTCCTGTTTTGCAGAGTTGTGAGCAAAAGTTACGTAGGGTAAAACTTGGTCCCAGTCCTTCTGCTCAACACCTGTGTACATGGACAACATATCTCCCAGAGTTTTGTTGAACCTTTCAATCAGGCCGTTGGTCTGAGGATGGTAGGCCGTTGTAAATCTGTGCACAATTCCGCACAGAGCATTGATCTCTTTTATTACTTGAGAAATGAAATTTCTTCCGCGATCTGTTATCATTTCTCTAGGAGCTCCATGCTTCAAGATAACATCTTCAACCAGGAACTTGGCTGTTTCGATTGCTCCTCCGTCTGGGATAGCTTTCGTTATGGCCAACCTTGTCATATAATCAGTGCACACAATGATCCGACGGTTTCCATCTTTAGAAACTGGAAATCTTCAATGAAGATCAACCCCGACCTTATAGAATGGCTTTTCTACAGGTGGTATGGATACAAGTTGTCCAGCCGGACGTCGAGGTAATTTCTTCCTTCGTTGACACTCCCGATAATGGCTTACATATTGGCGAACAGTTCTATAAAGGCCAGGCCAATAGAATCGTTTCTTCACTTTGTCATACGTTCGGGCGAAACCCAAATGCCCAGCTGTAGGAGCGTCATGTAAATCTGCCATAACTTCCGTTCTTAAGTGTTTAGGAATCATCATAAGCCAGGGTCTTCCAGTTGTGCTATAGTTTTTTCTTGTATAAGATGCGGTCGATAATGCTGAATTCCTTTCTGGTGTAGCCCGAGTTTCAATTATCGATAATTTTAGCTAAATCCGGGTCTTTAGTCTGCTCTAAATCGACGTTGGTTAGTGACATCAGAGCACTTGGTTGATTGTTCTCAAGCGGGCTCCTTGACAGACAATCGGCATCCTCATGTTTGCGTCCGCTCTTGTAGATAACGGTGACGTCAAATTCTTGCAACTTCAGCGCCCATTTTGCCAAACGGCCAGAAGGATCTTTCTGTCCTACCAACCAACATAGAGAATGATGGTCAGTGATAACCGTGAATGGTCGACCAAACAAATATGGACGGAATTTGCTAATAGACCAGACTACAGCAAAACATTATTTTTCTTTTGTAGAATAGTTATGTTCAGCCTTTGTCAAGCTTCTAGATGCATAAGCTATAGGCCGCTCCTTTCCACCTTGTATTTGTAGAAGAACAGCTCCAATACCATGTCCGCTTGCATCCGTGTGTAGATGGGTATCTGCGGATTCATCAAAGTGTCCCAAGACAGGCTCTGAAATTAGAGCTGTTTTAAGCACTTCAAACGCTTTCTCTTGAGCTGCATCCCAATAGAATTGTTTTTCAGTCTTCAGTAGGTCATGCAAAGATCTAGCTTTGTCAGCAAAGTTTTCAATAAATCTTCGGTAATAGGAACATAATCCAAGAAAGCTCCTCAGTTTAGAGATATTCTTTGGCCTCGGAAATTTAGAGACGGCTTCAACTTTATCTGGATCTGGATGAATTCCATTGGCGGCAACAAGGTGTCCTAAAATCTTTATCCTCCTTGATCCAAAAAGACACTTTTTGTGGTTCAAGCTTAGTCCAGCTTTCTGGATGCACCTTAATACAAGTTGTAGACGACGTAGATGTTCCTCAAAGGTAGGTGCGTAAACTACGATGTCGTCCAGGTAGCAAAGGCACATGTTCCATTTAAGACTGCCCAGAACACTATCTATCATCCTTTCAAACGTTGCTGGAGCGTTGCAAAGACCGAAAGGCATTGCTCGGAATTCATACAGCCCATCTGGAGTGATGAAGACAGTTTTCTCTCTGTCTTTTTCGTCCACTTCAATCTGCCAATACCCGGACCGAAGATCCATCGTGGAGAAGTGACTAGAGCCAGCTAAACTGCCCAAGGCATCGTCAATGCGTGGCAGAGGGTAAACATCTTTTTTTTTGTTATCTTATTTAATCGACGATAATCTACGCAGAATCTCCAGGTCCCATCTTTCTTTCGGAATAGAATAACTGGAGATGACCAAGGACTTTCAGAGGGCTTCATGATGTGATTTTCAATCATCTTGTTCACTCATCTTGAATTAGTCGTCGTTCACTTGGTGCTACTCTATAGGGCCGCTGTTTGATAGGAGAGTGGTCTCCTGTGTTTATCTTGTGCTTCACAGTACTGGTGGGCTTAATAGGAGTTCCCCCAAAGTGAAATGTGTCAATAAACTCGTCAAGGCATGAAACAAGCTGTAACCTTTTAATATCAGACAGCCCTGGATCTAGAGTAAGGTTTATCTTCTGTGGCCATTCATGTGACTTTACTTGCGTTTCTTGTAACCTATCGCTGGATTCGATAAGACTGCAGATATTTCCATTCTCATAACTTTCCATGGTGCACATATTCATTCCTGATGGAATCAGTTGCGGCCAAGACGCTCCATTCGCAACCCAAATGCTACTTTGGCCGTGTCGAAATGTAACCAATGAGTTTGGTATAAGAACTTCTTTTCTTAATAATAAGTCATTAGAAGTTGAAACTAAAACATCTCTAACACCACATATTTCTTCGTTTATCACACTGATCTTCTTTCACACTGATCTTCTTTATTGATTTAGGCGGGATGACAAAGTCGTCGGAAGCAAACAATCTCTGGTTTTCCTCCTCTCGAGATTCCAGGACGAAGGTTTCCACGAGATGGAGTTCATTTCTGCCACAATCAATGACGGCTTCGGTGGCCTTGAAGAAGTCCCAGCCGAATATGATGTCATGGCTGCATTCCACCATAAAAACGAATTCAAAGGATATCTTCAGACCATTAACTTCTATGTTCAGGACACATTTTCCTAGGGTCTCTATTAAATTTTTATTTGCGGCTTTAAGAATGGGACCTGGTTCTTTGAAAAGAGGTATCTTTAGTTCGAGTGAAATTTGTCTGAAATAACAGAAAAGTCGGCTCCTGAATCCACCAATGCTTTAATTTTGCGCCCATTTATTTCGACCATAACAAAATTTTCTTTTAATTTAGCGGCGATATACCCTGGAGGATTTTTCTCAATGGCGACCTCACCCCCGTTAGAAGCCGCTCCACTTTGTTTTTCACATTCTGAGGATTGGGAGAACGGCTGAAACGACGGGCTGGCGACTGGGATTGTCTTCGGGCTGGCGACCTTGCACGGCTTGGATGTGGGGAAGAGCTCCGGTAGAAGTAAGTCGAGGTTTGGGGCGTTACATAGTCGTCGTCGGCGTCATATCTCGGGGGTCGACTCGAAAATCCAACATTTCTTCCTTCTCCGCCATTCCTTGACCTGGCTTCAGCGAAGACCTGCTGTCGTTCTCTACAATAACGGACGACATGTCCGGGTCGTCCGCAGTGGAAGCAAATTGGTTTGTCATCTTCAGTACGCCACTGACCCTTTGATTATTTGGTGGTCCTTCAGTTCTTCGTCGGTAACCTTGATCGTTCTGGGGGAGGTATTGTCGCCGAGGGCAGAAGCTCTCGGGCTGACGAGGGGCAGAGATAGGAGCCAATGTCTGCTGGATTTCACTACGGATGACATCCCGTAGGTCGGGAGGTGGAGTGTCGATATCCTGGGCGGCAAATGTAGAAGGGGGAGCCATAAACTTCTGAACCTCCTCTCTTACTATTCTTCTAATCAGGGCTTCTAGGTTCTCAGATTCAGCGGTCGAGATGGTGGTCACATTGGGCAGTCGGTTGAACCTGGGCGGTGCAACACGCATCCTCTTGAATGCCTTGAATCGGCGGCAGAACACAACATATTGGTCCACCTTGCTGATGTCCTTCCCAACAAGTGCCTGATACACTTCCTCCGCTAAGCCTTTAATCAGGTGGCTCACCTTTTCTCCTTCCGACATTCTGGGGTTGCTCTGTTTACAAAGAAGGAGGACTTCTTGTATGTAGCTCTCGACGTTTTCCCCACTCGTCTGCGCTCTAGTTCGAAGAATGTTCTCGGCTTTTCTAGCCGTGTCTTCCTTGTTCCCAAATATTTCACAAAACTTTATCTTAAATTCCTCCCACGAATTCAAGATTTCCTCGAAGTTTTCGAACCAGCACTTCACTGTGCCAGTGAGGTAGAAGATGACGTTGGCCAGACACATGGAGTCATCCCACTTGTTGTAACGTGCCACACGCTGAAAGTCGCTCAGCCAACGCTGCGAATCTTCCCCACGTTCTCCCGAGAAGACAGTAAGGTCTCTCCACCGATGGCAGAAGGGTCGGTTTTCTTCTCTCTCCATTTTCTTCCGAGCAGGAAAAGCAAGCACTGTAGATAGCTCTGGTTGCAATCCTTGAAGGCGACGACTACGTCTGGTGACTGTCTCGTTACACAGCGTCTCCGCCAAAATATGTCGCGGAGATAAATAAAGCAAAGGCAAGTTTGTGAATAATCAATTTATTATAAGGGGTATTTATGGGGAGAGAGAGAAAGTACAACTTACCCCAAGAGAAAGATAATCCTAATGAATGGCGTCAGCCACCGTCCCGTTTTCCTTATTTTCAGATCAGCTTCCGAGAACCCCTCACATCTGTGGTCCCCCCCCGGGGTCTAGGGATGATTGACAGGTGTCCCATCTGGATGCTTCTTGACAATATAAAAAAAAAAAAAAAAAAAAGAATGTGTTTTTGTCTGTTTATACTCGATCGATTCAAAAACCATACATCCAATCGCCGTGAAAATTTGGGAAATTATAAGGTATATCCCCGGGAAGGTTTTTGATTTTTTTCTAAATCAGAGTTGGGGTTCTAGCACTACTAATATAAAGTTCACCATCAATCATCAAATAGCATTCATTTCATGATGATATTTAATAATTACAAAATTCGTTTGCAATATTGTTTAATACCACAAGTGAAGAAGCATGTTTATTCTACCATAAACTGTGTATATCTATGTTTTGTCATAGGTTATAATAAAATAACATATGTAGGGATATTTTTATTGTTAATTTTCATTTTGATGTATTGTATATATTTGATGATTAATAAATTATATGTGAGGTATCAAAACTGCTTTTTGTTCAAACACAGCAACGTGTGAACGGGTACAGCTAGGTGGAGCAGAGTATCAAACATAAAGTTATCTTGACAAGTATAGATTCAGTAGGGATTGGATGTTTGCTATTATCGTTTTAACAAATGTTCGTTAGGCAAACTTTTACTCGGGTAAAAACCGGGCGAAGCCGGGTACATCTATATATATGAAAATCAATGTTTGTATGTTTGTTTTTTCGTATGTTTGTTTGTTTGTACGTCCGGTATACAAATTCGCAGTAGTTCACTAATTCAAACCAAAATTTCCATACATAGGTAAATAAATACGGTGAAGACGATAGGCTATTTAAAAATATATATAAATCAATTATTAAAACTATATATTCAAATTATTCTACTTAGCTCACGAACAGCGCCCTCTATCAAAGATTAGATTAAATTATGCTGATGCAAACAAATAGATAATGCTAATAACAAACAATTATAAAAAAATCTTATCTAAATATATATCACTCGGGTAGATATGCACACGGGTCAATCCCGGGGCGAAGCCCGGGTCACCCGTCTAGTTTGTTATATATATAACGGTCAGTGTATATATATATGTCATAATTTGTATAATTAATGCCCAAGAGATATAATTTATTTTCGTCAAAAGAAGTATGTAAATATGTTAAGCTTGTGATAAAATGTAAATATGCAAATTCATCCATCTATAAAAAACTGTACAAAAAATAAAGGTGGCAGACATCGCGGTGTGCGCTGTTCGCTTGGCACAACGGCTGCTCCCTTCCATTCGACCACGACAGCTACGACATATATATATACATGTATGTATGTATGTATGTATGTCGCTTATACAAATCCTCAATAAGGACCTAATCTGGCTGAAATTTTAAGAGGAGTTAGAAATTATTCTAAAGGAGTTAAGTGTTGCATTTTTAGCCAAGGAAAATTGAAATTGACCAAGTTCTGGGCAAAAATTGTTTTTTTTTGTCAGAAAATGATGATGAAAATATTGATTTATCATGTTTGATTATCAGATACAGAATTATTTCGGGTAAAATTTCATAAAGCAGACAACGGGCGAAGCCAGTTCATTTTTAGTAGGCAGGAACAAAATTCTAACAACAAACATTTATCTTTAAAAATATCGCTTCTCAGCCTTTTGGCTGAGATCAGTATATCTATAATTAGCCATATCTATAATTGTCAATATATATTTATATATGTCTTTATAAAAAATATTAAAAAATCATCAGAAAATATTCATTTTACTGAATCAATTTTTATAAAGATATATATACAAGGTTTTATTTCGAATTTCACAATTTTACATTTAAAATTTTTAAAATTTTATTTCAACCAACTTTTCAAACATTTTTTTACGCTTTGTGTTTTCAGTAAAAATTTTAGTTTAACATTTCTTTTATATATATTTTGTTATTTTTATACGAAAAATCTTTTTACACATAGTACAAATAATTTTAAAATATAAAATAGGCGTTATTGTTAATTTTCAAAATATTCACACCCATATTTTACGAAAATTATTTTGTTCATAATATAAATATATTTATCAATTTTTTCTCCCCATTTATTCAACTTTATTCAACTGTAAATACAAAGCGCGATGTCCCGCCAAGGACACTGGCGCCCAAAGGAAAGCAACACAAGAGAGAGAGAAAGGGAGAATCTATTAACATATGCTCAAGGCATTTACCATATTCCTGAAATTGATTTCAAACAAGCATACTATATACATAGGTAATTTAGTTTAAACACATCTCAAAATAAGGAAAAAAGGAAGAAAAAAATCATATATACAGCACATAGTTAATTATACTTAACACATGAGATTATTTAAAAACTTTGATATATATTTACAAAATCTATTGAATACAATATATGAATCCCTGCTGAATATCAGTTCTCTTGGATCGGTACAGAGAATACCGTTATTGAGTCTGTAGTCTTGAAATGCTGGGCACTTAAGTAAAAGGTGAGTAGAATCTTGAATGCGGCATCCACAAAAACAGCCCGGATCCTCCGATGCATGGATTCTTTCCAGAAAACTTCCGAAATTACCATGGTTGGTTACAAATTGTGTGTTGTGGAAATTAGGGCGAAAATAACTTGGAATACCCCGGTTGAAAAAACTTGTAAATGTCTCGTTTGTATTATTCAGTAAGAGCAACATTCTTTCGTCTATATAGGATTTAATTATAAAGGGAATATCGATGTTGTATTTTTGCTTGTCCTCGAACGATAAGTTATTTAAGTCATATTTCATATTTTTTGCTTCAATGTAATCTGCAATCAGTGGAACCCTAGCCAAACTGTGAACACAGTTGTACGAAGTTGTCTTGTATGCTTGAATGCTCCATATTAATATCTGATATTGCATTGAGTTTAATTTTTGTATCGATTTTTTGTTTGAAAATTTGAACCATATTTCTGATCCATATGTTAAAGTTGATCTGAATAAAGATTTATACAATGTAATTCTTTTATGGGAGCTCAAACCCCATGATTTGCTGCACAGAGAGAATAGAAAATTTTTTATTCTTAGAGTTCTGCTCACTATTTCCTCTATATGAAAAGCAAAATTTAATTTGTTTTTTCTTCTATGATTTGCAATCGTTATTCCCAAAATTTTTATTTTTTGTACTGGTGAAATTAATTCACTCTTAAATTTAACTGGGATCTTCTCTTTATTATGCAAATATAAAATGTTTGTTTTTTCGGAACTGATTTCTAACTTGTTCTTAATACACCACAATTCGATAGTATTTATTGCTTCCTCTATAACTGTTTTTAGTGATGTTAGATCTTTATTCCAGCATATGATCGAAATATCATCCGCGTAACAAATCAACTCACTATTGGGCACCTGAAAATTCAACAGCAAATCGTTCAACAAAATTGTCCATAGAAGTGGAGAAAGCGGACCGCCCTGAGGACACCCCTTAGTAATTGGCTTTGAAGTTGTTAGATTGTCGTAACTGAATGAAATGATCCTGGAATTTAAATATGATTGTAGAATTTTGATCAGTTTTTCCGGTAAATTGTCTGAATCTATTCTTTTGATGATCGCTGGCCACCAGGCATTATCAAAAGCCCCCGAGATATCTATTGTAACTAGTGCAGACAGTTCTTTTTGCTTATGCTCCATTAATACATCGATTACAGTATTCAAAGCAGTGATAGTTGACTTTGACTTGATAAATCCGTGCTGCCTCGAGCTTAACAGATTGTTTTGAATATAAAATTCATATATTTTATTTTTGAGAATTTTTTCTAGAATCTTTGAAAAATTGGATAATAAAGATATCGGACGGTAGCTTTTAGCTGATTCATAATTGGTTTTGCCGGGTTTGGCTATTATTTTGAGTGCTGCTGTTTTCCATTTCTTTGGGAAGTATCCTATTTGAATGCATTTATTAAATATTGAGTGTAAAATCGGAAGTATTAGTTGAAAAGCATTCTTTATCATATTATTACTAATATTGTCTGGACCAGGAGCTTTATTTACATTAATTTTGTCGATTAGATCTTCTATTTCTTTCTTATGAATATTGCATGAGTTGGAGTTTGTAAAATTCGGTGTATAGTTCCTTATTGATGTATGGTGAGCAGTATCCGATATAGTTGTATCATCAGGAATTAGTTCATTAATCAGATCTTTTATTAGAGATTCTTTAGAATCTACTGGTGCCTGTTCAATTATTGTTAATCCCTTTTGTTGATTAGAGGAACTCAGTTTTTTTAAGGTTCTATAGGCGTTTCCAAACGGATTATTAGATCCATTTTCTTCTATAAAATCTCGCCAACTATTCCTCTTAGCTTTTCTTATACTATTTTTATATTTATTTCTGACAGACTTATATTCATTAACACTAATTGCTTTATGATGAAAGTATAGATTTCTCACATAATGACAATACTTTTTCTTTTGTTCTAATTCTTTGTTCCACCACTTGATCCCGGTATCGAAAGTGAAGTTGGAAGATTTCACCTCCAGTGATTGATATGCAGCTTCCAGAATTATATCCGTTAGCCTGTCAACTACCATGTCAATATCAGTTTCTTTTTCGACCTTTTTTATATCGTTTTCCAATCTTCTTACTTCCTGTTTAGAAATTGTATTTGAAAACAGTGACCAATCTGCTTTCTTTTCGCTAAATTTCCATGTAGATTTTTGTTGATTGTTTGTAATATCTAAATTAACATTGATATCAAATGAAACTGACACATGGTCGGAAATATTGGTTAATTCAAAAGTTTGCCAATTGTTCACCAGTGTCAATGAATGTCTATTTGAAATGGTGAGATCTATTATGCTTTTATTAGGACAGGTAGGAGTTTTGTTATTGTGAATAAATAGATTATATTCATTAATAATAGGTTGCATTTTATATCCGTTAGAGTTTGTAATTCTATCGAACCAAACCGGGTGACGGGAATTGAAATCCCCACAGAGGACTAGGGGAGTACTCTCGAAGGTAGCTATCAAATTCTTTAAAAAGTTCAAATGTTCGTCCTCGCATTTGTTTGGAGGAATATAAAAGTTTGCTATTATCGTCCTAGATTTAGGTGTATTTATAGAGATTGATGTACAAAACTGATTTGTGAAACCCTCCAACTTCCTATATTTTATATTTTTATTAAATATAACCGTTGCAGTATAAGTGTTTTCTGATGAGGAACAATATACTATGTGCGAGTCCATATCGAACACGACCTTTCTATTTAAAACATATGGCTCTTGAAGAAGGAGAATATCTGGAGGATTGTCTCTAATTGAGCTTCTGAGTTCGGTAGTTGCAATTATACTTTTCCTTAAATTCTGTTGTATACAATTAAATTTTCCTATTATTAAACTTTTTGCTTCTTTCATAATGGACATTTATGCAAAACGCTTATGAAAATTTCATATGAGATTATTTCTGTTCTATTCTACCTCCAAATCATAAAAATATTGGGTTCTATCTATAATTCTATCTACTTGTATTTTGTAAAGTGGACAGTCCGTCCCATTAACCCTGTGATTTGTTTGTTTATTTCTGTAAATTGGGTGTTTAGAACAGTTGTGACAACTCAGTACATTCGAACAGGAATGGGTTCCATGGACCCCACAGATATTACAGATTTTCTCATTTGTGCAGTCTTTTAGCTTATGGTTTGGATTGTATTGATAGCATTTTTGACATTGTTTTACTAAGATCTTATCTTGAATATGGCAACGTTCTAAATCAGTGTATAGAGTATTGTTATTTTTCTTAATTATTTGATATGCTTTTGGTGAAAGTCTTAAAACTATGTTTTGTGTTGCAGCATTTGATTTCATTACAAACAGCATCCTTATTTCGTCCTCCATTCCCCTTAATTCTGGATTCATGTTGCAGATTGTCTTAACAAATGTTGTTGTGTCCGTTATTTTAGAAACATTTTTGACCACAACCGTTGGATCTCTTTTCCCAGGAATATAAATCTTACTTATTGCCTTTAACTCATCCGATTTTCCCAATTCCTCCTGAAGAGCATTCAACTCTACCCGCGATGGCGATTTTATCACTACTGCGTTCCGTGTATTGAAAATTTTATTAATTTTAATATTCCCGCCGTCTTCCCTTATTTTCTTTATGGTTCTAGAAATAGCTTGAGAAACATCAGATATAGATTCATTGTTGGCTGGAGCTGCAATTAGCGTAAATTCCAAGTTTTGAGTTTGTTGATGTTTGACAATTAATTGTTGTACATTTTCTTGTTTTGTTAATTGTGCAAATGTGGGTCTGTGTACCGAAATTTCTCTCAATATTTTTTCAACCTTATTTTCCATTGCTGAGTTGACAGCTTCCGTTATTATTCCTATTGTAGAGTCTTTATTCATATCAGAAAGAGAAGAGACTCCTTCCTTTGCCTGAGTAATCATTGTTGATAAAAAGGATATGTCATTTTTAGTTACGTTTTTTTGATTGCCTAAATATTTATTATTAAAGTATTGAAATACTTCATCCAATTTTAAATTTATAGATTTTATAACTGAATCCATTTTGTTATCTTAATTTATATTTTACACGTTACCAGAGAAATATAATCCAAACAGTTAGCAAATATGCAAATTTTTTCGAAGAATTTTGATTTCCAATTTCTCAGCCGAATCTTTTGGCAATCACACTGACAATTGCAATTAGATATGAATCGGTGATTACGGTAAGAAAGACAAGATAGGAAAAAGTTATCATAATAGAATTAAAATTAAAAATTGATACTTAGCTGCAGAGCGAGGCGACCGTGCGTCCATCCAATTTGGCCTCCTAGCGGCAATTGAATATAACAAAATATTTTTAAAAAACTTAATGCTGTTGACGTTATGTGGCGCTGAGTTTGTTGTTGACACACTTTAAAATGTTATAACACCTTGATAAAGGTTGGCGTTCAGCCAGCTGAAATATTGGTAAAATAAATTATTTTTTGATCCAATATATGCCTTTTTAATTAAATATACAAGGTGTGTCCGATGAATAATGAGACTGGTCAAAAATAAATAAAAAATAGAATGATTAAAAAAATTTTATATTAGTATTTTTCAAAATAGTCCCCTCCCGCATCTATACATAATTTCCATCTCTACTCCTATGATTAAAAACATTTAGAAAAGGCATCTTTCGGGATGTTCTTCAAGACCTTTTTCGAATCCGCTATGATGGACTCTCTAGTGTCAAATCTCCTTCCTTTTAGAGCCATTTTGAGTTTTGGAAAGAGAAAAAAATCATTTGGAGCTAGGTCTGAGAAATAGGGTGGTTGTTGAAATATTTGGATGCCGTGTTTAGCCAAATAAGTCAGTACAGATGTAGCGGTGGGTGTTGGTGCATTATCATGATGGATAATCCAATTTTTGGAACTCCACATTTCACTTCTTTTCAGACGAATTGATTCACGTACGCGTCTCATAATGTTTAAATTAGACTCCTTATTGATTGTTTGACCTTCCTCTAGATATTCATAATGCACAATTCCCTTTATGTCAAAGAACGTGACCAATAAGACTTTGTTTTTTGACTTGCAAAGTCGGGATTTCTTCGTTCTTGGTTCATCTTTTCCTTTCCACTCCATGGATTGGCGTTTTGTTTCCGGGTCATACCTGTAAACCCATGTCTCGTCTGAGCATTTTAGGGACACATTTTGAAGGTGTCTTCTTTAACTGCAAGTCTTCTTTAATTATCGATCCAACTAATGATTTTGATATGCCTGTTTCTTCCTCAATCTTCCGTAACCCTATTCGTGGATTTTCTTTTATCAAATTTGAAATTTGGCTCACCTTTTCAGGGTTCCTGTGCAGAATTGGATGTTCAACACGTTTCTCATCTTTCACCGATTCCATTTCATTTTTTAATCGTGAAAACCATCTAAATATGGTGGGCTTATTTACATCTTCATTTTCAAATGCTAATTTCAACAAATCTAAAGTTTCTGAAGACGATTTCCCAATATTGTACAAAAATAATACAAATTCGTTGTTCGAATTATCTATCCATTACAAATTATAAGTTATTATGCAAGGCGTTCTTTTTACAAGCTTACAATTTATCGACTGCGCGCGCAATCACTTGATGTGATATACCGCAGTGTAGTTGAAGCTTTCTATTTTTTAAAATAGACTTTTTAAAAATATATCATTTCATTTTTTTTTGACCGGTCTAATTATTTATTGGACACACCTTGTATATATGTCTTCAAAAAATTCGAATCAGCAGAGAGATGATTTTTGCTCGAAAAATATTTTCTATCAAATATTCGTTAGGCTAACTTTCACTCGAGTAAAATCCGGGCGAAGCCGGGTACATCCGCTATAGAGTACTTTATAAAAACAAATTCTGAATTTAACCTAGCCTTATCTCTAAAAGCGATTTCCTTATTTTTAACAAAATGTGATAACATAATTTCCTCTTTTATTTTCACTCGCTGTTATTTAAGAATTATTTGCTTTTATATCATACTTAACAACTATGAAGTAATATAATGGAAGTCTCCTTAAAGTTTTTAATTATCTTATTTCGAAAGTCTCTCTTCAACATTACCTTTGTACTAAGCAATCTCCACTGATTTGTAAATATAAGGAAAATACAAAATTAGCGATAATAAATATCCCATTTGTGAGTTACACAATAGAAGAAAGAACTCTGTACATTCTAGCCAGAACATTGTCACCCATATAGCATTCCAAGATACTAGATACCTAAACATACCTGATTGGATACCTAAACATACCTGATTGGATACCTAAACATACCTGATTGGATACCTAAACATATCTGATTGGATACTTGAACATACCTGCTTGGATACCTAAACATGCCTGTTTGGATACCTAAACATACCTGATTGGATACCTAAACATACCTGATTGGATACCTAAACATACCTGATTGGATGATTGGATCGGGAAATCCTATTACTGGGGGTCACTCCTCCTGTTTTTCACTGAAATTGTCGGGGTGTTTGTTATTTTTGTCATTCGCTTGAAACTGACTTTCTCTCTCTTCTTTTGTCGAGGTTGGCAATTTTCTGGTCTATTTTAAAAATATTTTTCTCGGTGTTCGTAAGTGATTGTGTTTCGAAGTTGTTTAGACTTAATAAAAATGTTATTCGGTGATGTCAGGTTTAGATGTGTGGTGAAAGTGCGACTTTCGACGTGGAGACGTTTTGGGGTGAGATGTGTCACAGGCATGAGGGCGTCTTTGGCCTGAAAAGTGAAAATGTTTTGTGGTGTGGCGCAGTGACACGAAGTGGAAAATTGTGAATGAAAAGGTGTGACGTGAAGTCGTTGTTTGGTTCAGATTCTAACCTGTTTCACCATGAATAACGAGTTTACTAGAGTCATGGGTGGTGGTTGTCCGAACACATATCGAGAATATTTTGACTGTTAGTGGATGTGGCACGCTTAATGTGAAAATATTTTATTGTGGCGACGATATAGAGCTAAGTGGAGCTTGTGTGGCTCGAAATTGGATTTGTGTGTTAAGTCGCGCACTAAAAATTGTTGCCAATTGGATAAAGTGATGTGTGAGTGTTGTAACGTTTGTTGAGAGAGATTTGTTGATAATTAATTATGCATATAAAAGGAAAGGATAAGGGAGTGTAGCTATGTTGGAATTTAACGATTGTAATAGTTTTGGAAGGCTGTGACTTAAATTAGCTACTGGCGTGGTAGTTGATGGGATTTTTATTTTTAACTTGTTTTGGGAAAGATAGTTGTTTTTCCTAGTTGTGATTTTAAAGATATTGTCTCTCAGGAGAGAAATTACAAAATATTTCTGAAATTAAAAAATGCGTTTCACCTATGTTGATATATATTTAAAATTTTGATTTTTTTTATCGTTGATTATGGTTGCTAAAATGATTCTTGTAAAAGGGCAACGTCGTGAGAGTGACAAATAATTTGGATTTGGGCGTTTACATAAAATGGTGAATATGACGATGATTTTTAAAATTTTTTAAGTATTTGATTAAGAAATGGGTGCTTTTGTATGAAATAAGATATTAAGAACTATAAATAATAAGTATAGAATTATGATATGATGAGAGTTTTTTTTAAGTTGTTGATTTGGTTAATGCGATTTTAGGCGAATTTAGGAACGAAATTTAAGATTGGTAAATTTGTAAAAATGTTTGATTGGTGATATTTTTTTTTTAAGTAAAATTTAAAATTTATATTTGATTAAAATTAAAGTAAAATTGATATATGAGAGTGTTGTTGTTGTAAAATATTTAAAAATTGAATTAAAAATGATATAAAAAAGGTAAAATTTGATTTCAAATGCTTAAAGTGAAAATATAAATACAAAATTAATGGTGAATCAAGTTGTGAACTTGAGGATAAAGTTAAGGTAGGTTTTAAAAACTTACAGTTGTGTGATGAAAGTTCAGTCAGGAGACTTGGTCTTTAGTTGTTTTCCTGCTGACGTGGAAAATGGCTCCATGTAGGGCTTGTAGAAGCTTGTAGCTTCTCCAACGTTGATTTGCAGCTTGTCGCTTTGAACATTGTATCGTTGTCAGGTCGAAGGTGGAGAACTTGTCACCGGGTTTTCGTCATTCTGCTCCTCGATTTCCATGACTTGCGGGAATTTCGACTGTGTCGTTGGGGTGGTCAGTCTGCTCCCGGCGTTGGCGATCTGTTAGCGGGTCTGCAGAGGTCCCTTGGGGCGGCGTGTCTTCCGTAAATATCTCTTGTTGGGGAGAGATTGCTTGGTCGTTTCGTTGGAATGGCGGGTTTGCTCCTCCATCTTCGCTCTTTCTCGCTTCTATCTGGACAGGCTTCTTACCTCCTTCGTTGTGTCATTCTTCGTTTTGGTCATCCTGTCGACTAACTATGTGGTGAAGTCCTGTAGCCTCTTGTAGAATCCTGTCGACTGAAATATGTGATGAGGTATCCAGTCGACTTAAACTGTGGTGTGAGTCCCTGTCAACTCTCGCTATACTGTGTTGACCGAGAGGAACAGTCAGGATGAGGAGCTTTCCAGTACCTTGGAAGACCTTTTAAAGTTCTCACAAAGTACAGGCAGTTCTGGTCGAGGCAGAGTGGAAAGCTTGGGAATGTCCATACACAAAAAACGAAGACACAGTTGCACTACGAAAGTTCCGTGAACAGATAAAAGTTGAGCTAGGAGCGAAAGATGGAGAGATAGAAGAGTTCTTACTGGTCTACATGGTAGATGAGGTGGACCTGGGGTACAACCGACGAGGGCTCACGCAGATGGAGAAGTGACTGTCAAGTGACTGTATTTTTGGCTAGGACGGAGGCTTTATTTACCTTTTCTGAGAAAAGGAGTGTTGCATTTCACCAGATGTGAAGAGCGTGGATCGTCTGGTGAAATTCTAAACTGGCGCCGTCCTGACAGTTTCCAATCTATCTTTAGATGTTGTTTTGTGACTTCCATCTATCTCGAATTTAGACGTTTTTGACTTCTATCTCTTTAGCTCAACTCTTAATCTATTACAGAGTTTTATTTATTTATCCTCAGTTTGTACAAATTACATTACATATGATGATGTAATGACACATGTCAATCATGCGTATAATCATTTACAGAGGTGTTTCTATTATACAACATGAAAATCTTGTTATAAGTTATATACAATATGGGATTGTTGGTTTAAATTACCATATATATATAAATATATGTTATATAAAGGTATTATTTAAAATGTTATATTAAAATATTATTTTATTAAAAAATACACTGGTCCGCAAAATTAAAGGAACAACATATTTTTCTCATTTATCTCAAATTTTATTGAACATTTATCAATAAAATTTTATACACAAATTTATTATTCCATTATTGATTAGAATACCCGAAATCAAAGAATTCTAACACGTATTTTATGCAAATTAGCCGGTCAAGCAATGATCTTCTTGCAGTCAGTGCATAAATATCTTGGATATTGTTGTTAATATGGGGTGTAATCACCATTAACTGATAGACAGGCTCTACATCGGTGACCCATACTAAGATTGAGCTCCTGTGGAATCAACGCCCACTCTTGTGTTAAGGCTGTTTCTAGCTCATGAGTGTTTCTTGGAGGGATGAGATCCGCCGTCCTAGGTTGTCCCATACATGCTCAATGGGATTTAGGTCTGGGGATCGAGCTGGCCAATTCATCCGAGCAATTGCATGGTTTTGGAGAAAAGTGTCGACCACACCAGCCCTATGTGGACGGGCATTATCATCCATTAGAAGAAAGCTTTCTTCCATTTCCAATGCTTGAGACATCACATATGCTGCCAAGATCTCGTCCCGATACCTCTGTCCAGTCAGGGTTCCTTGCCGAAAAATATGGAGTGCTGTGCGACCGCCCAAGAAGATTCCAGCTCAGACCATAAAACCTTGGCTTCTGTAGGGATCCCTTTAACCATATTCCGCGGATTATTTCTAGTTCCTACCTCTCTCCAGACAAAGACACGACGAGAATCGCTGTTTAGAGAGATTCTGGACTCATCAGTGAACATTACACGCCTCCATTCATCTGGATTCCAGGCGACATGTTGTCTGCACCAAAGTTTCCTTGCTCTCTTCTGAGGTGGTGTCAATGGCACACAAATTATGGGTCGTCGAGCATAGAGGCCCTTCTTGTGAAGCCTTCTGCGTATTGTATCAGATGATTCTAAGACTCCTGTAGCTGCATTGAGGTCACTTCGTAGTTGCGATGCTGTCATTCTTCTATTGCGACGCACAAGGAGACTCAAATAACGGTCTTGATTTAACGTTGTGACCCTTGGCCGTCCTTGTCCGGGTGTTCTGGCAACTATAAGCCATGAAAATTAAAAAAAACAAAAAGGTTCAATAAAAATGTAGTGGAGCGTAAAATTAGGACGCTTTGAGAAAGACTCAGGCACGTGCTGGAGGCGGAGTCAACGTAGACGGTGGTATTTTGCATATTGGGAACAACTTTATTTGTTTTTCTGTTTTACATACTCTCTTAATTCATGGAAGCTTTTGAATATACCAAAACTTGATATATATCCCTTAATATAAATTTTATTTTTCTTAAACATGTGTTGTTCCTTTAATTTTGCGGACCAGTGTATATTTCATAGATACAAATACTGCTAAATCGACCGCCAGAGGTCACTCTTCCCCTATAAAAACTCGTTGTTGTTTTATCCCAATGGCCGGCTCAAAACCTTTGTACATTATGTAAATAATCTTTTGTTTTCCTTATTCTACTCGCCTTAAGCAAGGCATTACTTTTATCAAATTATGTTCTTTTATATATTCCTTTAACTCAATTAAATTACTGATCAAAATTATTTTTCATTATCATACTTTAAAGATTTCAACCACGACTGCATACCAAAATCAAGCAAATGACCAATAATTCCTCTACAAGTAATTAATCTCAAAACAGCAGAAAATATTTATTATTTATAATATATATATATAGATTCTGCGGAATCGGTTATTACTAACTCTTATGCTTATGTGTAATTGTCAACATGGTTTTAAAAAATTCTCAATCAACAATAACTGAATTAAATGATATAATTCACCACTGATTTAGAGCACAAAGTCAATGAGTATACGGCTATAATTGCAATCGATATTAGCGGAGCTTTTAGCAATACTTGGTGAACAATAATAATCTAAAAAATAAAAACTCTATGAGGACAATATACCAGCACCAATAATATAAATTATGGATCCCTTCTTAACTAACGGAAAGATAAGATTTAGGTTATATCAATATAGAATATAGCATATGTTTCAAAATGGAAAAATAAAATTTAAAAAACTGTATATTGATATTATTATTGGTTAAAACTTAAAATAGGTAAAATTTGAGAGAAGATTTCTAAGTTTCAGAGTCATATAAAGAATATTTGATAAATGACATATTAACATCTACAAAGGATGTGATTTCTTTTTCAAACAACACATACATCAAGGTTAACCGCTCACTTATGAAATAATTGTGGATATTTTCCTCATCGACTCACGCTAACTTCCATTGGATAAAGTGGACGCGTGCCTTCATAGACGTGAGATCCTCAGTTCAGGTAGGTACGTACACACAGCGTGGATCTGCCTTTATCATTTCTGGTTTTCTTGTACTAAGGCCGCTTTTATGGCTCTGGCGGCGACATGTTTATCCATCTTATCGTTTCAGTAAAAATGTTTATTTAACCTTCTTACACATCTGATAGCCGTTTTGTCTGTTCACCTGTGTAGAGAAAACTCGGGCGTACAGACTTCGGTCTAGGTAGCACACTATCCAATGGTGTCTAGAGAAAACTAATCTATTTTTAATATACTCTTAGTGAACGTATAAGCCTAAAATTTTGCTCACTCGCTCAATCCTTATGAAAATTAAAGAGTAAAAATTCCAGACCTCTGGGTGATTGAGGTGGTAGGTAAAGGACTAATATTTATATTTCCTTTCAAAAATTGTGTGAGAAGACATTTGTCACGTAGACGTTTGGAATTTTGCACACTCTCTCAATACACACGACAATGGAAGTTTACAAATTTTCAGAATTTTGTGTGGTTAGTGATTGAGAATGTAATAATTTCTATATTTTAATTAAATTTCTCTTTCTTAACAAATTTTAATATATTGTTGCGAAAAGAACAGTTACAACCTCCGCCAATAGATGGCGCTCTGGCCTATTTCCAGTCTGGGACTGGAGTATGGATGGCCTACTGCTGTGTTTTCTGGGGCTTGTGATTGTGAATACCTTTTTATATAAGCTGTACGATTTAATCTACTGTAAATACTTGTTAATAGTTATTCGAATTTTAGTGTAATATGGATGAAAGTTTATAAAAAAGAGGTTGACGAGTATACTTGCTCGCGGTTACTGCTGCTGCTGTCGTTACTTCCTATCCACCATTAAAGTAGATTCTCGTGTCCTCCCACCAGTGGTAAGGCCAAGAGATACTGCCAGAGGGAGAGGAGATCTGCTCGAGTAGAGATCTCAGAGGGCTGCCTGCAGGGTAGGACTGCCAGAGATGTCAGAAAAAGCAGTGTTGATGAAGGTCGAGGAGGAAGCGCCGTCGCAAGAATGTCCAAAGAGGGGACACACGCGACAATTTCCTAGTTCACGTAGAAATCTGGTATATAATATAGACTGGCTCGTTTGAAACTGTCAACAATGTTAGAGAGAGTGTGTACATTCAGACTATTTATTTATTTCAACACACAAACGCGATATCCCGGTTAGGGATAATTGCGTCGATTTACATTTTTTTAAACAGAAACAAGAAAAGGTAATCAAAAATAAAAAAAAGAGAAACAATAATATATATTAGGAACCTGAACCTTTCAGGTTAGAAAGATAATCATAACTATATTTACAAAAATAGTTAAACCTATGATAATTATCTCTGCTATTTACAAATTGGTATAGATATACAAATACAACTAGACTATAGAATATAATTTTATTTTTTGGCAAAAATAATTGAAGGATAAGTTTCTTGAATACAATTATTTTACCTCTAGCTTTCGGACTTTTTTAATGCCCTTCTACACAAGACTATTCTAAACTATAACACCGCTTTCTTAGAAAATTCCTATTTACACTTACTGCATTTTAAAAATACTTAAAGTTTAAACTTTTTTAGAGAAGAAGAGAAAAAGAAAATTTGATAAAACGTATCTGTTTTTTAATATATTGACATTTAAAAAAAATAAAATATACTGTCTTGAATATATAAATATACTCTTATCACTATAAATGTGATATAATTTGCTATTATATATGTTATAAGAATTAAGGAGTATAAGGACGGTACAACAAATGTGAAGTTTTCATTTAAAACTATATAATAGTAATTATCAGGCAATATATGCTATTATAAATTCCAGGTGTATCTATAAACCTTTAATTGGAATGAATTATTTGGTTACTAGGGCGACCAGTATTGCCGTTGTTGTTTACTGTTTATAATGGAGGTATAGGACGATAGATTCTGGTATGTTGGAAGGATAATTGGTGTATCTGATATGCTGATAAACGAGTGTTCTATCATTGAAAAAAAATTAAATAAATTTAAAAAATATTTGCAGAGTTTCTTTATTTGCAGAGTTTCTATCGTCATGGTTTATAATGCTCATATTCATTAACTCTCACACTTCTTCCCGTCTCCCTCATATTTAACAGCACAATCTCTGCCTGATATAGAATACATGGCTCTGGTTTGTTTTTTTGTTTGGATGATACGGGCTATTGGTTTTAGTAAGAGGATTTCTTAATGTACTAACGATTTTAGAGGAACTTTAAGAACCATGGAAACGCTTTCGGGGCAAAAAGATAAAGAACAGGTAAATCGATATAATAGGGGAGTAATTTGGGATAACCAGATAATATGAGATGGTCTATTATATACATTTTTTTATCTCCATTGTTCAAATAATTGGATGGAGAAAATGGGTATAAATTCGTTTGGGTAGTGTTTTAACTGTGCTAATATTATGCTGAAAGGACAAAAGGAAGAAAATGGATATAATCAGGATAAAGTATTTCTTTTTTAAGTTAAATAAGGAATACTACTATAAAATGTTAAAAATATGGAAAGCTAGAAAATAAAATTTCAAGAAACCATCCCTGACTGATTTTTAAAAAAAAAAAAAAAAACTTTGCGTGAGGGTTTATAAATTTTTAATTATTTATTTTAAATTGAGAAAGTAGGAGCAGCCGTTTGTGTGCCGTAATGAACGGTCGGCATTTAAAAAAATAAAAGTCGGAGGTATGAAACTAGAACTATAAATAATTATGAGGATATTGATCTATATATCTCTATATCTATATATCTCTATATATACATTTTAAAAACCTAAAAAATATAATATGAAGAGAACGTTGCCGAAGACTTTCTTATCTTGAAAGAAGACAATCCTGTCACATAGAGTGAGGTAAAGTCTTGGGAGGATATTTCAGTAAAACCAGGTGGTGACAGTGAAAATGACTCGACACAAACTGAACCGATACAGGAAATATGTAAAAAAGAGGAAAGAGGACACAAAAATAGTCTTAGATTAACAGCACAAAGCAGGACTTGAAAAACTAGAAAGGATATTGATTTGAAGAAGGAGCTAGACTCTCACTAAAAATAAAGAATGAGAAAATTTATTTATCCCGGAGAATTTTAAAGAAGCAATGGATAGTGTATAAAGAAATGAATGACTCAAAGCAATGTAGTAGAGCTCGATGAGATGGAGAAACTTAAAGTATAGACACTAGTACCAAGAGAAAATGGTATGAAAGTCATCAACAGTAAATGGGTCTACAGTACAAAGAAAACATCCAACGATGACATATATAAAAGAAAGGCCAGACTGGTTGCTGCTAGGTGTAATCAAATATATGGTGTGGACTATAAGGAATCTTTCTCAACTGTACTCAAAAAGAAAATCTTGCGAATAATAGTAGCTCTCGCATCGCAAAAATATTTAATCACTAAGACTTATGTTGTGAAGATGGGTCACCTCTATGGTGAGTTAGAAGAAACAGTATGAGACAACCAGATGGTTTTATGCAAAAATATGAAGAAATTAAAGTGATAAAATTGGGAAAAAATTGTATAGTCTTCCAAAATCAGCAAAATATTGGAACAAACTTATCAACGAAATTTTATACCAGCTGGGAATGATTAGAACCAAATGTTATCCATGTGTCTATAAACTCCAGAGAGGAGAATAGTATACAATACTGGGTCTATATGTAGATGATCTGATCATCGCTAGGAACATTAAGGAAATTAACTATAACCTAGTCTCAGAAATAGGCAAATAGGTTACTCTAACAGAAAAGAAGGGTAACGAACCATTTATTGAAATTGAATAAAAAAGGGCTCAAGATAAATATTATCTATCTTAGACTCATTATATCGATATAATTCTTCACAGATTTGGACTGGAAGAATGCAACAGTGTGCAGACACCTGGAGATCAAAATAAAAAATTGTATGAGTATTTGGACTCTAAGCCAGTAGATAAAACCGTATACCATGAAATGATTGAATCATATACGTACCTTTCTACGGGTACTCGACCGGTCATATCCATCAATGTCTACAATTTATCTCAGTATAGTAATGATCCGAGAGATATACACTTAAATGGAATTAAAAGAATCTATAGATATCTGAAGGGAACAAGAAATATAAAAAGAAAGAAACAAGAACGAACATAAAAGAAATATCAAAGAAGGCACATGTGCACAATAAGCTGGTGCACAACCCAAGATGCAAATTCCTACTCGGGTTATTTAGTCAAACTTGGCGACAACTTAATAATTTGGAGAAGCAAAATCCCGTGGCCTTGTCTACATGTGAAGCAGAACTAATTTCAATATGTGAAGGAATTTCTGAAGTGAATGGTAAAGGGATTATTAGAAGAACTTTGCGAAAAGTGAGAGCCAGACTGCAATAAACTGGATACATTCTGATAGAATTACTTCAAGAACAGAGAACATACACCGGAAGAATTATTTTGTGAAAGAGAAAATACAAAATGAAATCAAACTGGCATACACTAAACGTGAAGACGTGGAGGCGGACTAACGAAAAGTCTCTCTAAGGACAAACTACGAAAATGTGCAGATATCCTTGGACTTGCTGATTAAGGCTTACACACAGGGGAGAGTGTTTTGTATATATATGTTTTTATTTAACAAAATAATTTGTTTACACAGAGTATTTTTTGCAAGATCTTGAAAAAAAAGGCACCAATCGAAAGAAGATAAAAGAAGTTTTTGTTTACTGTTGATATAGGTTATTATTATTTTTTTATCTCTTTCTAGTAACTTAATATAAAAAATAATGTTTAATCTATATCTTCTGTTAATTATTTTCATTTAGAAAGTCTGATAAAAGTCAACAAAATAATTTCCACAGTAGCGTAGAAAATATAAATCCAAGCATATATTAAAGACGGTATTTTCCTTTTAAACAAATGATAATACACGATAGCTTTTAGCAAAAAATCATTAACCGAAAATAAATAAATATATGTCATAATATATACTCTTCCAGGAATAAAAGAAGCAAGCCTACAGTCGACCCAGAGAGAGACGGGAGGGTAAGGACTGGTCACTTTAGACATCAGCGACATTCCAAGGGGCTCCTGGGGTCCGTCACTTAACACCTCGGGACTTTGAGGACAGTTGAGGATTGTATGCGACACGAACGGCCGCCCGGCTGTTGCCGGGCCCGGCGTTCTCCCTCTCTCTCTGGTTGCCTGGGTTCCTCTACCAACTTGTGGTGTGATTATTTCTCTTTCCCCCAACTTATTATTATATTACCACATATATATATATATATATATATGTGATGATTTAAGACCATGGAATTGTTGTAAATAGTCTAGATATCTACTACCACATGTTCCACCCCATGACTGTATATAACTTCTTATGTACTGCAAATAGAAAGCCTCAACTAACATCAATCTGTACCGCGTAAGAATCTAATAAAGTATAGCAACTGTACAGATAGAAGGAATGGAGACTAAAAGGAGAAAATTAAGGTTAAAACTAATCAGGCTTAGGTGAGAGTAGAAGTAAGGCCTAGCAAAGAGGCTTAAAGCCAGCACCACTATTAATAAATTTACAGTCAATTTTAGGATCGCGGAAATCATAAAAGTCGAGTTCAACGACCAGTATTTCCTGGGCAAGGCCGGATATCTTCCGACAAAGACAGCAGCAAAGGACCAATTAGAAGGTAACACCTAAGTAGGTCAACCAATAGCCAACGGCCACGTGACATATTCCTACCAATTAGGAAACAATACCTAAGTAGGTCAACCAATAGCCAACGGCCACGTGACATCTTCCTACCAATTAGAAAGAAGAAAGGTCGTGGTGTTAAATCGAGAACCTAGGTTAGGCAGTATGCGCTTGGATCCCACTGAGGTAACACTTGCTCTAAAGATCTCTCTCTCCACTCATCCCATTCCTTCTTGACGTCAGACGCTTCTTAGTGGAATCTCTGTTTGTGTATTTCACCTTTGGCCCAGCTGTGTCGCCTTCCACCACGACTGCACGGTAGAGTTGACATCGAGGGTCGTCTAGCATCAGGTAACACTGGTCCCAGAGGTCCCAAGATATCACAGACCCCCCGGTCCGAAGAGTCGACAGGATTGTGGACGCCAAGGTACAAGTAAGCAAGTAGACCACTGTCTGTACAGAAAGATGGAACAGGGAAGAGAGGAGGATTCAAAGGAGCCCATGAAGACCGATCCCGACTACGAAAGTGGCGAAAACACCACTTTTCCAAAGAAAGAAACCACCCTCGGTAGGACGCAGGAAATCGCCCCCAGCCAGCAGGACGTCACGCCCCCGCCGCCGGTGTCAGATGTCCTGGGGAGGTTGACGACGACGCTACATCAGCTTTCTGCCGTGACCGGACTATCGCTAGATGTAGAGCTACCGCGCTACAATGGTTCGTACGAGGCGCAGAGCTTCTTCACCAACTACGACGCCCAAGCAGATCGGGCCCAACTACAATACTCTACAAGACTGAGAAAACCACCAAAACTCCTGCAAGCACCCCTCCGAGTTACCAACACGCGAGCGTATGTTACCTGCTCCCCCGACCACCTCTAAACCACGAGCCCAGCGCAAGCAGTGAACTCTTAACTGTCCCAAGGAACCTCCAACCATGGCACAAGACCAGAACTGTTCCGACATACAAGGCAACACAACAGTAGGTTCCTCCTTCTATAACTTTTGTTGAACAATTGCTCGTTCGAGCTGAACTGTCCAATAATGTAAACCTACCTCTACTACTTGATACAGGAGCATCTATCGATATAATTAGGCAGAATACTTTTAAAATAGTAGAAACCAGTTTGTAAAAGAAAATACCTGTCCATCCATTTAACTTAACTATTAACGCCATAGCTAACAATATTTTCACCATAGGTTATATCTTTTTAAACGTAAAAACAGGTAACATAACGCAGAACCTAAAATTCCATATTATAGATACCCCCTTGCCTTTTGGCATATTATCCCTTAACTCCATAAAAGATTTCTACTAATTATAAACTGTACTCAGCTACTCCTATATCAAGATAATGTACCTCTACCAACTACCTTGTACAAATTCACCTCGTGCAAGCAACACGTGTCCCATGGACAGGTTAATACAACTGTCCCATTTACTAAATCTTTCTCTCCTGGAAACGGGTTGCTCACACGTGGTGAACACCAACGCTCTTATTCGGTCTTATTGTAATGTTCCTAATCCCATTTTCAACGCCCCTATGTCCTTTTCTTTCATAGCTTTAGACAGAAATAACCTAAGTCACAGCCTTCCAAAACTATCCCAATCGTTAAATTCCCACATAACTACACTCCTTCCTTTTACATGCATAGTTAAATATCGACAAATCGCTCTTAACAAAATAAACAACACCCCCTCACATCACTTTTTTCTAATTGGCAACAAATTTTTAGTGCGCGACTTAACACCCAAATCCAATTTCGAACCACACAAGCTCCATTACGTCGCCCTTACTAAACACACACACAAAAAAATATTTTTTTCACATTAAACGTGTCATATCCACTAACAATATAAAAATTCTCGATATGTTCGTACAACCAGCACCCATGACTTTAGTAAATTTGTTATTCATAGTAAAACAGGTTAGATTTTGTACCAAACAAAGACTTTCACGTGACACCTTTTCATTTACAATTTTTTCGCTTCGTGTCACAGAGAGACACCACAAAACTCTTTAACTTTTCAGGCCAAAGACGCCTTCAATCACGCCTGTGACACATTTAACCACACATTGTTCACGTCGATAGTCGCAATTTCATTCAATTCTAACCTGATATCAATGAATAACATTTTTACTAAGTCCGCATAAAACCAGTCGATTTAATATTCAACAGATACAATATCCGAATTTTCGAAATACAAACACAAATCGAACAAATGCTTGAACACACGGATAATATTCACCTCTGTAATCTCCCTATGTCAATCCATAACGATTGTCACCAACCGTGACAAATCAAACGCTTTTGCGTTTACAATTATAGAAATTATATCTCCGAACGTAGTCCGAATTCAACAAATCCAAGAAGTTGAAGAAGCAAGCAGCCCCGCAAAGAGCCTGCCCTAATTACACATCCGTCGTGACCCCCGGAACTCGCTAATATAAATTCGAGGGGAGATGGACAAACAAACAGCCAGACATCTGTTACGGCACCGTCGCCACCCGTGTTCTCTAATGAATTTTCACCAGCTATTAAATAAAACATTAGTGCGTGCCTTTTACTATATATCATTCTAATCCTAACCCATTATTCTACTCCGATATCCGTTAGCTACTAATCAAACTTGCTTAACACGTTATTTTACATTTACTAACAAATCAGTCCACTACAGAATAAATGCGCTTTAGGAAGAATCACGTTTTCACCTAAACGTGGCGCAGGGAACAAAAAATCGACAACATTAGGACTCAGTTAGTTTCACAGCTGAAACAATGTGATCCACGAGTCGCGTCTAAACATAAAACAAATTCGATAAGTTAGA
>CP092873.1:46327935-46347165 GCA_030710605.1 Cordylochernes scorpioides | reverse complement strand
TTCTGCTCCTTCTCTTTATATTCTTCATATGTCTAGTTAATATATGATATCAATTTAGCAAATTTTTATTTATTTGATTGTTAATATTTTTATGAATTTTTGATCTTTAAACGTAAGGTTACTCAGAGAAAACACATTTAATACCCATTTCTGACACAGGATGAGAGTTTACATCTGGCTTCATAGACTCATTATAGAAATTCTAATTCCAAGCTTTATAAAAGTCGCACATTCAGTCAACGAATTTGTAGCCACCTATGACTTTGAAAATCAAGTTGAAAACTGGGCGATAGAGAGGCAGAATGTGGTAAAACGAAGCAGATAGTATGTTATAAATTCTATTTTGGACCTTACCAAAATTAAGTTAGAAGATTTATATTATATAGTATCAATGTTTGATACCACTGTTGGTTTGCTAATCAAAAGTAAAATATATTATACAATTCATTATTTTTATTATAGCCCAAAAATTAGAGGAAAGAAATAAAGGCCATTGGTAGAATGCCTTGTCGTCTGAAGGCATACGTGCTAAAGTCCTGGCTGTGACTGTCTGGCAGCGCATACGTAGTCAGGTGTTTCACCCAACTCACGTTGACCGAGGTGTAGTGTGGCAACCACACTACTTCCCTCCAGTAGGATTCCTAAAGACCCTATGTGGATGTTGACGGAACTTTTGGCCTACTACGTGAAGGTGTGGCATCTTTTGGTTTTGTTTCTGGTCCTTTGTGGTTGAAAAGGGCATCAATTCTTCTGATTTTAAGGGCGGCAAAACACGGTCGATGGAAACCCAGAAAGATATTTTTCAAATTTTCAGCTTCAAAATTTTTGGGCTTCAAGATAAATCTTGGTCTGGACAGTCGTAAATGGCTGAGGGCGGCGGCATTATTAGTTCTTGATGGAGGTAGACATGGAAAAACACGTCTTTAGTAGTTTAGGCACATAAACATGCCGATCTCCTTATGGGGTATTTGTGCGAGTTTGGAAGAAAACATGGCGCGCTGAAACCTTTTAAATACTGTAGGAAAGCCTGCCGAGGTATGATTTTCGGAAAAAGTTCTGTAAAGGAAAATGGTTGTTGTCTTGCCAAGATATTTTCTCAGTAAAAAATGAATTCCTAGGAGAACAGGGAAGCTTGATGAGCCAGGTTAAGGAGTCGTGATAGCGGCTATGAAAATCTCTTTAAAATATGAGATTTCCGAAAGGTGCTCCCAATAACATCGTCAGATAGGGGTATTTATCATTAAAAATTAGATAAATAAAAGATGGTTATGGAAGGCCATCTCCTAGGGCCTGCCAGGCTGACCTATATATATAGAATGCAGGTATCTAACCAGGTGTAAGAGTGAGGCCCCCTGGAACTGTAGATCCCATCAGTGATGCTGAAGATCCAAGTTGGCCCCAAAGCCATTGAAGGCGACTCTCCGACTCCAGGCCGGCGAGGAGAACATCGACGTAGCCTCCAAGAATTCACAGGAAGCCTTGCCCGCTCAAGACAGATTCCGGAGTTGGTGGAATTAGGGTTTGCATCGTGCCTTGACAACCACATCCAGGTTTTGAAAGGAGACCAGGACAATAGGTCTGATGGAATCTGGAGAACATCGTGGATCGTTTCACAAGTCTTACAGAGACTGCATCCGGCTCATATCAAAGTTGTAATCAGACACTTCCCTGAATGACCTATCCGCAGCCACCAAGCAGCAAGACCTCCTTAAGAACAAGAAACACAAACAGGAATTCCGGCACTGGGCCCATTAATTCACACGAGACCTCCAGCAACACCCCTGACATAACCAAAGACCAAGTCATCTCATCACCAAGAACGCACCAATGACCACCTTCTCCCAAATTACATCAACCAAGAGAGCATCTCCAGCAACACCCCTGACATAACCAAAGCCCGAGTCATCTCATCACAAAGAATGCCCCAATTGACCACCTTCTCTCAAATTACATCAACCAAGAGAACACTTTCAGCAACACCCCTGACATAACCAAAGACCGAGTCATCTCATCACCAAGAACACACCAATTGACCCCTTTCTCCCAAATTACAACAACCAAGAGGAGACCTCCAGCAACACCCCTGACATAACCAAAGACCAAGTCATCTCATCACCAAGAACGCACCAATTGACCACCTTCTCCCAAATTACATCAACCAAGAGAGCATCTCTAGCAACACCCCTGACATAACCAAAGCCCGAGTCATCTCATCACCAAGAATGCATCAATTGACCACCTTCTCTCAAATTACATCAACCAAGAGAACACTTTTCAGCAACACCCCTGACATAACCAAAGACCGAGTCATCTCATCACCAAGAATGCACCAATTGACCCCTTCTCTCAAATTATATCAACTAAGAGAACACCTTCAGCAACACCCTTGACATAACCAAAGACTGAGTCATCTCAATACCAAGAACGCACCAATTGGCCCCCCTTCTCTCAAATTACATCAACCAAGAGAACACCTTCAGCAACACCCCTGACATAACCAAAGACTGAGTCATCTCAATACCAAGAACGCACCAATTGACCACCTTCTCTCAAATTACATCAACCAAGAGAACACCTCCAGCAACACCCCTGACATAAGCCAAAGACTGAATCATCTCATCACAAAGAACGCACCAATTGATCATCTTCTCCCAAATTACATCACCCAAGAGAAGATCTCCAGCAACACCCCTGGCATAATTAAAGCCTGAGTCATCTCATCACCAAGAATGCACCAATTGACCACCTTCTCTCAAATCACATCAACCAAGAGAACACCTTCAGCAACACCCCTGACATAACCAAAGACTGAATCATCTCATCACCAAGAACGCACCAATTGATCACCTTCTCCCAAATTATATCACCCAAGAGAAGATCTCCAGCAACACCCCTGACATAACCAAAGCCTGGGTCATCTCATCACCAAGAATGCACCAATTGACCACCTTCTCTCAAATTACATCAACCAAAAGAACACCCTTCAGCAACACCCCTGACATAACCAAAGCCTGAGTCATCTCATCACCAAGAATTCACCAATTGTACCCCCTTTTCTCAATTACATCAACCAAGAGAGCATCTCCAGCAACAACCCTGACATAACCAAAGCCCGAGTCATCTCATCACCAAGAATGCACCAATTGACCACCTTCTCTCAAATTACCTCAACCAAGAGAACACTCTCAGCAACACCCCTGACATAACCAAAGCCTGAGTCATCTCATCACCAAGAATGCACTAAATTGAATACCTTCTCTCAAATTACATCAACCAAGAGAACACCTCCAGTAACACCCCTGACATAACCAAAGACTGAGTCATCTCATCACCAAGAACGCACCAATTGACCACCTTCTCCCAAATTACATCAACCAAGAGAAGACCTCTAGCAACACCCCTGACATAACCAAAGACTGAGTCATCTCATCACCAAGAACACACCAATTGACCACCTTCTTCCAAATTACATCAACCAAGAGAACAGCTCCAGCAACACCCCTGACATAACCAAAGACTGAGTGATCTCATCACCAAGAATGCACCAATTGACCACCTTCTCTTAATTCACATTAACCAAGAGAAAACCTTCAGCAACACCCCTAACATAACCAAAGACTGGGTCATCTCATCACCAAGAACGCAGCAATTGACCCCCTTCTCCCAAATTACATCAACCAAGAGAACACCCCCAGCCACACCCCTGACATACCCAATGACTGAGTCATCTCATCACCAAGAACGCATCAAATGACCACCTTCTCCCAAATAACATCAACCAAGAGAACACCTCCAGCAACACCCCTGACATAACCAAAGACTGAGTCATCTCATCACCAAGAACACACCAATTGACCCCTGTCTCCGCCATAAAGCTGTCTACTCTCTCTCATTGCCCTGTATCTCACATAACCAAGACAGCTCCACCACCCTTGTTCTAGTAGAATTGCATCTACCCCAGCTGTTATTACAATACATTACCTCACGATGTGTTATAAGAAATATAAACTATTTTGACGCATATACTTATTTTAAAATAAAACAATTTCTACTCCGCTTACTACAATAATAAAATAATGGGAGATTCCATTATTTTATTATTACAGTAGGAGAATTAGAAATTTGTTTATTTAAAAAAGAAATATATGCGTCAAAAATAGTTTATATTTCCAAATTTTTATGTTAGTCAATATATTTAAGGTCTGTGAAGGGTGACTTTCTGAGATGGCTTGGAATCTATTCTTAAAGAGTGAGTTGAGGTCTCAACTCACCGGAATGAATAGACTCAAAGGAAATATTAAATAGCTGTCTCTGTAAAACTTAACCATTGAAAATAGAAAAACTCTCTCTCTCTCTCTAGGGTAGGTGCAATTCTACCAGAACCTAACCACCTATATAAGTGTCTAACTACAACGTTGAGAAGAGAAGGATGCAATGCTCACTAAGACTTGTGAAAATCTCCCACTTATTTCTCCAGATTCCATCTCTATTGTCCTGAAATCCTCAGTCATTAAGGACGCAGTCACCAGAGAGGCATGTCAACAAACCATAAATCCTACTAACTCTAGATTCCGTCTCGAAAAGGGTCGGCCTCCCGTTCATCCCTAGAGTCCACACCAACGTCCCCCCACCTACCCGAAGCCAGAAAGCCACCAACAACGACGATGGGGACCAACTTGAACATTCAACATCACTGACAGAGCTACAGCTCCAGGAAGCTCCCACTGTTACACCCGGCCCTGGTAGAAACCTGCATTTCCCTATTGAGGTCACCCTGACAGCTAGCCCACTCACAATCCTTACCAAAATTGTTAAATTTTCCTTTTGAGATTCCACGTTTTGCCTCTCCTCATTCGCATGTAAAAGATAAGTATATTTTCTCAATTATATCTCTGGTATTTTTGCAGTAGTTATGACAATTAATTGAACAAAAATTAATTTAGGAAAGTCCCGTATTTGACTTTGCTTACAGAACAGATGCTGAAAATACTTTTGTTTCAATCGAAAACATTTTAATCAAACGGCTATTTGATATGCATAAAACTGAGTTACAGATTTGAAAAAATATGAAAAAATATTCATGAAAAGTTGATACAGACTGAAGAAAATAGGGTAGGTGCTCTCCAATAATATGAAGATAATTGAGAGAATTTACTAGATTTTCATGTTCAAAGTTATTAAATATCTCTTATAACATAGAATATTAAGAAACCAGATGTAAACATTATTCCTGTGTTCTCTTCACAATGATAGATATTAGGTTCTTCAAAAAATTTAACTTTTAGGATGCATTTCTATAAAATTTATAAACTATTGTAAAAAGATGCACCAAAATTTTCTACTACATTGTTTTGTCTTCTTCAAAGTCTATTCTCTGTAAATTTTATTTTATCTCTTCTGAAGGCAAAAAGAAAGTCATTCAACAATTTAAAAAATATCTGCAAAATGAAAAATATAAAATATGATATCTCATATTCTACTATCAAAAATTCTACAGTATCAAATAAAGATGCATATTCGTAGGTATTTCAATTTTAAATTCATCGAAAAATGTTGCTTTCGTTCCATGAAATGAGATGACATTTTATCGTATATATCTCAAATTTTGAACCATGAAACGATACTTTTGAGTGACCTTCCGTTTAAAAAGCTCAATACTTATATATCAAATACATTTTAGAGAACAAGCTACTTTTTGTGCACTTTCTGAATTTTGAAATTTCTTGTGGGGTTTCTGTGGAAATAAATTCAATTTTTGATGCAAATTAATCAAAAGTTTCAAATGCATACTAACAACGCAGTACTCCAGATATTTACTCATACTTTATTCCATTGAGCCTTTTATTGATTGAAATGCTTGCTTCAATTTTGTTAATTTTCTCGAACACATCTACCGATGATGCACAGCATTCACATGCAGCTGGCTTGAAACCTCAGGCTATATATAGAACATTTAAACATTTGTTGGATTTCAGATTAATGCATTGTCAATTTTCTCTAGTTTTGAAATTTTACTGCCATGATTAATTTTGCTTCGTTAATATTTTTTGCACGACCTTTTTGAAGATAGATTTTTCCCAAATGATTTTATGACCAATTCTAATATTTTCTAAATTGCATCTGGGTATTATCAAAACAGAGTTTATTCCATTTTTGGCTGGTAAACTATATCTTAGAAGATTGCTCTAGTCAAGGTAACTTTGTCACCAACGTTGTCCAACCCAATTCCCACCAGCGAGATACCCTAGGATTTACAATACTCACACAGCACACCTGGACTTTCTGAGTCCTGATCATTGGTATCATATCTTTGGTCTTAATGGTTCTTGTTGGGATTTCACCGCATAGTCCTTGGTCTCGGAGTTCCAGGTACATGTAGACAATGGCCCAACATCTCGTCATTTGGTTTCATTCCAATTCCATGGGATTAGGGACTTGTGGTATCCAATCTTCAGATTTCTACAACACTGTCACATACAACAACTATGATAATCTTATGCTGAAACACACTAATTATTTATAAATAAAAACAAGAAATATTATAATTGCTGCTATTTAAAGTTCAGCCTATTTATATGAACCTGTGTTACTTTGTTATTTATCTTATAGGCATCTGTTACATAATACAGTAGCTATAAGTTGGTAGCTCGAATTATAGGAGATGTGCTACTTCTTCAGCCAATTTAACAAGTGGCTGTATGTTTGTTGGGGATGCTCATTCTAAAGTCTCGGTGCTTTAATAAGGCACAATTTGGATTGTAGATTATAAACACAAGGTAATAAGACCAAATCCAAATAAATAAATAGTGTGTGAAGTTTCGGTAACAGCATTGTTAACATCTTCAGACAAAATTACTGAATGTCACACAAAGTCACACACTATTTATTTATTTGGATTTGGTCGTATTATCTAGTGTCTAGGTGCTTTGTTTCTGAAAGGTTCACCATGATTCTACCTATTTGGAGGGACTTTCTCGAGGGTTTTGGCAATTTTTACAGTCATAGACAACTGTGCCATTTATTTGTTTCTATGGATAGGTGGATCAGTAGTAGTTGGTACTTTGTTACTTCTTCAGATATTTTACCAAACATATGTATCAATGGGGTGATGGTTCCAATGTCTTGGTATTTTATGATCTCTTTAGAGACCTTATTAAACATTTATATTAATAAGGCGATAGTTTGTGGTGCGTTGATTTATTAAGTCCAGCGATGGCCCAGAAAAGTATTACAAAGCTAGTGTTTATTGGTATTACGCCTTAGCTACATTTTTATGGAAGTTGATAAAGGAATACAAAAGGACAACACCCTAGAATGTCTATTGGGTTCTCATTGACTTTCGCCAATCTGCCGCGCCACACAGCGGTGGTCATCTCCTATTTCCAGGCCCCGCTTGTATGTTTGTCATGGTCTGTCATCCCAGCAGGCTGTCTCTCGGCTCCCACAAATTCAAATTCTTTGGTACTTTGTTACTTCTTCAGGAACTTTACCAAACATGTGTATCTATGGAGTGAAAGTTCGAATATCTTGGTACATTGTTGAGGTTGTGGCTCCGAAATCTTGGAATCTTGTTGCAGCAATAGAGAACTGTACCATATATACGGCTGTCTGTATGGAATGGTGTCTTGGTATTATGGAACTTGGTATTTAGACTTTCCTCAACTCTAGGTGGAGTGTTATGGAATGAGAAACAAGATTGGTGGAAGTATAGGCTCAGTATTGTCCTTTAAATAAAATATCAGATAGGGAACTATGATATGAACAAATATTTATTCAAAATGTTGCGTTTGAACATACAGTTAAACCTGTCTATATCGCCCCCTCTTGGGACTCACCAAAATAGGGTCCTATAGAGAGGGGGTGCTATAGACAGGTCACTTTTCAATGTAAATCGCATCGTACTACGTATTTAAAATCGGGCGCTATAGAGAGGGAGACGCTATAGAGAGGTTTTAACTGTATATCTAAATATTATATTTTTAATACCACCTTATATAATATCTTTTGAACAAAATTCTTAAAATATATTTATAAACCAATCTTACGCCTCGTTTTTCCATGTTGTAAATATTTGAGTTTTTAAAGCAAAATTTATTTTTGGTTTGAGCTTCTTTTAAACAGACCCATTATTGTAAAGGAGCAGAAAAATAATACGTTGCACAAATCATTGCTATGACTATTTCTCATATGATACAAATGCATTTTATTAAATTCTAATTTGCCTCTTTCTTCAAGGCACACATGAAGAAATAATAAAACAATAAAGTGGCAAGAAGTAGAAACCTACAATATGAGATTTGTGGTTTTCCTTTTGAAATCACAACTTAGAACACCTAAGAGGGTAAAGTTGGCTAACGCTTTTTGTGGGATCTTTTAAAGAATTCTATGTTGAGTATCGTAATTCATAGAAAGGGATGGAATATTCTTCTGATTTTCTTCATGATTTAATACTGTGGTAATACAGAAGCATCATGATCTTGTTCTTAAATTTCTTTTAAAAGATGTTCAACTGTTTCGAAAATTGAGCTGAGAAATGTTTTAATTGTTTCTTTACATTTAATAAACCTAAAAAGATTGACTAAAATTTACCCAAGCATTATTTGATTACAGCCAGATCTATTGACATATTCTTCTTTCTTATCTCCACTCAATCATATTAAGGTGTCAAGCTTGTTGATGGTGTCTGTCGGGGATGAGTAGAGCACATCGATGGATGAGTCAATGCAGTTAATAATGTGTTTTGGGGGTTGCAGGTTGACACTTAGTACATAGTGGGAAAACCTTGCAACCATTCTGGAAAGTCATCGTCCATAGATGACCAGTCTTAAAGTCTGGAAATCAAATACTGTTGTTCTCTTGGGAGGACAGAACCGATGCTTGTCCCTCCTGCTCTGTTCCAGTCATGTGCAGCATTAGTATTTGCATAGTTAAATGATTGCTTAGTTGATTGCTTTATTCGAGATAGGAATTACTTAGTCACCCACATTGTCCAATCAATTGTTCCAGTTTGATATCCTATAGATGAACAATACTAACACAGCACATTTACCTTGAACTTCCTGATTTCTGATCTTTGCCACCATATCTTGTGTCCATTGGTCTTGTAGCAATTTCACACCACGTCTCCTTGGTCTCGGAGGAACATGTTGACTACATCAGCAGATTGTCCTTGGAACTCCCAGGATTTCCACTGTAGTAGGATATGGGGTTGACATCACTGCAACATACAACAACTTGGTGTGACACTTATGTAAAGACCAATTACTTAATTTGAAAGTAAAGATGAGAAACTAGTCTAATGGTAAACACAAGGTAATAAGACCGAATCCAAATAAATTAATAGTGTGTGACAATTCGGTAACAGCGTTGTTACCATCTTCATACAAAAGTACTGAATGTATTCATATTTATTCAATATACATTCAGTACTTTTGTCTGAAGATGGTAACAACGCTGTTACTGAAACGTCACACAATATTTATTTATTCGATCTTATTACCTTGTGTTTATAATCCAAATTGTACCTTACCATAGTCTAATAGTAGTGGTTACCCAAGGTCAATTTACTTCTTTGATAACTTGGTGATTTGTTACCGCCATTGTCAAATACACCATACATCAGTATGCCTATGATAAGGTACAATTTTGTTCTACAATTAACAGAATGGAAGAAAGAGAAAATATAAATGATATTTATAGATATGCTTTTAATTATATCTTTAATTTTTTTTCCACCTTTTTTTCTAAGAATAATATCTGTGTTTCTCAGAAAACTATCTTCTTCTTATCTGATATCTTGTTTAAACACTTGATAACAGTAACTATTCTAAACATGCTGTAGTAAAATTTCTCATTCAATACTTTTGTCTGAAGATGGTAACAATGCTCTTTCCGAAACGTCACTCACTATTTATTTATTTAGATTTGGTCTTATTGCCTTGTTTTCATAATCTATAATCCAAATTGTACCTTATTAGGAATGGCAGTAGTCAACATAAAACCTCAGGCACAGAAATATTTGTCTACTTCTCGTCAAAAGAAACTGATAATATTGTCTAAATCTAGATGTTTTATAAACCTGTTTTAGAAAATTCAAAAAATAATACAGATACATTTTGAAGAATAGTAATTTATCTATCGGAAGGAATCTGAAAAAATAATAATAAATATTGGGTCGGTGCAAAAATAATTGCCGTTTTTTTGTCAGTAAATTTAAAATGCAATAACTTACTTTAAACAGGACTTTATTAATTAAAATAAAAATCATTGGGATCTATACATATTTGCCAACAGGGGCTTAGCTGTTTTATTCCTTTTTTGATGAAATTCTGGAGTGAAATCATTAAAGACCGTTTCGGCAACCTTTATGTATAAAACATTTACTTTCTATGAAGTTGGTAAAATGCCTGAAAAAGTGGTGGTCGGTAGGTGAGAGGTCTGGTGAGTATAATGTGTGATCTCCCCGCATTATCACTTAGCTCTTTTCACCGATGATACTAGTATAATAGAGCTCGTTCTTCAGATCATTCCTGCTCTCATAATCATATTGAAATCGTCTGGTGTGAGAAATCAATTTCTATTCACAGAAGTCCTGGTAAATTTATCTTTTCTCCACAAAAATATTTATAATTTCACCCCCAGGAGAAATCTATAAAACGACACCGCCGTTTATTTAAGTTCGCTAATATACCAACATTAGCTTAAAAACAACATTCCTCTCATATTTCTATTTTAAAAAAACTGTTGACTATACTTGGATTTTTTTAAAAACTGATTCCAAGAAAATATTATTTAAACATTATATTTTTTATTTACAAGAGAGAGAACAAAATATAAAAGGGAAACTAATATTAAAACAAAGGAAATTTTTCTTTTTTTGGTTAGAGCGCCTATTTACCTGTGAGCTTACACACACTCTGTGGTAACAATTAATTTTAATATATATACAACAAAAACTTATATTTTAAATTCTGGAATCCCAAATAAATACCTATCTTCAACATTATAATCTCTATTGAATACATTTCCAACACTATAATCACTATTCGAAACTATTATAGACGCGTATGAATCTTTTTAAAAATTAAACAATTTCTACTGCCCTTACTGCAATGGAAAAATTAATGGGAGAGCCTGGCAATCTATAATAGTTTCGAATTTTGATAACAGATCGCGCGCTAATGCATCATAATATAACTATAATCAATACACAAGAACATTCAGGACTCCAATCTCTACAATATACAATAAACTTGCAGTAAATTAATATATTTAATACACTAAAAAAATAGATAAAATTTATAATTTTAACAATATTATAACTGAATAATCTCTTTAGTTAATTGGCATACAAAGTATGATCAAGAAGTTCCCATACTGCCCTAATTGAAAAGAAACGTAGAATGAAATGAAAAGATGGCTATCAAAAATAGGAAAGAGTTTTAACACCAGATGCACTCAAATGTTTGCCTCGCATATATAGTATATATATATAGTAGCAAGAACGCGGTCAAATTAAGATATTAAAATGGAATAATGTGCTTGATTGAAATTAGTTTTCTATAAATTGGTAAATCAGCCAGTAAAAGCTTTGAATTTTCTCAAAAAAAAAAAGCATTTCACGATACATCATCACAGCTATCTACATAGAATGATAACGATACAATTTTAATGAATAACATTTGTTAAGGCGATATTTATTGGCGATCTTTCACTCATGGAGTGTAACAGCAGCTGGCATGCCTACAGGATATTCTTGTATAGTAAATTATCAGTGAGCACATCACTGATGGTACTCTGGAGTTGACTTATTGTAATATATATCCACATATAAACTTATGGCTGATGTTAGCCAAAAAGTGATAAAGACTTTTCTTTAAACTTCCAAATACTTCTTGCTGATTAACGTCAACAAACACGAGGACTTTAAAGGCAGAAGCAGGGCAAATACATCATTTGGTTAGTGCTCTGAATGATGGTTAGTGCTCTGAATGATGGTTAGTGCTCTGAAAGGTTCTAGAAGACAGACTATTAAACCTCGACTGTTACCTCGAGTTAAGTAATAAAGTACAGAGCAATATAAAGCAATAATGCTCCATCTATATATAAGAAATCAAAGTATTCAAACACTAATGTTTCTTTTTCACACAAATCAAGCTTCTACTGTTCTTACTGCGATGAAAAAATATATTGAGAGATTTGGCTCATCAGTGGTGAACCCTCCCAGCACCAATTTAATCTATCAGTCTATAGAGCTCAAATACTGTAGTGGATGATTTAGCTTATATACACTGCGTTGAATCTCAGAAATATAATGAGTGCCTTCCCGCTTTTATTTTAGCCATATATATATAATTGGTTATTTAATATTGGTAGGTTATAATATTTTTTTCTCTATAGGGTGCTTAATGTAAACTTTTCCCTATTTTAAATTAATTTATAAAATACTCAGTCCTTATGTGTTGTACATATTTTAATTATTTGTTACCACAGAGTGTGTGTAAGCTCACGGGTAAATAGGCGCTAAAAAACAAGAAAAAAAGAGTTCCTTTGTTTTCAATATAAGTTTCCTTTTTATATTTTGATACCTCTCTTGTTAATCAATAAATATAATGTTTAATTAATAATTATTGGAATCAGTTTCATTAATAATTCTAAGCAAAGTCAACAATTGGTAGCAGAGCGTGGTTTATTGATATAAAGCTCAAAAACGAAAATATTCAATCTGAAGATTAAGCAAGAAGTTTATTCTGATCGGTAAACTGAAGCACTTATAAGAAGATTAAAGGTATTTATATAGATTAAGTTAAATTATATCTATATATTGCATGTTTAAAAGCTACCCAATATTTAAATAAATTTAAAATATATATTTGTTTTAATTTATATATTGGTTTGTTTATATTAGCTCAAAAGACGAAAATGGCTGAATATAATGTTTTATCCCAAACAAAAATTGAACCATTAACAGGAAATAATTATCAAATATGGGCGTTGAAAATCGGCGCAGTTCTGAGAGGAAGAAAATTATTTAAATGTGTAATTTCAGATCCAGAACCTGATATGGAAGACAAAAGTTCTTGGGAGATTTGGAGTGATAAAAATGATGAAGCTTTTGGGATAATCATCACTACTTTGACAAATGAACAAGCTGGAATGTTCATAGGAGAAACAAATGCTAAGAAAGTATGGGACTCACTGAGAAAAACATACACAGGCAATTTGGAAGATAAAATTATTGATATAGGCTTAGAATTAAAGAACATTAGAATGAAAGATAATGAGACTGTAGATGAATATATAACAAGGGCAAAAAATATTGCTGCTAGAAGTTCATCATTAGGGCATCAATTTCCCTCAAGAGAACTTTCATTTCATATTGTCAGAGGCATACATCCAAGGTATGAAAATATTGCTATTGTCTTACGATCAAAGAGAGAGGCAACAATTGAAGAGATTCAACAAACTCTAAGAGAAGAGGAGTCAAGAAGAAATATGAGATTAAATCAATCGGTTGAGAATAGGCATGAACAAGCATACAGAATTAAAGATAGAAAAGTTCAAAAATCTCAGCCAAAAAGATGTTTTGTTTGTAATAAAAAGGGACATCTAGCTAATGATTGCTGGTTTCGAGATAAACAGAAACAAGGATACCAAAAGAAATAGAATCCTGGTTATAGAAATCACAAATACAGTAGGGAACATTCAAATAACCTAGTGGATACTATGAAAAGTGGAATTAATGAGCAAGCATTTGAAACATATGTAAAAGAATTTGAAGATTCACCAGATGAGAGAAATGATAGACAAATATGGTGTATAGATTCAGGATGCACCGCACATTTAACCCCAAACCTAACTTTGATGGAAAATGTGGTAGATTATGAAAGTGAAATCAACCTAGCTGAAAAGGGCAAAACTACCCAAGCCATAGCCAAAGGAGATATGAGACTTACTACATGCACAAGTGAAGGCCAAGAAAATATTCGCATCAAAGATATCTTACATGTACCAAGTTTAAGGAATAATTTCTTGTCAGTATACGAATTAGTCAACAAGGGAAATTCAGTTATTTTCAATAAGGAGGGAGCAAAAATTTATAATGAAGGGAATGATTTAGTTGCTGAAGCATATATTAAAGATAGAATGTTTATGATGGAAACAAAACAAAGAAATGTACCAATAGCAAAAAATGAAAATGTCATGGTTATAAATACACATTTATCAAATAAAAATAGCAATATAAGTTTATGGCATAAGAGATTAAACCATATAAATGAAGAATACATGAAAAAAATGATTCAAGGACATATTGTAAGAGGATTGGATCTAAAATTCGAAAGGTTACCAGAGTGCGAAGCATGCATAATGGGAAAACTGGTGCAGAAGCCATATAATATTACAGAAAATTATACAGTTAAGCCCCTGCAGTTGATTCATATGGATTTATGTGGACCAATGCCATGTCAATCTTTAGGAGGATCTAAGTATTTCCTTGTTATAGTAGATGATTACAGTAGAAGAATCTTTGTATATTTCCTGAGATCAAAAGATGAGACCTTTGAAAGATTTGAAGAATTTAAAGCAAGAGCCGAAAACGAATTAAGTCTTAGAATAAAAGATGTAAGAACGGACAATGGAACTGAATTTTGTAACTCTAGATTTGAAGGACTTTTCAAGAGAAGTGGGATCCATCACCAACTCACCACAACATACTCACCACAAAGTAATGGAGTCGCAGAGAGAGTGAATAGGACTCTTATAGATACAGCGAGAACCTTAATAATTGACTCAAAATTACCCATGATGTTTTGGGCAGAGGCAATTGCTACAGCTACATACATTAAGAATTGTACACCCCACAGGTCTATCAAGCAAAATACCCCTATGCAGAGATGGAATGGCAGGAAACCATCGGTCAAACACATTCGAATATTTGGATGTTTGACACATTGGCTTGAGAGCAAACCAAGAAGAAACAAGTTTTCACCAAAGGGTAGAAAGGGAATATTTATTGGTTATTCCATTAAAAGAAAAGCCTACAGAATATATGATATAATGACAAAGAGAATCCATGAAGTCAGATCAGTAAAATTTAGTGAAGATAAGAGAGGAATTGATTATGCAAATGATATTCAGGAAGATACTACTTGTGATAATTTGACCTATAAAGGAAATTGTGAAGAAATAGTTGCTGAAGACTTTCTTATCTTGAAAGAAGACAATCCTGTCACAGAGAGTAAAATGAAGTCTCAGGAGGATACTTCAGTAAAACTAGGTGGTGACTGTGAAAATGACTCATCACAAACTGAACCGATACAGGAAAGATGTGTAAAAGGAGGAAGAAAGAAAGGAGAAACAAAGAGCATCTTAGAAGAACGGCACAAAGCAAGACTTGAAGAACAAGAAAGGAAATTGATTGAAGAAGGAGTTCGACGCTCACAAAGAATAAAGGATAGGAATAATGCAAACTTAATTATGGAAATTGATCATTATATTCCGGAGAACTTTAAAGAAGCAATGGATAGTGGAGAAAGAAATGAATGGCACAAAGCAATGGAAGATGAGCTCAGTGAGATAGAGAAACATAAAGTATGGACACTAGTACCAAGGGGAAATGGTATGAAAGTCATCAATAGTAAATGGGTCTACAGTACGAAGAAAACACCAACTGACGGCATATATAAACGAAAGGCCAGACTGGTTGCTGTTGGATGCAATCAAAGATATGGTGTGGACTATAAGGAATCTTTTTCACCTGTACTCAAAAAGGAAAGCTTGCGAACAATAGTAGCTCTAGCAATACAACAGAATTTAACCATAAAGACTTATGATGTGAAGACAGCTTATCTCTATGGTGAGTTAAAAGAGACAGTATACATGAGACAACCAGATGGTTTTATACAAAAAGGAGAAGAAAACAAAGTGTGTAAATTTGAAAAAAGCCTGTATGGTCTACCACAATCAGGAAAATGTTGGAACAAAAAGATCAATGAAATTTTATACCAGTTGGGAATGATTAGAACCAAATGTGATCCATGTGTCTATAAACTCCAGAGAGGAGAAGAGTATGCAATACTGGGTCTATATGTAGATGATCTCATCATTGCTGGAACTAGTAAGGAAATTAATGACAACCTAGCCTCAGAAATAGAAAAATATGTTACTCTAACAGAAAAGAAAGATAGCGAACCATTTATTGGAATTGAAATAAAAAGGGAAGAAGATGGATTTTATCTATCTCAGACTCATTATATTGATACAATTCTTCACAGATTTGGACTGGAAGAATGCAACAGTGTGCAGACACCTGGAGATCAAAATCAAAATTTGGATGAATATTTGGACTCTAAGCCAGTAGATAAAACTGTATACCAGGAAATGATTGGATCACTAATGTACCTCTCTACGGGTACTCGACCGGACATATCCTTCAACGTCAGCAATTTATCACAGTATAGTAATGATCCAAGAGAAATACACTTAACTGGAGTTAAAAGGATTTATAGATATCTGAAGGGAACAAGAGATAACATGTTGGCATATAAGTCAAAAGACAACAATATCACAATAAGTACTGATGCGAGCTGGTGCACAACCCGAGACGCAAAATCCTATTCAGGCTATAAAGTCAAACTTGGCAACAACTTAATAAACTGGAGAAGTAGAAAGCAAAATTTAGTAGCCTTGTCTACATGTGAAGCAGAACTTATTTCAATATGTGAAGGCATTTCAGAAGTATTATGGTTAAAGGGATTACTAGAAGAACTTTGTGAAAATTTAACTTTCCCAATTACCTTGAAAAGTGACAGCCAGGCTGCAATAAACTGGATACAATCTGACAAGATTACTTCACGAACAAAGCACATAAACCGAAAGTATTATTTTGTGAAAGAGGAAATTCAAAATGGAATCAAGCTGGAATACACTAAAAGTGAAGACATGGAGGCGGATATACTAACGAAGAGTCTACCTAAGGACAAACTACGGAAATGTGCAGATAGCCTTGGACTTGCTGATTAGGGCTTACACACAGGGGAGCGTGTGTTGTACATATTTTAATTATTTGTTACCACAGAGTGTGTGTAAGCTCACGGGTAAATAGGCGCTAAAAAACAAGAAAAAAAGAGTTCCTTTGTTTTCAATATAAGTTTCCTTTTTATATTTTGTTACCTCTCTTGTTAATCAATAAATATAATGTTTAATTAATAATTATTGGAATCAGTTTCATTAATAATTCTAAGCAAAGTCAACATTATGTTTCCTATAATCAACTGCTTTAACCATTGTAACATTAAATTTTCTACTTACTCCCTCACTATTACGATGCTATTATGTTCAGTTTCATTTTTATTATGTCTATATATAAATATTTATACAAAATCGCAATGCCAATGCAATATTTTAACCTCTTTATATATTGAACTCCTCTCTATATCTTTATTACTGATGTATATTTCGTATGACTAGTCAATATATATTTAATTTTGAATATTGACCGGTCGAATATAATTATTTGATTTATCATCATCTCCTGATATTTTATAGTTTTTTGGCTTGCGGTAAACAAATGACCGCGTTTTTCTTTTGGTAAACTTTTTATATAATTAAGTCACAGAATTTCGCCACTCGTTCAATTTGGACAGCGCTGTATGCGTTTACAAGGGCGTCGGGAACAAGTATCAGCGCCTAGTCCTTGAATCTTTGGTCTCGCACTGCACGCCCAGTTTCAACCGAAAAATCGACCTCCCACCCCAATACTCTGTGTTTTACCTCGCCAATCCCCCCAGCTGAACTATTTACCTACTTTATTTGGCTATCTTTCATGTCCATAGTTTTAAAATATTTCCAAGTTGTAACCTGAAGAAGGGCATTCTTGCCTGAAAGCTTGTTTTTTACAATTGAAAGAAAATCACGTTTTTATCGCCTTCATTTCAAATATTATTGCGTGGCTACGTCATGTCTGATCCTAACTTTTAGAAATGCATATATACAAGTATTTCATAAATAGTCATATACAATGCTTTCAAAAATAAATATATACAAGTATTTCATAAATAGATATATAAAAAATAAAAAAGGTATATCCTGACCAGGAGCACATGTGATTTACAGAAGGCCAAGCGCCATCTGGTGGAACAGAAATCAACTAAACATTGATTTAGCCTGTATAGATATATAGAAGCGTTTCAGAAAATATATGAAAAATACTTTCAGAAAGAATAAGTACAATACTTTCCAAAAAAGAAGACAAATACAATATACTCTTTCATAAAGAGATAATTAGAATAATTTCACACATACAAATTGATTTTGCAAATATTGCGTAAATAAATATATACAAAATTTTCATAAATATACAAATACAATCCTTTAGAAAAAAGACATGTATATTAATATAATACTTTCATAAATATGCACACAAATCAAATGTTTTTAAAAAAGGCATATATATAATACTTTCAGAAAGAGATAAATGCAATACTTTCACACACACGCAAAAAAAAATGTATATAAGCAAATTTTTAATGATATAAATATCCAATGCTTTCAGATTTCGGCATATACACTCTTAGAAATTGACAATTATAATATACTTTAGAAGTAGATTTTAATAGAAATAATTTTAGAAATATGTAAATATACAAGATAGAACAAAACTTATTAAAATTAAAATATCATGGGAGAAGTTTACAGGGTTTATATCTAGGAAATATGTTGATGTACAGGCTATATAAATATTTAATTGTATATATTGTTTGTGTTGTTAACTTTTATATATTTGAATATTTATATTTATAGATTCTTGCTGAACAACTTCGTGTGTATATCGTCTGATTATTTTGTATTTCTATTTTCTTTGTAATAGCTCTTACAATTGTTACTAGAAAGTTATTTTCTTTATAACCAAGTATAAAATATTCGTTTTTAAAAATTGACACATTTATAGAATAAAGGTTTATTTGACATTATTGGACTGATGTCAGATGTACTAGAATATCGCTCAGTTGACATATTTTTAAATCATACTGTCAATTATACATATTGGGTTCTTTCGAAAATATATTCTGCTTTCAAATGATCATGTCTTTCTTAGATATATTAAAATTGTTAAAAATGGTTGGAGAACTTTTGAAAAGTTTCATTTTTTTCTCTTTATTTGTATTTATTAGTCTTCATTTATATCATTTATTCATAGTTTATATTTGAAATAAATATTAAAGTCATATT
>CP092873.1:46103757-46324895 GCA_030710605.1 Cordylochernes scorpioides | reverse complement strand
ATTTCAGAACTTTTGTTTTTTTCAGTGTTTTTGTTAGTTTAAAGATGTTTTTTTTATTAGTTATTCTTAAAAATATAACAGATAACAAACAGTAATATCTATATATTTATAGATTAATTATTCAATTTATTACAAATTTTATCAACACAAAAACAATTAAGTAAAATATATTTAAAAAATTCATAAGAATAACAAACTAAAAAAACTAAAAAAAACTACAAACATATTAGTGTTAGCACCTCTTTTATGTTAATTTAAACTCGCTAAGAATTGCCTAAGAAAAAATTGTCAAACTTGTCCCTCTCTTAAGAACCATGACACTTTTCAAACAACTAGTTGTAAATTAGTGAATACTATTTATAAATTAACATGCCAAATTTGTCAACTATCATACATAGGACAAACTTGTAATCCATTAAATATACGAATAAACCTACATAGAAACCACGCTAAAAAATCAATTGGTAATATATATATGAAAGAACACAATCAATTACATACTTTTAACAACTTTAAGATAGAAATACTCGACATATGTCAAAACAAAAAACAACGACTATTATTAGAAAACAACTACATTTATAAACACAACACATTATTCCCTTATGGACTTAACGACGAATTAAACTACACATACAAACCACAAACAGAAGAAATTTCAACTTATGAAATCAGTTGCAAATATAAAAATGAATTTAAAACTAAACCTAATAAAACTAGAGGTAAAACTACAAATAAATTAGGTTACATTGAATTTGAAGAATTACTGGACCCAAAACAAATGTACACTAACAACTTCGTCGATAAATTTATTAAAACATTATTTAAACTAAATAATAATAAATTTATCAAACTCATAGAATATATTAAAATTCATAATCTGACTAACAGATTAATAGATATTACACACGACATCTTTAAATACAGAAAAATTAAACAAAATACTAATAACATTAATATTATCATTAAATTTAATAACAATTTATTTAATCATATTAAATTTAATGATATTTTTAATAACCAAATCATCAATAATCTTTTCCCTATAAAAAATTTAAATTTTAAAACAATCTGGAGATACAATAAAAATATAGGTAATTTAGTTTGCAATTATAACCAATTTATTAATAATTTGGCAAATTTTAAAAAATTTAAATGTAATTGCAACAACTATATTGATAAATATAAGTTCTCAGATCATATATTAACTAGCAACTTTTCTTTTTTAAATCCAGAATATCAAGAAATTTTAAATAAAGGGTATAAATATATACCTCAAATTAAACACAATTATAATAATACAATTAAATCTATATTAAAAGATATAGATATTTTCATAAATAAAACTAGTATAAGATACAGTATTCCAGAATTTACTTTTCTGGAATGGAAACATAAAATTAAAAAGGAAATTATAAATTATTATAATAATACACTTAAATACACAAAACCCAATTCAGACATTCCTTCTTTTAAAGAAAATATAATTAATTTACAGAAGGACTATATTATCACTCCTATAGATAAATGTTCCAATAATTTATCTTTAATTTGTAAAAATCTATACCACGATATACTAAAAAAGGAAATTGATAATAATCATAAATACACTTTTGCTAGAACTACAGGCACAAAAATCAAAAAAGACATCAAAAATGTTGAAAATTCACTAAAAATTTATAATAACCACAAAAATCCAAACATACCAAAGTTCTATATAATTCCTAAACTACACAAAAAACCTATTTCTTTCAGAACAATCACATCTGGTATAAATTCAGTCATAAAAAATATTGATATACAATTAGCCTCAACACTACAATTTATTATAAATAAATTAACTAATAAATATAATTATAAATTTATCGACTCAAATAAAAAAATCATTAATTATTTAATGAACAATTGGACAAACATTGAAACAGTACACACATTTGACTTTGAGGACCTATATTCTAAAATAAATTTAAGAGATCTAAATAATAAAATAACCAATTTATTTAATGAATTCATTAATGACAAAACTTTCTACATTAAAATTATTCATAACAGATATAAAACATTTAAATTAGATCTTAAAACAGCAAAAACTCTACTGGAAACATTTTTAAATTTTAACTATATAGAATTTAAAAATAAAATATATATTCAATCAGAAGGCGTTCCCATGGGTACTTCTTCTAGTCCGTTATTAGCAAATTTAATATTGTTCTGGTACGAAAGAGAATACTTTCTACAAAATAATATTAATTGGCAAATATTCCGATATGTAGATGACATAATAATATTTAATAATCCACTGTTTAAAAAATTAATACCTGAAATTTATCCTAAATACTTGAAACTTAAGAACAATGAAAAAATTTATAGAAACAAAAAAGTTAACTTTTTAGACTTGAATATAGACCTTACAAATAGTGCTGTTAGAGTTTATAACAAAAAGAGTAATTATAATTTCAATATTATAAAATACTGTAATATGAATTCTAATATATCATTAAATTGCTGTAAAGGTATATATTATGGTCAGTTTCTAAGATTTTATAGAATAAATAATATATTAGATAATTTCATAGAAGATGTTAAAAATTTAAACATGGAATTTATTAAAAACAAATTTAGTATCAAACAAGTAAAATATTTCAACAGTATATCAATTATAAAATATTTAAAAAAAAATAAATGGAAATATCCATTTATGAAATCAACTTTCTATAATTTCTCTTAATATTAACTAATACAAATTTATAACCTTTAACAGTTAATTAAACTTTGATTAAATAACTGATTAAAAGATTTTTTCACAAGATTTTTAAAGTGTTATAGTATATAGTTCATTTTTGTTTAATCTCCAATTTCTGGGGAAGAAAATGGAAGTTAAATAAAGGTGAATTTGCACAATTAATAGCTTTATTAAACTCTTATAATTTGCCTTTTTAAAGGAATATTAAAAGATGAATAAGTGTTAAATCAGTTATTTTGATATAACTAGCTGTAAAGATTATAAAATTTAGCTTTCTTCCTTTAACTATTTTTCCTTTCTTCTTTAATTTTCTTGTTGTTCAAAAAAATTCTGAATAAATGGTCTAAATTTGAAATATGGGGGGACATTCCCCTCCCGCGACATGTGTGAGCCAGAAATAGATACTCACAATAGAGGACGCAGCGGCCGAGGTAGGTTTGTATCTGTTATATATGTTCATTTAAATATTTCACTGAAACAACTTAATATTAACACATAAAATCCGGTTTAAAGGAGATCTATGACATAATAAAGAAGGGGTTGAAATGTCGCTGGAATTTTATCTGATGATCCCCGTTCCAGCAGATCTCTTTTTCCAATTTATTTCAATTTAAAGTTTTTGTGTATGTCTGGTCTACCATTAGGGTTTCAAAACATAATATCCAAACTTATAACAAATGTTAATTCATACTATAGATATATTACTAAATACAACTATTTATAATCATATTATAAAATAAAAAAACCTTTAAAAATCTTTAAAAAAAAAAAGGATAAAATATAAAATCATAAAAAAATATATATATATATACTAACAATCTTATCTACCTTCTTTATAAAACTCTTTTTTGTTTTTTTTTTCTTTTCCTTATTATTAGTTTGATTAAAAGTGCATGGTTCTGTCTTTCTCTCTTTTTTCTAACTATTATATATATTATCTCTTCGATTATTCTATATATAGGATTAGAGTATGTCTGAATGACGTGTAAAAGCCGATGTAATAGACGTTACTTTGTTAATTTTTTTTATTGTTATTAATTATAATTATATAATTAACTTGAGGATGTAATAGAAGTAAAGGATTTTTTTTTTTTCTCTCTCTATCTACAAATTAATAACATTTTACAAAATTTTATAATTTGTATTTAAATGATCATAATAGTGAAGATAATCTTAATACAAAACTGGACTATAAAATTAAATAACTATTTATTATTATAATTAATTTAGATTTAGCTTGCTAATCTAATCAAATCTAACTGATATAAGTTATCATTATTATCAGTATGCTCCTTAAGTTTTTAAAATTAGAATCACTGTTATAATTTTGTTATATAGTTTCTACACTATATTAATTCATATGAGCATGCTCTATGATATATTTTTTTTTTATATATAACATAATATACAAATTAAATTATATTAGATATTCTAATATAAATAAATCTTCATACAAATTTTAATTATCTTTCATTGTTTGATTATTTAAAATTAAATTATAAAAGTAATTCTAGAAAAAAAATAATTTCAGAACTTTTGTTTTTTTCAGTGTTTTTGTTAGTTTAAAGATGTTTTTTTTATTAGTTATTCTTAAAAATATAACAGATAACAAACAGTAATATCTATATATTTATAGATTAATTATTCAATTTATTACAAATTTTATCAACACAAAAACAATTAAGTAAAATATATTTAAAAAATTCATAAGAATAACAAACTAAAAAAACTAAAAAAAACTACAAACATATTAGTGTTAGCACCTCTTTTATGTTAATTTAAACTCGCTAAGAATTGCCTAAGAAAAAATTGTCAAACTTGTCCCTCTCTTAAGAACCATGACACTTTTCAAACAACTAGTTGTAAATTAGTGAATACTATTTATAAATTAACATGCCAAATTTGTCAACTATCATACATAGGACAAACTTGTAATCCATTAAATATACGAATAAACCTACATAGAAACCACGCTAAAAAATCAATTGGTAATATATATATGAAAGAACACAATCAATTACATACTTTTAACAACTTTAAGATAGAAATACTAGACATATGTCAAAACAAAAAACAACGACTATTATTAGAAAACAACTACATTTATAAACACAACACATTATTCCCTTATGGACTTAACGACGAATTAAACTACACATACAAACCACAAACAGAAGAAATTTCAACTTATGAAATCAGTTGCAAATATAAAAATGAATTTAAAACTAAACCTAATAAAACTAGAGGTAAAACTACAAATAAATTAGGTTACATTGAATTTGAAGAATTACTGGACCCAAAACAAATGTACACTAACAACTTCGTCGATAAATTTATTAAAACATTATTTAAACTAAATAATAATAAATTTATCAAACTCATAGAATATATTAAAATTCATAATCTGACTAACAGATTAATAGATATTACACACGACATCTTTAAATACAGAAAAATTAAACAAAATACTAATAACATTAATATTATCATTAAATTTAATAACAATTTATTTAATCATATTAAATTTAATGATATTTTTAATAACCAAATCATCAATAATCTTTTCCCTATAAAAAATTTAAATTTTAAAACAATCTGGAGATACAATAAAAATATAGGTAATTTAGTTTGCAATTATAACCAATTTATTAATAATTTGGCAAATTTTAAAAAATTTAAATGTAATTGCAACAACTATATTGATAAATATAAGTTCTCAGATCATATATTAACTAGCAACTTTTCTTTTTTAAATCCAGAATATCAAGAAATTTTAAATAAAGGGTATAAATATATACCTCAAATTAAACACAATTATAATAATACAATTAAATCTATATTAAAAGATATAGATATTTTCATAAATAAAACTAGTATAAGATACAGTATTCCAGAATTTACTTTTCTGGAATGGAAACATAATATTAAAAAGGAAATTATAAATTATTATAATAATACACTTAAATACACAAAACCCAATTCAGACATTCCTTCTTTTAAAGAAAATATAATTAATTTACAGAAGGACTATATTATCACTCCTATAGATAAATGTTCCAATAATTTATCTTTAATTTGTAAAAATCTATACCACGATATACTAAAAAAGGAAATTGATAATAATCATAAATACACTTTTGCTAGAACTACAGGCACAAAAATCAAAAAAGACATCAAAAATGTTGAAAATTCACTAAAAATTTATAATAACCACAAAAATCCAAACATACCAAAGTTCTATATAATTCCTAAACTACACAAAAAACCTATTTCTTTCAGAACAATCACATCTGGTATAAATTCAGTCATAAAAAATATTGATATACAATTAGCCTCAACACTACAATTTATTATAAATAAATTAACTAATAAATATAATTATAAATTTATCGACTCAAATAAAAAAATCATTAATTATTTAATGAACAATTGGACAAACATTGAAACAGTACACACATTTGACTTTGAGGACCTATATTCTAAAATAAATTTAAGAGATCTAAATAATAAAATAACCAATTTATTTAATGAATTCATTAATGACAAAACTTTCTACATTAAAATTATTCATAACAGATATAAAACATTTAAATTAGATCTTAAAACAGCAAAAACTCTACTGGAAACATTTTTAAATTTTAACTATATAGAATTTAAAAATAAAATATATATTCAATCAGAAGGCGTTCCCATGGGTACTTCTTCTAGTCCGTTATTAGCAAATTTAATATTGTTCTGGTACGAAAGAGAATACTTTCTACAAAATAATATTAATTGGCAAATATTCCGATATGTAGATGACATAATAATATTTAATAATCCACTGTTTAAAAAATTAATACCTGAAATTTATCCTAAATACTTGAAACTTAAGAACAATGAAAAAATTTATAGAAACAAAAAAGTTAACTTTTTAGACTTGAATATAGACCTTACAAATAGTGCTGTTAGAGTTTATAACAAAAAGAGTAATTATAATTTCAATATTATAAAATACTGTAATATGAATTCTAATATATCATTAAATTGCTGTAAAGGTATATATTATGGTCAGTTTCTAAGATTTTATAGAATAAATAATATATTAGATAATTTCATAGAAGATGTTAAAAATTTAAACATGGAATTTATTAAAAACAAATTTAGTATCAAACAAGTAAAATATTTCAACAGTATATCAATTATAAAATATTTAAAAAAAAATAAATGGAAATATCCATTTATGAAATCAACTTTCTATAATTTCTCTTAATATTAACTAATACAAATTTATAACCTTTAACAGTTAATTAAACTTTGATTAAATAACTGATTAAAAGATTTTTTCACAAGATTTTTAAAGTGTTATAGTATATGGTTCATTTTTGTTTAATCTCCAATTTCTGGGGAGGAAAATGGAAGTTAAATAAAGGTGAATTTGCACAATTAATAGCTTTATTAAACTCTTATAATTTGCCTTTTTAAAGGAATATTAAAAGATGAATAAGTGTTAAATCAGTTATTTTGATATAACTAGCTGTAAAGATTATAAAATTTAGCTTTCTTCCTTTAACTATTTTTCCTTTCTTCTTTAATTTTCTTGTTGTTCAAAAAAATTCTGAATAAATGGTCTAAATTTGAAATATGGGGGGACATTCCCCTCCCGCGACATGTGTGAGCCAAAAATAGATACTCACAATAGAGGACGCAGCGGCCGAGGTAGGTTTGTATCTGTTATATATGTTCATTTAAATATTTCACTGAAACAACTTAATATTAACACATAAAATCCGGTTTAAAGGAGATCTATGACATAATAAAGAAGGGGTTGAAATGTCGCTGGAATTTTATCTGATGATCCCCGTTCCAGCAGATCTCTTTTTCCAATTTATTTCAATTTAAAGTTTTTGTGTATGTCTGGTCTACCATTAGGGTTTCAAAACATAATATCCAAACTTATAACAAATGTTAATTCATACTATAGATATATTACTAAATACAACTATTTATAATCATATTATAAAATAAAAAAACCTTTAAAAATCTTTAAAAAAAAAAAGGATAAAATATAAAATCATAAAAAAATATATATATATATACTAACAATCTTATCTACCTTCTTTATAAAACTCTTTTTTGTTTTTTTTTTTCTTTTCCTTATTATTAGTTTGATTAAAAGTGCATGGTTCTGTCTTTCTCTCTTTTTTCTAACTATTATATATATTATCTCTTCGATTATTCTATATATAGGATTAGAGTATGTCTGAATGACGTGTAAAAGCCGATGTAATAGACGTTACTTTGTTAATTTTTTTTATTGTTATTAATTATAATTATATAATTAACTTGAGGATGTAATAGAAGTAAAGGATTTTTTTTTTTTTCTCTCTCTATCTACAAATTAATAACATTTTACAAAATTTTATAATTTGTATTTAAATGATCATAATAGTGAAGATAATCTTAATACAAAACTGGACTATAAAATTAAATAACTATTTATTATTATAATTAATTTAGATTTAGCTTGCTAATCTAATCAAATCTAACTGATATAAGTTATCATTATTATCAGTATGCTCCTTAAGTTTTTAAAATTAGAATCACTGTTATAATTTTGTTATATAGTTTCTACACTATATATATATATATATATATAATTATCCGTTTTTAAAAATTTGAGACATTTCCAGAATAAAGGTGATAATTCGACATCTCAGGACTGATATCAGATGTACTAGAATATCGCTCAGTTGACATATTTGTTAAGTCTTACAGTCACTTTTACATATTGGTTTCTTCCGAAAATATCTTCTTCTTTCAAATGATCATGTCTTTCTAAGATATTTTAAAATTGTTAAAAATGGTTGAAGAACTTTTGAAAAGTTTCGTTTTTTTTCTCTTTATTTGTATTTATTAGTCTTCATTTACATCAATTTATTTAAACATAGTTTCTATTTGAAATGAATATTCAAGTCATATTTTCTATAATATTTGCACAAAAAAAAAAATTCTAGCGTTGATTCCTGATAGGAAAATATATTTGAAAATGATTTGCTCCATTATGGCGATGAACTAACCTGGCTTCACAATATCGGCATTGAGAAATTGGCGGCTGAGTTGATCAATAGGCCTTAAGCGATTGTTTGAAACAAATAATATCATTTTTTTAGAGCTCTTATTGTTCAAAACTATGACACATCACTCCTCAATTCTATGCTCAGCTGAGGTCTTTGGTTGAAATAAGGTGTGGGAACAAGATATTGTTAAAATGTATATATGAAAGTCCAGGTGTGTGTGTGTGTGTGTGAGAGAAGAATACGTTTTGTGGAGTTGCCGATATTTATCTTCCCCTTTGGAAGAATTTTTTAAAGCTTATTTTTATATAGAGAATGTAAAATTGCCTATATATTTATCATTTTATAATCTTATATATTCATATATCTATTCATTTTGTATATATGCATATATAATCTTATATGGATATTGTGATGGGCCAGAAAAATATTACAAAGTTAGTGTTTATTAGTGTTTCGTATTATCTACATTTTTATGGAAGTTGATAAAGGAAGACAAAAGAACAATACCCTAGAATGTCTATTGGGTTCTCATTGACTTCCGCCGATCTGCCGCGCCTCGCAGCGATGGCCATCTTTACTATTTCCAGGCCCCGCTTGTATGTTTGCTGATGGCGTGGTTTGTCATCCCAGCTGGCTGGAAGGAAGTCTCTCGGCTCCCACAGTTTCAATCTAAATTCATATTTCTATCACGTGTATACAATCTATACATAAATTGGTAGGCGTTCAAATGGCAGATTACCAGTGAGATATTGTGAGCGATACTATCAAGATAGACCATCACATCCTAGAAGCAAATGGCCTCTCAGACCTTTAAGCCGGCACATAGTCCATCGATAGTCCAACAGGGTCCATCCTTTATCTCTCATCCTCGACCTTCTAACCTTTTGGTTGGAACGCTTCACGATTTTGCGTGTCATCCTTGCGCAGGGATCATACTAATCATCTCTGTATCGTTCCAATTTTAGTATATGTACCGCCGAACAACCTTTTGGCTGGAGTTCGCCGCGAAGAATGTATTCCTGGTTATAAACTTGATCCTGTTCTTTTATCACTTCTTCTATAATGTTCTAAAATGTTATAAACGTCAATATATACCCGTCCAATTAAAGTTTCCTATCTTCAATGCTAAAAGCCTCGACAATAGTTTGGATGCGTGAAGCTGTGCCAAACTTAAGCAATCAAACACACGCCAGAAATTTGCTGGTAGCAAAGGAGTATCGCGAACCTCAATTTCAATACTCAACTAACGTCTCATTCTTTTATGTACATAATTGTCGACAAACCATTGAACGACTTCGCAACATCGGATGATAAATGAGGAAGTAAATGTCAAATGCTGCTTTAATTTCGTCAGCTGGTACAAAGACTAATGCAATAAAAATGGCGAAGCATTAAATCGAGTATTAAACTCCTGGAGAAAGACGGAATGGTTAACGCTGGTGAAGACTCAGCTTGATTCTGTCACGGGGATTTCCTGGATGATTGCAAAACGTTCCGCTGCCAATGTAGATGCTGCTGAATTTTGAGAGGCTGTAGGCTGCAGAGGCGACAACAACGCTCCCCTCAGAGTGTCCTGAAGTTGAGCTAGACTACTCCTATGAGTTACCAAGGGGCAGATGTCTCGATGGTGTACCTCTCGGTGACATATACTACAGCTTACACCGTAGGTGATGCAGGAGGCTGTGAACTCTCCAGCGACCCGTCGCTGGTCCCACAGACGACACGCATCAAGCATGATCGGGTAGGGCGTTAGGCCAGTTGAAGGGTGATGTCTGCATCGCGCAACGAAAATCAATTGGGACGCGGGACGGCCAAGGGGATGGCGCAGGACCCACTCATTGGTAAGAGTCCACAGCTCAGTCAGTTTTTCAACAGTATGCTCCTGTAGCTGTGCCGAGTCCAGTGCCAGGCGGGCGCTCTGGCTGGTGAGGTGAGTAATGGGTGTAGCTAATACCCGCAGGACGATAGTCTCCGCCTCGTGCTTCACATGATAGCTGGAGCTCGAGTTTTTTTTCTGCTGGTGACGCTGGCAGAAGACCCCCAGGTGCCGCGCATTCAGGAGTGCAATCCGCGTTGAGCGCACTAGGGCAGAGGCACCATTGGAAAAGACACCCCGACAGTCGCCCGTAGTCAGCGCTAGGGGGCCAGTAGGTCTGGCTGCCACAATAATTTGTTGTCGCCTCGAAGAGGCAGAGACCTCAGACAGGGGTGGTGCAGAACCCGGTGGTCCAGCTCACGCGCTCTGAAGGCCTTCCAGTGGCTTACCAGTTACCTCCTCTTCTGTGAGAGCCAAACATCAGCAGCCAGCGGGGTCAGCCACGCCCAGCTGCAAGAAGCCGTTGGCGGCGCCGCGCAGTGAGGCCTGGAGCCCCTTCAGACAGGCGAGCCGAAGCTAACTCACGATGTCCACAAGGCCGACGTCACCCCCGGAGACTGGGCGAACCAGGATGCCTCCGGGAAGCCACAAGACTCGGCTCGTTCCCAGGCCGATGGTGGTTTCAGGTGGAACATTTTCGTGCAGAGGGTGCAATATGGTCCCAGGACCAGGCTGTTGACCGCCCAGGCACGACCCACCAGCGATAGGCCGCGAGTGTAGGAAGATCACCTCGCGATGAGTAGTTCCGGCAGCCCGAGGTGGGAGGCCTGAGAGGCGACGTGGTTCCGGCAGTAATTGTAAAGCCCAGGACAGTCAGCAACTCAAACGTCCAGGAGATTCCCAGAGCTGATGTTTCCAGGAACCTCATCAGAGTCTGCAGCTCATGTCGAGGTTGGCAGTTACCTCGGAGGCCATGCTGAACTCTTCGAAGATCTAGAGCACGAACTCAAACTGAGTGTCGTCCCTGATGAAGAGTACGATGTCATCCGCGTATAGGCGACCACGCTTCCACGGTCCATGATCCCCTCGAAACGACGTAGCAGAGGTCCAACTTCGATGCTGAAAAGGGTACAGACCTGTCTCGCCCCATTGAGATGTGAGAAGGCCTTGGTGCAGACATCTCCGACCCGGATGTAGGCGTCTGCTTCCCCGTAGAGGACAGTAATACATCCTAGAAAGGTAGACGATAGGCCCAGCTTCTCCAGCAGGGCGAACAGGTAGATCCTGCTCAGTGTGCCGAACGCCAACTTCAGGAACAAAGAGATGACAGCCAGCGGTGTGTTTCATGTCTCGCTGCCCAGGCAGCTTTGTCAGAAACTTGCTTAATACTCCAGGAGAATGACGTATTTAGTTGATGGTGCTGCCTTCATTCAATCAATCACTTTTCACATTTAAAAAAAATATTTATTGATAAGATATAATTTTTATCATATCAATTATAGAAATAAAAGGTAATAAGACCAAATATAAATAAATAGTTTGTGAGGTTTCAGTAACATCCTTGTTATCATCATTCAGTACACTTGTCTTTGGATTAGTTCTTATTTTCTTGTATACATTTTATTTTAAAAATAATCTTTTGAAACTTCTATATTTAAAATCGATTTCTACAGCCATCTCTCTTATACTCCACTGATTAAAAATTGAAAGAAATAAGGCATGGCTCACCAGTGGTGAACCCTCCCTGCAGTTTCATCATCTTGCCACCGCTGGGAGGGTTCACCACTGATGAGCCATGCCCTACCTCTTTCAATTTTTAATCAATGGAGTATAAGAGAGAGGGATGTAGAAATATATTTTGAATATAGAAGTTTAAACACAAGGTAATGAGACCAAATAAATAAATAGTGTGTGACGTTTCGGTAACAGCGTTGTTACCATCTTCAGACAAAAGTACTGAATGAGAAATTTTACCACAGCATGTTTTAAATAGTTTCTGTTATCAAGTATGTAAACAAATAGCATATAAAAAGAAGATAATTTTACTGAGTAACACAGATAATTATTTTTAGAACTAAAAGTGAAAAAAAAAACTACTTTTTTCACATATAATTAAAAACATATTGTTATGACGCTTCTCAGCCGGAGTACAGCTTAGTACAGTATATTTATCATAAGAGCTTTAAAGAGTAGATTAGTAACTATATACTGTAGATGTCTTCATTGTCCACCACCAGAGGCCTCGTCACCGTCTTCCCGGTCAATCCATACGGCTGCACGCCCGGTACCCACTTCCCGTAGCCAACTTGCCGCGTCTCCTGTCGCCGCAGATCTGCCTAAAACTGTCCTTCTCCCCCCACATTTGAATGCCGTCGTGGCGCCTGTCCTCCCCACACACATGTGGGCCATCCTCCCGTAGCTGGTGGAATCCATCCATCTTTATACAACTTCACTCTGGGATCTCTGCCTCTCAGATATCTTGACATACAGTGAGGAGGGAATTATCTATATTACAATTTCTATAAATATCATTGATATTTCCTCTTTCTTCCATTCTGTTAATTGTAGCACATTTCTTTTGAATGAAAAATGTTTCTTTAAATTGTCTCCTAAAATATTTTTCCTCAAAATCTAGTATCTTTGTTTCTTTTAGATTAAAATTATTATGGCCTGTGAGTTTTCTAAGTTCTACAAGTGCAGAATTCTCAATTTTATCTCACATTTCAGAAAATATTCATGGTTTTTCATTCTTTCTTTGAAAGTTCTGAATATTTGTCCTACATAGCATTGGTCAAATTTTCTACATTTCACTTCTGATAGCGCACAATTTGGATTATAGAGTATAAACACAAGGTAATAAGTCCAAATCCAAATAAATAAATAAATAGTATGTGACATTTCGGTAACAGCGTTGTTATCGAAACGTTACACACTATTTATTTATTTGGATTAGGACTTATTACCTCATGTTTACATTTCTCTTCATAAATTAAACCTGCTCTTTTATGTAATTGAGTGTTCTTATGATTGATGATATATTGAGAAATAGGATTACATGGTTTCCATGTGCAATTTTTATTTTTCATACTTTTTGAATATATTAGTAAAATTTCTTGCAAACTTTTATTTTATAAATGGCAATGTGATAAATTTGGCTTCTTTGTTTTTGCACTTTAGATTTTGAATTAAAGTGTTATTCTAATATTTTTGGTTCATGTCTTTTATTATTCTATCTATCAATTTGATGGGAAAATCTTAATTGATTAGTTATTTTTTGATGTTGTTAATTTCTATATTTTTTAACTGTATCCTTAATGAGTATATAAGTTATATATATATAAGAGCTTTTACTAATCCTACTTTTTGGCTGAAATGGTGTTGTGAGCTATAGTTACAAAAGGTTCCTGTATGTGTTGGTTTTTTGTATATAGAGATGGCAATATTGTTATTATTGTATGATAAATTCATGTCCAGGAAATTTATTCATTTGTTGTTATCTACTTCCATAGAGTAATTGATGTCAAGACATAGATTGTTGAAGGTATCCAATATTCTTTGTTCACTTCCCGGATTAATAATTGAAATGAAGTCATCCACATAGTAAATCATTTTATTCTCAATAGAATGTTGTGACCCACTGTATTTAGTATTACATCCCAAACACGACGCCAGCCATCTTTGTCTTGAGCTCAATGTACCATCTCGGCGACCGTTAAGCCACTGAGTTCCTTTAATTGGTCCACCAAGTGGCGGGTGTCCAGGTATGCATCGCCCAGAAGTCTTTCCGGTCAGTATGGTGTACTTCAATTCCCATGTCATCCACATATCTTTTGATAAACTTCATTTGTAAGTGAATTTAGAGCTTCGATTTTTAATTGGCCTATAGCAATACATTTGGTGAAGTGTTTAGCCTACATTGAGTGTGTGTGTGCAGACAATAAGCAGGTGTCTGTCAGCAAGTGCTTGGAGAACCTGGTGATCTCCAATGAAGCCAGCTCCCTGAAGAACAAGTATGGCTGGAGTTGATCCAGATGGTGGATAACGTGGAGATCTTCCACTCCATCAGTTGAAAGGAGAATGCGGAGACACTGGCTATGGCGCAGGCAGATGGATGCCAACATTTAATAGTTAAATACATATAGAAATATAATCGAATGGGTACAGAACGCCAGCTGATAAAGTTCTTAAAACAACGAAAATATGTTTTCTGGACATGTGATGCGCGGATCAGCAGGAGAGACATTGCTGACCGTGTTGGAAATGAAAGCTCCGGGGGAAGAGATCGAGGAGAAGGAGACGACAGGGATACACAGACAATCTAAAACATTAGACTGGACGACACATCTACGAGGAGATGAAGAGGATGGCGGAGGAAGTATGGAGAGACCATGTGGCCAGCCACCCTCAGTAGAAGAAGGCAGTGAAGGAGGAGGAGGCGAATAATTTGCATATTAATAGGCATAAATTAAGGCTTTGATATTTTCTGTTTGTAGGAAGATGCATAAGGCCATTGATGGCTATTTGAAAAAAAATTATTGCCTTTTTTTTTAAAGTGTGAGTTAATAGCGAACAACAGTTAGAGAATAAAAATGGTGTGAGAATGTGAACAACAGATGTGTGATGATAAGTCTAGGGTGGCGCTAGGGTAGCATTCAGTTCCCAACAATCCCCCGTCTCAATGTGGAGTGTCATGAAGTTCTTTTGTAACTTCGGCTTTAGTAGTAGCTTGGTTAGAATGTCCTTGGGTAGAGGCATTAGTTCCCAGGCATTTTTCTTCTAGGGATATTTTAGTTTTTCATTCATTCCTTTTAGCCATTTTTCTCTTTCTACACCTTGGTAGGTGGATACAGCTTTCGCCCATTGTGGTGTTTTGCATAACAATAGTTATGTTTTAGATAAATTGTCGAGATATGCAAATAAGGTTTTGCATAGTGTTTGTTTGTTGTTATTATGTTAATTATTTTTATGTATATATATGTATCATTAAATTGTAAATAGTCAGTCAGATTAGTGTTATGAGCGAATGAAGATTTTATCTCAGACCTAGTGGATCTCGGTGACCTGGTGTAGTGTAGAGACACAACAGTGGCGACGAGTATAAAGGACGTAGACACAACAGTGGCGACGAAGGAAAAGTAAGCGAACAATGATGAATATTGAACAGTTCAACCCAAACAATGGAAATGAAATATCAAGTTATTTAGAACGCTTTGAATCCTATTGCATAGCGAATGATATAGTAAAGATCGTTAAAAAGAAGGCAACATTTTTCTCGCTATGCGGAAGAGAAACGTATAATATAATACGGACGTTGACCTCTCCCAAGAATCCATTGGAAACAGAATGGGAGGAGATAGTAGCAGGGATTAAAAAATATTTTGATCCAACGCCAAATATAATAGTGCAGCGTTTTAAATTTGCGAAAAGGCTTCAAATGCCAAATGAAACAATATCTGAATTTATAACAGCTCTAAAGAAAATTGCCGAGAAGTGTGAATTCCCTGATGTGGAAGATAGGTTGCGTGATGCCCTAGTATGCGGCATTCTAAGCGAAGAGATACAATCAATGCTGTTAATGAACAGTATGCTAACATTTAAAGTGGCTCAAGAGATGGCATTGGCACATGAGGCTGCGGTAAGGAACGTTGCAGAAATTAAAGACGGAAAACCTCAGGAAGAAATTAATGTAATGGGAAGAGCTGTTAAGGTGAGACGGAGGAATGAGAAGATTTTTAAATGTTTCCGCTGTGGATATACAAATCACAGAGAAGAGCAATGTTTCTTTAAAGAGAAAAGATGTTTTAAATGCCAGAAGTTAGGGCATATATCTAGGGTCTGTAAGAACGGGAACTGGAGGAGCGATCGTAATAATAACTGCTCGATAGATGAGGAGGCAGAGGCAACTAATGGCCTTTTTAATATAAATCAAGTGAAGGACACCAGTAACATGCTGAATTATATGGTAAAAGTACGGACTAGCGGTCGAGATATGAATATGCTCATTGACTCAGGAACAAGAAAAAATATTATTTCTGAGAAGACATATATTGAAACTTGGGTGAATTCAGAAAGGCCTAGAATAGAGAAGGATTATACCAAGTTGGTGCAATGGAACAGGCAGAGGTTATCGATTCTGGGTAAAATAAAAGCCGACGTAAAAGTAAACAAAAGAAGTATCACAATGGAATTTCTTGTGATCGAAGGTCCGGGCCCAAATCTGATTGGAAGGGAGGCTTTTGACCAGATTGGAATTGGTCTTGAATGGATGAATTATGGCGACAGTGTATGTCAAATCAATGAGGTAATGAATGGAAATGGTATGGCCGCTGCGATGAACGGTAATGGAATGGCCGCGGCTATGAATGGAACCGCCAATGGAATGATGAGCGGAGCTAATGGAATGGGCGCGGGTTACATGAACGGTGGGGAGGACATTACAGTGAGGGTGACGGGCTGAGCGTGTACGGCAACCTCGGCGTGGACTTCCCACTTTTCGCCTCGGTGCCCCGAGACCAGCTTCCAATGCGGACAACAGGAGCTTTCTGGATACTATGCCGATCAGGAGGGACCCACCAAGGCTGGAGGAAACACCTGGGCCAAGTAGACCAATAAGAAACCGGAGACTCCCCGAATACTTAAAAGATCGTGTAACAAATTGGGGGTGAGAAGATGTGGTGTTTTGCATAACAATAGTTATGTTTTAGATAAATTGTCGAGATATGCAAATAAGGTTTTGCATAGTGTTTGTTTGTTGTTGTTATGTTAATTATTTTTATGTATATATATGTATCATTAAATTGTAAATAGTCAGTCAGATTAGTGTTATGAGCGAATAAAGATTTTATCTCAGACCTAGTGGATCTCGGTGACCTGGTGTAGTGTAGAGACACAACAGTGGCGACGAGTATAAAGGACGTAGACACAACACCCATAAAGACTGTGGAAGTCCTGAGTCAAAAAGCATACATCTTATAATCTCCATGAATGATCGGTTTTCACTTTTGGCTGCTTTGTTCTGGGCTGGAGAGTAAGGAACTGTTAGCTGATGTTTGATATCTCTTTGGCTCAGGAAATTTTTTAATTGTTGCTTTACATACTCATGATCATTGTCTGTCCTTATGGTTTGGAAGTTTTTTCGTATTCTGTGTAAGCTGAAGTGATGTAATCTTTTATTTTTATATACTTTGTCTTTTCCGTTCAAGAGGTAGATCTTCGTGTATCTGTTGTAGTCTTCAGTGAAGGTTATGAAGTATCTCTTACCGCAAAGAGAGTTAGTTGGTAGTGGACCGCAGATATCACTGTGGATAAGTTGAAGCATTGCAGTTGTTCTGTACTCTGTCTTCTTTGGAAATGGGGCTTCGGTGAGTTTTCCTTGAATGCGCTGAACGCAGTCCGTGCTGTGCGAGCAATTTTTCAGTTTTAGTCCTCTTGCTAGGTTCTCTTTTTTGGATTTTCTTAATCAATTATGTGACCTTGTCTGTCTTACCAGAACATAACGCAGTTTTTATTGTTGCAGTAGTTTGTTTTGCTACATTTGCTTTGAATGTGCAAGTTTGGAGGTTGTTGTTCAGGTGGAGTCGATATATTCCATTGTCAAGTATTCAACTCGCGATGGCTGTCTTGTCTCTTTCGATGGTGAACGAATCTTTTCGAACGTTATCTTACATCTCCGTTGGAGGTGGCCGCACTTACTGACAGAAGGTTGTCTGATAGTTCGGAAATGTAGAGGAATTTTGTGAGAAGTAAGGTGTCAGTCTTTCCTTGGAGTGTGATGACTTTTATTTATCCTTGTCCTATCCTTTTGACCTGCAGCTTGCTGATGTTTGCAATCACAACAATTTGTGCTTGTTCTCTGTTTAGTTCAGTGAAGAAGCTTTCATAGTACGTCATATGAGATGTGGCTCCAGAGTCGATGAACCAGTTGTGTACATTTACTTCTTGTTGAGTGCAATTGAGAGCTTTTGGATTAGTTCCTTTTGTTATTTTCTGATTTGTTGGTTGTTCTTGAGTGAAACTTGGTTGATTTGTGTATTTTGGTACATTTCCTCTTTTGATGTTTTCACAATTGGAATCTTCGTTGCCGTTATTTTGCTTTTGATATTGCCAACATTCTTCTTTGGAGTGATTAGGTTTGTGGCAGAAAGAGAAAAATATAATTTCATTTTCTCATCTTTTGCTTGAAGTTCTGTAGATACTTTTGATGAATGCTTTTGTCTTTGAACTTTCTGCTCTGGGCATGTGTTAATCAAAGAGTTTGTTCTTGGTGAATACAAGCGTTAGCTCGCTGTCGGGCCTTGGTTCAAACATAGTGTTGTGATTGGAATAGTTCTTTGGAAGCGAGCAAAGCAGTATAGCCGTGATGTGAGAGTCCTTTAGTGTTTCGCCAATTGTTCGCAGTTTGTCAACTAGTTCCATCTTGGTAGTAATGTGCTGTTTCATGTCGTTGTCTTCTTGGAGTTTTAAGCTGTATACTTTCCTTAGATTTTTTTTACAGACCTGTTTTTCCATCATAGATATTTTGTCTCAGATAGCTTTGGCTGTTGTTAGGTTTTTGACATGCACTATTTGTGAGTCAGCGATGCTTAGGTTAATGATAGCTCTAGATTTTGAGTCTTTATTTTTTCATTCGATTTTTGGTTGATCTGGAATGTTTTCGGTGACAACTTCCCAAAGTTCTTCCTTTTGTAAGAGCATTTCAAGTTAAAAAAAAACTATTTTGGGTAGTTATAGCCATCGAGCTTATCTAAGGTTACACCATGATTCATTAGTGATGCCATTTCTGCTAAACCTTTTTCCTGTTTCAACTCGTTAATTCTATTTCATGCAACAATAGCTAATTCCTGTAAGGTTTAGGTACTTGCAGTTTGTAGGAAGGTGCATGAGGCCGTTGATGGTTATTTGATAATAATCTTTATTATAAATTTTTAAAAGGGAAATTTACATGATAGGGAACAACATTCAGATACAAAAAAATGCTGTTTGGAAAAGGTAAATTACAGGTGTGTGATGATGATAAGTTCAGGGTCGTAGTATTCAGTTCCCAACAATTACTATTTTCATTATCGTCATTATTTTAATCATTATTAAATATTTTTATTATCATTTTGTGTATAATACTGAATTTGCGGATTAAATTTATAATCTTGGTAGTTTTGGAATATAGGTCCTGTTTTGAGGCTCCCATACATTCCAAGAGGTGGTTTGGTGAAGTCTCTTTGGGGCTGCAGATGGTACATCCTGGGAAGGTCTTTACACCATCCTGGAAGAGAAACGGTCTAGTATGGCTGCCAGTTTTAAGCCTGGAAATACAGGTTGCTGCCTGTCGGTTCATCTCACATTCCAGAATATCTCTAGACTTTTGGTTCAGATACCAATGATGGAATGTGGACTTCTATATTTTTGTCTCGATGTTTCTTGTATCTCTATTTGAAGGAGTCAAAATCAAGGTCTGAGTTAGGCATTGTGGATTGTCAGAGGGTTGCCATTTATCTATATAAATAATCCACTAACAGAGTTACTGTAATCTCCTCCTGTTAATCAATCTTCTTTCTTTGGCTGGTTCTCTTTATTCACTTTTCATCCAGAGGTATAGTCAGCGCCGAGATCTTCTTCTTATTGACGCGGGCCTTCCGAGCTCTAACTACTATGTGAAAGCACGAGTCTCACAAAGCTCCAATTCAACACACACACACTTTATTCTCAAACACACTATTTATACAATAAATTCATACACATGTGACCAGGCACTCGGGGTCAAATATAATAAAAACATATATACACAGAGTTATAATAAATTAAACTCTAACATTCCTCCCCGAGTTGATGGGTCATATCAAGTTCCGGAGGGGCCACCGGAAGCAGCACCAGCTTCACCAAGGGTCCTCGGAGCACTCCAACCGATGTCCGCACCGAAACAACCCGTACCAGGCCGTCCTTCCCAGGATGTGTCTCCACCACTCTGCCCATAAGCCATTTTGCAGGGGGGCATTCTTTCCTCTTTTATCAATACTAACGTATTGATGTCGACATTGGGAGAGATGGTCTTCCACTTAGTTCCATCATTAGCTAACACGGCAGCTAGTTCTTTTAATTGATCCTGAGCCAGATAGAAACGTGAACGTAACTGTCGTGCAGCTCCTACAAAACTTGTTCCTTGATCACTATATAGCCGAGTGAAATGTCCTCTTCGCGCTACAAATCGCTTAAAGGCCGACATGAAGGTGGGTGTAGAGGCATCTGTGACCAATTCAAGATGTACGGCTCGGGTCACAAAGTACACAAATAGACAGATGTAGCCCTTGTCAGTCTTTCGGCCTCTACCCTTGGACAATAGAAGGTTCACAGGTCCAGCATAATCTACACCACTTATTGAGAAGGGTTTACCCGGTGTTAATCTCTCCTTGGGTAAATCGCTCATTAGCTGGCCTGGAGTGACGCGATTGTATCGACAACATGTCACGCACTCTCGAATGCATCTTTTCACCTGATCTTTTGCTCTCAGAATCCAATACTTCTGTCTCAATGTGGACCTCATCAGGTGCACACTTCCGTGCAAAGTCCGCATATATGAACCGCTTGAATAATTATCTGAGCTACCTTTCCTGATGAAGGCAATAGCGCAGGATTTTTTCGTTCATATGTCATAGATGGAGCCCATTTTAATCCACCGCCGACTCCAAGGATTCCTTGATCGTCGAGGATCGGTGTCAAACCATAAATCTTGCCCGTGCGCTTTACTGATCCTAGAGTGGTCAAACCTCTCATTTCTTCCTGAAATGCCGGCACTGAATTGCTTGAAGTATTCTCCCATGAGCATTTCTCAGTTCGGCTGGGCTTAAGTGCGACTGATATCGCTCCGCACTGTTGCGGCAGTTATGGCAATAACGCAACATCTAAGGCCACCTTTCGGATATATCCATTAAAGGTCGAGCTTATCTCTCCGATAGCCTCCAAGAAAGGTGTTTCACTGATGGCATGAACACTCAGGAGCTCAGTTTGACTTTGGTTCTCAAACAGGAAGCTTTCTGGGCCATTCCGTTGATTCCGCTGATAACCAGGCAAGTCCCGTCCACCAGATGGAAGACTATTTCAGCTCGGACCCCAGAATTCCTCGCGAGGCAATATCCGTTGGATTATCTCCTGTGGGAACACAGCGCCACTCCCTGACTTGTGGACAACTCTGAGTTTCCGCGACACGATTGCCGACAAAAGTGGGGAGATTTCCAGACATAGTTCTTAACCAATTCTAGACTATGGTAGAATCGGACCAACAGGCATCACTCTCCAGTTTGATATCCAACTCTTCCATTATATTTCACTAGTCTGGTCAGCAAAAGAGCTGCGCACAATTCTAAGCGTGGAATTGACATCTTCCGCATGGGAGCCAACTTAGTCTTTGATGCCAACAGTCTTACACTGACTCCATCATCAGTGGGAATTCTTATGTAAACAGCCGCCGCATAGGCGTCTTCGGAGGCATCACCGAATCCATGCAACTGCACTCCCTGGGTGTTCCCTCCGAGACCCAACCATCGGGTATTCTCATTCCTCCTAGGAAATTCAACACCTTTCCTATATTAGTCCATGCTTCAATCAATGATTCACCCATCGGATCATCCCAATGTAATTCCGCTATCCATAACCTTTGAACCATTAATTTTCCTGTTACAAGGACAGGTGCCAACCATCTTAAGGGATCTTCTAACTTGGCGATGAAGGAAAGCATTTCGCTCGAGGTAGTCGCCGATGTCTTTTCCAACGACTGAACTTCATATAAGAAACAGTCTTCACTTTGGATCCATCCCAACCCAATGTCCTTATAACATTGGACCGTTCAAATGTAATCCCTTGTGCTCAATGTTCTCTCGCAATGCTGTCCAAAATCGTCAGATCAACTTCTTTAGAATCTGTGGTTTCTAAGGCTTTGATGGTGATTGAGGCCGGAGAGGGTTCGTTTCCTCCAGTGTCTTCCTCTTCCAAGTCTATGCTGGATTCTTCTTCCTTCATGCAAAGTATTTTGGAAGATATGGCTTTAGGGCTCTTTGTTTGAGCTCTTACCTCTACATCGCTTGAAGCCCCCAGTCCAGAACCCTCCACATCAAGAGGCTCTGAAGGTTGAGAATCCTCAATTGCAGACTTTTCGTTGGTATCTTCCACTGCAACCTCTGGAACCTCTTGAGAACCTTGAGCTTTACCTTTTGAAGAATCAGGATCTGATGCTAAGGCATCGTCTGAAGGCTCAGAGGTATCGTCTGAAGACTTTGAGCAGTCATAGGACCCTGAAATCTTCCTTAGAGATCTCAAACCACTCAATATAATATTCCTATAATCTACCAGAATCGCAATCCTTTCCAATTTAGCACCTCTACCAGACCCTTCTGGAGACTTGTCTCCTAAACTAAGATTTTTCTCCGGAGGAGGCACTTGCCCTTCTGGAGAACTGGCCGGAGTATATAATATTGGAGTTATTACAGTTCCAGAAACAGTTTCCTTCGATACAAGTTGCATTTTATTGTTTGGAAGATATTTGCCAATTGAACCTTTTTCTATTGTTTCTCTGTTCACATAGGTGATCTGGATAGTACAACCCTGTTTGAAAGCGTTTTACTTTCTCCAACCTTTGCATCATCATTCAACTATTTCTTTTTCTTCCGGATTTTTGAGGTATGGGGCACTTAACTAAAATCGTCTACAACGATTTCCCGCCCAAAAACCATCAGTTGTCCATTTTCTTCTTCCACAGAAATCTGAGGTAGTCCCAAGCATTGTTCTTAATGGCCATCATCCGGAAATATCTTTTCAGGTCGGCCAAAACCCCGAATTTATTCTCCCGAAGTTTTATCCTCGCTTCAGGGATTCTTCTCAATAGACTGGGTCTCCTCCTCAAATATCGTTTCAACGAGAATCCGTTTCGTCCTCGACAGGAAGCGTCGTCAAACACTGGCCGTATAGGCGTCGTTTTGGATTCACACCCAAATACAGGGCGATCAGGCAAATAGTATCCTGTTACCTTAAATTCCGTATCTCCAGTTTGTCCTGCTTCCACCAATTTCCTCGATGCTAGAACTCTGACAACTCTTTCCCCAATATCATCAATGGACTCAGCCTCACCATCCGAAATCTCCACTGGATTAGCGCCCTCAGCTACCGCCATAGAACCGCCCACCGATTCATAACCTTTAATTGCAGTCTCAAAATCCCCTACTCCAATGTCCTTGGCTTCAGCCTCTGAGTCTTTCCCATTCTCTAAATCTGCGTCTTGCCTTTCCGCCACCTTTGAATCGGTACCTTGTTCTGCATCTAGCTTTTCTGCCACCTTTGAATCGGTGCCTTGTTCTACATCTAGCTTTTCTTCCACCTTTGAATCGGTACCCTGTTTTGCATATAGCAGCTTCACTTCTTCAGTGTTCTTTGAATCCATTCCTTGTTTCACATCCAGCCCTTTCGCTTCATCTGCTTCAACGGATTCTTTCTCAACTTCAGCCCTATTACTTTCATCAACTTCTACAACAGACTTCTTCTTAACTTGAGTATTTTTACTTTCTTCAGCCAAATGCCTTTTCTCAACTTGAGCCCAATGACTTTCTTCAACGGCAATCTGCGTGGATGTCTCTTCTACCATTTGCTCGGATGATACCACAATCCCAGCATCTTCCTTAATAGAGCTGGATCAACTCCTTTCATCAGGGTAATTCCGACAACACTTGGCTTCTCACTCATCCCGAATTCCAAACTGCTTCCATCGCAGATCTTCAAATCCAAGTTGGGCAATCGGCATACTCTTGTTCCAGACAAAGAGCCCTTTTCCGAACTAGCACCATGGAGGGCTTCCGTATTCTTCGTCAGAGAGTTGAGGAAATGATTTATTTCACTTTCAAGATCTATCCACTTCCCATAATAATGGATCACTGTATCCCTTTCCTCCTCTAATACCTTGTCATCAATTTCTTCATCGTCCAGCATCAAATTCCATATCAACTTATCTTCATCTCGGATCTTCACCATATATTCCTCCATTATTCTATAATTAATTCTCACGAACTTCTCTGAGGGAGCCTCCCCATCCAATTCTGCTTCCATCCTTTTGATCAGTTTGGAGATGGTCGTTCTTTGAACGGCTCTTCTTCTTATAGCCCGCTTCATTCTCTAGCCTTTTTGATCTTAACTTAACTTATTGCTTGACGCTCTATACCTCGGCCTTTTCCTTTTATCCAATTTGCAAAACTTTTCTAAAACCTTTTTTGCATAAATATTTTTGCAAAAACTTTATTTGCATAAATTCTTCTTTTTTCTATGATTTGCCTAAATTTGCATAGGCCTTTTTCTTGATTCTTTCTTAAATCTCTAACCTTCTTCTATTCCTTTAACTTCTTTCGACTTCTTAAACTTCTTTAAACTTCTTAAACTTCTTTAACCTAGCCTATATCCGGATTTAGAGGGACCAAAATGTTAATCAATCTTCTTTCTTTGGCTGGTTCTCTTTATTCACTTTTCATCCAGAGGTATAGTCAGCGCCGAGATCTTCTTCTTATTGACGCGGGCCTTCCGAGCTCTAACTACTATGTGAAAGCACGAGTCTCACAAAGCTCCAATTCAACACACACACACTTTATTCTCAAACACACTGTTTATACAATAAATTCATACACACGTGACCAGGCACTCGTGGTCAAATATAATAAAAACATATATACACAGAGTTATAATAAATTAAACTCTAACACCTCCAAAAATACTGAACTATACATAAAGATCTATTTACCAAAGTTTTCGTTATTTTTTACTTCGTTTACACTTATTTTTATTCTCCAAATGTTATTATATATATTTTTTTCTGTGATTTATTCACTTTTCCAATAGTAGATTTTTTTTGCTTCCAAATTTTACTTTATTTATTTATCATCACCAAATATGTTTAGGGTGGTTTGGGAGGCTTGCATCCAGACTGGAGAAGCATTTATGGGCCGGATCAGTGATGTATAGGTGGAGGTGTAATGGCTTGAATGTTCAATAAACACTTTATTTAGAAACATTTTACCACTCAAATAAATTGTTTATTATGTTTTAGAATTAAGCTTAGATTTTTCAGCTACTAGAGAAAGAGTTTTAAACATTGAATTAACATTCTCAATGGCTAATTAAGGAGGACCTTTGGGAGAGGCCGCTGCTTATCTTCAAACAACTCAAGGAACATGGACTCATGGAATTCGTGTAATCTTTTTTTTTATCCCTAGAACACGTGGTACAGGCCATGATAATCATGGTGGATAGAGGTAGGCGACTGCTTTTACTGTGAGTACACCATATGTCTACACAGGTGAAATGCAGTTTGACATTCGTGTAAACTTTACATAAGGAGATAAGAAACAACAACATATTAAAAATATTTTCTATGATGTAATTATTGAATTTGGATAGAAATTTTTGAATATTTTTTTTGCATTTTGTGCAAATTAATAAATATTGTGTTCCAACAGGTGGTTTTCAAGGTTTTTGTATCAGCAGTCTTTCCCAGAGATGTTTTTAAGAATATTCATCCTTTTTCTGGTTCTGATTTTAATAATGTTTATGTGTTTATTAAAGATGAGAGATGGGTCTAAAGTGACCTCTAGGTATCTGGGGTAGTTGTTGCATTTCATATCTCTGTGTCATTTAGTTTAATTTTTGGAACGAATGATCTTATCAATGTTTTGAATGAACATTATAAGTCATTTATATGTCTCAAATTTATTCCTATTGTCATGGTAGTGTTGACAAGGAGCCGTTCAATTAAGATAATCAAATGTTTATTGATAAATAAGATAACACTTGTCAAACACACATGAGCAGTCAAGAAATATTATACAGTAGAACCTCACTGTAAAGGACAACATCTAATTACAGAGCTAAAATGTCCTTTAGGGAGAGTTGTCCTCTTACCCGGAGAGTTGCTAAATAGTAAAAATGGTAATTTTGCAGATGAAAACTGTCCTCTATAGAGAGGTGTCCTCTAGTGGGAGTGTCATTACATGGAGGTTCTACTGTATACAATAATAATTCTCACCAAACAGATACAGGAATCAGCAGAGTGGGGCAAATTCAATTTAAAATTAATTTTATTTAATCAGTGATGATAAGGCACAATTTGGATAATAGATTATAAACAGAAGGTAATAAGACCGAATGAATAAATAGTGTGTGACATTTCTGTAATAGCATTGTTACCATCTTTGTTGGTATTCAGTACTTTTATCTGAAGATGGTAACACCACTATTACACCGAAATGTCACACACTATTGATTTGGATTTGGTCTTATTACCTTGTGTTTTTTTCTTTAATAAGTGATTATATTAAATCAATTATTCACAGACATGCACACACACATTTGCAACCATGGATGAACAGCTTCTTTCTGCATAAAGTACTCTCTCTCTCTCTCTGTTATCAGTACCAACTGATTTCAAACTTCTTTAATAGAAAAAAAAGGTCCAATGCGGAATTTGATCCTGCTTCGTGGCAGTCAAAAAACGAGGGTTTTATACCACTCCTGCTCAAACCTAAAATCATATTTTGACTTTCATATCTCTGCATAACTCATTTAAATAACTCAATCTGAGCACATTATATATATAAGCTTGTCCCACGTGTATAACTACAGTTAAACCTCTCTATAGCACCCCCTCTAAATAGCGCCTCTCTCTCAATAGCGCCCGATTTTAAAGACGTAGTACGATGCGATTTACATTAAAAGCGACCTGTCTATTGCACCCTAATTTGGTGAGTCCCAAGAGGGGGCGCTATAGACAGGTTTTACTGTTTTATAATAATAATAATTATAAAAATACAACCATTCGCAATGAGTTTCTATTATTTTATTTCTTTTATATTTTTATTTTTAGAATAAAAGAATAAAAGAAACTCATTGCGAAGGGTTGTATTTTTATTTTTATAATTTGTAGCGCAATTTTTTCGTTTACTTCAACTGTTTTATAAAATCCATTAATAAAAAGGCTTTCAAGTTTAATGAAGTGGTTACATAACAATCCTTATTCAAACAAGAAGTTGTTCTGGCTCTGTCAATAGTCATGGAACACAGCAGATATACTTTATAAAGAAATCATTTGTAGTGGCGTTTTAGAACATTTCAATCCATGTAAACTTATGTAAGTGAATAAAAGTTAATTTCATTTTTTGTTTATTGCCTTTTTCCACGATCCCTTTGACACGGCTAGGATGACTGGGGCGTATATAAGGCTCCATTTGTCCGTGTTGGTCTATGGGATTCTCGCTTCTATCATAGTGGACATCCAGTCAGTCAGGTGTCTCCAGACTCTTCTGAAATTGGGAAGGTCTTTCATAGCTTAGGGATGACCTTTCTATGAAGGTTGGCTGCTTGATGCTTTTGTAGTTTGTAGGCAAAGTTGGCCCGAATTTTGTCAGAGTCAGCAGCTTTGATGATATAATGTCTGAGGATTGTAGAAGAGTTGCTGCGACATGCTGGGGAACATCACAGGGAGTCGATTATTCTGCTGAGGCTTCTTGTGAATCTAATGGTGTTGAACAGATAAGGTTAAATTTGTAGGTAATACTGATTATTATGGGCATCATTGACCTACATTTTAGGGATGGGTTACAAAGGATAACAGCAGGTAGAAGTAAGAAGATATTTTGGTCATTTGAATATCTCTTCCAATACTTGTCGTATTTGTTTCAGCAGAGTATAGAGAGTTTAAGTGAGGGATCAGTTTGCTGATTCCAGGATATTCTGGGTTGCAGATACAAATACAATTTCTATGCATATTCAGGACAGCTCTGGTGGCATACAGGATGGCTGGGAATTCTGCTCAACAGAGATGCAAGAATCATGCCGCTACAGAGGTTTTATAGGATTAAAGAGCCAAAATCCATCCGTGTGTTAGGAGGAGTTTTCTTGTGATCATTTTGAGCCAAAGGATCCTCTTCTGAGGTAGATAGGGAATGATAGAGGCCCGGGGAATTTCTTGAAAGGAAAGTATTATTTTAGCTTCCAGATAGGCCAGATGAACCTTTTTTTGGATATTTTCAGTGGAAGGCATCAAGTAAGGAAGACAATTAGAGTTGTGTCACTACAAAGTGGCGATTTCCTCAGAGAGACTACATAGCCACAGGTACACCTTCTTGCCCAAACATCAGAGAGGTGGAGAAGAGCTGATGGATTATCAAATTGAGTATTTTGCCTGAGAGTAGAAGTTGAATGTGAACCATTTCTTACTTATTCAAAATTTCCCATAGAATTCCCATGCACCTTTGGTGGACAAATAATTGTTTGGTGTCAAAAGTTGTCAACCTGGGATTTTCAAACTGTATCGTCTATTACAATGCGATAGTTGAGGAAGTCTTGTTAGTTAGGTATCTTGACCTTACAATGAGAGATGTATTTCAAAGTCTTCCTCCAATTGTGCAGATTTTAGTTGATGAGCTTTTGTTAATAGAATCAGGAGTGAGTGTCCAGAGATAGGATGGAGAGGTGACATCAGCCATGTGATGTTTGAAGCACACATATACCACCACATAAGTATTGTCCATAACAGAATATCTCGCTGGGACAACTGAGCTAGACAACGAGGGTGACAAACGTCATTAAGAACATAGTTTACTCTCTCAATGTTACCTGGAGTACTACATCCTTAGCTACCATCTGACCATTATGTTGGAACTTCATTTTAATTTTCTTGTCAATTTCAGATTATGGTAATTTTGAAGATAGTTTTTTTTTTTTTTTATTTTGTTCCCTATTTATAGTGCTCTGGATCCATTCCAATATATTTCAGTATGTGTTTTTCAATATGGTTCAGTATGTTTATGAAGCGGCCTTTTTGAGTTTAAATTTGAAGAATAGGGGAAGATTCTGCTCCTTCTCTTTATATTCTTTATATGTCTAGTTAATATATGATATCAATTTACCAAACTTTGATAGATTGTTAATATATTCAATAAATATTGAACTTTAAACATAAGGTTACTCAAAGAAAACACATTTAGAATCCATTTCTGACAAGGATGAGAGTTTACATCTGGCTTCATAGAGTCATTACAGAAATTATAATTCCAAGCTTATCTAAAAGAATGAAGTCAGAGAATTTGTGGCTGCCTATTACTGGAAGAAAATAAATTAAAACTGGGCGATAAAGAGGCAAAATGTGGTAAAACGAAGCAGATAGTATGATATAAATTTCATTTTGAAAATTTCCAAAATTAAGTTTGAAGATTTATATTATTTAGTATCAATGTTTGATACCACTGTTGTGTTTGCTAATCAAAAGTAAAATATATTGTACAATACATTATCATTATTATAGCCCAAAAATTAGAGGAAAAAAATAAAGGCCATTGGTAGAATGCCTTGTCGGCTGAAGGCGCACGTGCTAAAGTCCAGGCTGTGACTGTATGGCAGCGCATACGTAGTCAGGTGTTCACCTAACTCACGTTGGCCGAGGTGTATTGTAGCAACCACACTACTTCTCCTCCAGTAGGATTCCTAAAGATCTTATGGGGGTGTTGACGGAACTTTGGCCTACTACGTGAAGGTACGGTGTCTTTTGGATTTTTTATTCGTTCCTTTGTGGTTAAAAAGGGCATCAATTCTTCTGATTTTAAGGGGGGCACGAGACGGTCAATGGAAATCCAGGAAGATATATTTAAAATTTTCAACTTTAAAAATCTAAGGCTTCGAGATAAATCTTGATTCGGACCGTCGTAAATGGGGGTCAGGGGTGGCAGTATTAGGTCTTGATGGAGGTAGACATGAAAAAAACATGTCTTTAGTAGTTTAGGCACATAAACATGCCGATTTCCTTGTGGCGTATTTGGTGCGGGTTTGGAGGAAAACATGGCGGGCTGAAACCTTTTAAATACTGTAGTAAAGCCTGCCGAGGTAGGATTTTTGGGAAAAGTTCTGTGAAGGAACTTGGCAGTTGTCTTGCCAAGATATTTTTTTCAGTGAAGAATGTATTCTTAGGAGAACAGGGGAAGCTTGGTGAGCCAGGTTGAGGAGTCGTGACAGCAGCTATGAAAATCTCTTTTAAAATATGAGATTTTCGCAAGGTGTTCTGGTTACGATGTCGGAGTGCCCTTTCATCATTAAAACTTTAATAATTATTATTTATAATTAAAAGATGGTTATGGAAGGCCATCTCCTAGGGCCTGCCAGGGTGACCTATATATATAGGAATGCAGGTATCTAACCAGGTGTAAGAGTGAGGGCTCCCTGGAACTGTAGACCCCATCTGTGATGCTGAAGATCCAAGTTGGCCCCAAAGCCATCGGAGGCGACTCTCCGACTCCAGGCCGGCGAGAGAACATCAGCGTAGCCTCCAAGAATTCACAGGAAGCCTTGCCCGCTCAAGACAGATTCCGGAGTCGGTAGAAATTAGGGTTTGCATCGTGCCTCAATTTGCAACCACATCCAGTTTTGAAAGGAGACCAGGACAATAGGTCTGATGGAATCTGGAGAACATCGAGGATCGTTCCAGAAGTCTTACTGAGAATGCATCTGTCTCATATCAAAGTTGTAATCAGACACTTCCCTGAATGACCTATCCGCAGCCATCAAACAGCAAGACCTCCTTAAGGACAAGAAACAGGAATTCTGGCACTGGGCCCATAAATTCGCACAAGACCTCCAGAAACACCCCTGACATAAGCCAGACTGAGTCATCTCATCACCAAGAACACACCAATTGACCACCTTTACCCAAATTACATCAACCAAGAGAACACCTCCAGCAACACCCCTGACATAACCAAAGGCCGAGTCATCTCATCACCAAGAACGCACCATTTGACCACCTTCTCCCAACTTACATCAACCAAGAGAACACCTCCAGCAACACCCCTGAAAAAACCAAAGACCGAGTCATCTCATCACCAAGAACGCACCAATTGACCACCTTCTCCCAAATTACATCAACCAAGAGAAGACCTCCAGCAACACCCCTAACATAACCAAAGACATCTCATCACCAAGAACGCAGCAATTGACCACCTTCTCCCAAATTACATCAACCAAGAAAAAAACCTCCAGCAACACCCCTGACAAAACCAAAGACCGAGTCATCTCATCACCAAGAACGCACCAATTGACAACCTTTACCCAAATTACATCAACCAAGAGAACACCTCCAGCAACACCCCTGACATAACCAAAGACTGAGTCATCTCATCACCAAGAACGCACCAATTGACCACCTTCTCCCAAATTACATCATCCAAGAGAAGACCTCCAGCAACACCCCTGACATAACCAAAGACATCTCATCACCAAGAACGCAGCAATTGACCACCTTCTCCCAAATTACATCAACCAAGAGAACACCTCCAGCAACACCTCTGACAAAACCAAAGACCGAGTCATCTCATCACCAAGAACGCACCAATTGACCACCTTTACCCAAATTACATCAACCAAGAGAACACCTCCAGCAACACCCCTGACATAACCAAAGGCCGATTCATCTCATCACCAAGAACGCTCCAATTGACCACCTTCTCCCAAATTACATCAACCAAGAGAACACCTCCAGCAACACCCCTGAAAAAACTAAAGACCGAGTCATCTCATCACCAAGAACGCACCAATTGACCATCTTCTCCCAAATTACATCAACCAAGAGAAGACCTCCAGCAACACCCCTGACATAACCAAAGACATCTCATCACCAAGAACGCAGCAATTGACCACCTTCTCCCAAATTACATCAACCAAGAGAACACCTCCAGCAACACCCCTAACAAAACCAAAGACCGAGTCATCTCATCACCAAGAACGCACCAATTGACTACCTTCTCCCAAATTACATCAACCAAGAGAACACCTCCAGCAACACCCCTGACAAAACCAAAGACCGAGTCATCTCATCACCAAGAACGCACCAATTGACTACCTTCTCCCAAATTACATCAACCAAGAGAACACTTTCAGCAACACCCCTGACAAAACCAAAGGCCGATTCATCTCATCACCAAGAACGCTCCAATTGACCACCTTCTCCCAAATTACATCAACCAAGAGAACACCTCCAGCAACACCCCTGAAAAAACTAAAGACCGAGTCATCTCATCACCAAGAACGCACCAATTGACCATCTTCTCCCAAATTACATCAACCAAGAGAAGACCTCCAGCAACACCCCTGACATAACCAAAGACATCTCATCACCAAGAACGCAGCAATTGACCACCTTCTCCCAAATTACATCAACCAAGAGAACACCTCCAGCAACACCCCTGACAAAACCAAAGACCGAGTCATCTCATCACAAAGAATGCACCAATTGACCACCTTCTCTCAAATTACATCAACCAAGAGAACACCTCCAGCAACACCCCTGACAAAACCAAAGACCGAGTCATCTCATCACCAAGAACGCACCAATTGACCACCTTTACCCAAATTACATCAACCAAGAGAACACCTCCAGCAACACCCCTGACATAACCAAAGGCCGATTCATCTCATCACCAAGAACGCTCCAATTGACCACCTTCTCCCTAATTACATCAACCAAGAGAACACCTCCAGCAACACCCCTGAAAAAACTAAAGACCGAGTCATCTCATCACCAAGAACGCACCAATTGACCATCTTCTCCCAAATTACATCAACCAAGAGAAGACCTCCAGCAACACCCCTGACATAACCAAAGACATCTCATCACCAAGAACGCAGCAATTGACCACCTTCTCCCAAATTACATCAACCAAGAGAACACCTCCAGCAACACCCCTGACAAAACCAAAGACCGAGTCATCTCATCACCAAGAACGCACCAATTGACCACCTTCTCCCAAATTACATCAACCAAGAGAACACTTTCAGCAACACCCGGGACATAACCAAAGACTGAGTCATCTCATCACAAAGAATGCACCAATTGACCACCTTCTCTCAAATTACATCAACCAAGAGAACACCTCCAGCAACACCCCTGACATAACCAAAGTCATCTCATCAACAAGAACGCGCCAATTGACCACCTTCTCCCAAATTACACCAACCAAGAGAAGACCTCCAACAACACCCCTGACATAACCAAAGACATCTCATCACCAAGAACGCAGCAATTGACCACCTTCTCCCAAATTACATCAACCAAGAGAACACCTCCAGCAACACCCCTGACAAAACCAAAGACCGAGTCATCTCATCACCAAGAACGCACCAATTGACCACCTTCTCCCAAATTACATCAACCAAGAGAACACTTTCAGCAACACCCGGGACATAACCAAAGACTGAGTCATCTCATCACAAAGAATGCACCAATTGACCACCTTCTCTCAAATTACATCAACCAAGAGAACACCTCCAGCAACACCCCTGACATAACCAAAGTCATCTCATCAACAAGAACGCGCCAATTGACCACCTTCTCCCAAATTACATCAACCAAGAGAAGACCTCCAACAACACCCCTGACATAACCAAAGACATCTCATCACCAAGAACGCAGCAATTGACCACCTTCTCCCAAATTACATCAACCAAGAGAACACCTCCAGCAACACCCCTGACAAAACCAAAGACCGAGTCATCTCATCACCAAGAACGCACCAATTGACCACCTTCTCCCAAATTACATCAACCAAGAGAACACTTTCAGCAACACCCGGGACATAACCAAAGACTGAGTCATCTCATCACAAAGAATGCACCAATTGACCACCTTCTCTCAAATTACATCAACCAAGAGAACACCTCCAGCAACACCCCTGACATAACCAAAGTCATCTCATCACCAAGAACGCGCCAATTGACCACCTTCTCCCAAATTACATCAACCAAGAGAAGACCTCCAACAACACCCCTGACATAACCAAAGACATCTCATCACCAAGAACGCAGCAATTGACCACCTTCTCCCAAATTACATCAACCAAGAGAACACCTCCAGCAACACCCCTGACATAACCAAAGACTGAGTCATCTCATCACCAAGAACGTACCAAATAACCACCTTCTCCCAAATTACATCAACCAAGAGAACACCTCCAGCAACACCCCTGACATAACCAAAGACTGAGTCATCTCATCACCAAGAACGTACCAAATAACCACCTTCTCCCAAATTACATCAACCAAGAGAACACCTCCAGCAACACCCCTGACATAAACAAAGACTGAGTCATCTCATCACCAAGGCCGCACCAATTGACCCCCGACTCCGCCTTAAAGCTGTCCACTCTCTCTCATGCCCTGTATCTCAAAACCAAGACAGCTCCACCAGACTTGTTCTAGTAGAATTGCATCTACCCCAGCTGTTATTACCTCACCATATGTTATGGGAAATATAAACTATTTTGACGCATATATTTCTATTTAAATAAAACAATTTCTACTGCCCTTACTACAATAATAAAATAATGCGATCCTATTATTTTATTATTACAGTAAGAGCAGTAGTAAATTGTTTTATTAGAAAGGAAATATATGCGTCAAAATGGTTTATATTTCCCAGTTGTTATGTTAGTGAATATATTTAAGGTCTGTGAAGGGCGACTTTCTGAGATGGCTTGGAGTCTATTCTTATAGAGTGAGTTGAAGTCTCAGCTCACCGGAATGAATAGACTCAAAGGAAATATTAAATAGCTGTCTCTGTAAAACTCAACAATCAAAAATAAAAATCTCTCTCTCTCTCTCTCTCTAGGGTAGGTGCAATTCTACCAGAAACCTAACCACGTATATAAGTGTCTGACTACAACGTTGAGAAGAGAAGGATGCAATGCTAAGTAATACTTGTGAAAACCTCCCCCTTATTTCTCCAGATTCCATCTCTATCGTCCTGAAATCCTCAGTCATTAAGGACGCAGTCACCATAGAGGCATGTCAGCAAACCATGCATCCTACCAACTCTAGATTCCGTCTCGAACAGGGTCGGCCTCCCGTTCATCCCTAGAGTCCACACCAACGTCCCCCCACCTACCCGAAGCCAGAAAACCACCAACAACGACGATGGGGACCAATTTGAATATTCAACATCACTGACAGAGCCACAGCTCCAGGAAGCTCCCACTGTTACACCTGGCCCCGATAGAAACCTGCATTCCCCTATTGAGGTCACCTTGACAGCTAGCCCACTCACAATCCTTACCAATATTGTTAATTTTTTCCTCTTGAGATTCCACACAAACATTTTGCCTCTCCTCATTCGCATGTAAAAGATTAGTATATTTCCTCAATTATATCTTTGGAATTTTTAGGTAGTTATGACAATTGATTGAAAAAAATTGACTTAGGGAAGTCCCTTGTTTGACTTTGCTTACATAGCAGATGCTGCAAATACCTTTGCTACAATCGAAAACAATTTAATCAAATGCTTGAACTGATATGCATAAAACCGAGTTACAGATTTAAAAAATACGAATAAAGATTCATGAAAAGTTTATACAGACAGAAGAAAATAGGGTAGGTGCTTCTCCAATAATATAAAGATTTTTTTTTTTTTGAAAATATAATTTTTGCAGATTTTTTCATTCAAACTAATTAAATAACTCTTATAACAACAAAAACGAAAATATTTAGAAACCAGATGTAAACGTTATTCCTTTGTCTCTTTACAATGATAGATTTTGGTTTCTTTACAAAACTTTGGGATGCATATTTCTATCAAATTTATATACTATTATAAAGATGCACCAAAATATTCTGGATCATTGTTTTGTCTTCTTCAATCTCTACGCTCTGTAAATTTTCATTCATTTCTTTCTGAAGGCAAAAAGAAAATCATTCAAAAATAAAAAAAAATGTCTGAAAAATGAAAAATCTAAAATATGATATTTTATTTTCTATTATCAAAAACTCCGCAGTATCAAATAAAGATGCATATTTGTAATTATGTTAATTTTAAATTAATCGAAATATGTTGCTTTTGTTCCATGAAATATGATGACATTTTATCATATATATCTCAAATTTCGAACCATGAAACAATACTTTTGAGTAACCTTCCGTTTATAAGCTCAATACTTATAGTCAAATACATGTTTAGAGAACAAGCTACTTTTTTGGGCTCTTTCAGAATTTTGAAATTTCTTGTGGGGCTTTTTGGAATTAAATTTGATTTTTATTGACATTAATCAAAAGTTTTAAATGCATACTAACAACGCAGTACTCCAGATATTTACTCATACTTTATTCCATTGAGCCTTTTATTGATTGAAATGGTTGCTCGAATTTTGTAAATTTTCTCCAACACATCTACTGATGATGCACAGCATTCACATTCAGTTGGCTCGAACCTTCAGTCTATATAGGAACTCTTTAAACTATGTTGGATTTCAGATGAATGCATTGTCAATTTTCTCTAGTTTTCAAATTTTTCTGCTATGATTAATTTTGCTTTGTTAATTTTTTTTGTACGACCTTTTTAAAGATAGGTTTTTTCAAATGATTGTAACCATTATTCCAAATATTTTCTAAATTGCACCTGGGCATTATCTGAATGAAGCCGAGTTCACTTGGCTGGTAAACTACATCTTAGAAGATTGCTGTAGCCAAGGTAACTTTGTCACCAACGTTGTCCAACCCAATTCCCACCAGCGTGATACCCTAGGATTTACAATACTCACACAGCACATGTGACTCCTGGACTTGCTGAGTCCTGATATTTGGTATTATATCTTTGGTCTTAATATGGATCTTGTTGGAATTTCACCACATTGTCCTTGGTCTCGGAGTTCAATTTACATGTAGAAAATGGTCCAAAATATCGTCATTTGATTTCATTCCAATTCCATAGGATTAGGGACTTGTGGTATTCAATATTCAAATTTCTACAACAACATACAACAACTATTATAATCTTATGCTGAAACAAATTAATTATTTCTAAATAAAAGCAAGAAAATATTATAATGGCAACATTGCGGCCAAAATGTTGCATTTGAACATAGAGTTAAACCTGTCTATAGCGCTGCCTCTTGGGACTCACCAAAATAGGGTTCTATAGAGATGGGGTGCTATAGACACTTTTAATGTAAATCGCATCGTACTACGTATTTAAAATCTTGCGCTATAGGCAGGTTTAACTGTATATCTAAATATTATATTTTTAATACAACCTTATATAATATCTCTCTTGACAAAATTCTAAAATATATTTATTAAACAATCTTGCGCCTTATTTTTCCATGGTGTAAATTTTTGAATTTTTAAAGCAAAATTTATTCATGGTTTGAGCTCCTTTTAAACAAACCCATTATTGTAAAGAAACAGAAAAATGATACGTTGCACAAATCATTGCTAAGACCATTTCTCATACAATACAAATGTATTTTATTTAAATTCCAATTTGTCTCTTTCTTGAAGACACAAATGAAGTAATTATAAAACAAAAAAGTGGCAAGAAGTAGAAACCTACAATATGAGATTTGTGGTTTTCTTTTAGAAATTACAACTTTGCACGCTTAAGAGGGTAAAGTTGGCTAACGCTTTTGATGAGGATCTTTTAAAGAATTCTAAGTTGAGTATCGTTATTTTTAGAAAGGAATGGAATATTCTTCTGATTTTTCTTCATGATATAATACTGTGGTAATACAGAAGCATCATGATCTTGTTCTTAAATTTCTTTTAAAGATATCCAACTGTTTCAAAAATTGAGCTTAGATATGTTCTAATTGTTTCTTTACATTTAATAGAACCTAAAATAATTGACTAAAATGTAGCCAATCATTATCTGATTAGAGCCAGATCTATTTTCATAGTCTTCTTCTTCTTTCTTATCTCCACTCAATCATATTAGGGTATCAAGCTTGTAAAGTTTGTTGATGGTGTCTGTCGGGGATGAGTAGAGCACATCAATGGATGAGTCAATACAGTCAATAATGTGTTTTGGGGTTACAGGTTGAGAATTTCACTTAGTACATAGTGGGAAAACCTTACAACCATTCTAGAAAGTCATTGTTCGTAGATGACCAGACTTAAATTCTGAAAATCAAAGACTGTTGTTCTCTTGGGAGTACAGAACCGGTGCTTGTCCCTCCTGCTCTGTACCAGTCATGTGCAGCATTAGTATTTGCATAGTTAAATGATTGCTTAGTTGATTTCTCTATTCAAGATATGAATTACATTGTCACCCACATTGTCCAATTAAATGTTCCAGTTTGATATCTTATAGATGAACAATACTCACACAGCACATGTGGCAAATGCTGATTCCTGATCTTTGCCACTATATCTTGTGTCCATTGGTCTTGTAGCAAATCCACCCCACTGCCACGTCTCCTTGGTCTTGGAGGAACATGTTGACTACATCAGGAGATCGATCTTTAAATTCCCAGGAAAATTCCACTGTAGTAGGATATGGGGATGACATCACTGCAACATACAATAACTTGGTGTGACACTTATGTAAAGACCAATTACTTAGTTCAAAGGTAAAGATGAGAAACTAGTCTAATGGTAAACACAAGGTAATAAGACCAAATCCAAATAAATTAATAGTGTGTGACGTTTCGGTAACAGCGTTGTTACCATCTTCAGACTAAAGAACTACTTGATTCAGTATTTTTGTCTGAAGATGGTAACAACGCCATTACCGAAATGTCACATACTATTTATTTATTTAGATTTGGTCTTATTGCCTTGCGTTCATAATCTATAATCAAATTGTGCCATATCAGGAATGGCAGTAGTCAACTTAAAACCTCAGACACAGTAATATTTGTCTACTTCTCGTCAAAAGAAACTGAAAATCTTGTCTAATTATAAACAGATACATTTTGGAGAATGGTAATTTATCAATCTCAACTCTCTGAGATAATCTGAAAAATAAGAAATATTGGGTCGGTGCAAAAACAATTGCCGTTTTTTTGTCAATAAATTTAAAATGCAATAACTCACTTCAAAGAAAACTTTATTAATCAAAATAAAAATCATTGGAATCTCTATATCCTTGCCAACAGGAAACTAGCTGTTTTATTCCATTTTGATAAAATTATGGAGTTATAAAGACAATGAAATCATTAAAGGCCGTTTCGACATCGCCTTGATTTAGAAAACCTTTCTCTTCTATGAAGTTGGTAAAAGGCCTGAAAAAGTGGTGGTCGGTAGGTGAGAGGTCTGGTGAGTATAATATGTGATCTCCCCGCATTGTCAATTAGCTCTTTTCACCGATGATACTACTATAATAGAGCTCGTTCTACAGATCATTCCTGCATTCAGAATTATATTGAAATCGTCTGGTGTGAGAAATCAATTTCTATTCACAGAAGTCCTGGGAAATTTATCATTTCTCCACATAAATATTTATAATTTCACACCTAGGAGAAATCTTTAAAACGACACCAAAATGTGTCGTTTATTTAAGTTCGCTGATATACCAACATTAGCTTAAAAACAAGTTATTCATTCCTCTCATATTTATATAAAAAAACTGTTGACTTTGTTTGGAATTTTTAATAAAACTGATTCCATGAAAATATTATTTAAACATTATATTTATTGATTTACAAGAGAGAAAACAAAATATAAATGGGAAACTAATATTAAAACAAAGGAACCTTTTCTTTTTTCGGTTAGCGCCTATTTACCTGTGAGCTTACACCTACTCTGCGGTAACAATTAATTAATATATAAACAAAAAAAACTTATATTTTAAATTCTGGAAACCCATATAAATACAAATCTTCAACATTATAATCTCTATTGGATAAGTTTATAACACTATAATCAATATTCGAAACTATTTTAGACGTGTAAGTTTCTTTTTAAAAATAAACAATTTCTACTGCCCTTACTGCAATGGAAAATTAATGGGAGGGCTTGGCATGTATATAATAGTTTCTAATTATGATAACAGATGGCGCGCTAATGCATCATAATATAACTATAATCAATACACAAGAACATTCAGGTCTCCAATCTCTACAATATACAATAAACCTTGCAGTAAACCAATATATTCAATACGCTAAATAAATAGATAAAATTTATAATTTTAACAATAATATAACAGAAGAATCACTTTAGTTAATTGACATACAAAGTATGACAAGAAGTTCCCGTACTGCCCTAATTAAAAAAAAAACATAGAATGAAATAAAATAAAAAGACGGCTATCAAAAATAGGAAAGGGTTTTAACACCAGATGCACTTAAATGTTGGCCTCGCATATATAGTATAGTATATATAGTAGCAACAACGCGATTAAATTAAATTAAGACGTTAAAATGGAATAATGTGCTTGATTGAAATTATTTTTCTACGAATTGTTAAATCAGTCAGTAAAAGCTTTGAATTGTTACCAAAAAATCATTTAATGATACATTTGCATCATCTCAGCTACCTATTTAGAATGATAATGATGCAATTTTAATGAATAACATTTGTTAAAGCGATATTTATTGGGGATCTTTCACTTGGGGAGAAGCAGGGCAATCATTTGGTTAGTGCTCTGAATGATGGTTAGTGCTCTGAAAGGTTCTAGAAGACAGACTATCAAACCTCGACTATTACCTCGAGCTAAGTATTAAAGTATAGAGTAATATAAAGCAATAATGCTCCATCTATATATATGGAAGCAATGGTCGCCTCTCCCGTCAAAATAAACGTCAGAATCTGACGCCATCTATTGACCGTCGCCGCAACTAGCGGCATCGGGTCGGTGACAAAGCCACAACACCAACTTTGGCAAACTCATAAGCGTCCACCTAGAGACCATGGTTTCGGGCTAATGGCCCTCGTCAGTCTAGGGCGGACTTTATTCCATGAGATCCACGCGGGATCTAATGGAATCCTCACAATCTACCAAAGAGGTGTTTTGCTGGCAATGTGGCTGGGCCAAATCTATTGGCAAAACATAGATGGAAAATTTGCCGGGAGGAAATTAATCCATGGAAGCAATGGTCGCCTCTCCCGTCAAAAAAAATATATATCTATATATATACACGATATGAAAATATTCAAACACTAATGTTTTTTTCACACAAATCAAACTTCTACTGTTCTTACTGCGATGAAAAAATATATTGAGAGGGCTTGGCTCATCAGTGGTGAACCCTCCCAGCGCCAATTTAATCTTACAGTCCACTGAGCTCAAATACTGTAATAGACGATTCTGCTTATATACGCTGCGTTGAAGAGTTGAATCTCAGAAATATCATAATGAGTACCTTCCCGCTTTTACTTTAACCATATATATTTAGTTATTTAATATTGGTAGGTTAGAATATTTTTTCTCTCTCTAGTGTGTTTTATGTAAGCTTTTCCCTATTTTAAATCAATTTATAAAATACTTAGTCCTTATGATTCCTATAATCAGCTGCTTTAACCATTGTAACATTAAATTTTCTACTTACTCCCTCACGATTACGATGCTATTATGTTCAGTTTCATTATGTCTATATTTCAATTTATATGCAAAATCGCAATGCCAATGCAATATTTTAAACTCTTTATATTTTTAACTTCAGTCTATATCTTATTTCTACTTTTCCCTCTACATATTTTTTTTATGAACTTTGATTAAATTTATACTCTTTCATTTACTCAGACTGCTTCCTTTACTTTATTTATCATACCAATTTTTGTCTTTTCTTTAAATTCGTTTGAAATTTATATTTTATACCTTTATTTGTCAAATTTTCTTAATTATTTTAGCCTCTTTTCAAGTACTTTTAGATATATTTAGTCAAAGTTTTATTTTCCTTCTTTTGTTTATTAGACACTCTACTGCTATTTTTCTATTTAGCATACTCCCTGTCTACCTAGAAGTTTTATATTTTATAAACCATCATTGTCATTGGGTTGAGTGAATATACACATTTTTAAGCCTCTAGGTGGAATGATTGTATATAAAAATTAGATTACAAAACTTATATTCAAACACACAAAGTCTTTATTTAAGATATTTTAGTCTAACATAAGATTATCTAGGGAGAATTTTAGAAAAAAATATATTGAAATAAAATTAGAGAAAAAAATGTATTGGCTTATATGTAAATAATAATAATAATAAATTCGATATTTAAAATTCGTATTTGAAAAATTTGAAAATATTTGAAAAATGGAATGAAGTGAAATATACAACTCATATTTATATATATATATATATATATATATACAAATAAAAATTTACATCTTAAAAATATAACTATATAAATTCAATATATTCAAAAGTAGATTAATACAATATTTTCACATAAATAAACAAATACAATACTTTCAGAAATAAACAAATATAATACTTTCACACACATAAGTAGATACATACAATACTTTGGGAAATATATAAACAAAATTGTAAAACGAAAATTAAAATTATACCGCGAATGTTTCTTTTAAAAATCGAAATTTATTTTCAAAGAGAAATAGCGACATTTCTAACTTTGAGGATGAGGTATGGAAAGGTGAAACATGAAGAGTAATGGAGAACGGAAAAATAAAAAGTGTCCAGGGGCGGGAATCGAACCCACACCCTTCTGCTTACCGGGCAGGTGCCTTGTCCACTCGGCTACCCTGGACGTATTTTTCCGTTCATAACTTATATTTAAAGTAACATTTAAAATACAATATAACGCGGCTGATGATTGTAAAACGACAATTAAAATTATACCGCGAATGTTTCTTTTAAAAATCGAAATTTATTTTCAAAGAGAAATAGCGACATTTCTAACTTTGAGGATGAGGTATGGAAAGGTGAAATTGTATTTTAAATGTTACTTTAAATATAAGTTATGAACGGAAAAATACGTCCAGGGTAGCCGAGTGGACAAGGCACCTGCCCGGTAAGCAGAAGGGTGTGGGTTCGATTCCCGCCCCTGGACACTTTTTATTTTTCCGTTCTCCATTACTCTTCATGTTTCACCTTTCCATACCTCATCCTCAAAGTTAGAAATGTCGCTATTTCTCTTTGAAAATAAATTTCGATTTTTAAAAGAAACATTCGCGGTATAATTTTAATTTTCGTTTTACAATCATCAGCCGCGTTATATTGTATTATAAACAAAATTGTTTTAGAAATATAAAATATAATACTTTTTTCAGATAGAGACAAATTTAATACTTTCAGAAATGTATATATACAATACTCTCAGAAATAGATAAATAAATTATTCAAAAAATAGTATTTAGGAAATATATATTACATTTCCACAAATAGATATGTACAATAATTTCACACATACAAATTAATTTTGTAAATATTGCATAAATAAATATATATACAATATTTTTAGAAATATACTAATACAATTCTTTAAAAAATGCATATTTACAATAATTTCAAATGTAGATAAATACAATATTTTCACATAAATAAACAAATACAATACTTTCAGAAATAAAAAAAATACTTTCACTTTTAAATACTTTCCCACACCCATAAGTAGATACATATGAAACCTTCAACAAAATATTTGATATAAATGGTTATATACAATGCTCTCTCAAAAATAAATATATACAAGTATTATATAAATAGATATATAGAATGTTTCAGAAAATATATGAAAAATACTTCCAGAAAGAAATAAGTACAATACTTTCCAAAAAAAAAAAAAAAGACAAATACAATATACTCTTTCATAAAGAGATAATTACAACAATTTCACACAATACAAATTGATTTTTCAAATATTGCGTAAATAAATAAATATATATATATATAAATCAATGTTTGTATGTCCGGTATACAAATTCGCAGTAGTTCACTAATTCAAACCAAAATTTCCATACATAGGTAAAATAATACGGGGAAGACGATAGGCTATTTTAAAAAATATATATAAATCAATTATTAAAACTTTATATTCAAATTATTCTACTTAGCTCACGAACAGCGCCCTCTATCAAATATTAGATTAAATTATGCTGATGCAAACAAATAGATAAAGCTAATAACAAACAATTATAAAAAAATATATTATCTAAATATATATCACTCGGGTAGATATGCACACGGGTCAATCCCGGGGCGAAGCCCGGGTCACCCGTCTAGTATACAATATTTTCAGAAATATACAAATACAATGCTTTAAAAAAAGACATTTATATTAATATAATACTTTCATAAATATACACACAAATAAAATGCTTTTAAAAAGTCATATATAAAATACTTTCAGAAAGAAATAAATGCCATAATTTCACACATACGCAAAAAATGTATATAAGCAAATTTTTAATGATATAAATATTCAATGCTTTCAGATATCGGCATATACATTCTTAGAAATTGACAATTTTAATATACTTTAGAAGTAGATTTCAATAAAAATAATTTTAAAAATATGTTCATATACAAGATTAAAAAAAACTTCTTAAAATATAAATTTAGGAAAATCATGGGAGAAGTTTACAGGAGTTATATTTATAAAATAGGTTGATGTACAGGCTATATAAATATTTAATTGTATATATTGTTTGTGTTGTTTACTTTTATATATTTGACTATTTATATTTATAGATTATTGATGAACAACTTCGCGTGTATTGTCTTATTATTTTGACTTCATCATTAAAGTTTTATATTTTGTTTGTAATAGCTCTTACAATTGTTTCTAGAATTTTTTTTTTCGTTATAACCGAGTATGAAATTACTGTTTTTATGAATTTGAGACATTTCCAGAATAAAGGTGCTATATATATATATATAATTTGACATCTCTGAGCTGATGTCAGATGTACTAGAATTTCGCTCAGCTGACATATTTGTTAAGTCATTATGTCAATTTTACATATTGGGTTCTTCCGAAAATAAATTTTGCTTTCAAATGATCTTATCTTTCAAAGATATTTTAAAATTATTCAAAAATCGTTGAATAACCTTTGAAAAGTTTCATTTTTCTCTTTTTTTTTGTATTTATTAGTCTTCATTTATATCAATTATTCATATTTTATATTTCAAATAAATATTCAAATCATATTTTCTATTATATTTGCACAATTTCAGCGCTGATTCCTGATAGGCATATATTTGATTTGCTCCATAATGGCGATCAACTAACCTGGCTTCTTAATGTTGGCATTCGAGAAATTGGCGGCTGAGTTGGGCAATAGGTCTTCTGCGATTGTTTGAAACAAATTATAAATATATAGGAGCTCTAATTGTTTACCGCTATGACACATTACTCCTCAATTATATGTTCAGGTGACGTCTTTGGTTGAAATAAAGTATAGGAACATGTTAAATAAATTATCTGCTCTTATAAAATATTTGTAAAAATAATACAAAAATAATTACTTAAAAAAAGTTCTAATTCAAATTTAAAAAAAAAATGTATGAACCATATTCCATCGTATTTTAACCTATTTTGACTTTCTTTCTTTTAACATATAAATTTACTCCCAGCAGTGTGTCCATTAATAATTTGCGCCTTAGGATTGATGTGGTGCAATTTTTTTTAGTTAATTTGTATGTTTATACTCCGACTTGTGTAATACCAAATTAAAAATTGACATTATTTTATAATAGATTAAAGGATATTGCTGGTTTTGTTGCTCCATGGAATGGGAGGGTGCCATTGCCCGATTAGTCAGCCACATTTTAAAGTTCCCTGTTCACGGTACGTAGCGGCTCGGGCTCACGACATCTTACTAGAGGGCAGTCCCTTACTTGTGCTGCTTCTCCCGCCCACCACGTAGATGAGGGGTTGGAATTCTTGGGCAGGAAAGAAAATTGTTAAAATGTATATATGGAAGTCCAGGTATGGGGGTAACTTAGTGTGGAGCTTCCGAGATTTATCTCACTCTTTGAAAGAATTTTTTTCAGTTTTTTTTTTTTTTTAATATAGAATGAAAATTTGCTCATATATTTATCATTTTATAATCTTATTTATTCATATATCTATTCATTTTGTATTTGTGCATTTATAATCTTATATGGACATTGTAATAAAGTAGTTATGTGGTATGTCGATTTATTAAGTCTCGGCGATGGCCCAGAAAAGTATTTCAAAGTTTGTATTTATTAGTGTTACATATTAGTTACATTTTTTAGGAAGTTGATAAAGGAAGACAAAAAGACAACACCCTAGAATGTCCATTGGGTTCTCTTTTACTTCCGCCGATCTGCCGCGCCACGCAGCGGTGGCTATCTGTACTATTTCCAGGCCCCGCTTGTATGTTTGCCAACGGCGTGGTCTGTCATCCCAGCAGGCTGGAAGGAAGTCTCTCGGCTCCCACAGTTTCAATCTAAATTTATATTTATATCACACGCATACAATCTATACCTGAATTCGTAGGCGTTCAAATGGCCAATTTCCAGTGAGATATTGTGAGCGATATTATCAAGATAGACCATCACATCCTAGAAGCAAATGGTCTCTCAGATCTTCAGGTCCATAAGCCGGCACATAGTCCATCGAGAGTTCAACACAGTCCATCCTTTATATCTCATCCTCTAACTTCTAACCTTTTGGCTTAAACGCTTCGCGATTTTGCGTGTCATCCTTGCGCAGGGGCCATGCTAATCTTCTCTTTTGGCTGGAGTTCGCCGCGAAGAATGTGTTCCTGGTTATAAACTTGATCCTGTTCTTTTTATCACTTCTTCTATAATGTCATAAACGTCAAGATCATATACGCCCGCCCAATTAAAGTTTCCCATCTTCTTTGCTAAAAGCCTCGACAATAGTTTGGATGCGTGAAGCTGTGCCAAACTTAAGCAATCAAACACACGCCAGAAATTTGGTGGTAACAAAGGAGTATCGCGAACTTCAATTCCAATACACAAACTACGTCTCATTCTTTTATATACATAGTTGTTGACAAACAATTGAACGACTTCGCTACATTGGGTGATAAATGAGGAAGTAAAATATCAAATACTGCTGAAATTTCGTCAGCTGGTACAAAGACTAATGCAATAAAAAATGGCGAAGCATTGAATCGAACATTAAACTCTCCTGGAGAGAAGGAATTTTTGCCGCTGGTGAAGACTCAGCTTGGATTGATTTTGTCACGTGGATTTCCTGAATGGTTGTATAATGTTCCACGGCCAATGTAGATACTGCGGAATTGTGAGAGGCCGTAGGCTGGGAGGCGACAACAACGCTCCCCTCAGGGTGTCCTGAAGATGGACTAGACTACTCCTGTGAGTTCCTAAGTGTCAGATGGATCGATGGTGTACCTGGCTCTAATTGTTTACCGCTATGACACATCACTCCTCAAATCTACGCTCAGCTGACCTCATTGGTTGGAAGGTGTGGGAAGATGTTAAATATATATATATATATATATATATATAAACTTTCTGGTCTTCTAAAATATTCGTAAAAATAACACAAACATAATTACTTTAAAAAAAGTTATAATTATAATTTTAAAAAATATGTGCGAAAACCATGTCCTACCACATTTTAATCTATTTTGCCTTTCTTTCTTTTAAGATATAAATTTTCTCCCCGCAGAGTGTCCATTAATATGTTCCCACCTTTGGAGCCCTCCACAAGTCCTGGGACCGTGGCCGAAGAGGTCTCCGCTTCTATTAATAGGACTGCCCAAGGTAAGATCCCCCAGGCGCCTACTTCCAATTCTTCCTGCATCCATTCTGGATCCTCTGACTGCTGGGAAGAGATAGATTCTCTTTTCAACAAAAAATTTCACGAGGTAGTAGATATCGCTGCCTCTAACCTTCCTGCTACCACCCGCACTGGGTTATCAGACTCCGACTCAGCTTCTAATTTGCTTTTTTCTTCCTTTTATTTTGGGTTGAGAAAACTCTATTTCTAAAACTTTTAAAAACGAAGTAATAATTATACCAACATTTTTGGCTTAATAAAAAATGAAGCCTATATTAACAATTTGTATGATATTAATATTATTATCGGTGATAAAGGAATATCATCCTTTGAACAAATATAGCCATAATACTTGCTTACCTTATGATGAAAAAAAGCGCAAGCTAACAGGAACTCAAATAAAGCTTAAGGTGGCTAAATATTTATATTTTGCCTGTGTTATTGCAATGCTGCTTATCATTTCAGGAATTGAAACTAACCCTGGGCCTAGAACAACCCCTAAACAGACTACCACCGTAACTACGTCTGAGAAAGAAATGAAGGAAATGCTTGTAACAATCTCTGAAAATTTTGAGGGTTGGATGGAAAGAATTGAAACCCGTCTAGTTTTAATTGAAAGAGGCGTAGGAAATATGGAAAAACAATTAGTCTTAAGAAAGAACACTAACCTCAACTACCAAAATTACTGTCGAAAACTCTAAAAAGATAGCAGACCTAGAGAAACAGATTGAGCAGCTGGAGAGAAAGTCGCGTGAAAAGCAAATTACTTTATACGGAATCCCGAGGCAGGAAAATGAGGGATGTCTCACGGTGGTGAAAGGGATCATTAAGGATAAAATTAAAATTATCGAATAATTGAATATTACCCAATGTCATCGACTTTCTAAGAAACAAGACGCACCTATTCTAATTGAAGTACCGGACTATAAAGAAAGATTATGTTTATTTAAAGATGCATTTGCTTTGAGGGAATCAAGGATTTCGTTGTCTAGAGATTATAGTGCTAAGATAAGGTCTCAAAGGCGCGTACTCAACTCAAAAAGGGAAGAACTTCAGCTAAAGGGAATAAGAGCAAAACTCAGAGATGATAGACTCCTAGTAAATAAAACTACATTCAAAGTCCTTAACGGACAGGTTGTTGACCCTAATGGTACTGAAAAATAGCCAATAATACTCAATAAACAAGATAAAGGTCAAATTAAATATATTAAGAAAATGAATAAAATGATAATAAATTACTGGAATGTCAATGGTTTATGGAGACTAAATTCGATTTTTTTCTATTTCAGAGTATGTAAAACAATACACTTATTTTGCTCTAGCAGAAACATGGATTGATTACAATTTTATGATGGACATTTGCGGATATAAATTAACACAAAGCAATAACGCGCCATCTATACATATAAAATAAAAGGATTTAAAAGCGCGAATGTTTCTTTTATACATAAAACGAACTTCTACTGTCCTTACTGCGATGAAAAAATATATTGGGAGGGCTTGGCTCATCAGTGGTGAACCCTCCCAGTGGTTTCGCCAATTTAATCCACCAGACCGCTTCTCAGAGCTCTAATACTGTATTGGATCATTCTGCTTTTATATGCTACACTGAAGGATGGAATCTTAGAAATGGTTTTCAAGTAAACTATGGACATAAGCTTATAGGACAGTAGAATTACATTCAAATATTTGCTTCGAGCAATGCTCCTCAGCAAACTATAAAGACAAGGCCATAAGGAATAAATTAACACAAAGCAATAACGCGCCATCTATACATATAAAATAAAAGGATTTAAAAGCGCGAATGTTTCTTTTATACATAAAACGAACTTCTACTGTCCTTACTGCGATGAAAAAATATATTGGGAGGGCTTGGCTCATCAGTGGTGAACCCTTCCAGTGGTTTCGCCAATTTAATCCACCAGACCGCTTCTCAGAGCTCTAATACTGTATTGGATCATTCTGCTTTTATATGCTACACTGAAGGATGGAATCTTAGAAATGGGTTTCAAGTAAACTATGGAAATAAGCTTATAGGACAGTAGAATTACATTCAAATATTTGCTTCGAGCAATGCTCTTCAGCAAACTATAAAGACAAGGCCATAAGGAATAAATTAACACAAAGCAATAACGCGCAATCTATACATATAAATTAAAAGGATTTAAAAGCGCGAATGTTTCTTTTATACATAAAACGAACTTCTACTGTCCTTACTGCGATGAAAAAATATATTGGGAGGGCTAGGCTCATCAGTTGTGAACCCTCCCAGTGGTTTCGCCAATTTAATCCACCAGACCGCTTCTCAGAGCTCTAATACTGTATTGGATCATTCTGCTTTTATATGCTACACTGAAGGATGGAATCTTAGAAATGGTTTTCAAGTAAACTATGGACATAAGCTTATAGGACAGTAGAATTACATTCAAATATTTGCTTCGAGCAATGCTCTTCAGCAAACTATAAAGACAAGGCCATAAGGAATAAATTAACACAAAGCAATAACGCGCCATCTATACATATAAAATAAAAGTATTTAAAAGCGCGAATGTTTCTTTTATACATAAAACGAACTTCTACTGTCCTTACTGCGATGAAAAAATATATTGGGAGGGCTTGGCTCATCAGTGGTGAACCCTCCCAGTGGTTTCGCCAATTTAATCCACCAGACCGCTTCTCAGAGCTCTTGCGTTATTGCTTTGTGTTAATTTATTCCTTATGGCCTTGTCTTTATAGTTTGCTGAAGAGCATTGCTCGAAGCAAATATTTGAATGTAATTCTACTGTCCTATAAGCTTATGTCTATAGTTTACTTGAAAACCATTTCTAAGATTACATCCTTCAGTGTAGCATATAAAAGCAGAATGATCCAATACAGTATTAGAGCTCTGAGAAGCGGTCTGGTGGATTAAATTGGCGAAACCACTGGGAGGGTTCACCACTGATGAGCCAAGCCCTCCCAATATATTTTTTCATCGCAGTAAGGACAGTAGAAGTTCGTTTTATGTATAAAATAAACATTCGCGCTTTTAAATCCTTTTATTTTATATGTATAGATGGCGCGTTATTGCTTTGTGTTAATTTATTCCTTATGGCCTTGTCTTTATAGTTTGCTGAAGAGCATTGCTCGAAGCAAATATTTGAATGTAAATCTACTGTCTTATAAGCTTATGTCCATAGTTTACTTGAAAAACATTTCTAAGATTCCATCCTTCAATGTAGCATATAAAAGCAGAATGATCCAATACAGTATTAGAGCTCTGAGAAGCGGTCTGGTGGATTAAATTGGCGAAACCACTGGGAGGGTTCACCACTGATGAGCCAAGCCCTCCCAATATATTTTTTCATCGCAGTAAGGACAGTAGAAGTTCGTTTTATGTATAAAAGAAACATTCGCGCTTTTAAATCCTTTTATTTTATATTTGCGGATATACCATTTACGAGTCTTTTGCTATCAGAAATTCTAAATTTGGTAGATGTCCTGGGGGAATTGTGGTTGTAATTAACAATTCTTTAGGCAACGATATAGCAGAAGTAGAAATAAAGTCTAACTGGAAAATAATTTATTTCAAATCAAATTCATTAGGCAAAGTATGCCTAATATTTACATATCTACCTCCAAACGAAGCTATAAAATCAAACTTATGTAAATTGTCTAAATTAATTGAAGAAATACTATCCCAGGGATACGAAATAGTACTCGCTGGTGATTTTAACTCTCGACCAGGAACTGGGGGAGAATTTCACAATGTTTTTGGGCTCCCTTCGCTCCTCTCCCCTAAACGTAATTCTAAGGATAAGATGACTTCGCCACACTAGAGTCAATTTATTGAGTTTCTTGACAGTAACCTGATGTCTATTGTAAATGGTAGAACATTATCTGATAAAAACGGTAACTACACCTACATTTCTGAACATGACTCATCTGCTGTGGACTACTGTATAATTACACCTTATCTTCTAGACTGTGTTGTTGATTTTAAAATAGAAAATATCCCCTATTCCGAACACTTACCAATTACATTGACAATAAACCTAGATCCAGATACTACTTACGTAAATATTTCGAAACAACCAAATAATAAGCATTCAATTTATGCTCACTCAGTTTGTCGAAAAAAGTATAAGTGGGTACCTGTAAACTCAACGCGCTTTACGCAAACATTAGAAGATATAAGTGGAAATTGGAATGAGTTAATTGATAATATAATGAATACAATAACAGACTAAGTAAAAAAGCAATGGTTAAAACTGAAATGCAAACTACGTATATGGAAGCCCCAGGTATATATACTATTTCATGGTGCTGCCATGAACTATCACTCTCAGCATTTGGAGAAATTTTTTCAGTTTATTCAATATTAAAGAATGGAATTTCTCTCTATAAATGATACAAAATTTTCGAAAAATTGCGTAGTGTCATTTATTTATACTGCCCTGTGTTTCATAAAATTGTTCACGACTTGCTTAATAATTAAATTGAGAGTTGTAAATTCCTTATAACACGTTTCCTCAATATTTTCTTTTACCAATCTGGCTGAAATTTTTAAAGGATATAAAGTTGAAAAGGTACATTTGTCACATTTTTCATCAAGGAAAAACCAAATTTACCAAATATTGAACTAATTTATTATTTTTTTTTTTCTAGTCTGAAATGTTGATAATATTGCTGAATCATAATTAGTGGGCAGAAACAAGATTTTATTCCATCAAACAATCAATCGAACAGAACATGGGCGAAGCCAGGTCATATATATTGTGTAGATGATTGTGAAGAGTACAAAATAATTTGGCACTCTACATGAATTGTGAACTCATACTCTAGGTTGAGGTTTCAGAATTTTCAGTAGAAATTACAAAGTCGAGGAGTTAGCTGGAAATGAACCATACTACTTTCTTACCCAGTGATGAGCCATACCACTACTCAGAAGTTGCATATTGGATATGTGAAAATTAAACAAGGGCTGAAGATTTCGAAGACATCACTATGTAAACCTTCCTGTATATTTTAAATGGAGCATTTCTTTTATAAATAAATTACATTCCTTCTGACTAGAAATGTATTTAAATCTTTAGTACTTTAACAAACAATATTTTGATAGTGAAGAAAACATATTAATCGGAAGTAATAGTGATAAACAATAATATAAATAATAAATATTTCTACATATTACGAAACTATTTTAGAGGCGTAATATTATTTTTGAAATAAAACAATTTCTACTGTACTTACTCCCTTTAATTTTTCCATTGCAGTAAGGGCAGTAGAAATTATTTTATTTTAAAAAGAATATTACACGTCTAAAATAGTTTCATAATTTGATATCAGATGGCGCGCTAGTGCATCGCAATAAACATTTCTTCATATGTAAAAAGAGAATAGAGAAGGCTGGCAAAAAGAGGGAGAAAAAGTAAATTCTAACAGGAGACCTATTGAGACGGCCAAACAGAGAAGCAGATCAAGGCAGCAGAAGGAAACGAAACATCGCGGTACAGACCTTCCCCTTCACGGTGGTAAGGGAAGAAGAAGTGATTTTTCTATAGCATAATCATATGCTATTTTTCAAAAGAGCTTCTCATTCTCAAAGTAACTAGGCAAGCACAGACTTTTTTTAAATACATGTATTCAATAATATACACTCATAGACAAAAGGAAGTTTCATATTATAGGCATAAACCACTCCTCATTTGCTTATATAAGGGTAGATCTACCTTACATGTAAATTCAAACGCTCTCCTTAAAAAGAAATTTACGTATAATCGAGTGATTAGGGTTGAACACGTATCGCACTCGAAAAAAAAAGATAAATGTGCAGGCATTTGATGCACTTATAGTGATTATTGTATTCCTACTTGATATTTTGCCAAGGATAAAACAATCAATGGCTACAAGGCTGGATGACATATCACGAGGAAGAACGATCGTGAGGATGAGGCAGCCACAACGGGAAGTCATCAAGTTGTTCAACGTGTCTGAAGCGGGATATCTCGTCTCTGGAGCCAATTCCAAACTACATGGACTTGTTGCCAGATGAAAGCTGGGGACCGCCACAAGCTGACAACCCCGAGTGACGACCTGGCTCTAACAGTCTATGGTTCACGGAAGATGTCGGCCCGCCAACTCTCCCTGGAGCTTGCCACGGTCACTAGCAGAATTGTATCCTAGAAAACCGTCTCACGAAGTCTTGAAATGCAAGGTCTTTACGCTAGGAAGCCTGCAATATGCGTTCCTTTGACCCCACTCCAGAGGAAGCGCCGCCTTGCATGGTGCAGAGAACACATCAACTGTGACCATGACCATGGAGTCGGTTTTGTTCTCAGAAGAATCCAGGATCAGCCTGAATAATGATACCAAGGCTCCTTAATTTGGAGAGAAAGGAGCACGCACTACCACCCCTCAAACATCGTTCACGTTCTTACAAAAATTTTATCCCTAGTACACTTGGTACAGGCCATGATAATCATGGTGGGTAGAAGGCGACTGCTTTTACTGAAAGTGCACCACATGTCTACACATGTAAAAAGCAGTTCGACTTTGCCCTGAAAATGTGCCAGAGTCCCGTTTGGTTACTTGCACGGGGGCTATTGGAGCATTTTTTTAATCTTAAAAAAAAAAAAAACAATTCCCAGAATGACTTTCATAAATTCAAAATATATTTTAGGTTCTTACAACATTGTTCTACTAACCATAAGATTATTTTGATTTCGTGAAAGCCATTCTATTCAAATAGACCCGAACTAGATGTTGATAGTAAAAAAAATATATATATATATATATATAAAGTTAAATGTACACGACATTTATTCAAACATAAACAAACAACATATAAAGAAATACAATGTCACATAAATTGCCATAAATAAATAACCCTCAACACACACCAATATCTAAGTAAATGGCCTTAGTACATTTCTGAGATAACTGTGCTGCTACCATAGGAACCCACAACTAAATAAATGCTACAATGTATTTGTGATAACCCTGTGTTCTAATAACCATAGGAACCGGCGACTTAGTAGGGTGCCTTAAATAAATTTCTATTAACTTTTGGCTACTAATTATAAACATATTTTAGTTTTAAGAGAGCAATACTGGTTAAATAGAGCCGATCTATGTTTGAATAGTGAAAAGAAAATATCAAAGTTACAAAAACACGACATTTATTCACTTCACAACAGCTAAAAAGTAAAATAAAAAAGGAATTTTGGCTTGGTTCCAATGATAAGGTCTCCTCCAGGTACAAGGGATGGACTTCAACTGGGGTCCATTTCGGGCCTCTATGACGGCCACGGACCACCAGGTACAAGGAAGGGACTTAGGGGTCCATTTCGCGCCTCTATGACGGCGCCGGACCACCAGGTTCAGGCGATGGACTTTAGCAAGGGTCCAGGACGGGCCTCCTACGGCGACGTCGGACCAGAAGGTACAGTCGGAGACTGAACCAGGCCACCAGGGCCAGCTGCAGGCAGGTCAGGGCCAGGTCGGGCCTCCAGAACATAAGGGCGAAGATGTCCTCCTCCACGGGACTCCTCGCTATGGCCTCAGGCCGTCGAATTATCGGGCGCATCTCTCCAACGCTCAGGAACACGAGCAGAACAACTCCAATCAGGACAGCCATGGTCGTTTCTATATCTCAGGGCAGTGAGGAGTAACTTGTGAGAGTTTCTTTGTTGTTTCTAGGGAAACCAACTTTATAACAATGAAACGATTTCCTCAAATTTTATAGAGAATTTATTTCTCAGATTCTGAATAGTGTTATGATATTAATTTGAAAGAATATATTGAGATATATATTCGGGTCAAATATAAGAATTCCCTGTAAACATTGTATACTGGATTGAAATATTTTAGATAATTCTGATGAAGGAATTAGATAAAGTTTTCTTTCCCAAGATATACTTATTCAAATATAACTTTTCTTGTTAATTCAACCCTTAGTTTAAAATTCGAGTGAGAGAACCAAAAAAATTATTTGTATTTGAATTGTATTTAGAGAAATAAGAAATAATACAAAGCGAATCTGTTATTTATTTTTTTGCGAACACGCAGACACGCTTGTTCGGCGGTACATATACTAAAATTGGAAGACTTTTTATCATATTATTCTCATAGATGAAGAAAGGAATAACAATTTCTGATGTTATATTTTATTATATGTGTATAATATAACGTGTGTGATGGATATATTAAAGCTTAAAGTCCTTTATTGGTTAATAACTCACTAGAATATATTATTATTATTACATACAGTAAAACCTCCATGAGAGAACGCTCCCGCTTGTGGATATTGTTAGTTTCTGTGCTGGGAACATTGTATGTTTTCCCACGTGCCGCGGCGGAGCGTGATCGGGCCTGCGCAGGTACGGGGAGAGAGTTGTTTTTTTGAACTTTGTATGGATGGACATTAAAACATGGTGGCAGCGGTGACTGGATAAAATACGAACCCGGATATTGCAAAATATCGATTTTTGTGTACCTTGGAAGATAATACAACATGGCTCAGATTCAACCTCCAGACACTTTCGACTTCTCGACTCCCAACGAATGGCCCAAATGGAGGAAGAAATTCGAACAATACCTCGTGGTCAGTGGAATGAAGAAGAAAGAGGAGGCGGACAAGATCGATTTGTTCATGTACTTGATGGGTGACCGCGCAGATGATATATTCAGGACCTTCAAGTTCGAAAAGGAGGAAGAGGCAAAAAAAATTGATTCCGTCCTCAAGGCGTTCGACAGCCACTTCTGTGTCAGAAAGTATATTATCTACGAACGTGCGAAATTTAATTCAAGAATCCAAGAGGATCGGGAGCCAGTGGACGAATTCATCACTTCATTGTAAAAATTGGCTGATAGTTGCGAATTTGAGGGTCTTCATGAGCAGTTGATCCGTGACCGAATAGTGATTGGAGTGAGGGGCAAAGCTTTATCTGAAAGAATGCAGTTGGACAGCGAACTGACTTTGGAAAAGGCGGTGAGAATGGTTCAACAGCAGGAAGCCGTTCGACAGCAGCAAGTCGACCTGCAGCGTCCCTCAACAAGCCAAAAGGTCAATCAGGTGAAGTTCAACTCGAAGAAACAATCACCGAAACAACAACAGCAGCCTTCGAGGAAGAAGGAGAAGTCAGCCAAAACAAGATCACGATGTCCAAAATGCGGAGGTTTCACCCACAGGGAAGGACAGGCTTGCCGTGCTGAAGGACAAAGATGTAACCTATGTTCAAAAACTGGCCATTCTGCAAATTGCTTCCCAGATAAGCAGGCGAAGACTGCGGAAGTCAAAGCTGTTTCTGATTTTGATGAAGAAATTGGTTTTCTCCTGGAGGTCTCAGCTGTGGAGGATTCATCTAATCTCGATGATGATGAAGGCGAGTGCAGGAGGCGATGGGCAGCAGAAATCCAAGTGAACGGGAAACAGGTGAAGTTCAAGCTCGACTCCCAGGCGGATGTTACATGTGTTCCTCTATGTCTCTTCAAGAAGATAATGGGAGAGCAACGACTAGTGGAAAGTGATATCAACATTAGAGCTGCTGAATATTCCGAACTTCAGACTGTGGGTATGTTTATATCTAGGCTGCGAAATGGAAATTATGAAATCAAGGAGAAGATTTATGTCATTCGTCGTTTGAGTGAACCTCTTCTGAGTCGCCGGGCATGTGAGCTCTTGAATTGAAGTGGTTGCGACGAGAATTAACCCGATCAAGAAATTCCCTGAAGTATTTGAAGGACTGGGACAGATTGGAAACCCTTACGAAATCAAATTGAAACCTGCAGCAAAACCATATGCTGTGCATACTCCTCGACGGGTACCAATACCTTTGATGGAAAAGCTCAAAACAAGATTGGAAGAGCTAGAGAAAGCGGGAATCATAGCACAAGTTAACGTTTAGACTGAATGGTGTCCACCGACTGTGATTGCTGGTAAACCGAATGACGACATACGACTCTGTGTGGATCTCTCAAGGCTGAACGAACATGTACAGCGCGAAGTGCATCCCATGCCAGTGGTGGAGCACATGCTAGGGCAACTGGGGGAAGCAAGATTCTTTTAAAAACTGGACGCGAACAGTGGCTTTCTCCAGATTCCATTGAGCCCGGACTGCCAGCATTTAACGACCTTCATCATTCCTTTTGGGAGATATAAATTCTGCAGGATGCCATTTGGAATCTCACTCGCCCCAGAGTATTTTCAGAAAGTTATGTCAATAATCTTGCAAGGCATGGACGGTGTAATGTTTTACCTGGACGATATCCTGATATTTGCCTCCGACTCCAAGACTCACGATCGAATTCTTCGTTTAGTGCTCCGAAAACTGAAAGAGGCGAAAGTTACACTGAACAAGGCCAAGTGTGTCTTCGGCGTGCCAAGAATTTATTTTCTTGGGCACATACTGGATGAAGACGGTATTCGACCAGATCCAGCGAAAATCGAAGCAGTGATGAAGATGCCTGCTCCGACCGATGTTCATGGCGTAAGAAGATTTCTTGGCATGGTGAACCATCTGGGACGCTTTGTGGAAAATTTATCTGAAATTGTGGCTCCATTGAACCAGTTGTCGGTGAAAGGTCAAGACTTCGTTTGGGATTGCAGCCAGGAGCGAGCATTCCGAAAGTTGAAAGAATTGCACTCGACTCAACCCATCTTGGCAGCATACGACGTCAGGAAACCAACTATGGTGTCATCCGACGCATCTTCATACAGCTTGGGAGCGGTACTGAAGCAAGAAGGTAAGAATGGAATCTGGCGACCTGTTGCTTATTCTTCTAGAACTATGACACCTACCGAAAAACGATATGCTCAGATCGAGAAAGAGGCTCTCGCAATTACATAGGCTTACGAAGGTTTTCAAGATTTCCTGCTTGGAAAGCGTTTCCGAATTGAGACCGACCATAAGCCTCTCATTCCTCTATTTTCGACGAAAGAATTGAGTTCGCTAACCCCAAGACTGCAACGTTTCCGAATGCGTATGATGAGGTTTGGATTCGAAATAGTGCATATCCCTGGAAAGGAGCTGCTCGGCGCCGATGCATTATCCAGACAACCACTTCTTACAACCGAGGGAGATGAAAACGAACGGCCAACCTCAGCGCATATAAATGCAGTTCTCTCGTGTATAACCGACAAAGACGAGATGCTGACGAAGATTTTTGAAGCTCAACAAGAAGATACGACCCTGAAAGCAGTAGTCAACTACCTTGAGTAAGGCTGGCCAGATAAGAAGAAGATGGCACAGGCTCTGCTCTCTTATTGGCATGTCAAGGATGAACTCGGCGTTCAAAATGGACTACTGATGCGTAGCTGTCGTCTTGTTATTCCAGCAAGTATGAAACTGGAGATCCTAGATAAGTTGCACGCTGGGCACTTCGGGATTACAAAAACAAGACTTCGCGCACGGGAGACGGTATGGTGGCCTGGAATTTCGGAAGAGATCGCGGAAACGGTCAGAAAGTGCAGTGTCATATCCAGGAAGCCTTCTCAAAACATGAACCTTTGATACCAACCAACTTTCCTACACGACTACTTTCCTAGTCGTCATTGACTATTATTCTCGCTTTCCTAAAATAATTCAGCTGGATCGGCTCACAGCCAATGTGGTGGAGCGTAGTTGCAAATCCATATTTGCCCGACATGGAATAACAGAAACTGTTGTAAGCGATAATTGGACGCAATTTGGAGCTGCTCGTGAATTTGCAAATTTCGCAAGGCAGTACGGATTCACACATGTCACTTCAAGTCCTCGATTCCCGCAGAGCAATGGGATGGCAGAATCAGGTGTGAAAATTGCTAAGTTGATCCTCAAGAAAATCAAGACCCATCTCTTGGACTCCTGGAGTATCGATCGACCACTTTGGAGAACGGTTACAGCCCTGCTGAGCTTCTCATGGGACGTAAACTCCGAACGACCTTGCCAATTGCACCAGAGAATCTTAATGCAAGATTGGTGGACTCTCAGACCACGAAAAGAAAGGAGGGGAGAAGGAGAAAGGATATGAAATCCAGATATGATCGACGCTGCGGAGCTACGGACATGGAGGAGCTATCCGAAGGTGACACGGTTTGGATTACAGATATGCGATTCTGGGGGATTGTAAAGCAGAAAGCATTGACCCCAAGGTCATATATGGTTGATACTCCAGTTGGGACTGTACGTCGAAACAGGTTCAATCTGCGAAAAGGAGATACAGTGCAATATCCAGCCGACCCGTCGACGCCGGAATTTTCGGGGGAGGAACTGGTTGAAAATGAAAAGACCCCAGTTGTGGATTATCCCTCTAACGACTCAGAAGACGGCCAGATAAGAACCCGGAGTGGACGAATTGCTAAACCCCTGGATTGTCTTCATTATTAATTTTATTATGCATTTAAAGTTTTATTTTTGCAATGTATATATATTTCAAATCTTAAAAGGGGGATGTGCTGGGAACATTGTATGTTTTCCCACGTACCGCGGCGGATCGTGACCAGGCCTGCGCGGGGGGGCAGTTGTTTTTTAACTTTGTATGGATGGACATTAAAACAGTTTCCATCAAGTCAAGTTCGCCTTTTTGAACAAATGGTCAATATTCTCCATTTTGATCTGATATTTGGTCCATATAATTTTATCAGCAGAGCTTGGTATCTTGCCTTCTTCTGTCTGTAGTCGTTGGCTAAATAAATTTGGCTTTTCCTTCTTTTGGAGCAATTTCTCCTCCCAAGGACAACAGAGTGTCTTTCTTCATTACAAGAATGAAGTCGAAAACTAATTTCGGATTTCTTTCAGTTCTATTTTGTGTTCGTCATCTCATTAGGATGTTACCAGACGATTGCGGATAATTCTATACAAAGGACAGTTTCCATCGCCAAAATTTCTATTTTAACCTATTATCTGCTCTCTCGTACGGACTCATTGTCTCTGCAACTAGATTTCCCTTAGAGAGAGGCTCTATTGTATAATTAAAAAGAGTTAAATGAAACTTTAAGAATGTCCACTCTCTTAAAGGACTAAGTTGCTTGATAGGTGTCAACAGAGCTGGTTGTGGCAAAACTCTAATTGACTTAAAGGTTTTTGGTTTCAAAACGTCACACACACTGCTAGTGCTGTGGTTGTTATCGCACAAGAGATAACACATATCTATATATATAAAAGTCAATTTCTGTCTGTCTGTTTCGCGATAAACTCAAAAACTACTGAACCAATTGGTACCAAATTTTGCATGTCGCTTTTTATAAACCTGAGGAAAATTTTCGGCTGCATTTTGATTAGTATTTTTGGCTATTTCTTTTTTTCATTTGAAAAACTTTGTTTACGCGGACTAATCCGGAATGGAATGAATACCTAAATATGGCCATTTTTTTAAGCATCGGTGGTTCAGTGGTAGAATGCTCGCCTGCCACGCGGGCGGCCCGGGTTCGATTCCCGGCTGATGCATTTTCTTTAACAATTTTTTAAAATCATTTATATTATATATAACTAGCGGGTGTGTACCCGGCTTCGCCCGGGTTTTATCCGAGTGAAAGTTTGCCTAACGAATATTATTGATAATAATATTCGGTAACACACAGAATATTATGATAATAATGATAATTATATTCGTTACGTCATATATTTATATAATATAGCGGATGTACCCGGCTTCGCCCAGGTTTTTCTCGAGGGAATGTTTGTAGTCTAGTAATAAGAAAATATACTACACCTAAAAACTATCAGAGAAAAGAGAAACCACGGAAGGTGAACAGAAAAATGCTTACAATGTATGTATATGTTTACGATATCAAGTTAAATAAAAACAAAGATAAAATTTGCATATGTTGGTCACTATAAATTTGTATATTTGTTAGGCGAAATTAGAAACATGATAAAACAATATGAATATTTTTTAGATTGAGATTATTAGCTAGTATGTAAAAAAATTAACTCTGTTGAAATTTAATTTTGTATTTATATATAAATAAAATTAACTCTGTTGATTTTTTTTGTATTTAATCGATAACAGCGAAGTTACGCATGTTAAAGTTAGGAAAAATATTTTGATGTTAAGCAAAACCTGCTCCATCTCGTTTTACATAAATGTTGAAAATTTGGTCGAAATTGATGCATTGTAACGAAAGTTTTTAGCGAACACCACTTATGAAATTTCCATTTTATTAATATAGATATAAATATATATTATTATATAGACTATATTAATTAAATCAAATACCTAAACACTAATATAATACAATTTTTGCCATCACACACTTTTTTCCTGTAGTTTATGTGTTACTTCTGTATTGCTATTCTATGGCACTTCTAATATTTATTATTGATATACTTTTAGTATGAAGGAAATTGCACCCAACGGATTTCTCGGGCGAAGCCGGGTCATTCGCCTAGTATGTAATAAATAGAATGATAAAGCACGATTGTTTTTTAAAACAATTGAAAAAAATGTTCTCTAGTGTACTTAATGAAAAATATTGGGTAGGCTTAGCTCATAAGGAAGGAACCTTCCAGCGCTTTCGCCAATTTAGTTCACCAGGCCGCTTTTTAGAGTTATAATGCTGTATTGGACGATTAAATACCATAACAAAGATTCTGCTATTCAGTTATGCATATATAAGCATATATTTAATCTTACAGTCCACTGAGCTCAAATACTGTAGTGTACGATTCTGCTTATATACGCTGCGTTGAAGGGTTGAATCTCAGAAATATCACAATGAGTGCCTTTCCCGCTTTTATTTTAACCATATATATTTAGTTATTTAATATTGGTAGGTTGGACTATTTTTTTTCTATAGTGTGTTTTATGTAAGCTTTTCCCTATTTTAAATTTATTTATAAAATAATCAATCTTTATGATTCCTATAATCAGCTGCTTTAACCATTGTAACATTAAATTTTCAACTTATTCCCTCACGATTACGATTATATTATGTTCAGTTTCAATTTTATTATGTCTATATTTCAATTTATATGCAAAATCGTAATGCCAATGCAATATTTCAAACTCTTTATATATTTAACTTCACTCTATATATTTATTTCTACTCCCCCCCCACCCGCATTTTTTTTAATTAAATTTGATTACATTTCCTCTTGTTAATTTACTCAGACTTCTTCCTTTACATTAGTTATCTTATCAATTTTTTGTATTACATTCAATTCCTTTCCATTTTTTAAAAACCTTTCTTTGGCATGTTTTCTAAGATTATTTTCGCCTCTTTTCAAGTACTTTTAGATATATTTGCTCAAAGTTTTCCTTCTTTTGTTTATTAGACACTCTACTGCTATTTTTCTATTTTAGCATACTCTTTGTTCACCTAGAAGTTTTATATTTTATAAACCATTATTGTCATTGGGTTGAGTGAATTTACACATATTTAGGCCTCTAGGTGGTATAATTGTATATTGAAATTAGATTACAAATCTTGTATTCAAACACACAGTCTTTATTTAAGATATTTTAGTTTAACATGATATTGGAAAAAATTTGAAATAAAAGTAGAGAAATAAAATTATATTGGCTTATATATACAAATAATAATACTAAATTTTGAAGGTATAATATCTGTGAAAAAAGGAACATCAATAAAAACCATGAAAAACAAAGAAGAATGTTTTGACATGAAGAACAAAGGATGGGATTTAATTTTTAAATAACCTTTTGTATTTAGATATATAATCTTTTGCATTTAATCATTTCTTACTTTTATGATGTTGTGCTAAAAATATAAGCCAATAAATATATTTTATATCGAAATTCTCCAACTCTTCAATCGAAAATTAACAACAAATTTGATATTTAAAAATCGTATTTATTTATTTATTTGAAAAATGGAACAAAATGAAATATTCAGACTCATATATACAAATAATAATTTACATCTTAAAAAATATAACTATATAAATACTATACATTCAAAAGTAGATGAATACATAATTATCAAATATATATATATAAATAACAAATACAATACTTTCTCACCCACATAAGTAGATACATATAATACTTTCAGAAATATATAAATACAATACTTTTTTTCAGAATTAGACAAATACTTATATATATACAAGTGTATTACAGAGAGAGAAATATATTTATACAATACACTCAGAAATAGACACATTAACTTTTTTTTCAGAAATAGATATATACAACATTTTCAGAAAGAGGTAAGTACAATAATTTCACACATACAAATTGATTTTGTAAATATTGCGTGAATAAATGTATGCAAAATTTTTTAAGAAATGTATTAATACAATTCTTTAAAAAATGCATATTTATAATAATTTCAAAAGTAGATAAATACAATATTTTCACATAAATAAATACAATCAGAAATAAACAAATTACTTTCACTTTTAAATACTTTCACACACACACATAAGTAGATACATATAATACTTTCAGAAATATATAAATACAATTGTTTTAGAAATATTTGATTTTTTTCATTTTGTAAATACTTTCAGAAATGCATATTTACAGGTATTTCATAAATAGTTATATACAATGCTCTCAAAAATAAATATATACAGATATTTCATAAATAGATATATATAAAAAAATGCATATCCTGACCAGGAGCACATGTGCTTTTCCGAAGGCAGAGCGCCATCTGGTGGAACAGAAATCAACTAAACATTGATTTAGCCTGTATAGATATATAGAATTGTTTCAGAAAATATATGAAAAATACTTTCAGAAATAAATAAAACAATACTTTCCAAAAAAGAAGACAAATACAATATACTCTTTAATAAAGAGAAAATTAAAATAATTTCACACATACAAATTGATTTTGCAAATATTGCGTAAATAAATATATACAATATTTTCAGAAATTTTCTTCATTAAAGTTTTATATTTTGTTTGCAATAGCTCTTACAATTGTTTCTAGAAAGTTCTTTTTTTATAACCGAGTATAAAGTTATCCCTTTTTACAAATTTGAGACATTCCAGAATAGAGGTGATAATTTGCAATTTCTGGGCTGGTGTCAGATATGCTAAATTATCACTCAGTTGACATATATGTCACGTCTTTTAGTCAATTTTACATATTGGGCTCTTCCGAAAATATCTTCGGCTTTCAAATGATCATGTCTTTCTAAGATATTTTAAAATTATTCAAAAAATCGTTGAAGAACCTTTTAAAAGTTGCAATTTTTTTCTTCATGTGTATTTATTAGTCTTCATTTATATCAATTATCCATAGTTTCTATTTGAAATAAATATTCAAGTTATATTTTCTATAATATTTGCACAATTCCAGCATTGATTCCTGATTGGAAAATATATTTGAAAGTGATTATCTCCATGATGGCGATCAACTAACCTGGCTTCACAATATCGGCATTGAGAAATTGGCGGCTGAGTTGGTCAATAGGCCTTCTTCGATTGTTTGAAAAAAATGATAAATATATCGGAGCTCTGATTGTTTATCGCTTTGACACATCACTCCTCAATTCTGAGCGCCTTAGGATTGATGTAGTGCAAACATTTTTTTAGCTAATTTGTATGTTTATACTCCGAGTGGCGTAATACAAAATTAAAAATGTACATTATTTTAGGTTAAAGAATATGGTTGATTTTTGTTGCTCCATGGAAAGGGAGGGGGTGCCATTGCCCCGATAGTCAGCCACATTTCAGAGTTCCCTGTTCATGGTTACCGTAGCGGCTCGGGCTCACGACACCGTACTACAGGACAGTCCCTTACTTGTGGTGCTTCTCCCGCCCGCCACGTAGAGGAGGTGTTTGGACTTCTGGGCAGGAAAGGATATTGCTAAAATGTATATATGGAAGTCCAGGTATGGAGAATACGTTGTGTGGAGTTGCCGAGATTTATCTCCCACTTTGGAGGAATTTTTTATCAGTTTTTTTTTTAAATAGAGAATGAAAAATTCCTCATATATTTATCATTTTATAATCTTATTTATTCATATATCTATTCATTTTGTATTTATGTATATATAATCTTATATGGACATTGTAATAAAGTAGTTTTGTGGTGTCTCGATTTATTAAGTCAGCGATGGCCCAGAAAAGTATTTCAAAGTTGGTGTTTATTGGTATAACGTATTAGTTACATTTTTATAGGAGGTCGATAAAGGAAGACAAAAGGACAACACCCTAAAATGTCTATTGGGTTCTCATTGACTTCTGCCGATCTGCCGCGCCACGCCGCGGTGGCCATCTGTACTATTTCCAGGCCCCGCTTTCATGTTTGCCAACGGCGTGGTCTGTCATCCCAGCAGGCTGGAAGGATGTCTCTCGGCTCCCACAGTTTCAATCTAAATTCAAATCTCTATCACGCGCATACAATTTATACATAAATTGGTAGATGTTCAAATCGCCAATTTCCAGTGAGATATTGTGAGCGATACTATCAAGGTTGACCATCATATCCTATGAGCAATTGGCCTCTCAGACCTTTAAGTCCATAGTCCATCGAAAGTCCATTACAGATGTGGTTATAACAACAGTTATAATTCCTTTATCTCTCATCCTCTACCATCTAACCTTTTGGCTGGAGTTCCCCGCGAAGAATGTATTCCTGGATATAAACTTGATCCTGTTCATTTTATCACTTCTTCTATATTGTTATAGAATGTTATACAAACGTCAACATAAACCCGTCCAATTAAAGTTTTCTATCTTCTATGCTAAAAGCCTCGACAATAGTTTGGATGCGTGAAGCTGTACCAAATTTAAACAATTTAACACACGCCAGAAATTTGGTGGTAACTAAGGATTATCGCGAACTTCAATTACAATACTCAACTCACGTCTCATTTTTTATGTACATAATTGTCAAAAAAACCATTGAACGAATTCGCAACATCAGGTGATAAACGAGGAAGTAAAATGTCAAATGCTGTTGAAATTTCTTCAGCTGGTACAAAGACTAATGCGGGGGGGGGGGGGGGGGGGGAGGGGGTGTGATGGCGGAAAATTGAATCGAGCATTAAATTCTCCTGGAGAGAGACGGAATGTTTGCTGCTTGTGAAAACTCAGCTTGGCTTGATTTTGTTGTCATGTGGATTTCCTGGATGGTTGCAGAACGTTCAACTGCCAATGTAGATGCTGCGGAATTGTGAAAGGCCGTAGGCTGGGAGGCGACAATACAGCTCTCCTCAGGGTGTCCTGAAGATGGACTAGACTACTCCTGTGAGTTCCCAAGTGGCAGATGGCTCGATGGTGTACCTGGCGGTGATATCTACTGCACCTTACGCCGTAGGTGATGTAAGCGGGTTTGGACTCTCCAGCTGTCCCCACAGACGACACGCATCGAGGCAGGATGAGGTAGGGCGTTGGACCAGGTGTAGGGCGATATCTGCACCACGCTACGAAAAGCAATTGCAGCGCGGGTCGACCCAAGGGATGGAGCAGGACACATCCACGGTGGGGGGGGGGGGGGGGTGGTATACCGCTCAGCCAGTTTTTCATCAGGATGCTTCTGCAGCTGCGCCGAGTCCAGTGCCCCGCGCGCGCTCTGGCTGATAAGTAATGGGCGTAGCTAATCACCGCAGGACGATAGTCTCCGCCTCGTGCCCAACATGATTGATAAAAAGTGGTACAGTAGAACCTCCATGAGAGGACATTCGCGCCAGAGGAAACCTCTCTACAAAGGACAGTTTTCATTTGCAAAATTACTATTTTTACTATTTAGCAACTCTCCGGTAAGAGGACACCTCTCTATAAATGACACTTTGGCTCTGCAACTGTAATACAAACAGGGTGAAAAAGGACAATGTACGACTCCATTGATGCGATGAAATATCACATAAATATGATATTATTACAAGGTGGGGTTTGACGGCTGATGAATCTCCAAAGATAGAACAGACTGCTTATATAGAAGAAGTAAAAATCTCATTGCAAACTAAGGACAGACAAATTCCTTAGACAGAACTGATAGTTCATATAGGAAAAAAGAAAATTGGCTGTGTCTATCATATAGGATGAAGACTCGCCAAAGAATATTGGCGAAAATTCTTCAAAGGCTCTGACAAACTCGCAGGGTAGTCCGTCCCATCCCGAGGCACGGCAATTTGGCAGGCGATGAATGGCTGCCGCTATCTGGTCGCGGGAGATGTCGGCAAGAAAGAGCTGGTCCCACTCGTCGAACTCTAAGGGGGTTACTTCAGCGAAGAAGACTGCAATGGCTTCTGATAAGCTTGGATTCTGAGCAAAGCAACTGTTTGATCGTTCCAGAAGGAAACGACTAAGCTGGCCCCCGGAGATAGCGCTGCCATCGTCGTCGGTAAAGGTGGAAGGAGAGCGACGTCTGGCTCGGAGGGAACGCCCGAGGTTCGACAAGGAAGGATAGTCAGTGCGGGCAATGTCGTCCTCCAGACTCCGCCTCAGAAAGAGGCTTGCTGTATCGATGTATCCAAAGCAAGACTCGGCGAAGGCAGGCGCGAGTAATTGAATCTCCGCAATCATATTTGCCTTGAACCTGGTCCATTTTTTCCATGACATCGAGTGTGAAAGATTTGCCAGTTTTTTCTATATGCCATAGACTAACTTTTTCATTCGATCGACGAACAATTCTAACCTTAGCAGCTTGCCGATGCAGGGAAGTCTTGTAGGAGCTGTGTCTTCTACTTGGAACAGGACGGCACGGTGGTCCGAGTAGGAGTAAAATATAATTTTGTATTGAGGGACGCGGTCGCAGAAGCCTGTTGGAAGTAGGATTTTATCCAGACGACGCGCGTCTACTTAGCTTCTGATAGTAACAAACCTGGTGTGCTCCAGTTCAGCATCGTAGAAGATGGCGACGTTGACGAGGTCGGCTTGGTCCAGGAACTCAGAGAGGGGTCCTGCTGAACCGGCTGCCAGGTTCTTCGTCGACTCCTCTGAGTTGTTCAGGACACCTAGAACCCACGTACCATCACGCGCCAAAGCTGTGACGATATTGACATAGCGGCATCTCTCTTTAGGAACATGAGAGACGTGGGCGTTGACACTTGTCATGGAGACTCCCCGGACGGAGAGGTCGATGACAGAAGTCTTGCCAGGTCATAGGATTTACTGACGGTGAGCAACGACCCCGGCCGTGAAGATGCAGGCGAGGCCTGATCCCACGATGGTCGTTGCTTGTGCTATAATGGCGCTGTAGCTTTGGCAGAGGCTCCTACGTCGTTCAGGGACATGACGTTTGTCTCCTTGAGAAACAACAGAGCTTAATTCTCCTCTGAAGAAAGGCGATGCCGCGTACGTTCAAGGTCGCAACATGGAAGTTCATTTAGGATGTCGAGCGTTTCTGGAGCGTTATAGCTTGTTATTCATGGTGTTGTTGGTGTCCCCTGTAAGATCCATAAGCGCCGTGGTCAAGTGTCGATGGCCTGTCTATGCTGGACGTACGATTGTGCCAGAATGAGTAGCGACGAAGGGATGAAAAATGTCACGCTAGTGGAGGGCACGTCGATGACAGGCGCCCAGCGCCCCAGATATCGTGAGATCGGAACTGCGGCCAGGCGGGGCACTCCAACATGCGACGCGCAGTTCGTGTGCTGATGCACAAGAACAGTGTGGCCGTCCCACATGGCACCACGGTTTCCTTCAAGCTCCTCTCCTGATGCGCGCTCCTTGCGTTTTCCGCAACCAGACACCGGCAGAATGGACCGAGGGAGGCTGAATAGTCATGCACATTTTACGAAGGCCTGGTGGTGCGCGACGGAGCAGGGCCCTCCAGGTCGCGGACACGCATTCCTCTCCACCTTGAGAGAGCCCAAAGCGATGGTGTCGCTTTGAACCTATTGGCACCGACAAGGTACAGGTTCAGTAGGGTGAGCGTGGGCCCCACGCGGTGATTCAGACCCAGGATGGAAGAAGCCTGCTCTCATAGATCCAGCAGCCGACGGCGACGGGGCAGCAGCTAGTAATCCGAGGACAAGGAGGCCATCCAGGCTGCTCCAGACTCCGCCAGCCATGAGTAGGAATTCTGAGTAGGCGGCCTGAACCCCCCTGATGTAGGCGAGCTAGAGTTGGGTCTTCGGACAGAGGACGTGCCAGTAGACTTGCTCTTGAAGGTCAAAGCCACCTCGTCAGTCAGGCACGCGACGTTCCAGGAATAACATCTTCCCGTAACGGCGTACGTCTGGCATTCAGTAATGAAGGCGGCCCAAAAGAATGCGGCTGACCATTCTGTATTCTGCAGTTGGTAAAGTTATGGGCCTATAACCGTTTAGGCCCAGACCACATAGCGATTTAGGGACGAGCCAGATTATTTTTATCCTCGAAGATTCCTGCAAAGCCCTGCGATGCATGGATTTGACGAGGGCTTATTGTATGGTCCCACTGAAGAAGTCTGCGAAACACTTGACCAACTCGAAGAGAACGCTATTCCAACCAGCCGTTTTCCCTCGAGGTAGACGTATGATGGCAACTTCCACACCTCACTAAAAATGAAATCTGCTCGATGAAGCGGATCATTGTCCACCAAGGTGATGCTCTCTGTAGCTCCTTGCGGGAACCAGCGATGCTCTCAAGGCTGCAGGCAGAGCTGTCTAAGCACTCTCTGAAGGATTTGAGGACGATATGCCTCAGGCTATCTCCCTTGGCGGGGTTCCTTTTGGAGGCGACGACTGTCGCCAGTCCCGAGCGATGTAGTCGGACGCGCAAAGCGCGCCCAAGCTCAGGCAGCGAAGGGCAGCCGGCGTCTAGTCTCGGCCTCGAGCCTGGAGCACAGGAACCGGATTTCTTTTGCGACATAATCCTCTTCGCGGAGAATGAAGAGGCCCTTGATGTCATCAACCAGGTCCTGCTTAAGTTTCCCCATTCTCCCCATATATTTCCAAGAGTGATGTTTCCAAACTTTTGAGAGGTTTCGACAAAAAGCGCCTCAACGCTCTCGATGACTGGCACTGATCAAAGCAGCAGAGAGATGGATAGTGCAGATGGCGAAGTGGTGTCCCTAAATTGGAGTAGGATGACACGGTGGTTCGAACAGCGCTATTTGAAGGTCCAGTAATGAAGATTTCGGATGATATTTTAACTCGATTTAGACGGGCGGCGTCTACCCGGCTCTATAACTGGCTATAACTGGCAACCTTCGTAGGCAAGTGCGCCGCATCAAAGATTGTGGTGGTGTCGTCGAGGGCGGTCCTGTCCGAGAGTTCTGACTTTCACGGCTTCAAACTGTTGTTGAAGCCGCCACGGACCCACACATCTTCCATAATGGCCTCCTTTGCAATGACCTGCAGCTAAAGATGTCATTACTCAGGAGTATAAGGCTGGTATTGTTTGATGACGCGGATCTCGAGACCCCAATTTTTAATGCTGGAGATCGTGATCGCGGTGTTATGCATGCTTTCTTTAATAGGTAAGGCCTCTTCTGCCGCTGGTGAAGTTGCTGCCTCGTTATTAACATTGGCTGAAGGGGTCTTCGCAAGGTAAAAGTTATTTTGACAGGGTATCCTCAGGTTTCACATAGCTAACTGCAGCTGTTACAGTTGCGACAGGTCTCGACGAGAGCGTTATCTGGATGGAAGGAGGGAGAGATCCTATTGGGCAGTAGGATTTCAAGTTGCCTTTCCTCCATGTCCCTCCTAGGGCAGCTGGCACGCCAATGTTCTTGGTGATAACGTTTGCAACATTTGACTAGCGTCGTTTCACCCCTGGACTTGGTTTCTAATTTCATCAGGTGACTGGTGGATCTTCAGACCTCAATTCATGAATATGAAGGCTTCCCTGCTACCCGTGGTCCAGGAGTAACCTTAGTAGGTTACTACTTTATAACCCATTGAGGCAACTTATCAACAAGGCCTTAATGCCGCAATGAAGTCCCAACTTTGACAGCGATGAGAAGCATGACTATAATGATTTTCTCGTCCTCTTCCTCTATGGGAAGGCTCTCAGGAGGATGCTGCCGATGGCGAGTCCCTCCTCTATTAAGGGCTCTGCTTTCTCAGTGCTGGAGATTCCAGGCCTTAACTTTTGTGCGCTTTAGACATTAACCTATCTTGAGAAACAGGTTCCTTCTCTCAGAAACTACCCTCGCTAAAGAAAATTATTGTTTTATTACCCTATATTATTTTTGTTTATTTGTTTTTCTCTTATGGAGCCATCGACCGAGAATCAATGAAGTATTTTAAATTGTCAATTATTTATTGAACATCCTTGCAAATCAAGACAGTTTCAAATTGTCAAAGCTGGAGTTGTAGCTTTGTCACAGACCCAAATATGCAAGGTTGAAAAGATTACCAAAGTTTGTTGCATAGTCTTTGTGCCTATTTTGGCGGGAGAGATGCCCTTAATTATTTTTTTAGAATAATTAATACACACATACGTGTTATACTTTTACTAATTGAAAAAAAAACATTTTTTAAAACTGCAGTGTTGTTGTTGTTGTCAAGCTGGAGTTGTGGCTTTGTCACAGACCCAAATATGCTAGGTTTAAAAGATAGCCAAAGTTTGTTGCAGAGTCTTTGTGCCTATTTTGGCGGAAAAGATGGCCTTTATTATTTTTTCTGAATAATTAATACACACATATGTGTTATACTTTTACTAATTGAAAAGAAAAAAAAACATTTTTAAAACTGCAATGTTGTTGTTGTTGTCATGTCCAAAAAAGAGCCTCAGATGTCTCTATGCATCTCCATCACAGCAGCAGCAATGTCCACTATCTTGGGTGTGTAAAACTGCTGCTTTGGGTCTATGTCAATTTTCAGCAAGGCTGCGGCCATTTCTGGGCATGACAATAGGTGAGTAGGTGTTAGTTCCACACCAGGACAGTTGTTGCATTCCCTATAGGCTATTGTGCCATCTGGATGTATTGCCATTCCTTTATAGTGTTTTGTTCTAAGACTTGTTATAGTTTTTATTAGTTTTCTCTCAGAATATATTTCTCATATTTGATATTTTCTTATTTTTTGTTTAATTATCTTGTATTTTGCCAAAGCATCAGCGTCAAATACTGACATTTGTTCTTTCCTTTGGCTCATTTTTCTGGCTTCCTTTGCCAATTCATCTGCCATTTCATTACCCCCGATCCCAACATGGAAAGGAATCCATTGTAGAATGCAGTTCTTCTCCAATGTTTCCAGTTGGGTAAGTAATGAGTGTATTTTCTACGTGATTCTAGTATTGCCCTTTTGAATTGCTTCTAGAGCGGATCTGAAGTCGCTGTATATTTTAATTCCTTCTGCTTGATGCAGGGATGGCTGGTTCAGGCATACATCAAGGGCTTTCCAGATAGCTGTCAGTTCACAAGTGAAGTTTGACGAAATATTTCCTTCTCCTTCTTTGATTTTGATGTATGTTCCATCTTCCAATTAAGAGCAAAACCGATAAAACTGAAATCTTAGGTTAAATAAAGTATAGCAATTTGAAAATAATTTTTTCTGGTCCATACCAATTCAAATTTTAACTATTCAAAACCTTTCTAAAACTAAGTAAAACCTTGCTAAAACAAAGAGAAGATATAGCTAACATCCCTTATAAAGTACATAAGGCAATCCCCAATTCTATTAAATTGAAAATACTATTGTTATAATTAACATTGAGCAGCGAACTACCCCTGCAATGAACCTAATTTAAAGCTAAAATCATTCATTTTAATTTAAAAATAGGATTATAACGAGATTAATATTTTAACTTTATCTATTTTCGAAAATAGAAAATTTTGAAAAGTGTCAGTTCCCAGATCGCGATTCAAAACAATTGTTTTGGTGGCATTGTTTGTTTACATCCTAGTTCTATTTCCCCCAAATGTCTTACAAATTCTTCCTTTACATTATGCATCTAACAAATTGAAAAATGGAAAACATTTTAATGGCTTCCAAAAAAAGACAAAAAGCCGTTCTTAGAAAGATATCAATAGACACAAATAGCCATAATCAACGCATTTGAAAGTGAAACTATATTGACAACATCTGCAGAACGCGAACTGGTGGCAAGGGATCCTAAGATCTGGCAGTGGAGGTGTCATCGCAGGGGTGGGGGAAGCTTGGAGAAGTCAAGGAAATAACGCCTTGATGCAGAGAGAAGCAGGAATGGAGTCCAGTTGAGGAGGCAGGAGGAGGTGGAGGCAGGAGGTCCTGGAAGCCTAGAACTTGAGGGCTCTAGACTTCAGGATGGGGCAGCTTGAGGCTCTCGCCTCGTGCTTGTCAGGCAGGTCCTTGGCACAGAAGTTGACACACTTGGAGGTGCGCTGGTTGGCTAGGGTTGGACAGGCACGGCCTTCATGGCTGTCTTCACCGCAGTGGAAGCACTTTGGAGCTCTGGAGCATTGCGCAGAGTTGTGACCGAAGCCACAACAGGGGAAGCAGACGCGGGCGCGGTTGGACTCTTCGAAGTTGAGGATTACTCCATCCACCACGATCCTCCCGCGCGCGCCCAGGGCTCTGAAGGTCTTGAGGTCCACCTCAATGAAGGCGGTGCAGGTCCCATTTCGGGGTGCAGAACGGTGCGCCACGCGCACCACCTTATCCCCAGGAAGTTGTCTGACAGCAGGGGTTTCCAGGAAGGTCTCCTCAATGGTGGAGTTGGATGTCTCCTCGTCCACTTTGAAGAGGCAAATGCGCGGCAGGATCTCCTTCTGCTGGTCAACCTTCATTCCATCCAGCTTGTTGGCCATGGAGGTTGTTACTGCAGGGATGGTGTCAGGGTTGCTGGAATGGAGGACCAGCTTCCCCTTGGTGCGCAGGGAAGCCCAGACGCCTTGGGGGAAAATGTGGGCAGCGCGGACAGCTTTGAGCATCTCCCTAGGGTCAGCCTGCGGGTTATCAGAAATAACCACTGTGTGGGCCGCCGATTTCTCTCCGTGGAGGGTCACTCGGGCGGCCACCGGCTTGGATGCGCGGGAAGGCACAGGCTTGGAAGGACCTTGCAGGTTTGTCCTCTTTGCAGGCGGGTTGGGAGCCTAAGGCTGCTTCCTTTTTGTATGAGCAGGCAACGTGGGGGCAGGCTTCTTCGTTGGGAGAGCAGCAGGAACAGGGGTGACGGGCTTGACTGGTTCAGTCTGGGAGCTGGTGTCCTTGCAGGAAGGAGCTGGGCTGGTTTGGGTGCTGTGACAGGCAGTCTGGGGCTTGTTGTCCTCCATGACGTCGTCCAGCTCCGCGAAGGCATTGAGCGTGCCAGAAAGGTTCTCTACTTCAGCACAAAGGGCCTTGATCAGCTCAGTCCGCATCGCGATGAATCTGATCAGATATTCATGCAGGGTCTTGAGGGAGGGATGGCCAATGGAGCGCAGGATATGGTGGTTGCGGGAGATCACCATTTCATCCTTCTTCTCCAGGGCAGCGACGTCCACGATGGGCTTGTGGGCTTTCTTCCGCTTCTTCTTGGCAAGATCCATGGCTAGAGCAAGGGAGCAGAGATGTGAGCAGGTAGAGGGCTAGCTGGCAACGGTGAATGAGAAATTTTTATTTTTTTCGTCTCAATTTACAGGTGTTACATTCGAGCACAGCTCTCGAGTCACCTTGTCCTGGCTATTTACACATGGCGAGTTGGTGGAGTAGAGGTGGTCCCCCCCCCACCCCCCCGGACCTTGCAGGAGGGCAGCTGTTGGGCGATGAGCTCTTAACTAAGTGTCAGGGCCGGGTCGTCGGATTCGGGGATTAATATCTCCTTTATTTTGTAGAATATCTTGTATGGCTGGATTATTTGAATTTTGAATTTGAAGGTACAATTTCTTAACGGAGGTTTGGTACATATATCTTCTAGATCGGGTTGGTTCAAGTCCTCCTTCAGTATCTTGTTTGATAGGTCGAATGGAGCTCCTATACTTGTCCGAAGGCAGATTCTCATAAATGCGTTTATCCTATTTTTGTCTGTGGTTGTAATTTATTTGCACCAAACTGGGAGTGCGTATGTTACTATCGGAAGGATACAACTTCTGTATAGAGTAAACCTTTTTGTTTTGTAGTCAATTTGCTTCTATAGTTGAACAGGCTTGATAATGTTATTTTTGCGATTTTTGCTTTCTTTATGATATTTTTGACATGCATGTTGAATTTCAACTTGGAGTCTAAGGTAATTCCAAGATATTTAACGCTGTCAGACCAGTTAATAGGGCTCTTGTTTACCTTTAGGATGGATTGTGGCTTGAATTTTTTATTGCCTAGTGGTGGAAAAATTATTGTCCGAGACTTTTTTGGGTTGATGTCTAATTTCCAATCATTGCACCATTTGTTTAAACTGTTTATGTAATTTTGGAGTTGTGTAGTTATTATTTCTATTGCTTTGGAATTTGCTAAAATTGCTGCGTCATCTGCGAAAAGTTTTGTTTGACATTTTGGATGTGGAGGGAAATCGTTGATGTAAATGTTGAATAGGTAGGATCCAAGGATAGAGCCTTGAGGGACTCCAATCTGGGTTGGTTTTGCCGTGGTTATATAATTCCCTTGCTTAATTGAAAAGGTCCTGTCCAAGAATTTGAAAAATCCCTTGGAAATTGATTTTTTGTTATTTTTGTTATCAAGCCATCATGCCATACTCTATCAAAGGCTTTGGTAAAGTCTAGAAAAACAGCACTTACTGCCTCCTTCTGGGACTTTCTTATTTGGATGTAGCCTATTACTGTGATTAGCTGGTGGGTTGTGGAGTGTCCTTTTCTGAATCCAAATTGTTGAGGAATGATAAAGTTAATAGGATCCATGTATGTCTGCAATCTGTGAAGAACAATCCTCTCGTATACCTTACCGATGGTAGAGAGAAGTCTGATTGGTCTGAGATCTTCAGGTGATTTGACAGGTGATTTTTTGGAATGGTTATGATAATGGCATGTTTCCATGTATTCGGGAAGTAGCACAGGTGTAATACAGCATTGAAGATCCCAGTGAGAAAAACTATCCATTTGATGGGGAGGTATTTAGTCATTTGCGGCGTAATATTGTCGTGGCCTGGGGCTTTGCGATTACCTAGGTTTTTAATCACTTCCTAGACTTCATTTGGCGTTGTCATTGATAGTATATTCTCTTGGGGATGTTGACAAGTGTTATCTGTTAGGTAAGACGGAACCTCATCCTCCACCTTGGAAAGGTGTTCGGAAAAATGCTCTGAAAGATCATTTCCAATTTCTTTGTCGGTCAGCAAGGTTTTTCCATTTGCATCTAAACTAGTGATTTTGTCAGTTTTTTTCCTAGTGGGTTTTGTTTTTTTCCAGAAGTCTAATGAGAAATTTTACCACAGCAGGCTTTAAATAGTTACTGTTATCAAGTGTGTACACAAGATAGCAGATAAGAAGAAGATAGTTTGCTGATAAACACAGAATATTATTCTTAGAATTAAAAGTTGAAAAAAAAAACACTTTTTTTTAATAATTAAAAGCATATCTATAAATATCATTTATATTTCCTCTTTCTTCCATTCTGTTAATTTTAGCACATTTCTTTTGAATGAAAAAGGCTTCTTTAAATTGTCTTAAAATAATTTTTCTCATAAATCTAGTATCTTAGTTTCTTTTAGGTTGAAATTATTATTCCCTGTGATTTTCTATGTTCTACAAGTGCAGAATTCTCAATTTTATCCCATTTCAGAGCATATTCATGGTTTTTCATTCTTTCTTTTAAAGTTCTGGATGTTTGTCCTACATAGCATTGGTCACATTTTTCACATTTCACTTCATAAATTAAACCTGCTCTTTACCAAAAAGACATTGCATTGCAAATTGCAAAACAATTGCAGTAAGGACAGTAGAAATTGTTTATTTTCAAAAAGAATCATACGCGCCTATAATAGTTTTGAATTTTGATAACAGATTGCGCGCTAATGCATCATGATAAGTATTTGTCAAAAACTTTACCAAATTTTCGTCGAATTGTAACTGCCGATAGAACACTGCTTAATTAATAACGATTGTCCTAATTTTCTGATGATAATTCGAAATTCTTTGAAAGATTTGCTAACCTCTTTTTATAACTTTTAATTCGTCTTTAATCGGGGGATTATGCTTGCTTTAGGAGTCTGAAAAGTTTTGTTTACTGCAAAACTCGGTTAGGACACTTTTGGTTCTCAAAAGAAATATCTCGAGAATTTTAAAAACGAATAAAATAGTCTTTGACACAGACTACGTCAGTAGTTTAAACGGTTATTTATTGTAGTCTGTTAGATAAAATATTATAGAATGCTAACGGCTCAGTTAGCTTTTCACAGGTGTAGACATGTGGTGTACTTACAATAAAAGCAGTCGCCAACTTCTATCCACCATGATTATAATGGTCTATACCACATGTACTAGGGATAAGCAAAAAAAGGATTAATTTATTTTTGTGGTATTTATATTTGATGCCTTGGTCGCCATTGTTGCCACATTATGTTAAACATTAGTTTACACACGATGACATTACACTTTGGGAAAGTAACAATTATTACCTTATGTAAACATTATACAGTAATCCAGTCACAAAAAGCTTTTTTTTTCTAGATTTTTAAAAAATATATTAAAATATACAAGTATCAGAGTCATCAACAATCAATTCTGTCATCGTTCGCTTTTGTGAATGGAATAAATACCCAAATATGGCCATTTCTTATAAGCATCGGTGTTTCAATGGTAGAATGCTCGCCTGCCACGCCGGCGGCCCGGGTTCGATTAACTGAAAAACTACTGAACCAATTGGACAAAATTTTGCATGTCGCTTTTTATAAACCCGTATTGCTATTCTATGGCACTTCTACCATTTATTATTGATGTTATTTCAGTATAAAGGAAATTGCATTCGGGGGAATTCTCGGGCAAAGCCGGGTCATTCGTCTAGTATATTAAAGTTTGAGTCAAAAGGCGATCCATAAATTAAGATTATATAGAAGGGCGTACCTGGATCTGTAAAGAAAAGAAACAACTGTGAAATAAATTGACAAAGAGGGAGCAATCTCTCGAAATATTTTGAGAAAAAAATTGTTTGTTTTTTCTTTACAGATCCAGGTACGCCCTTTTATATAATCATAATATATTATAAGATTGTCCCAAAATCTAGAGATGTAGAGAAATTTAAAAAGAATAGAATAGTCGTTGACACTGATTACATCACCTAAACCGATCTTCTCTTGCTGTCAATTAGAGAAAAGGTTAAAGAATACTGATGATTCATCACTGCCAGAATTCAACAGTTAGTTTCCCAAATTCTGGTTTGATAGATTTCTAAGATAACGAAGAGAGAGAAAGTGGAATGTTGATCCTAAGACGTCTTTCTACGTCAACCAGTCACGGAATTCCTGTACTGAGTGACGGCGACCATCCAGCTGAGAAATTAATCTCTTCTTATCAAAAATGATAACTGTTGATCCGTGCAAATATTCTGCGTGAGGGAATGTTGGAAATCGCTCAACGCACAGAAGAAAAGTTCCTGTAAGAAATGGAATATCTTACAACATACCCCGATTCTGACAAACTTGTAAGTCATCTTCTTTCTTATCTCCACTCAATCATATTAAGGTATCAAGCTCACACACTTGTAACTGTAAATGTCGAACTGCTTTCTAAATGTGTAGACATGTGGTGCACCTTACAGTAAAAGCTGTCACTTATTACCCATCATGATGTATCATACCTTTATGTTTCTGCTTGTTAAATTATCCAGCATCTATTTAAATTAATACAAGGCAATAACACGTCATATATATATATATATATAAAATTAAATGATTTACGCACGAATGTTTCTTTTATATACCATTTAAACAATATATTTGAATAATGAGTTCTTTACAACTAAATCCATTGTAATAAAAAAAACTCATATCTCAAAATAACCTTATTAATATTGGTATAAATTTGAGCTGCATTAGCGCGCCATCTGTTATCAAAATTCGAAACTATTATAGACTCGTATGATTCTTTTTAAAAATAAATAATTTCTACTGCCCTTACTGAAATGGAAAAATTAATGGGAGGGCCTGGCTCATCAGTGGTGAACCTTCCCAGCGGTTTTGCCAGTTTAATCTACCATGCCGCTGTTATATTGCATTTTTCGGTTTTCCTTTTATGACAATACTGATGCTAAACTCTTGGAATGGGTATTTTAGATTAACTATGTAGATTAAAATTTCCATTGCAGTAAGGGCAGTAGAAATTGTTTAGTTTTTAAAAGATTCATACGCGTCTATAATAGTTTCTCATTTTCATAATAGATAGCGCTAATGCATCATAATATAAAAGACAATATACTGAGATAAATAAAGAGAAACTACGAGGAGTCTGTCCACGTCTGCTACCGCTGCTGTGGCTACGGCCACAACGCCGATAGGTGCGCCAAGGATACAGTCGCCTGCTTCCACTGCGCTTCTGGTGACCACCAAGGCCGAAGCTGTCCAACTCTCGCCAACCCGCGCACGGCCAAGTGCGCCAACTGCTCAGCCAAGGGCCTCTCTGCCGACCACGAGGCAAGATCAATGTCTTGCCCAACTGCCAGAGTTAGAGCTGCATAGTTCTAGTCCTCCCGCCTTCTTCCTGCCTCCTGACCTCCGCGGACCCAATCCGGCCTAACCTGCCTCTTCCCTCCCTGACGGTAACCCTGTCCATAGCCTCTCCAGCCTGGTCATAGTGGTTTTATATACTCCGCTTTACGCGGCCATTGGGGCTCAAAAATCAATTTGGGTAGCAGCTCCGTGAATAAATAAAGATAAAGATGTAAATAGAGAGATATTGAGATTGAAACTATTTTATTACAACGTACATATATAAGGTTATATAAGGTTAAATACAAAAATGATAATTAATAAGATAGAGGGAAGAGCTTACCCGTAAAAGAAACTTTCCCTCAATGAATTATCATTTATTTATAATTTTACTGAAGGTATTATAATATCAACATTTGTTTATATTGTCGCGGCAGAGAATACAAGTATTCTAAAAGTTTATAAGTTAAAAATAATTTATTAACAATCTCTATATATATAAAAGTCAATGTCTGTCTGTTTCGCGATAAACTCAAAAACTACTAAACCAATTGGTACCAAATTTTGCATGTCGCTTTTTATAAACCTGAGGAAAATTTCGGCTACATATTGATTAGTATTTTTGGCTATTTCTTTTTTTCATTTGAATAACTTTTTTTTTTACGCGGAGTAATCCGGAATGGAATGAATACCCAAATATGGCCATTTTTTATAAGCATCGGTGGTTCAGTGGTAGAATGCTCGCCTGCCACGCGGGCGGCCCGGGTTCGATTCCCGGCCGATGCATTTTTATTTTACAATTTTTAAAACTCATTTATATTATATATAATATGAATATATATTATTATATCAACTATATTAATTAAATCAAATACCTAAACACTAATATAATACAATTTTTGCCATCACACACACTTTTTTCCTGTAGTTTATGTGTTACTTCTGTATTGCTATTCTATGGCACTTCTAATATTTATTATTGATGTACTTTCAGTATGAAGGAAATTGCAATCTGGGGAATTCTCGGGCGAAGCCGGGTCATACGTCTAGTAATCTATAAAATGAAAAACGTGATAATAATTTTACAAGTGATAATCCACAAGCATGGTAAGGAGTAGTAACGTAGCCAAATGGTGGTGGTGATGTCTTGTCCATGGAGTAGATCAGATCGGTCCGTGCACCTTGATCACAATACTGGTCAACTGAGGTGGTGGTGGTGTCTTGTCCATGGAGTAGATCGGTCCATGCACCCTGTTCACAATACCGGCCAACTGAGGTGGTGGTGGTGTCTTGTCCGCGGAGCAGATCAGATCGGTCCATTCACCCTGATCACAATACTGGCCAACTGAGATGGTGGTGGTGTCTTGTCCATGGAGCAGATCAGATCGGTCCATGCACCCTGGACACAATACCGGCCAACTGAGGTGGTGGTGATGTCTTTTCCATGGAGTAGATCAGATCGGTCCGTGCACCCTGATCACAATACTGGTCAACTGAGGTGGTGGTGGTGTCTTGTCCATGGAGTAGATCAGTCCATGCACCCTGATCACAATACTGGCCAACTGAGGTGGTGGTGGTGTCTTGTCCACGGAGCAGATCAGATCCGTCCATGCACCCTGATCACAATACTGACCAACTGAGATGGTGGTGGTGTCTTGTCCATGGAGTAGATCAGATCGGTCCGTGCACCTTGATCACAATACTGGTCAACTGAGGTGGTGGTGAGGTCTTGTCCATGGAGTAGATCGGTCCGTGCACCTTGATCGCAATACTGGTCAACTGAGGTGGTGGTGGTGTCTTGTCCATGGAGTAGATCGGTCCATGCACCCTGATCACAATACTGACCAACTGAGATGGTGGTGGTGTCTTGTCCATGGAGTAGATCAGATCGGTCCGTGCACCTTGATCACAATACTGGTCAACTGAGGTGGTGGTGAGGTCTTGTCCATGGAGTAGATCGGTCCGTGCACCTTGATCGCAATACTGGTCAACTGAGGTGGTGGTGGTGTCTTGTCCATGGAGTAGATCGGTCCATGCACCCTGATCACAATACTGGCCAACTGTGGTGGTGGTGGTGTCTTGTCCACGGAGCAGATCAGATCCGTCCATGCACCCTGATCACAATACCGGCCAACTGAGGTGCCTTGTTCGTGTGGATGTCCTCTTCTGGATTGATGTCTGCCATAGAGAGGGCTGCAAGGATGGCCGGGTATATATGGTCCGGAGTGAGTTGGTTGTTGTGACAGTTATTGCAGTTTCTGTAGGATCTAGTAATTTATGGGTTTATCTTCATTCCTTTAAAATGTCCTGTTCTGATTCTTAAAATTCCGTGTTATTGAACTGGTTTCCAGTGCCTGTTTTCATTCTTCCTTCGCTAGGCCATCAGCCTGTTCATTGCCCTCTATTCCAACATGGGCTGGTATCTATTGCATGGTACATCTTTTGTCCATTGTGTCAAGTCGGCTCAGGATTTCATGTATTTGGTGGGTTAGGTCTATTTTTCCCTTCTCTATTGCCTGTCGGGATGATTTAGAGTCTGTTAAGACGTAGCTTTTATTTATGCTTATGAGGTGATACAGCAGCGTATTTACAATTAGAGAGGAGATAAAATGAATTGAATCTAGAAAAAAGAAGTGAGGACATATCGGTCACCGACGTAGAAGACGTAGACGTAGACGAAGACGTAGCTGAATATTTTAGTTGATAAACTACCAACAGAGTATTCACAATAATTATTCTGTGACAATATTTAAGGATTGTTACCTTTTCGAGGTTTTTATCACGTAACGTATACAATAATTCTACTGGCAATGTGTTTCTTTTCCATAATATCATCAAATATTATATCTACAGACCTTACTGCAATGATATAAGTTGTGCCTGCGGCTCCATCGACCTATCGTTGGCCCCCCGCTTCTGGTCCTGCAGCGCCGTTCACCCTGTCGTCCGAGAGGTGTTCTCCATCATCGGCCGGACCTGCAGTCCTGGATCTTTCCAGTTGATCTCGAGGACCACGCCAGATCGTGAAATACGTTGTGTCGCTGGAGACCTGCTGACGATCTTCCACCGAACTCTGCAGCGCTGGCAGAGACGCCATATTCATTGTAAATCGTGTATATAATGTATATATATATTTAATTATCTTTTTATAAATAGTGCAGACTGTGTACTTTTGCATGTATTGACAAGATGTCAATAAAACTATTTTAATTGCCAATATAAGTTGTGCGTTTTCTAATATATTCTAAATTCCTGTTATTTGAAGAACACAATAAACCATTTTAGTTTCAGCATTATTTAATAACTTATATCATTGCAGTAAGGTCTGTAGAGATGATATTTGATGATATTATTGAAAAGAAACACATTTCCAGTAAATTTATTTGTTACAAATATTATGGATAGATGACAATTGAATTTATAAATTAAGTTTACAACAATGTGTTGCTGTGGTTTATTCATTGATCTAAATTTGCGGGCTCTGTATAAAGATAGAATCAATATATTATTTTGATGCATTTAATAAACTATGCATTTTTTAAATTGGGAAACTCTCCTTTATAGAGAGGTGTCCTCTAGCGGGAGTGTCCTCTCATGGAAGTTGTTATACTGTATTGGTGAAGGAAACTGTCCTTTGTAGAGAGGTGTCCTCTCATGGATGTTGTTCTACTGTATTTGTGATAGAAACTGTCCTTTGTAGAGAAGTGACATCTCATGGAGGTTGTTCTACTGTTTTGGTGATGGAAACTGTCCTTTGTAGAGAGGTGTCCTCTCATGGAGATTGTTCTACTGTATTGGTGATGGAAACTGTCCTTTGTAGAGAAGTTTCCTCTCATGGAAGTTTTTCTACTGTATTGGTGATGGAAACTGCCATTTGTAGAGAGGTGTCCTCTCATGGAATTTTTTCTACTGTATTGATGTTGGAAGCTGTCCTTTGTAGAGAGGTGTCCTCTCATGTAGGTAGTTCTACTGTATTGGTGATGAAGGCTAAACTATGCATTTTTTAAATTGGGAATGGAGCCCCTCTTTTATCTATTTATTTTGCACACATAAATGCAATTTTTACATACTTCTATAAGATATTTATATGAGGTACCATTGTGGTTGCGTGGTGTAGTGGTTATCACGTTCGCTTTACACGCGAAAGGTCCTCGGTTCGGTTTTTTTTATATATTTTTTTTATCAGAGATTTTTTCAAAGTATATATTGGAGAATATATATGAGTTCTCTTTTTTTTTAATATATTCCCTAATATATAAATTTAAATATCTAAAATTCGTTACACAAGACTCACATCACTGGGAACAAACAACTCTATATTGTCTGATTGACAAGATATGGGAAGAGAGTGTATATATTGTAGCAAACAATCTCTTATATTTTATGTAGAGATGATTAATTTTATTTTTACCTATATTTTTTATATTTTGCTACTCTGGAAACTTCCCTAATTGCTCATCGTGTACCTTATAAATGTTGATTTAGTGCTTTCATTAAAGTAAATTGCTGTGTCATTCTGAAGTTTGTCTTTCCTAATTTTCTATGTTACAATATAAACATGATTGAACCGCACAACACAAATGGCAAATATATAGTAGAAACTAGTATCTTACAGAAATAATTATCAACATTTCTCTTTTAACGAAACAATCTAAATGAAGAAGATATGTAAGATGTAATCATAATTTTCGTCGACAATAAATGCTTTACATATCATAATATATACTCTTCAAGGAATAATAAAGCAAGCCTACAGACAACCCAAAGAGAGACGGGAATGTATAGTCCGGTCAATTAAGACACCAGCGGCATTCCAAGGGGAGACCACTGGGGTCCGTAGTTAACACCTCGGGACTTTTAAGACAGTTGGGGATTGTGTGCAACACGAACGGCCGCCCAGCTGTGCCGGTCCCCCCCCCCCCTCCCTCTCTCTCTGGTTGCCTAGGTTCCTCTTCCAAATTGTGGTGTGATTATTTCTCTTCCCACCTTATTATACCACATACATGTATCTAAAAGATACAAAAAAAAAATCTCACAGGAAAACCAAATCACGTTTCGATGGATCCCCTCTCACGTTAACATAGACGGCAACGGAATGGCTGACCAGTTGGCTAAAGAAGGCTGTTAGGGCCAGCCTGAAAACTCCCAACTCACCTATTCTGAAATTCCATCCACAAACAACAAATAACCTCTTTCTTGAAATCCACCCTAAACCACCCCTGGTACACCCCCATTCCTAACGAATCTTCTTTCCACACCCTTACTAGGGAAGAACAAACGGCGATTTCAAGATTACGAACAGGACATCTTAGAATGCTCACATTTAATGGAAAAATCCTAACATTCCCGAAATGCCCCAAATACGATTCCCAACCAGCCAGTCCTTAACATCAATTGAATTGTATCAAATCCTCCAAAAAAGACCTCTGGGAAAACCCCAGGTCTTTAATAGAAAAGCTGAGACAATGAAACCTAGTGGAGATCGTTTAAACGACTTGAGGAATAAGCAACAACAACAAAAGATACAAAACATGCGAATTATGGCAAAAGAAAATCTACATGTTTTATCTGTAATTTATACTTTCATATTCTTTGAGTGGAACTGTACAGTTTTCTAGTAGGTGGTGGTTAATGTGGGGAACAGTTATGGAGGGTGGCTTCAATATATTAGAGTCTGTTGTACTTGTGTAGATTTGTCAACTAGATAGCCATTTATCAAAAGTGGTGCAGTAGAACCTCCATGAGAGGACACTCGAGGTAGAGGATACCTCTCGACAAAGGACAGTTTTCATTTGCAAAATTACTATTTTTACTATTTAGCAACTCTCCGGTAAGAGGACACCTCTTTGTAAATGGAATTTGGCTCTGCAATTAGGTGTCCTTTACAGGGAGGTAGTTCTAGTGTATATTAAAATTGTGCAAAGAAGAGATATGCAATAGACACAAGGTTATAAGACCAAATCCAAATAAATAAATAGTGTATGACGTTTCGGTAACAGGTAACATTCATTACTTTTGTCTTAAGATGGTAACAACGCTGTTACCGAAACTATTTATTTATTTGGATTTGGTCTTATTACCTTGTGTTTATAATCTATAATCCAAATTGTGCCTTATCAGATATGCAATAGATGTGAATCTTCTGAATATGAATTAAATAATACAACAAGTTTCTGGAAATGTGTTTTTTATATTTATTGCAATCTCAAGTTTCCAGCCACTTACCGCCCTTCTACAGGAGTGCAAAAATGAACAATAATCAAATGTACGGTGTTTCATTATTGTTCAGTGTTGTACTTCTGTGGAAGGATGGTAAATGGCCGTAAGTTTGAGATTGCAATAAAAATGAAAAGTAACACATCTCCAGAAACCACTTGCATTATTTAAATAATAAAGAAGAGATATAAAAGTTAATGCTGTCGAGTTTCTTTATCAAAGATATATAAGCTTGGTGAGCTTTTATACAGAGGTGTTAGGTCAGCTTCACGTTCTGCAATATTTCCAGGGGTAGTGTTTCGTAGTCCACAAATAATTTTGGATGCTAAAGCACAATTTGGATTATAGATTAGAATTACAAGAAAAAAAAAGACCTAATCCAAATAAAATAATAGTGTGTGATGTTTCGGTGACAGCATTGTACAAATCATCAGAAAAAAGAATAAAAATATTTTATTCTTTTGCCAGAGGATGGTAACAACACTGTCACCGAAACATCACACACTATTAATTTATCTGGATTCGCTTTTATTTTCTTGTAGTTCTAATTTTCGATGCATTTTGTTGGATTATTTTCAATTTGTTTAAGTTGGTTTGGGAGGCTTGCATACAGATTGGAGAAGCATATTCTAATATGGATCAGTGATGTATAGGTGGTGATGTAATGACTTGAATGTTCAATAAACAATATAGAGCAACATTTTGCCACTTGAAAATAACTGATTTATTATGTTTTAGAATTGAGCTTTGATTTTTCAGCTACCAGAGAGAGGGTTTTAAACATTGAATCAACATTTTTCCTATGACTGCTGACAGAAGGACCTTTGGGAGTGGCCGCTGCTCATCTTCAAACAGCTTGAGGAGCATGGACTCATGGAATTCGTGTAATCTTTTTTTTTTATTTTCTTACCCCTAGTATACATGGTACAGGCCATGATAATCATGGTGGGTAGAGGTAGGCGACTGCTTTTACTGTAAGGGCACCACATGTCTACACATGTGAAAAGCTGTTTGACATTCGAGTAAACTTTATACAAGGGGATAAGAAACAACAACAACATATTGAAAATATTTTCTATAATGTAATAATTGAATTTAGAGAGAGTTTTTCGAATATTTTACAAATTCAGAAATTTATAATTATTTGGTTCTAACAGATGGGTTTTCAAGGTTTTGGCATCAGCAGTCTTTCCCAGAGATGTTCTAACTAAATGATGTACTAACTATGTAATAACTCCGCCTTTGCCGGTCCCAAGCCCGGTTGAAAAAGGAGGGGGGAGAGCAGTAACAAGCTCACTAAAAAACCTGGGCTCAGCTGGCCTGGCTGATAGTACCCTGTAAGGGCTCCTAATCCAGGGATACAGGATGAGCAGCGTTTGCTTTCCATGTTAGGAGCAGCTGCACATGGCGTCTGTTCCTAAAGTCAGAGGCGGCCATTTCTTATGGAGCTAAGTCGGCCTGCCACTGAGTAGTGCTCCCAGTCTTAATGACAAAGACAAACGCATTCTACTTCATGATGGTTGTCAAATCTCCCCCGGAGATTTTTGAAAAATGTTTATCCTTTTCTTGGCCCTGTCATTTATGTGTTTATTAAAAGTGAAAGATGGGTCTAAGAAGTTACCCCTAGGTATCTGGGGTTTGTTGTTGTTGCATTTTATCTCTCTGTGTCATTTAGTTTAATTTTTGGAACGAATGACTTATCATTGTTTTGAATGAACATTATCAGTCATTTATACATCTTAAATGAATTCCTATTGTCATGTTATTTTGACAAGGAGCCGTTCTATTAGGATAAATAAATGACAAATAATATAAAACTTGTTAAACACACGCAAACAGTCAAGAAATATTATACAGTAGAACCTCACTGTAAAGGACAACATCTAATTGTAGAGATAAAGTGTCCTTTAGGGAGAGGTGTCCTCTTACTGAAGAGCTGCTTAATAGTAAAAATGGTAATTTTGCAGATGAAAACTGTCCTTTATAGAGAGGTGTTCTCTAGTGGGAGTGTCCTTACATGGAGGTTCTACTGTATACAATAATAATTCTCACCAAACAGATACATGAATCAGCAGTGGGGAAAATTCAATTTAAAATGGCACAGATTAATTTCTTCAATCAGTGATGATAAGGTACAATTAGGATAATAGATTATAAACACAAGGTAATAAGACCAAATAAATAAATAGTGTGTGACTTTTCGGTAACACCGTTATCATCTTTGTTGGCATTCATTACTTTTGTCTGAAGATGGTAACACCACTGTTACACCGAAATGTCACACACTATTCATTTGGGTTTGGTCTTATTACATTGTGTTTTTTCTTTAATCAGTGATTATATTAAATCAATTATTCACAGACATGCACACACACATTTGCCCCCATAGATGAACAGCATCTTTCTGCATAGCGTTACATAGAGTACTGTTATCAGTACCTACCAATTTCTTTTCAAACCTTTTCCATCAAAAAAAGTCCAATGCGGAATTTGCTCCTGCTTCATGGCAGTCGAAAATAGACGGTTTTTATACCACCCCTGCTCAAACCTCAAATCATATTTTGACTTTCATATCTCTGCATAACTCATTTAAATAACTCAACCTGAGCATTATATATATAAGTTTGTCCCACGTGTTTAACTACAGTTAAACCTCTCTATACCGCCCCCTCTATATAGCTCCTCCCTCTCTATAGCGCCCGATTTTAAATTCATAGTACGATAAGATTTACATTAAAAGTGACCTGTCTATAGCACCCCCCCCCTATAGCACCCTATTTTGGTGAGTCCCAAGAGAGGGTGCTATAGACAGGGTTAACTGTTTTCTAAAATCCATTAATAAAAAGGCTGTCAAGTTTAATGGAATGGTTACATAACAATCTTTGTTCAAACAGGTAGTTGTTCTGGCTGCAGCTCAATAGTGGTAGAGTCATGGAAAATAGCAGACATACTTTATATAGAGCTCATTTGTAGTGACGTTTTAGAACATTTCTATCCACGTAAACTTATGTAAATGAATAAAAGTTAATTCAAATTTTTGTTTATTGCTTTTTGCTACGATCCCTTTTATATGGCTAGGATTTCTGGGGCGTATATATGTATCCAATTGTCCGCGTTGGTTTATGGGATTCTCGTCTCTATCATAGTGGACATCCAGTTAGTCAGGTGTCTCAGGACTCTTCTGATATTGGAAAGGTATTTCATTGCTTAGGGATGACTTTTCTATGAAGGTTGGCTGCTTTGTGCTTTTGTAGATGGTAGGCTGAGTTGGCCGAGTTTTGTCAGAGTCAGCAGCTTAGATGATATCGTGTCTGAGGATTGTAGAACAGCTGCTGCGTTATGTTGGGCAACATCACAGGGAGGAGGGCGCCGATTATTCTGCTGAGACTTCTTGTGATTTTAATGGTGTTGAACAGATAAAGTTTAATTTTCCGGTAATACTGATTATTGTGGGCATATGGGGCAAACTTTCTAGGGAAGGGTTACACAGGATAATTGCGGGTTGAAGTGAGTAGTTATTTTAACCATTTGAACAGCTCTTCCAATACTCGTCGCATTTGCTAGAGCAGAGTATAGAGAGGTGAAGTGAGAGATGAGTTCAATTTGATTCCAGGATTTTCTGGGTTGCAGATGATGCGAACGGCTTCAAGGCAATCGAGTCAAATACTTTACTTGTCCATGCATATTCTGGACAGCTCTGGTGGCATACAGGATGGCTGGGAACTCTGCTCGAAAGGAAGTGCAAGGATCATGCCGCTACAGAGGTTTTGTAGGATTGAAGGGCCTAGATCCATCCGTGTGTTAGGGCGAGTTTTCTGGTGATAATTTTAAGCCAAAAGATCCTCTTCTGAGGTAGATAGAGAACAATAGAGGCCCGGGGAATTTCTTGAAAGGAAATTGGATATTTTTAGTGGAAGGTATCCAGTAAGGAAGACAATTAGAATTGTGTCAATACAATGTGGTGATTTCCTCATGGAGACTTCATAGCCACTGCTAAGCCTTTTTGCCCAAACGTCAGAGAGGTGGAAAAGAGCTGGTGGATTATCAAATTGAGTGTTTAGCCCAGAGTAGAAGTTGAATGCGAACCATTTTTACTTATTTAATATTGCTCATAGAATTCCCATGCCCCTTTGGTGGACAAATATTTGTTCGATGTCAAATATTACATCTGGGATTTTGACACTGCATTGTCTATTACAATGAGATAGTTGAAGTCTTGGTACCTGGGTATCTTGATCTTTCGATGAGAGATGTATTTCAGGGACTTCCTCCAATTCTGCAAATTTTAGGATACGTTATTAATTAAAGCAGGTGCTATTTCAGATGAGTGTCCAGAGATATACTGGAGGGGTGACATCAGCCGTGTGATGTTTGAAGCACACATATACCACCACATAAGTATTGTCCATAACAGAATATCTCGCTGGGACAACTGAGCTAGACAACGAGGGTGACAAAGGTCATTAAGAACATAGTTTACTCTCTCAATGTTACCTGGAGTACTACATCGTTAGCTACCATCTGACCATTATGTTGGAACATCATTTTTATTGTCAATTTCAGATTATGGTGATTTTGAAGAGAGTTTGGTATTTTACTTGGTTCTTTATTTATAGTGCTCTGGAACCATTCCAATATAAATATCAGTATGTGTTTTTTAATATAGTTCAGTATGTTTTTGAAGCGGCCTTTTTTAATTGAATTTTGAAGAATTGGGGAAGGTTCTGCTCCTTCTCTTTATATTCTTTATATGTCTATATAATATATGATATCAATTTAGAAAATTTTGATTTATTTGGTTGGGCTTTTAATAGATTGCTAATATATTTTATAAATATTGAACTTTAAACGTAAGGTTACTCAAAGATACCCCATTTTGGACCCATTTCTGACACAGGATGTGGATTACATCTGGCTTCATAAGGTTATTAGAGAAATTACAATTCCAAGCTTTTTTAAAGTCGCACATGCAGTCAAAGAATTTGTGGCTACTTATGACCTTGAAAAATCAGGTGATAACTGGGCGATAGAGAGGCAAAATGTGGGAAAACGAAACAGAGAGTATGATATGAATTCCATTTTGGACATTTCGAAAATTAAGTTGGAAGATTCATATAATTTAGTATCAATGTTTGATACCACTGTTGGATTTGCTAATCAAAAGTAAAATATATTATACAATACGTTATTGTTATTATAGCCCAAAAATCAGAGGAAAGAAATAAAGGCCATTGGTAAAATGCCTTGTCGGCTGACGGTGTACTTGCTAAAGTCCTGGCTGTGACTGTCTGGCAGCGCATACGTAGTCAGGTGTTTACCCAACTCACGTTGACCGAGGTGTAGTGTGACACCCACACTACTTCCCTCCAGTAGGATTCCTAAAGATCCTATGGGGATGTTGATGTAACTTTTGGCCTACTACGTGAAGGTGTGGCATCTTTTGGGTTTTGTTTCTGGTCCTTTGTGGTTGAGAAGGGCATTAATTCTTCTGATTTTAAGGCGGGCAAAACACGGTCGATGGAAACCCAGAAAGATATTTTTCAAATTTTCTGCTTCAAATTTTAGGGCTTTGAGATAAATCTTGATCTGGATCGTCGTAAATGGCTGAGGGCGGCATTATTAGTTCTTGATGGAGGTAGACATGGAAAAAACATGTCTTCAGTAGTTCAGGCACATAAACATGCCGATCTTCTTGTGGGGTATTTGGTGCGGGTTTGGAAGAAAACATGGCGCGCTGAAACCTTTTAAATACTGTAGGAAAGCCTGCCGAGGTAAGATTCTCGGAACAAGTTCTGCGAAGGAACCTGGTAGTTGTCTTGCCAATATATTTTCTCAGTGAAGAATGAATTCCTAGGAGAACAGGGAAAGCTTGGTGAGCCAGGTTAAGGAGTCGTGACAAGAGCTATGAAAATCTCTTTTAAAATATGAGATTTTCGCTAGGTGCTCAAGTTACGATGTCGGAGTGCTACTTCATCATTAAAATTTTGAGAATTAGAAGATGGTTATGGAAGGCCATCTCCTAGGGCCTGCCAGGGTGACCTATATATAGGAATGCAGGTATCTAACCAAGTGTAAGAATGAGGGCCCCCTGGAACTTTAGACCCCATCAGTGATGCTGAAGATCCAAGTTGGCCCCAAAGCCATCGAAGGCGACTCTCCGACTCCAGGCCGGCGAGAGAACATCGGCGTAGTCTTCAAGAATTCACAGGAAGCCTTGCCCGCTCATGACAGATTCCGGAGTTGGTAAAAATTATGGTTTGCATCGTGCCTCAAATTGACAACCACATCCAGGTTTTGAAAGGAGACCAGGACAATAGATTTGATGAAATCTGGAGAATATCGTGGTCGTTCCACAAGTCTTACTGAGACTGCATCCGTCTCATATCAAAGTTGTAAACAGACACTTCCCTGAATGACCTATCCGCAGCCAACAAACAGCAAGACCTCCTTAAGGACAAGCAAAACGATCAGGAATTCCGGCACTGGGCCCATTAATTCACACAAGACCTCCAGCAACACCCCTGACATAAGCCAAAGACTGAGTCATCTCATCACCAAGAACGCACCAATTGGCCACCTTCTCCCAAATTACTTAAACGAAGAAAAGACCTCCAGCAACACCCCCGACATAACCAAAGACATCTTATCACCAAGAATTCACCAATTGACCACCTTCTCTCAAATTACATCAACCAAGAGAAGACCTCCAGCAACACCCCTTACATAACCAAAGACTGAGTCATCTCATCACCAAGAACACACCAATTGACCACCTTCTCCCAAATTACATCAACCAAGATAAGACCTCCAGCAACACCCCTGACATAACCAAAGACATCTCATCACCAAGAACACACCAATTGACCTCCTTCGCCCAAATTACATCAACCAAGAGAAGACCTCTAGCAATTCTCCTGACAAGACCAAAGACATCTCATCACCAAGAACACACCAATTGACCACCTTCTCCCAAATTACATCAACCAAGAGAAGACCTCCAGCAACACCCCTGACATAACCAAAGACATCTCATCACCAAGAACACACCAATTGACCACCTTCTCCCAAATTACATCAACCAAGAGAAGACCTCTAGCAATTCTTCTGACAAAACCAAAGACATCTCATCACCAAGAACACACCAATTGACCACCTTTTCCCAAATTACATCAGCAAAGAGAAGACCTCCAGCAACACCCCTGACATAACCAAAGACTGAGTCATCTCATCACCAAGAACGTACCAAATGACCACCTTCTCCCAAATTACATCAGCCAAGAGAAGACCTCTAGCAACACCCCTGACATAACCAAAGACTTAGTCATCTCATCACCAAGAAAACACCAATTGACCACCGTCTCTGCCTTAAAGCTTTCTACTCTCTCTCTCATGCCCTGTATCTCACATAACCAAGACAGCTCCACCAGCCTTGTTCTAGTAGAATTGCATCTACCCCAGCTGTTATTACAATACATTACCTCACTATATTTTATAAGAAATATAAACTATTTTAACGCATATATTTCTTTTTAAATAATTTTCTACTGCCCTTACTACAATAATAAAATAATGGGATTCCAATTATTTCATTATTGCAGTAAGGGCAGTAAAAAATTGTTTTATTCAAAAAGAAATATATGTGTCAAAATATTTCATATTTCCCAGTTGTTATGTTAGTGAATATATTTAAGGTCTGTGAAGGATGACTTTCTGAGATGGCTTGGAGTCTATTCTTATAGAGTGAGTTGAGGTCTCAACTCACCGAAATGAATAGACTCAAAGGAAATATTAAATAGCTGTCTCTGTAAAACTTAAACATTGAAAATAGAAAAACACACTCTCTCTCTCTCTAGGGTATATGCAATTCTACCAGAACCTAACCGCCTATATAAGTGTCTGACTACAACTTTGAGAAGAGAAGGTTGCAATGCTCACTAAGACTTGTGAAAACCTCCCACTTATTTCTCCAGATTCCATCTCTATGGTCCTGAAATCCTCAGTCATTAAGGACGCAGTCACCATAGAGGCATGTCAACAAACCATGCATCCTACCAACTCTAGATACCGTCTCGAACAGGGTCGGCCTCCCGTTCATCCCTAGAGTCCACACCAACGCTCCCCCACCTACCCGAAGCCAGAAAGCCACCAACAACGACGTTGGGGACCAACTTGAATATTCAACATCACTGACAGAGCTACAGCTCCAGGAAGCTCCCACTGTTACACCCGGCCTTGGTAGAAACCTGCATTCCCCTATTGAGGTCACCCTGACAGCTAGCCCACTCACAATCCTCACCAATATTGTTAATTTTACATTTTGAGATTCCACATTTTGCCTCTCCTCATTCGCATGTAAAAGAACAGTATATTTTCTCAATTATATCTCTGGTATTTTTGCCGTAGTTATGTGACAATTAATTGAACAAAAATTAATTTAGGAAAGTCCCTTATTTGACTTTGCTTACAGAACAGATGCTGAAAATACTTTTGTTTCAATCGAAAACATTTTAATCAAACGGCTATTTGATATGCATAAAACCGAGTTACAGATTTGAAAAAATATGAAAAAAGATTCATGAAAAGTTGATATAGACAGAAGAAATTAGAGTAGGTGCTTCTCCAATAATATGAAGTTAATTGATAGAATTTACAAGATTTTCATGTTCAAAGTTATTAAATATCTCTTATAACATAAAATATTAAGAAACCAGATGTAAACATTATTCCTGTGTTCTCTTCACAATGATAGATATTAGGTTCTTTAAAAAAATTAATTTTTAGGCTGCATTTCTATAAAATTTATAAACTATTGTAAAAAGATGCACCTAAATATTCTACTACATTGTTTTGTCTTCTTCAAACTCTATTCTCTGTAAATTTTATTTTATCTTTTTCTGAAGGCAAAAAGAAAGTCATTCAACAATTTAAAAAATGTCTGCAAAATGAAAAATCTAAAATATGATATTTGATTTTCTACGATCAAAAATTCTACAGTATCAAATAAAGATGCATATTCGTAGTTATTTCAATTTTAAATTTATCGAAAAATGTTGCTTTCGTTCCATGAAATGTGATGACATTTTTTCCTATATATCTCAAATTTTGAACCATGAAACAAATCTTTTGAGTGACCTTCCGTTTAAAAGCTCAATACTTATATATCAAATACATTTTAGGGAACAAGCTACTTTTTGTGCTCTTTCAGAATTTTGAAATTTCTTGTGAGGCCTCTGTTGAAATAAATTAATATTTTTAATCACAAATTAATCAAAGGTTTTAAATGCATACTAACAACGCAGTACTCCAGTTATTTACTCATACTTTATTCCATTGAGCTTTTTATTGATTGAAATGGTCGCTTGAATTTTGTAAATTTTCTCCAACACATCTACTGATGAGGCACAGCATTCACAAGCAGCTGGCTTGAATCCTCAGGCTATATTGAAACTCTTTAAACTATGTTGGATATAAGATGAATGCACACATTGTCAATTTTCTCTAGTTTTGAAATTTTACTGTCATAAATTTTGCTTTGTTAACATATTTTGCACGATTTTTTAAAGATTGATTTTTCCAAATGTTTTATGACCAATCCAAATATTGCCAAAATGCACCTAGGGATTATCTGAATGTAGCCGAGTTCATTTAGCTGGTAAACTACATTTTAGAAGATTGTTCTAGCCAAGTTAACTTTGTCACCAACGTTGTCCAACCCAATTCCCACCAGCGAGATACCCTAAGATTTACAATACTCACACAGCACACCTGGACTTGCCGAGTCCTGATATTTGGTATCATATATTTGATCTCAATGGATCTTGTTGGAATTACACCGCATAGTCCTTGGTCTTGGAGTTCCAGTTAAATGTAGATCATGGTCCAACATCTCGTCATTTGGTTTTATTCCAATTTCATAGGATTAGAGACTTGTGGTATCCAATCTTCAGATATCTACAACACATACAACAACTATGATAATCTTATGCTAAAACAAACTAATTATTTCTAAATAAAAACAAGAAAATATTATAATGGCAGCATTGCGACTACTTAAAGTTCAGCCTATTTATTTGAACCTGTGTTTCTTTGTTATTTACCTTATAGGCAACTGTTACATAAGTCAGTTGGTGGTGGCTCGAATTTCTAGATGTGTTACTTATTTTGCCACTTTAACTAATGTTGGGGGTTCTAATTATAAAGTATTGGTACTTTGTTCTGACAAATGCATCATTCATCAGCCTATATGGAGAGATTTTCTCGAGAGTTTCGAGAGTCATAGACAACTGAGCCATGTATTTGTTTCTATGGGGAGGTGGATCAGCAGTAGTTGGTACTTTGTTACTTCTTTAGATACTTTACCAAACATATGTATCTATAGATATAAAATGAAAGGATTTAAAAGCACGAATGTTTCTTTTATACATAATACAAACTTCTACTGCCCTTACTGCGATGAAAAAATAAATTTGGAGGGCTTGGCTCATCAGTGGTGAACCCTCCCAGCGGGTTCGCCAATTTAATCCACCATACCGCTTCTCGGAGCTCTAATACTGTATTGGACCTTTCTGCCTATATACGCAGCACTGAATGATGGAATCTCAGAAATGGTTTTCAAGACAAATATGGAGATAAGCTTTTAGGACAGTAAAATTACATTCAAATATTTGCATCGAGCAATGCTCTTCCGCAAACAATAAAGACATGGCCAGTTAGGCATAATTTACGCAAATCAATAACGCGCCATCTATATATATATATAAAATGAAAGGATTTAAAAGCACGAATGTTTCTTTTATACATAATACAAACTTCTACTGGCCTTACTGAGATGAAAAAATATATTGGGAGGGCTTGGCTCATCAGTGGTGAACCCTCCCAGCGGTTTCGCCAATTTAATCCACCAGACCGCTTCTCAGAGCTCTAATACTGTATTGGAGGATTCTGCTTATATACGCAGCACTGAAGGATGGAATCTCAGAAATGGAATTTAAGCTTTTAGGATAGTATAATTACATTTAAATATTTGCATCAAGCAATGCTCTTCCGCAATCGCAGCAACAACAGTAGAAGTTGATTTTATGTATAAAAGAAACATTTATGCCTTAATGTTTCATACACTTCATATACATAGTGTGATCAATAATTTCCAGGAATGTTAAATATCACTGGTCAACAATATATTTGCCCAAGAGAACCTGATGGTGTTTCTAGCGTCAATTTTCATGCTGAACTCAAAAATATAATCAGAAATTTTCCATCACCCATGGTTTTGGCGTGACAGCCTTTTTTGGTATTGGGATAAATATAGAAAAAAATGCAAAAAAATATTACGTAAGCATTTTTGCATAAACCTTATTACATCACAGTGGTTTATCAAAAATTATTTTTCTTTGTCCCAAAAGAAACAACATCTTATCTAAATTTAACTCTTTGTGCTGATTCCAAATACACCATTAGTTTTTTCTATCACGCAAGATTTTTGAGATACACCTAGTTGAAATTTGGAAATGTTTTTAATATATAGGCCTATATGAACGAAATATATTTATTTTATTGAAAAGTAATGACAGTGAATTTTCTTCTATACTTTGCTTGTGGTACATTCCTCTTGAGTGTCCAGCAGTAGTCAGCAAGCATACCGGGACTCCATTTACCTTGGTACCGCTTCTCCATGCTTGATATATCTTGATGAAACCTCTCTCCATTCTCATCGCTAACTGTACCAAAATTGTCTGGGAATGAATCTAGATATGAATGCAGGAAATGGATCTTGAGAGACATGTTACATCCCAGTGCCTTGTAGGAAGGCAACAGATCATTAACTATGTCTCGGTAATTTTTAACCTTGACACTTCCTAAGAAGTTCTTGCAAACGTTTCTAAAGGAATTCCATGCTGCTGCTTCAACTTCATTCAAACTATTTTCAAAATTTCCATCCTGCAGAAATTCTCGAATCTCGAAAATTCCTTCTTTAATTTTCGCATCACTTATGCTAGAACATTTTTATTTTAGGTAGGCAAATCCACTGGCATTTCGATCCATCGCCTTGACAAAGTTCTTCATTAATCGCAGTTTAATATGTAATGGTGGTAAGTAAATATTTTCTGAATCGATCAGGGGAGGATTTACAATATTTTTATGTCCTGGAGTAAAGATTTCACGGTTTAGCCAGCTTTTTTTAATGAAACACCCTTCCCTATCTCTGCTATCCCACTCACATAGAAAACAACAGAATTTTGTATATACAAGCTGTAATCCACGCAAAGGGGCAATGACTTTCAAATCGTTGCATATTTTCCAACCGTATCTTTCATATTCTATCTTTTTCAAAAGCAGTTTCATGTTTTCGTAAGTCTATTTCATGTTGAATGCATGTGCTATTGGCACTGATGGGAACTTATTTCCGTTGTGAAGGAGAAGAGCTTTCAAACTAATTTTTGAAGAATCAATGAATAAACGCCACTTTTCTGTATCATAGTCATGACCAAGCGCTTCCATTAAACTAACAACATCATTGCAATATATTAAATCATTCTATTGTGAAAAGAAGTATTGACATTCATTGATAAGGCACAATTTGGATTATAGATTATAAAACAAGGTAATAAGACCAAATCCAAATAAATAAATAGCGTGTGACGTTTCGGTATTTAGCAAATGAGGTTCAGATGAAGCACCTGCTTCAAAATTTGTGTCATCCGGCTGTTGCTCTCATCTATCAGAATTATCGTCACTAAATATTGCATTTTCAAGAGGCAGTGGCACAGGTAAAATATCACTATGAGGAACCGGTCTCATAGTAGAAGGCAAATATTCAACTGTATGTCTAGATGGAATACCTGTAGTCGTTGTCAAACAAAAATAACAGTCTGAAGAATAGTGTTTAGGTTCCCTCTATATCATTGGAACCGCAAAAAGCATATGACGTTCACCTTTAATCCACCCTGTAAGACGTCGAGCACAAATTTCACAACAATAATGAGGGGCCCAAGTCTTATCTTGGTCACCGACTTTACAGCCAAAATAAAGTTGATAGCACTTTTTGATGAGCGGTGTAAAGTTTCGCCTTTGAACTTTGAACGTTATTTCCCCACAAATGTAACAGAAAATATCAGGAATATTAATGCAACGCTTGGCATATTAACACAGTCTAGTGCACACGATTTAAAAAGCAAATCGATAGAGAAGAATAAACTGATCACTTCAAATTTATCTGTCACTTCTGATGCAAATCTATTAAACAAATCGTTGGTTCAATTTAAATATATATATTAAAACTGTTATTCAGCAAATAGCATTCCAGAGCTTGTCGTTATTTTTGAGTTGAAAGCAAAACAGATTGCATTATAAAATGAACATATTTAATTAAAATTCAATAATTTGTTATTTAATTAATATTTATGATTCTCAAAGAGCAAAATTTAATTATTAACAAATAAAATAAAGCTTTTGACTCCACATATCAACTCTTCTTGTCAAAAATAAAGCGCTAGCTAATGTAATGGTGTTTACTTAAAAAATGCCTACATAACATTTTCTGCACTATTACTGCATATACCAATTTGTAGAAAATGGTTACCCTGCACGAACTATGGGTGATGGAAAACTTCTGATTTCATTTTTGATTTCAGCACGAAAAGTCACATTAGAATCAACATCAGGTTTTCTCCGGCAAAAAAAAAAAAAGTTTTTTTTTGTAGACCTGTGTATTTAAAGAAATACAAAAGTATAAAAAAGTTTCATTTAAAATTTCTCAAAATGATCACCATCACTATCTATACACTTGTTCCAAATTTTTTTCTAGTTATCAAAACACATCTGAAAATCCTCATCTTTCAGGCTTTTCAAAATATTCTTCGTATTCTCCTTTATTTCAGGTATTGAGTCAAATCAATGTCCTTTTAAAACTTTTTTAATTTAAGGGTCAAAGAAAAAGTCGTTGGGAGCAAGGTCAGGAGAATAGGGTGGCTGGGGTAATAAATCAATTCCGTGTTTAGCCAAATAGAGTTGTGCAGTGACGGCCGTATGTGGCCGTGCGTTGTCATGATGCAAGTGCCAATTTTTCCGATGCCATTTTCGGGTCGTTTCTGACGCACAGCCTCCCTTAAACGTCACAATACATCAAGATAGTAATGTTGATTAATGGTCTGACCCTCGGGCACGAATTCATAGTGTACCAATCCCTTTACATCAAAGAAAGTGATAAGAAGACACTTAATCTTCGATTTGATCATCCTTGCTTTCTCTCGCTTGTTTGACCATCTTTATTACGTCCAGCGATGGCCCAGTATTTCAAAGTTAGTGTTTATTGGTATTACGTATTAGCTACATTTTTATGGGAGTTGATAAAGGAAGACAAAAGGACAACACCCTAGAATGTCTATTGGGTTCTCTTTTACTTCCGTCAATCTGCCGCGCTACACAGCGGTGGCCATCTGTACTATTTCCAGGCCCCTCTTGTATGTTTGCCGTGGTCTGTCATCCCAGCAGGCTGTCTCTCGGCTCCCACAAGTTCAAATTCATTGGTGCTTTGTTACTTCTTAAGGCACTTTACCAAACATTTGTATCTATGGAGCGAAAGTTCAAATATCTTGGTAATTTGTTGAGGTTGTGGCTCCGAAATCTTAGCATCTTGTTACAGCAATAGAGAACTGTACCATATATATGGCTGTCTGTATGGAATGTTGTCCAGATGTCTTGGTACTATGGAACTTGGTATTTAGACTTTCCTCAACTCTAGGTGGAGTATTATGGAATGAGAAACAAGATTGGCGGAAGTATATGCTCAGTGTTGTCCTTTCAATTAAAAATAAGATGGGGGAACTATGATATGAAAAAATATTTATTCGAAATGTTGCATTTCGGTTTACAGTTAAACCTGTCTTTAGCGCCCCATCTTGAGACTCACCAAAATAGGGTGCTATATAGAGGGGGTGCTATAGACAGGTCACTTTTAATGTAAATCAAATCGTACTACGTATTTAAAATCGGGCGTTATAGAGAGGGAGGCGCTATAGACAGGTTTAACTGTATATATAAATATTATATTTTTAATACAACCTTATATAATATCTCTAGACAAAATTCTAAAAATATATTTATAATATAATCTTGTGCCTTGTTTTTCCATTGTGTAAAATTTTGAGTTTTCGAAGCAAAATTTATTTTTGGTTTGAAATCCTTTTAAACAAACTCATTATTGTAAAAGAGCAGAAAAATGATACGTTGCACAAATCATTGCTATGACCATTTCTCAAACGATACAAATGCATTTTAATAAATAATAATTTGCCTCTTTCTTGAAGACACACATGGAGAAATTATAAACAATAAAGTGGCAAAAAGTAGAAACCTACAATATGAGATTTGTGGTTTTCCTTTTGAAATCACAACTTAGAAAGCCTAAGAGGGTAAAGTTGGCTAACGCTTTTGGTTGGGATCTTTTAAAGAATTCTATGTTGAGTATCATACTTTATAGAAAGGAATGGAATATTCTTCTGATTTTTCTTCATGATATAATATTGTGGTAATACAGAAGTCACTTAATCTTGTTCTTAAATTTCTTTTAAAGATATTCAACTGTGTCGAAAATTGAGTTGAGGAATGTTTTAATTGTGTCTTTACATTTAATAAAACCTCAAAAAAATTGACTAAAATGTACATAAGCATTATCTGATTACAGACAGATCTATTTTCATAGTCTTCTTCATTATCTCCACTCAATCATATTAGGGCATCAAGCTTGTAAAGTTTGTTAATGGTGTCTGTCGGGGATGAGTAGAGCACATCAATGGATGAGTCAATACAGTCAATAATATGTTTTGGAGTTGCAAGTTGAGAATTGCACTAAGTACATAGTGGGAAAACCTTGCAACCATTCTGGAAAGTCATTGTCCGTAGATGACCAGACTCAAAGTCTGACAATCAAAGACTGTTGTTCTCTTGGGAGGACAGAACCGGTGCTTGTCCCTCCTGCTCTGTACCAGTCATGTGCAGCATTAGTATTTGCATAGTTAAACGATTGCTTAGTTGATTGCTCTATTCAAGATAGGAATTACTTTGCCACCCACATTGTCCAATCAATTGTTCCAGTTTGATATCCTATAGATGAACAATACTCACACAGAACATGTGGCAAATGCTGATTCTCTGATCTTTGCCACCATATCTTGTGTCCATTGGTCCACCCCACGTCTACTTGGTCTCGGTGGAACATGTTGACTACATCAGGAGATTGTTCTTGGAACTCCCAGGAATTCCACTGTAGCAGGATATGGGGATGACATCACTGCAACATACAACAACTTGGTGTGACACTTATGTAAAGACCAATTACTTAGTTCAAAGGTAAAGATGAGAAACTAGTCTAATGGTAAACACAAGGTAAAAGGACCAAATCCAAATAAGTTAATAGTTGTGACGTTTCGGTAACAACGCTGTTACCAAGTGGATACTTTCATGTCTTGAATCATATTTTTCTATGAAAGTGTATAAGCTCATCAATTGGGCATATTTCCAGCTAGATTTAATCAGTAATCCACCTCCGAAACATTGAAAGAGAGCTTATTTTTCAAACTTTAGAGAATATTACCCCTGTTTTTTATTTATTCATTTTTCTGCTTATCCCTGTATATGATAATCATGGTGGGTAGAAGTAGTCGTCTGCTTTTACTGTAAGTGTACCACATGTCTACACATGTGAAAAGCAGTTCGAATTTGTAGTTACAAATGTGCCAGAACCCAGTTTGTTTACTTGCACTCGCTGGTAGGGTTGGACTTTTTCAATAAATCGGGGGCTATTGGAGCATTTTTTTATCAGAAAAAAGTGCCCAATATGGGAATCGAACCCTAAGTCGTAGCGGTCGAAAACCAACAATTTGGACCATCTTTTCCCCAACCCCCCCCCCCCCTAATTCCTCCTGTGCATTTGTAAAACTAAAAATATATTCATGCGCAATACAATTGCCTCAATATAATCAGAGAAAAAAGAAAGTATAAAAGGAATGGCAGTAATCAACCTAAAACCTCAGACACAGAAATATTTGTATACTTCTCTTCAAAAGAAACTGATAATCTTATCTAAATCATAATTATAATCAGCAAGAAGTCTAAATAGTTTGTTTTAGAAAATTCTAAAAGTAATCTAGATACATTTTGGAAAATGGTAATTTATTCTATCTCAACTCTTGGAAGGAATCTGAAAAATAAGAAATATTGGGTCGGTGCAAAAATAATTGCCGTTTTTTTGGCAGTAACTTTAAAATGCAATAACCTACTTCAAACAAGACTTTATTAATAAAATTAGAAACCATTGGCATCTATATATCCTTGCCAACAGGAAACTAGCTGTTTTATTTCATTTTGATAAAATTCTGTAGTTATAAAGACAATGAAATCATTAAATGCCGTTTCGGCATAGCTTTGATTTATAAAACATTTCCCTTCTATTAAGTTGGTAAAATGTCTGAAAAAGTGGTGGTCGGTAGGTGATAGGTCTGGTGAGTATAATATGTGATCTCCCCGCAGTGTCAATTATCTCTTTTCACCGATGATACTACTATAATAGAGCTCGTTCTACAGATCTTTTTAATTCCTGAATTCTTTATTATATTGAAATAGTCTGCAATTTGTGTGAGAGAAATCAATTTCTATTCACAGAAGTCCTGAGAAATTTATCTTTTCTCCACAAAATTATTTATAATTTTACACCCAGGAGAAATCTTTAAAACGACACCAAAATATTGCTTATTTAAGTTCGCTAATATACCAACATTAGCTTAAAAACAAGTCATTCATTCCTCTCATATTTATATTTAAAATAAACTGTTGACTTTATTTTGAATTTTTAATAAAACTGATACCAGGAAAATATTTTTTAAACATTATATTTATTGATTTACAAGAGAGAAAACAAAATATAAAAGGGAAACTAATATTAAAACAAAGGAATTTTTTTTCGGTTAGCGCCTATTTACCTGTGAGCTTACACCTACTCTGTGGTAACAATTAATTAGTATATAAGCAACAAAAACCTATATTTTAAATTCTGGAATCCCAAATAAATACAAATCTTCAACACTATTGAATAAATTTCCAAGACTATAATCAATATTCGAGACTATTATAGACGCGTATGATAAAAAAAAAAAAACAAATCTACTGCCCTTACTGCAATGGAAAAATTAACGGGAGGGCCTGGCACGTCTATAATAGTTTCGAATTTTGATAACAGATGGCGCACTAATGCATCTCCAAATGGTCTCCAATCTCTACAATATACAATAAACCTTGCAGTAAACCAATATATTCAATACGCTAAAAATAGATAAAATTTAAATTTTAACAATAATATAACAAATAATCTCTTTAGTTAATTGGCATACAAAGTATGATCAAGAAGTTCCCATACTGCCCTAATTGAAAAAAAAAAAAAAACGTAGAATGAAATAAAATAAAAAAAATGGCTATCAAAAATAGGAAAGAGTTTTAACACCAGATGCACTTGAATGTTTGCCTCGCATATATAGTATAGTATTAGAGTAGCAACAACGCGATTAAATTAAAATTAAGACGTTAAAATGGAATAATGTGCTTGATAGAATTATAATGATACAATTTTAATAAATAACATTTGTTAAAGCGATATTTATTGGCGATCTTTCACTCAGGGAGAAGCAGGGCAAATACATCATTTGGTTATTGCTCAGAATGATGGTTAGTGCTCTGAATGATGGTTAGTGCTCTGAGTGATGGTTAGTGCTCTGAATGATGGTTAGTGCTCTGAGTGATGGTTAGTGCTCTGAATGATGGTTAGTGCTCTGAATGATGGTTAATGCTCTGAATGATGGTTAGTGCTCTGAATGATGGTTAGAGGTCCGATTGATGGTTAGTGCTCTGAATGATGGTTAGTGCTCTGAATGATGGTTAGTGCTCTGAATGATGGTTAGTGCTCTGAATGATGGTTAGTGCTCTGAATGATGGTTAGTGCTCTGAATGATGGTTAGTGCTCTGAATGATGGTTAATGCTCTGAATGATGGTTAGTGCTCTGAATGATGGTTAGTGCTCTGAATGATGGTTAGTGCTCTGAGTGATGGTTAGTGCGCTGAGTGATGGTTAGTGCTCTGAATGATGGTTAGTGTTCTGAATGATGGTTAATGCTCTGAATGATGGTTAATGCTCTGAATGATGGTTAGAGGTCCGATTGATGGTTAGTGCTCTGAATGATGGTTAGTGCTCTGAATGATGGTTAATGCTCTGAATGATGGTTAGTGCTCTGAATGATGGTTAGTGCTCTGAATGATGGTTAGTGCTCTGAATGATGTTAGTGCTCTGAATGATGGTTAGTGCTCTGAATGATGGTTAGTGCTCTGAATGATGGTTAGTGCTCTGAAAGGTTCTAGAAAACAGATAATTAAACCTCGACTGTCACCTCGAGTTAAGTAATAAAGTATAGACTAATATAAAGCAATAATGCTAAATCTATATATACACGAAATGAAAGTATTCAAACACTAATTTTTCTTTTTCACACAAATCAAACTTCTACTGTTCTTACTGTGATGAAAAATTATATTGAGAGAGCTTGGCTCATCAGTGGTGAACCCTCCCAGCACAAATTTAATCTATCAGTTCACTGAGCTTAAATACTGTAGTGAACAAATCTGCTTATATACGCTGCCTCGAATCTCAGAAATATCATAATGAGTGTCTTCCCCGCCTTTATTTGAAACATATATATTTTGTTATTTGATATTGGTAGGTTAAATATTTTTCTCTATAGTGTGTATTATGTAAGCTTTCCCTATTTTAAATTAATTTATAAAATACTCAGTCTTTATGATTCTCCTGTAACCAGCTGCATTAACTGTTGTAACATTAAATATTCAACTTATTCCCTCACGTTTAAGATGCTATTATGTTCAGTTTCAGTTTCATTATATCTATATTTCAATTTATATACAAAATCGCAATGCCAATGCAATATTTAAACTCTTTATATATTGAACTCCTCTCTATATATTTTTTAGAATACCCGAGTAAAGGTTTGTTTAACGAATATCTCGATAAAGTGAACATTTTTTCCCGGTCCCTTGAAAAATACTCGATAAGTTGAATAAAATCAATATTAATTGGTTCCCTCGGTAATTGGAAGTTAAAGGAATAGTATCTTGCCTTGGAATTGTATCATTATTCTTGTATGGATTATTCTTGTATGGATGTACCCGGCTTCGCCCGGGTTTTACCCGAGTAAAGGTTTGTTTAACGAATCTCTCGATAAAGTGAACATTTTTCCCCGGTCCCTTGAAAAAATACTCGATAAGTAGAATAAAATCAATATTAATTGGTTCCCTCGGTAATTGGAAGTTAAAGGAATAGTATCTTGCCTTTGAATTGTATCATTATTCTTGTCTCAAATAAATTGCCGTGTCATCCTGAATTTTGTCTTTCCTAATTTTCTACATTACAAAATCATCGTATCATCATGATACTATTTAGAGCAGATTCTTGAATTATAACAGATAAATTAGAATAATTATCTTGATTATTTCTAGGCGAAAAGTTATTTCAAAAATTTTATTTGCTAGAAACCTTCCCAGTACTATACTAAATAACTTCCCAAAAGTTTCATGGCGATCCAATGAGTGGTTTGGTCAGGCATAAAGGACAAACAAACAGACATACATTCATTTTTATATATATATATATTAACAGTAATTAAACGTAACAGTAAGAAAATGTTGATTTTAAAATATTTTAATTTTAAAATATTTTAATTTTTTCATATTTTAAATATGTAAATAGAGTCTCTTAAGAAAGACCACCTAAAAACATGAATCAACTTGTTTCTCCTGTTGGTGGTCTCTCATTGAAGATTCTAATTGCTATTAAAGAATCTCTAATAGACCTTTAATAAGAGACTGCCTCTTGGAGAGACGGTGTAGCTACGAAATGGATATTCCCGGCTTCGCCCGGATTTTACCCGAGTAAAGGTTTGTCTAACGAATCTCTCGATAAAGTGAACATTTTTTCCCGGTCCCTTGAAAAATACTCGATAAGTTGAATAAAATCATTATTAATTGGTTCCCTCCGTAATTGGAAGTTAAAGGAATAGTATCTTGCCTTGGAATTTTATCATTATTCTTGTCTCAAATAAATTGCCGTGTCATCCTGAATTTTGTCTTTCCTAATTTTCTACATTACAAAATCATCGTATCATCATGATAATATTTAGAGCAGATTGTTGAATTATAACAGATAAATTAGAATATTTATCTTGATTATATCTAGGCGAAAAGTTATTTCAAAAATTTTATTTGCTAGAAACCTTCCCAGTACTATACTAAATAACTTCCCAAAGTTTCATGGCGATCCAATGAGTGGTTTGGTCAGGCATAAAGGACAAACAGACATACATTCATTTTTATATATATAGATAATAATACTAAATTTGATATTTAAAATTCGTATTTATTTACATATTTGAAAAAGGGAATGAAGTGAAATATACAACTCATATTTACAAATAATAATTTACATCTTAAAAATATAACTATATAAATACAATACATTCAAAAGTAGATTAATACAATATTTTCACATAAATAAACAAATATAATACTTTCACACACAGAAGTAGATAAATAAAATACTTTGAGAAATAAATAAATACAATTGTGTTTCCGAAATATAAAATTAAATATTTTTTCAGAAAAGACAAATATAATACTTTCAGAAATGTATATATACAAGTGTATTTCATAAAAATAATATATATATGCAATACTCTCAGAAAAAGATTATTATTTTTTCAGAAATAGATATTTATAAGTATTTCGGAAATATTTATAAACAACATTTTCAGAAAGAGATATGTACAATAATTTCACACATACAAATTGATTTTGTAAATATTGCGTAAATAAATATATATATACAATATTTTTAGAAATATACTAATACAATGCTTTAAAAAATGCATATTTACAAGTATTTCATAAATAGATATATAGAAGTGTTTCAGAGAAAATATGTAGAAATACTTTCAGAAATAAGTACAATACTTAAAAAAAAATAGACAAATACAATATACTATTTCATAAAGAGAGAGAGAGAGAGAGAGATTTACAATAATTTTACGCAATGCAAATTGATTTTTCAAATATTTTTCAAATATACAATATTTTCAGAAATATACAAATATAATCCTTTAAAAAAAGATCTATAAACAATTTTTTTTCATAAATATCAAAATACAATGCTTTTGAAAAAGGCATATATACAAAACTTTCAGAAAGAAATATATGCAATACTTTCACACACACAGCAAAAAATGTATATAAGCAAATTTTTAAAGATATATATATATATATATCCAATGCTTTCAGATATCGGCATATACACTCTTAGAAATTGACAATTATAATATACTTTACAAATAGATTTTAATCAAATTAATTTTAGAAATATGATCATATACAAGAGATAGAACAAAACTTTTAAAAATATAAATTTCAAAAATTAATAGAAGTTTCCAGGGTTTATATTAAGAAAATATGTTGATGTACAGGCTATATAAATATTTAATTGTATATATTGTTTGTGTTGTTTTTACTTTTATATATTTTACTATATATATTTATAGTTTCTTGCTAAACAACTTCGTGTGTATTGTATTATTATTTTGACTTCTTCATTAAAGTTTTATATTTTGTTTGTAATAGCTCTTATAATTGTTTCAAGAAAGTTATTTTCTTTATAACCAAGTATAAAATTATATGTTTTTTAAAATTCACACATTTATAGAATAAAGGTGATAATTTGACATCTCTGAGCTGATGTCAGATGTACTAGAATATCCCTTATTTGACATATTTGTTAAGTCATACAGTCAATTATACATATTGGGTTCTTCCGAAAATATCTTCTGCTTTCAAATGATCTTGTCTTTCTAAGATATATTAAAATTGTTCAAAAATCGTTCATTTGTATTTATTAGTCTTCATTTATATCAATTATTCATAGTTTCTATTTGAAATAAATATTCAAGTCATATTTGCTATAATATTTTCACAATTCCAGCATTGATTCCTGATAGGCATATATTTGATTTGCTTCATAATGGCGATCAACTAACCTGGCTTCTCAATGTTAGCATTCGAGAAATTGGCGGCTGAGTTGGTCAATAGGCCTTCTGCGATTGTTTGAAAAAAATGATAAATATATAAGAACTCTAATTGTTTACTGCTATGACACATCACCCCTCAATTCTATGTTCAGCTGACGTCTTTGGTTGAAATAAGGTGTATGAACATGTTAAATAAATTCTCTGGTCTTCTAAAATATTTGTTAAAATAAAACACACGCAAAAATTACTTTAAAAAAATTATAATTCGAATTTTCAAATATGTATGAAAACCATGTCCCAGCGTATATTAATCTATTTTGACTTTCTTTCTTTTAACATTTAAATTTTCTTCCTGTAGTGTGTCCATTAATAATTTGCGCCTTAGGATTGATGTAGTGCAAATATTTTACTCCGAGTGGTGTAATATAAATTATGACATTATTAAGGATATTGCTGATTTTTTTGCTCCATGGAATGGGGGGGAGGTGTAATTGCCCCGTTAGTCAGCCACATTTCAAAGTTCCCTGTTCACGGTTATGTAGCGGCTCGGGGTTCACGACACCGTACTACAGGGCAGTCCCTTACTTGTGCTGCTTCTCCCACCCGCCACGTAGGTGAGGTGTTGGATTTCTGGGCAAGAAAGGATATTGCTAAAATGTATATATAGAAGTCCAGGTGTGGAGAATACGTTGTGTGGAGTTTCCGAGATTTATCTCTCCTTTGGAATAATTTTTTATCAGTTTTTTTTTAAATAGAGAATGTAAAATTGTTCACATATTTATCATTTTATAAACTTATTGATTTATATACCTATTCATTTTGTATTTATGCATATACAATCTTATATGGACATTGTATTAAAGTTGTTTTGTGATGTGTCGATTTATTAAGTTCCTGCGATGGCCCAGAAAAGTATTTCAAAGTTAGTGTTTATAAGTGTTACATCGACAAAATCAACTCTTCAAAATTTAGATACTTAAACAAAATAAACAAGACAGAAGAGGAGCTTCTTAAATTTAATAATCGCGAGCTTTCGGACCGTGACGTCCTTCAACTGGCTATAGAATGAAAGTGTGAACGACTATATATAGAGCTAAAAGATACTAATTTACATATTGGAAATTAAAAGTATACAACTAAATTAACATATTGCAGAGATCAACCAAGATTGCATATTTACATGTGAATTAAAATATAACGGCATATACTATTGTGATTGTGAGGGATAAGAAGAAAGAAAGTAACTATGTATTTGATGTTGAAGGCATGATGACGGGAGAATTTGGATAAGGTACTATTTCAACAGAATATGGTATGAGTCAGGTATATCGATATGTCTGTTGATACTATTGCATTGTAATGATATCATGGCCTCCAGGATCAATCTTTGATATTTGCTATTGATGTTCTTATAATGGATGGTTGGATTGGATAAATCAAACGAGTGACCTGTATTTGAGATATGGGTTTATATTTGGGATGTTATGTTCTTATTGGTTATGTTCCTGCTGTGTTCATTCATTCTGATGGCCGCAGATCTACCCGTTTCCCCCACGTAAATGGCGGAGCATTGACGACATGGGACGGCATAGACCGCGCCTTCAGAATTACAATTGTTGGTGGGTTTGTTAGATCGGGTTATAGGGTTTCTGGTTATGGATGCGATGTTAGGGTTATTGTAGTAGAATGTATTGATGCCGTATGGTTTCAGTATTGAAGCTATAGCAACTGACTGTGGACTGTAGGGGAGAGTGCAGTGACCTTTGTTTGTTTGTGCCGGTTTTGTATAATTTGGGTTGTAAAAGTGTCTGTTGATGAATGAGATTGGGTAATTGGCTTTTGTCAAATGGGCTATTATCTTTGATTTCTCTATGTTTTGGAATATGTTAAGTGAACAATGTGTGAAGATCCGCTTGGTAAGGGTCATCACTAAGCTTATTTTATGGGTAATGGGGCAGTGGGACCTATAATGTGTGTAGTGTGGGGCTGAGTTGTTCTTATAGTAAACGGTAGTGTGCAAGAAGTTATTGGTACGGATTATTAAGATATCAAGGAAGGGAAGGACAAGAGAGGTTTCAGTTTCATATGTGAAAGAGATATCGGGATGAAATGAATTTAGGTCCTTAAGTATATGGCTAACCGAGTCTATTTTTGTGATGCAGAATATATCATCTATGTAGCGTTTCCAGAAGTATATGCTAGAGGATTGCTGTTGATTGATCCTTTCATCCAATGACACCATTACAATTTCTGCAACGATGGATGATAGTGGGCTGCCCATAGGGGAGCCCCTAATTTGTTTGTAATATTGATGATTAAATGTAAAGATGTTCATGTCCAAGCAAAGGGAGGTTAAATTAATAATGTAATCGGCTGTAATCGACACCCACACAGCCGATTACATTATTAATTTAACCTCCCTTTGCTTGGACATGAACATCTTTACATTTAATCATCAATATTACAAACAAATTAGGGGCTCCCCTATGGGCAGCCCACTATCATCCATCGTTGCAGAAATTGTAATGGTGTCATTGGATGAAAGGATCAATCAACAGCAATCCTCTAGCATATACTTCTGGAAACGCTACATAGATGATATATTCTGCATCACAAAAATAGACTCGGTTAGCCATATACTTAAGGACCTAAATTCATTTCATCCCGATATCTCTTTCACATATGAAACTGAAACCTATCTTGTCCTTCCCTTCCTTGATATCTTAATAATCCGTACCAATAACCTCTTGCACACTACCGTTTACTATAAGAACAACTCAGACCCACACTACACACATTATAGCTCCCACTGCCCTATTACCCATAAAATAAGCTTAGTGAAGACCCTTACCAAGCGGATCTTCACACATTGTTCACTTAACATATTCCAAAACATAGAGAAATCAAAGATAATAGCCCATTTGACAAAAGCCAATTACCCAATCTCATTCATCAACAGACACTTTTACAACCCAAATTATACAAAACCGGCACAAACAAAGGTCACTGCACTCTCCCCTACAGTCCAAAGTCAGTTGCTATAGCTTCAATACTGAAACCATACTGCATCAATACATTCTACTACAATAACCCTAACATCGCATCCATAACCAGAAACCCTATAACCCATCTAACAAACCCACCAACAATTGTAATTCTGAAGGCGCGGTCTATGCCGTCCCATGTCGTCAATGCTCCGCCATTTACGTGGGGGAAACGGGTAGATCTGCGGCCATCAGAATGAATGAACACAGCAGGAACATAACCAATAAGAACATAACATCCCAAATATAAACCCATATCTCAAATACAGGTCACTCGTTTGATTTATCCAATCCAACCATCCATTATAAGAACATCAATAGCAAATATCAAAGATTGATCCTGGAGGCCATGATATCATTACAATGCAATAGTATCAACAGACATATCGATATACCTGACTCATACCATATTCTGTTGAAATAGTACCTTATCCAAATCCTCCCGTCATCATGCCTTCAACATCAAATACATAGTTACTTTCTTTCTTCTTATCCCTCACAATCACAATAGTATATGCCGTTATATTTTAATTCACATGTAAATATGCAATCTTGGTTGATCTCTGCAATATGTTAATTTAGTTGTATACTTTTAATTTCCAATATGTAAATTAGTATCTTTTAGCTCTATATATAGTCGTTCACACTTTCATTCTATAGCCAGTTGAAGGACGTCACGGTCCGAAAGCTCGCGATTATTAAATTTAAGAAGCTCCTCTTCTGTCTTGTTTATTTTGTTTAAATAAGTGTTACATATTAGTTACATTTTTATAGGAAGTCGATACAGGAAGATAAAAGGACAACACCCTAGAATGTCCATTGAATTCTCTTTTACTTCCGCCGGTCTGCCGCGCCTCGCAGCGGTGGCCATCTGTACTAATTCCAGGCCCCACTTGTATGTTTGCTGATGGCGTGGTTTGTCATCCCAGCGGGCTGGAAGGATGTCTTTCGGCTTCCACAGTTTCAATCTAAATTTATATCTCTATCACGCGCATACAATCTATACATAAATTGGAAGGCGTTCAAATGACCAATTTCCAGTGAGATATTGTGAGTGATACTATCAAGATAGACCATCAAATCTTAGAAGCAAATGGGCTCTTTGACAGGTCCATAAGCCGGCACATAGTCCATCGATAGTCAAACACAGTTCATCCTTCATCTCTCATCCCCTACCTTCTAACCTTTTGGCTGAAGATCCCCGCAAAGAATGTTTTATCACTTCTTATATAATGTTTTAAACTTCAGCATAAACCCGTCCAATTAAATTTTCCTAGTTCTACGCTAAAAACCTCGACAATAGTTTGGATGCGTAGAGCTGTACAAAACTTAAGCAATAAAACACACGCCAGAAATTTGGTGGTAACAAAGGAGTATCGCGAACCTCAATTTCAATACTCAACTGACGTCTCATTCTTTTATGTACATTATTGTCGACAAACCATTGAACGACTTCGCAACATCGGGTGATAAATGAGGAAGTAAAATGTCAAATGCTGCTGTAATTTCATCAGCTGGTACAAAGATTAATGAAAAAAAAAAAGGCGAAGCATTGAATCGAGCATTAAATTCTCCTTGAGAGAGACGGAATGTTTGCTGATGGTGAAGACTCAGCTTGGCTCGATTTTGTCATGTGGATTTCCTGGATGGTTGCAGAACGTTCCACTGCCAATGTAGATCCTGCGGAATTGGGAGAGGCCGTAGGCTGGGAGGCGACAACACCGCTTCCCCAGGGTATTCTGAAGATGAAATAGACTACTCCTGTGAGTTCTCAAGGGGAAGATGGCTCGATGGTGTACCTGGCGGTGACATCTACTACACCTTACCCTGTAGGTGATGTAAGCGGGTGTGGACTCTCCAGCTGTACCCACAGACGACACGCATCGAGGGAGAATATGGTAGGGCGTTGGACCAGTTGTAGGGCGATATCTGCACCGCGCCACGAAAAGCAATTGCAACGCGGGTCGGCCCAGGGGATAGAGCAGGACACATCCACGGTGGGGAGTACACCGCTCAGCCAGTTTTTCAACAGGATGCTCCTGCAGCTGTGCCGAGCCAGTGCCCGGCGCGCGCTCTGGCTGGTTAGTAATGGCGTAGCTAATCCCCGCAGGACGATAGTCTCCGCCTCGTGCCCCACATGATGGATAAAAAAAAGTGGTACAGTAGTACCTCCATGAGAGGACATTCGCGCTAGAGGACACCTCTCTACAAAGGAGAGTTTTCATTTGCAAAATTACCATTTTTACTATTTAGCAACTCTCCGGTAAGAGGACATCTCTCTATAAATGACACTTTGGTTTTCATCTGTGTAACATAAAAATATTATTATGTTTATTGGTTTTTGACCATGATTATTAATGTTGTGATGTATAAAGGGATAGTGTAGAACAAACGCAGCGATGCTTGTAGTCAATAAAATATATTATTATTAGACGGTGGTAATATTACTGAATAAAGCCTCAACCGCTACATAACATGGTGGCAGCGGAAAAAGAAGAAAAGGCTTAAATATTTCGAAGCAAACGAAGTAAAAGAAAAGTTTATACCTCTAAAGTAAGTATTTTTTTTTTTTCAATTTTGAAAAAATAGATTATACAAATTTTGGAAAATGGATCATTTTAAACCTCCATCTCAATTTGAATTAACTACAAATAATGCAGAAGCATGGGAAACGTGGAATTTTAAATTTTTATTGTATTCGGACGCCATACAACTAGAAACTAAGCCAGTTAAACAGCAACGCGCCATTCTTTTACATAACATAGGTGATGACGCTTTAAATATATATAAAACTTTTGGCTTGCAAGAAACATTAACTTAACACTACAATTACTGAAATCCAGGAGAAGTTTGATAACCATTTCAAACCATTTAAAAATGTTATTTATAGAAGATATATCTTTTTTTCGGAAGTTCAAGAAAAAAATCAATCGTTTGATGACTTTGTCAAAAAAGTAAAAAATAAAGCTGTAGATTGTGATTTTGGAGATCTTACAGAATTATTAATTAGAGAGAGAATAGTTCTGGGAGTACTGGACAAAAATCTAACGGAAAGGTATCTTCAAGATCCTGATTTAACTTTATCAAAAGCAATAGCCCTAGGACGAGCTGCAGAATCATCCAGGACACAATTAAAGGAAATAAAGGAGGAAGTAACTGTGAATAAGCTATCTAGTTATAAAGTAACATCTAGTAATAGAAATACAGAGCATAAATTTGCAAAGAAAAATCATAAATTTTTCAAGGCTTGTGGAAAATGTGCCTCAAAACATAATTATGGTAATTGCCCAGCATACGGTAAACAATGCAATAAATGCAAAAAACCTAATCATTATGCAAAATGCTGTAAAAATAAAATAGTACATGACATAGCTGAAAATGATATATACATGCATGTACTTTCGGTTGATAATATATTAAAAGATGGCTGGTTCTATATACAATCTATATACAAGGGCACCCTATAAACTTTAAAATTGATACCGGTGCGGATGTTAATATATTACCATTAGCATCACTAAAATTTCTGCAAGGAAAATATGTGATCACACCAACAAATAAAAATATATTTACCTACACTAAAGAAAGAATACCAATAGTGGGTGAGGAAGAACTGGAATGCCAATTCCAAAGTAAAAAGAGTAACTCGAAATTTTTTGTGGTTAAATGTCAGACTATACCAATTTTGGGATTAAAAGATTGTTCTAGATTTGGATTTTAATCAAAAAAGTTAATTCCCTCCATCAATGCATAAATAATATCTCGTCTGAGGTTATTTTAAATAAATACAAAGATGTTTTTGAAGGAGTTGGACTTCTTAAAAATAAACAATCTATCCTTATTAAGGAGGATGCCATTCCCCAGGTATATACAGCAAGAAGACTCCCCTTGGCCTTGAGAGAGCCAGTTAGAGAGGAACTTGAAAAAATGAGTAAATTAGGTGTCATAAAGAAAATAAATAAACCTACTGAATGGAGTCATCCAATGGTAGTAGTTAAAAAACCGAATGGAGATGTACGGATATGCATTGATCCAAGAAAACTCAATTATTGGATAAAAAGAGAGAGATACATGATGCCTTCCCCAGAGGAAGTTCTAGCTTTAATTCAAAAGGTAAACATATATACCGTCCTTGATACAAAATATGCATTTTGGCAGATACCCTTAACTGATGAAGCATCACTATTAACCACAATGTCTACACCATATGGGAGATATTGTTACACAAGGATGCCGTATGGATTGAGTACCGCTCCTGAAATTTTCAAAGAATAATACATCAATTATATTTGGGTGTGCCAAATGTTGTTAACTATATGGACGATGTACTCATATATAGTGATAGTGAGACTGAGCATCTAAAAATACTAGAACAGGTATTGAAGATTGCCAGAGAAAATGGACTGAAATTTGATAAGACCAAAACGCAGCTAATGCAACCATCTGTGAGATACCTGGGACACATAGTTTCAACGGAAGGAATACGACCCTTGGAGTCTAAGGTAAAAGCTATACTGGATATGCCTAGACCACAAGACAAGAAAGCCCTTCAAAGATTCCTTGGCATGGTCAGGTATTTGGCTAAATTTTTGCCAAACCTTTCGGATAAGACAGCAAATATGAGACTGTTGCTGCGTAAAAATGAACCTTGGGTATGGAATGACCTAAGAGATAGGGATTACAGAGATCTCAAACTACAATTAACGAGTGCACCATGCTTAAGACACTTTGATCCCAAACTAGACATAGAAATTTCAACAGATGCGAGTTCAAACGGGTTAGGTGCAGTTTTACAGCAACAGGGTGTCCCTATAACTTATTCATCTACTGCCCTGTCTGCCGCACAAAAGAAATACTCTCAAATAGAGAAAGAACTCTTAGCAGTGTACTTTGGATGTAAAAGAAACCATTTGTACCTTTAGGGTAGAAAATTTACGGCTTTTACCGATCACAAACCACTGCTTACTATAATGAAAAAACCAATGGTAGATTTGTCACCAAGACTACAACGCTTAGTATTGCAACTACAGCATTATGACTTTGATCTTAAATATATACCTGGAAAAAAATTATATACAGCTGATACACTCTCAAGGAACTACATAGCTAATGATTTATTCATAACCCCAGAGATAGAAATATCTCAAAATAACCAAGTTCTTATGGTTACTTATTCTAATAACCGTCACCAAGATCTTGTTGAAGCAACTAATAACGACCCTCTACTGCAAGAGGTTAAAATTATATTGAAAATGGAATGCCAATCCATAAGAAAACTATGAATCCCCTCGTCAAGCCATTTTGTGATATAAAAGAAGAGCTATTCGAGTGGGAAGGTCTATTGTGCAAAGGCGTCAAATTAGTAATCCCCGAAAAGAGGAGAAATCACATATTCAGCCTACTTCACAAGGCTCATAGAGGAATTAACTCGACATTATCCTTGGCAAGAAGTACATTCTATTGGCCAGGAATGTGTTAAGAAGTGGAAGAATTTGTAAAGAAATGTCGAAAAGGTCAAAAATATTCTCGGAATAACACTAAAGAACCTTTTATACCTCATGAAACCGGCAATTATCCATTTAAAAAAATCGGAGTTGATTTAATTGAAATAGAAGGAAGGAAATTCTTAGGAATTGTAGATTATTACACCAAGTATCCGGAAATGTTTGAACTCAGGTCAACAAAAGCAGAAATGGTTATAGAGAAGCTCAAAGAAGTTTTCGCAAGATTTGGAGTCCCCGAGATCATGATGACTGACAATGGACCGCCCTTCCAATCCACAGAGATGATGGAGTTCGCCAAAGAATGGAATGTGACTCACACAACCTCGAGCCCAAGATTCCCACAGTCCAATGGCATGATAGAACGAACTATCCAGACTTTAAAGAGTACCATCATCAAATGTCAACAAAGTAAACAGGATATATATCAGGCACTACTACTTCTAAGAAACATTGAGCATAACTCATTGCCATCTCCAGCTGTCATGTTGTATGGGAGAAAGCAGAGACTCTTTTTGCCTATGAAGACAACACTGATGAACGAGAGCAGAATTTGCGAAGATTCCATCAGGAAACAGCATGGAGCTAACCAGAGCAGAATTAAGTTTTATTTTAATCGACACGCAAGGGATCTCCCTTCATTGGAGAACGGCCAGACTGTGTTGGTTAGAAATGAGAAGCAATGGTCCCCGGCTAAAATTATAGCCCCTGGAGTTCACCCCCGATCTTATCTTCTAGAGGACACCAAAGGATCAGTTCTTAGAAGAAATCGACGAGATCTACGTCCAGCTGATACCTTATCAGGACCTATGGAAAAGGAAAGTCCTCCAGAAAAGCAAGAACAACTTGACCCTCAACCATCTACATCTTCCCAGAGCGAGGAGACTTCAGCCACAACTAGAACCAGATGCGGAAGACTAGTTAAACCCCCAGTGAGGTTGAATCTTTAAGGAAAAGGGGAAGATAGGAGAAAAGGAAAGGAAAAAAAAAGACATGTAACATAAAAAGATTATTATGTTTATTGGTTTTTGACCATGATTATTAATGTTGTGATGTATAAAGGGATAGTGTAGAACAAGCGCAGCGATGCTTGTAGTCAATAAAATATATTACTATTAGACGGTGGTAATATTGCTGAATAAAGCCTCAACCGCTACATAACAAACTGTAATACAAACAGGGTGAAATAGGACAATGTGCGACTCCATTGATGCCATGAAATATCACATTAACCCGAAAATGATATCATTACAAGGTGGGGTTTGACAGCTGAAGCTCCATTGATAGAACAGTTCATCTGGGAGAAGGAAAAAGCTCATTGCTAACCAAGGACAGATAAAACTCATATAAAATGAAAAGACGTAAAAGCACGAATGTTTATTTTATACATAATACAAACTTCTACTGCCCTAACTGCGATGAAAAATATAATGGGAGGGCTTGGCTCATCAGTGGTGAACCCTTCCAGCGGTTTCGCCAATTTAATCCACCAGACCGCTTCTCAGAGCTCTAATACTGTATTGGACGATTCTGCTTATATACGCAGCACTAAAGGATGGAATCTCAGAAATGGTTTTCAAGAAAACTATGGACATAAGCTTATAGGACAGTAGAATTACATTCAAATATTTGCATCGAGCAATGCTCTTCCGCAAACAATAAAGACAAAGCCAGTTAGGCATAAATTAACACAAAGCAATAACGCGCCATTTATACATACACTGCGTGACATTGAAAATGGAACACCAAGAAATAGTGGCCAGAAAATTATGCAAATTTCAGGGTAGACGTGCCTAACCGAGTTATGCAAATGATGTAAAATGCGCAGCTCTCGTGCGCACATGGAGTAAGATATAAGGGAAGGAACTTGCAGAAAGGACAGTATTTGTGTCGTTATTTCTTCAAGAAAATCATTGTAGAAATTTTGTTCTTGTGTCAAAAGACACGTGTAATAACAGAGAATGCCAGGTCATCGTAAACGGAGGCAGTTCAAGCAGACAGACGCTTTTACGAGGGGCATGGTGATCAGACTGAAAAGGGCAGGTTGGTCCATACGTCAAATCGCAGCTGATACACACCTTGGTGCGTCCACGGTGCTCCGACTGTGGAGAAGATGGTTGGAACAAGAAAATGTGGCAATTTATAGGAATGTCGGTGCAACCAGAGTGACGTCAGCACGTGTGGATCGGTGTATCCTTCGACAAGCAGTGGCGGCCCCACAAGCCACTTGTACCGCCATCCTGCAACATGTGCAAGACACCCTAGATCATTCCATCTCGACCAGAACCATTTCCCGTCGATTGGTTGCTAATGGCTTGCACTCATGCCGTCCGCTAAGAAGACTGTCATTGACCCCACCGAATAGGCGCCAACGTTTGGAATGGTGCCGGGCTAGATCGACGTGGATGACGGAATGGCACAGGGTCGTGTTCTCAGACGAGTCGCGTTTCTGCTTGTCCAGTGATAGTCGCCGTGTACGCGTGTGGCGTCGACGTGGAGAAAGGTCCAATCCGGCAGCAATTGTGGAACGCCCCACCGTGCGACAACGTGGAATCATGGTTTGGGGCGCAATCGCGTATGATTCCAGGTCACCTTTACTTCGTATTCAGGGCACTATGACGGCCCAACGATACGTTGATGATGTGCTGCGACCGGTGACACTCCCCTACCTTCAGGGGGTACCCAATGCCCTTTATCAGCAGGATAACGCCCGACCGCACACTGCTCGCATTAGCCAACAAGCTCTGCAAGATGTACAGATGCTTCCCTGGCCACCGTTCTCTCCTGATCTCTCACCAATCGAGCACGTCTGGGACATCATTGGACGCCGTTTGCATGCCTTGCCACAGCCGCGTTCAGAAGACGAACTGTGGCAAATGGTTGAGAGGGAATGGAGAGCCATTCCTCAGGACGCCATCCGTACTCTGATTTACTCTCTACCTAGACGCGTTGCTGCGTGCATCGCCGTCCGCGGTGGTCCTACTTGCTACTAAGCCGACGCCGTTCTCACTCTGTATTATGACTATCATTTTGAAATAAAGATCACTTATTGTTCGTCCCTGTCTCTCTCTGTCTGCCGAGTTTATCACTTTCTGACCACTATTTCTTGGTGTTCCATATCCAATGTCACGCAGTGTATAAAATGAAAAGACATAAAAGCACGAATGTTTCTTTTATACATAATACAAACCTCTACTGCCCTTACTGCGATGAAAAAATATAATGGGAAGGCTTGGCTCATCAGTGGTGAACCCTCCCAGCGGTTTCGCCAATTTAATCAACCAGACCGCTTCTCAGAGCTCTTATACTGTATTGGACGATTTTGCTTATATACGCAGCACTGAAGGATGGAATCTCAGAAATGGTTTTCAAGAAAAAACCTTGAAAAAAAACTTTTTAAATATATTTAAAAGCATATCAGTAAATATCATTGATATTTCCTCTTTCTTCCGTTCTGTTACGATAAGGCACAATTTGGATTATAATTTAGAACTACAAGGCAATAAGACCAAATCCAAATAAATAAATAGTGTGTAACGGTAACAGCGTTGTTGCCTTCATCAGACAAAAGACTAAATGAGAAAATATATCACAGCATGTTCTTAAATAGTTGATATTAAATTATCCCTAGTACACGTGGTAGAGGCCATGATAATCATAGTGGGTAGAAGTTGACGACTGCTTTTACTGTAAATGCACCACATGTCTACACATGTGAAAAGCAGTTCGACTTTGCACTTACAAATATGCCAGAGCCCCGTTTAGTTACTTGCACTCGCTGGTGAGGTTAGACTTTTGCAAGAATCGGGGGCCATTGGAGAATTTTCTTAAACAGAAAAAAAGTGCCCAATGCGGGAATCGAACCCGGGTCGTACCAATCAAAAACCAACGGTTTAGACCATCCTTCCACCAACCCCCCCCTAAGAGAAGGTAGTTTTCTAGGACAACCTAAAATATTATTCTTAAAATTAGAAGTGGGAAAAAAATCTTCATAATTTAATTATATTTTAGATATACAGTAGAACCTCCCTTTAGCGAACACCTCTCCACAAAGGACAGTTTTTATTTGCAAAATTACCATTTTTATAATTTAACAACACTCCGGTAAGAGGACACCTCTCCCTAAAGGACACTTTGGCTCTACAATTAGGTGTTGTCCTTTATAGGGAGGTTCTACTGTAATTAAAAGCATATTTTTAAATATCAATGATATTTCCTCTTGCCTCCATTCTGTTAATTGTAGCACATTTCTTTTTAATAAAAAAGGCTTCTTTAAATTGTTTTTTAAAGTAATTTTTCTCATAATCTAGTATCTGTATTTTTTATTTTTTTTTTGAAATTATATTATGCCCTGTGATTTTTCTATGTTCAACAAGTGCAGAATTCTCAATTTTATCTCATTTTAGAGCATACTCATAGTTTTTCATTCTTTCTTTTAAAGTTCTGGATGTTTGTCCTACATAGCATTGGTCACATTTTTCACATTTCACTTCGTAAATTAAACCAGCTCTTTTTGGTAATTGGGTGTTCTTATGGTTGTTGATGTATTGAGAAATAAGGTTACATCGTTTCCATGCAATTTTTAAATTTTCATACTTTTTGAATAAATTAGTAAAATTTCTCTCTTGTAAACTTCTGGGTTATAAATGGTAATGTGATGACTTTTTGGTTTTTGTACTTTAGATTTTGAATCAAAGTATTATATCAATATTTGGTTCTCATGTATTTCATTATTCTATCTTTCAATTTGATGGGAAAATCTTCATTGAATAGCTCTTTTTTTGATGTTTTCTATATTTATTTTAACAGCATCACTAATGAGTGTAAAAGTTCTATATATATAAGAGCTTTTACTAATCCTACTTTTTGGCTGAAATGGTGCTGTGAGCTATAATTCCAATAAGTTCCTGTATGTGTCGGTTTTTGTATATAGAGGTTGTAATATTGTTATTATTGTATGATAAGTTCATTTTCAGGAAATTTATTGATTTGTTAAACAGAAGGTAATAAGACCAAATCCAAATAAATAGTGTGTGACGTTTCAGTAACAGAGTTGTAACCATCTTCAGACAAAAGTATTGAATGAGAAATTTTACCACAGCATGTTTTAAATGGTTACTGTAATCAAGTGTGTGAACAAGATAGCAGATAAGAAGAAGATTGTTTTCTAAGAAACACAGAATATTATTCTTAGAATTAAAAGTGGAAAAAAACACTTTTTTTCTCATTCAGTACTTTTTTCTGAAGATGTAGACATGGCTGTTACCGAAACTTCACACACTATTTATTTATTTGGATTAGTTCTTATTACATTGTGTTTATAATCTATAATCCAAATTTTCATGATTAATTTGTTTTTATCTACTTTCATGGAGTAATTGATATCAGGGACATTGATTGTTGAAAGTATCCAATATTCGTTTCTCACTTCCCTGATTAATAATTAAAATGAAGTCATCCACATAGTAAATCATTTTATTTGCGATCGAACGTTGTGGCCCACTGTACGTATTACCTCCCAAACATGACGCCAGCCATCTTTGTCTTGAGCTCGATGTACCATCTCGGCGGGTGCCCAAGTATGCATCGCCCAGACATCTTTCCAATCAGTATGGTGTACTTCATTCCCCATATCATGTCATTCACATATCTTTTGATAAACTTCATTTGTAAGTGAATTTAGGGCTTTGATTTATAATTGACCTATAGCTACAAAAAAAACCTAAATCAAATAAATTAATAGCGTGTGCCCTTTCTCTAACAGCATTGTTACCATCATCAGACGAAGAATAAAAATGATTTATAAATAAATTCACCATTTTTATTCTTTTTTGTCTGATGATGATAACAATGATTTTACAGAAAGGTCACAAACTATTAATTTATTTGGATTAGGTCTTATTTTCTTGTAGCTATAATATATTGTCAAATAGCTCCATCCAGATGGGACAACTGTCAATCATCCCTGGACCCCGGGAGGGAGAAAGCTGATATGTAAATAAGGAAAACGGGACGGTGGCTAACGCCGTTCATTAGGATTAACTTTTAACTTGGGTAAGTTGTACAAAACTCTCTCTCCCTACAAATACCCCTTGTAATAAATTATTTATTCCCAAATTTGCCCTTGCTTTATTTATCTCTGCGACATATTTTGGTGGAGATGCTGGGTAAGTTAGGGAAGACAAACTGAAGATCGCCGAGAAGACCTTGAAGCCATGGGTACTGTGATCTACATTTTCGGAGACTGACTCCAGGATTCCACCGCCGTGCCAAAGCCGAGACTTCCCTCGAAGATGACGATGTTCCTATAGACGATACGACGACAAAGCCGCTCTTCATGCCGCAAGAAAAAGGACGCAAAGGTACTAGGGACAAAGTTCCAAGACTTCGATGGAATCCTTGGCAGAAGCACGTCAGATCCATGTCAGTATCTACAATAATTGCTAGCTGTGGGTCACAGCTCCTATAGGGAAGAAGCTATGTAACATAGTATTTATTAATTTTATTATTTTTTATTAACAGAGTGGTCATTTTTATTTTTATATCTTGCGACTCTGTAAATTTCCCTCGTGGCTTATCTTTTGTTTACCTTTCTTAGTTTGTCCTTCCCTGAAATAAATTTTGTTTCCTCCTGAAGTTTTTGTCTTCCCTAATTTTCCACGTGGCAATATAATCCAAATTGTGCTTTATCATAATTGACCTATAGTGATACATTTGGTGACGGTGTTTTGCCTACATTGAGTGTGTGTGTGCAGACAATAAGTCTGTCAGCAAATGCTTGGAGAACCTGGTGATCTCCAATGAAGCCAGCTCCCTGAAGTACGACTGGAGTGGATCCAGATGGTGGACAATGTGGTGATCTTCCCATCCACCTGTCAGAAGAAAGATGCGGAGATGTTGGTTGCGGTGCAGGCCAAGATGGATGGCAACAATTATGGTCCCATAATCATTAAATATATTTCAGTAGAACCTCCCTTTAGTGGACACCTCTCTATAAAGGACAGTTTTCATTCACAAAATTACCATTTTTACTATTTAGAAACTCTCCGGTAAGAGGACACCTCTCCCTAAAGGACACTTTGGCTCTGCAATTAAGAGTCCTTTACAGGGAGGTAGTTCTTCTGTATATAGAAATTGCGAAGAAGAGATATGCATTAGATGTGAATCTTCTGAATATGAATTAAATAATACAACAGGTTTCTGGAAATGTGCTTTATTTTTATTTTTATTGCAATCTCAAGCTTTTAGGCATTTACCGCCCTTCTACAGGAGTACAACAGTGAACAATAATCAAATGAACAGTGTTTCATTATTGTTCACTGTTGTACTCCTGTGGTAGGGTGGTAAAAAGCAGTCGTCTAATTCTACCCACCATGATAATCATGGCCTGTAATGGACCATATGTACTAGGGAAAGCAAAAAAAAAAAAAAGAAGGGTGGTAAATGGCCGAAAGCTTGAGATTGCAATAAAAAAAAAAGTAACACATCTCCAGAAACCACTTTAAATAATAAAGAAGAGATATAAAAGTTAATGGTGTCAAATTTCTTTATTGAAGATATATAGGCTCAGCGAGCTTTCAGACAATAACATCCTTCAACAGGCTGTAAGGTATTTGTATTATAGCCTGTTGAAGATGTTATTGTCTGAAAACTCACTAAGTTTATTTCTTCAATAAAGAAACTTGTCGACGTAAGCTTTTGTCTCTTCTCAGCAATGATAATCAGCTATTCCTCCTATTGTAATACAGTAGAACCTCCCTGTAAAGAACACCTAATTGCAGAGCCAAAGAAATACAGGTTGTTGTCTTCTCAGTAATGATAATCAGCTATTCCTCCTATTGTAATACAGTAGAACCTCCCTGTAAAGAATACCTAATTGCAGAGCCAAAGAAATGCAGTTTGCTGTCTGTCGGTTCATCCCACATTCCAGAATAGCTTCAGGATTTTGGTTCAGATACCAATGATAGAATGTTGACTCCTGTATTTTTGTCTGTATGTTTCTGTTTTGTAGGCATTTGTAAGTATCAAAATCAAGGTCGGAGTTAGACATTGCTGCTGATTTTGCAAATGTATCTGCTGTGTCATTGTCTTTCAGTCCTATGTGGGATGGGATCCACTGGAAGGTAATTTGTGTCTCCTGTGAAACTTGTCTTAGACATACATTTGAGAAATATAAGCTTGTCCAAATGTGAATTACTATTATAAAATCCATTAATAAAAAGGCTCTCAAGTTTAATGAAGTGGTTTCATAACAATCCTTGTTCAAACAGGTAGTTGTTCTGGCTGTGTCATGGAACATAGCATATATACTGTATATAAAGATCATTTGTAGTGATGTTTCAGAACATTTTTTTTTTTTTCAGTCCATGTAAAAACTTATGTAAGTGAATAAAAATAAATTCAAATTGTTTGTTTATTGCTTTTTTCCACGATCTCTTTGACATGGCTAGGACTTCTGTGGCATATATAAGTCTCCAATTGTCTGTGTTGGTCTATCGGATTATCGCCTCTATCATAGTGGACATCCAGTCAGTCAGGTGTCTCAGGACTCTTTGAAATCGGGAAGGTTTTTCATAGCTTAGGGATGACCTTTCTATAAATATTGGCTGCTTGATGCTTTTGTAGATGGTAGACTGAGTTGGCCGGATTTTGTCAGAGTCAGGAGCTTAGATGATATTGTGTCTGAGGATTGTAGAAGAGCTGCTGCGACATATTGGGTAACATCACAGAGAGAAGGGAGTCGATGATTCTGCTGAGGCTTCTTGTGAATTTAACAGCGTTGAACAGATGAGGTCTTATTTGTAGGTAATACTGATTGTTATAGGTATCATTGGGCATACATATTAGGGAAGGTTGACAAAGTATAATTGCAGGTTGAAGTGAGTAGCTATTTTGTTCATTTGAACAGCTCTTCCAATACTCATTGCATTTGTTACATTAGAGCATAGAGAGTTGAAGTGAGGGATCTGTTCGCTATGATTCCAGGATATTCTGGGTTGAAGATGATGCGAACGGCTTCAAGGCAATTGAGACAAATACATTTTCCGTGCATATTCTGGACAGCTCTGGTGGCATACAGGATGGCTCCGAACTCTGCTCGAAGGAGGTTCAAGGATCATGTCGTTTCAGTGGTTTTGTAGGATTGAAGGGCCGAGATCCATCCCTGCATCAGGGCGAGTTTTCTGGTGATCATTTTAAGCCAAAGGATCCTCTTCTGATGTAGATAGGGAACGGTAGTGGCCCAGGGAATCTCTTGAAAGGAAAGTATTTTAGAGCTTCCAGATAGGCCAGATGAGCTTTATTGGACATTTCTAGTGGAAGGCATCTGTTTTGTTTCTCTAAAGGGATCGGGCTACGATGGTGAACACTTCTTTATTTAAGAACGTAACTTTCCTAACTAACTGACAACATTCATTTGTCTCTATTTATAACCTAACTCGAGCGTCTATATGCAAAACCATATTTACATCTGAATATGTACAATTACATCACATCTCCCCTCTTAGAGATTAGATCTAGACCTCTCCAAAACGTCTGGGCGGACGAACTGTTCTTCCAGGAGATGTTGATGAATCGGTCACATCCGCAGCAGCATCCGAAGTGTGTGGGTTGGCCTCTGGGTAATTTACATATGGCTCCCCGTTAAGGTCCGTCAGCCAAACTCGATCATTTACTTCCAATGGAGGCAGTTCTCGTACTCCTGCGCCCTTAGGCTTCGCATCAGAATCCTTTAATCCGTCGCCCTTTGGCTTCGCTTCAGAATCCTCTAATCCGTCGCCCTTTGGCTTCGCTTCAGAATCCTTTACTCCTTTTCATCAATAGCATTCACAACACCTATTATAGAGGGAGCAGAACAAGCTTCCTTTGATTTGCCATAGTGATCCGAATTGTCACTCCGCACCTTCAAAGGAATCCCACAGGAACCACAATTACTCTTTTGTACAATTTCACTTTTGTACAATTTCACTTTTGTACAATTTTCACTTTTGTACAATTTCACTTTTGTACAATTTTACTTTTGTACAATTTTCACTTTTGTACAATTTTCACTTTTGTACAATTTCCACTTTTGTACAATTTTCACTTTTGTACAATTTTCACTTTTGTACAATTTTACTTTTGTACAATTTCCACTTTTGTACAATTTTCACTTTTGTACAATTTTCACTTTTGTACAATTTCCACTTTTGTACAATTTTCACTTTTGTACAATTTTCACTTTTGTACAATTTCACTTTTGTACAATTTTCACTTTTGTACAATTTTCACTTTTGTACAATTTTCACTTTTGTACAATTTTACTTTTGTACAATTTTCACTTTTGTACGATTTCACTTTTGTACAATTTTTACTTTTGTACAATTTTCACTTTTGTACAATTTTCACTTTTGTACGATTTCACTTTTGTACAATTTCCCTTTGTTCAGAATTCAAAGTTTCTTTGCATTCTTCATTTGGACACGTTATATGATCTTCAAGTTTCTCAGAAGAAAGATGTTCACTCACATGACCGATCCAGCAGGTCTTACATAGCCTGTGACATGGCAAACCAATTTCTTCCTTGTTTAACTTGCATTTTCTACAATATTTCGTATCCTTGTATCTCACCTTTCCTACTTCAATATTGAGTAATTCAAGAATTCCTTTTGAAACGTCATCAAAATTAAATCCTTCTGAGCTATATGCTGCATACAAATAGGATGCATACTTATTTGCATCATTTTTAGCCACCATTACAAATTTGCATACCTCCATATCAGAGATTTTGTAACAATTACTTAAACGGCCACGTCCTTTTAATTCAATTTTATCATACTTATCTTCCAAAATAGATCGAAAAGTAAATGGAATTTTAACCGTGCTTAATCCTAAACAGCTTTCTAAATAAGTTAGATCGAGCTCCACTTGGTTTTCCATTTCAATAATTTCAGGCATTTCTTCGATAGTTTCCTGATCTGTACAAGGCCTTAGTATAATATTAGAATAGTCTGGTGTATACACGTACTGCTTGTTAACTTGAATATTTCCATCAGATCCCTCGGCTAACTCCTTGCTAGAATTTTCAGCTTCCCTTTGAGCATCTGATTGAGGTGAATCTTGGATAAGATTTTCAGATTCGCTGGCCAGTTCTTTTTCGGAAACTGCTGGATTCTCAGACTCTGAAGCCAAGTCGGGCTCAATAGGATCTTCCCAAGTTTTTGATTCAGCTTTTATGCACGAGCCTTGTTTGTTCGATTCCTCTAAATGTCTTTTGGAGAGTTGTTGACTTTCTGCCGCCTTCTCAGAATCTTCCAGATTGACTGCCTTTTCTAAAGCTTCGGGTCTTAAGACTTCTTTCTTCAAGATTTCTGGCCATTCCATATATGCCGATGAACTGTACTTTCCATCGTCGCCTTCGGATTCCTTGAAGTCTTCTAAGCACAGAGAATCGATGGGCTTCCAACGGGATAATTTAGCCTTTTCACCGCTCTGTAGATAATCCTTTGTTGATGGATCCACAATTTCAACAGGTACAGCTTTCTCTTTGCTTCTTCTATTGAATTTCGCTCTTTCATAAATAACATTTTTTTCCTATGAAATAGTCCTGAAATTTGGACACCACTAGTTTATAGTCATTAATTTGCGCTTCACTTAAATTAAATAAGATCAAGATTTCTTCTGCTTTATCGCCCATTATGTAAATCAGAGCATTTACTTGCTCATTTTCACTTTTCTCTGAAAGTCCTGAAGCGATTCTGTATCTTTGAAATCTTTTGAACCATATCGGCCATTCATTAGGTTTGCCGAAATTGAATCCTTCTGGAGCAGCTACTTGTATATAATTAGCCATTTTTTTCATTTTCTTAAAAAAAAATTCTTATATTTCAACTTTATAATTTTGAAAATTGCTTTTACGCTTTTACCGCTTTTACGCTGCCACCATGTTTAGTTTCTTCAAGGAATCGGGCTACGATGGTGAACACTTCTTTATTTAAGAACGTAACTTTCCTGACTAACTGACAACATTAATTTGTCTCTATTTATAACCTAACTCGAGCGTCTATATGCAAAACCATATTTACATCTGAATATGTACAATTACATCACAGCATCAAGTAAGGAAGAATTAAAACATACTTTTAAAAAAAGAGTTTAATACAATAATTTCAGAAGTGCATATATACAATTATTGCAGAAATAGATACAAACCATACTTCTCTCTAAAAAAAAATACAATGATTTCAGACATAGGAAAATACAATACTTTCAAATATAGACTATTAAAATACTTTTAAAAATAGATAAATACAATAATTTCAGAAATATGAACAGATATATTAATACACTGGGAAAAGGGAACTACTTAGGATCCAATTTTAGGGTATATTATGGGATATATTTACATATGTCAGTAATATGTTGGTGTATATACCTGTATAAATATTCAATTGTTTATGTTGTTCACTTATATATATATATATTTATATATATAATTTACTATATTTATATCTTCTCGAGTTGGATATTATCGTGTTGTTTGATTATTCTGACTTCTTCGAAAAATTCTCTCTCTCTCTCTTGTTATAATTTTTTATTGAAAATCTATTTTTAGAATCGATTATAAAAAGTGGCCATATTTACATAATTATGTAATCATTAATTCAAAGTTGCAACATTTCCAGAATAAAATTAATCATTTGACATCTCTCGTTTGCACTAAAATGTTCACAGATTAAAATTTTGTTATTTATCATGACATCTATTTTAACTTTGAAATTTTCCAAAAATATATTTTGTCTTCATTTATATAAATTATTCAGATCTAATTTTGTTATCTGAAGTAGGGGTTTAAGTCTGAATTTTCTATAAAATTTTTATAATTTGAGTTTAGAGATTTCTGATTATAAAATATACTTGAAAGGTGATTTACTTGACGATTAGCTAACCTGGTTTCTGATTTTCACTCCATGAACCCGGGTTGCCTCTAGTTTCTCTTGTTAACTTGGTTTCATAATTTCAGCTATTGAGAAAACGACCGTTGAGTTAGTTGATAGGTATTCTACAATTGTTTGAAAATATACATTGATAGTTTCTATTGGAGCTCTAATTGTTTACTGCTGTGACACAACATTCTACGCCCCAGCTGACATCATTGGTTGGAACGTGTGGAAACATATTTGTCTTAAATAAATATTCAGATTTTCTAAGGTACTTGTACAAATTACAAAAATAATCACTTTAAAAAGAAGGCCACAATTTTAATCCAAATAGATGAAAAAAAAAACACTATGCCCTATCGTATATTGCAACTATTTTGAATTATTTTCCTAGAGTATCAATTTCCTCATAGGTAAATTTCCATTAATAAATTTTTCCTTGGTATTAGTGTAGTGTCAAATTGTTGATATTTAATTTGTATGTTGTTACTTTGTATGTATTCCCATTCTATGTACTATAAATCGACATTTTAACCCTAAACATACTATTTTCTGGTGCTACCAAGAACTATCAGCGTTTGGAGGAATTTTTTCAGTTTATTTAATATTAAGGAATGGAATTTCTCCCTATAAATAATAGAAAATTTTCGAAAAATTTCGTAGTGTCACTTATTCATACTGCAATGTGTTTCATAAAATTTTTCACTAATTTCTAAAAAATAATAGTGCTCGCGATCATGTTTAATAATTAAATTGAGAGTTGAAAGTTCCTTATACACGTTTCCTCAATATTTTCTTTCACCAATCTGGCTGAAATTTTTAAAAGTTATAAAGTTAAAAAGGTACATTTGTCACATTTTTAACAAAGGAAAATCAAATTTACCAAATACGGAACTAATTTAATTTTATTTTTAGTCTGAAATGTTGTTAATATTGTGGAATCATAATTGGTGGGCAGAAACAAGATTTTATTCCATCAAACAATCAATCGAACAGAACATGGGCGAAGCCAGGTCATATATATTGTGTAGATGATTGTGAAGAGTACAAAATAATTTGGCATTCTACATGAATTATGAACTCATACTCTAGGTTGAGGTTTCAGAATTTTCAGTAGAAATTACAAAGTCGAGGAGTTAGCTGGGAATGAACCATACTACTTTCTTACCCAGTGATGAGCCATACCACTACTCAGAAGTTGCATATTGGATATTTGAAAATTAAACAAGGGCTGAAGATTTCGAAGACATCACTATGTAAACCTTCCATCTATCTTCCTGTATATTTTAAATGGAGCATTTCTTTTATGAATAAATTACATTCCTTCTGACTAGAAATTTATTTAAATCGTTAATACTTTAACAAATAATATTTTGATGGTGAAGAAAACAGCTTGATTGGAAGTAATAGTGATAAACAATAATATCAACAATAAACATTTCTTCATATGTAAAAAGAGAATAGAGAAGGCTGGCAAAAAGAGGGAGAAAAAGTAAATTCTAACAGGAGACCTATTGAGACGGCTAAACAGAGAAGCAGATCAAGGCAGTAGAAGGAAACGAAACATCGCGGTACCGACCTTCCCCTTCACGGTGGTAAGGGAAGAAGAAGTGATTTTTCTATGGCATAATCATATGATTTTTTTCAAAAGAGCTTCTCATTCTCAAAGTAACTAGGCAAGCACAGACTTTTTTAAATACATGTATTCAATAATATACACTCATAGACAAAAGGAAGTTTCATATTATAGGCATAAACCACTCCTCATTTGCTTATATAAGGGTAGATCTACCTTACATATAAATTCGAACGCTCTCCTTAAAAAGAAATTTACGTATAATCGAGTGATTAGGGTTGAACACGTATCGCACTCGAAAAAAAGTAAAATGTGCAGGCATTTGATGCACTTATAGTGATTATTGTATTCCTACTTGATATTTTACCAAGGATAAAACAATCAATGGCTACAAGGCTGGATGACATATCACGAGGAAGAACGATCGGGAGGATGGGGCAGCCACAACGGGAAGTCATCAAGTTGTTCAACGTGTCTGAAGCGGGATATCTCGTCTCTGGAGCCAATTCCAAACTACATGGACTTGTTGCCAGATGAAAGCTGGGGACCGCCACAAGCTGACAACCCCGAGTGACGACCTGGCTCTAACAGTCTATGGTTCACGGAAGATGTCGGCCCGCCAACTCTCCCTGGAGCTTGCCACGGTCATTAGCAGAATTGTATCCTGGAAAACCGTCTCACGAAGGCTTGAAATGCAAGGTCTTTACGCTAGGAAGCCTGCAATATGCGTTCCTTTGACCCCACTCCAGAGGAAGCGCCGCCTTGCATGGTGCAGAGAACACATCAACTGTGACCATGACCATGGAGTCGGTTCTGTTCTCAGAAGAATCCAGGATCAGCCTGAATAATGATACCAAGGCTCCTTAATTTGGAGAGAAAGGAGAACGCACTACCACCCCTCAAACATCGTTCACGTTCTTACAAAAATTTTATCCCTAGTACACTTGGTACAGGGCATGATAATCATGGTGGGTAGAAGGCGACTGCTTTTACTGAAAGTGCACCACATGTCTACACATGTAAAAAGCAGTTCGACTTTGCCCTAAAAATGTGCCAAAGTCCCGTTTGGTTACTTGCACGGGGGCTATTGGAGCTTTTTTTTTTTAATCTGAAAAAAAAAAACAATTCCCAGAATGACTTTCATAAATTCAAAATATATTTTAGGTTCTTACAACATTGTTCTACTAACCATAAGATTATTTTGATTTCGTGAAAGCCATTCTATTCAAATAGACCCAAACTAGGTGTTGATAGTAAATATATATATATATATATATAAGTTGAATGTACACACACACACGACATTTATTCAAACATAAACAAACAACATATAAAGAAATACAATGTCACATAAATTGCCATAAATAAATAACCCTCAACACACACCAATATCTAAGTAAATTACCCGCGTACATTTCTGAGATAACTGTGCTGCTACCATAGGAACCCACAACTAAATAAATGCTACAATGTTTATTGTGATAACCCTGTGTTCTAATAACCATAGGAACCGGCGACTTAGTAGGGTGCCTTAAATAAATTACTTTTAACTTTTGGCTACTAATTATAAACATATTTTAGTTTTAAGAGAGCAATACTGGTTAAATAGAGCCGATCTATGTTTGAATAGTGAAAAGAAAAGATCAAAGTTACAAAAATACGACATTTATTCACTTCACAACAGCTAAAAAGTAAAATAAAAAAGGAATTTTGGCTTGGTTCCAATGATATGGTCTCCTCCAGGTACAAGGGAGGGACTTCAACTGGGGTCCATTTCGGGCCTCTATGACGGCGCCGGACCACCAGGTACAAGGAAGGGACTTAGGGGTCCATTTCGCGCCTCTATGATGGCGCCGGACCACCAGGTACAGGGAAGGGACTTTAGCAGGGGTCCAGGACGGGCCTCCTACGGCGACGTCGGACCAGAAAGAACAGTCGGAGACTGAACCAGGCCACCAGGGCCAGCTGCAGGCAGGTCAGGGCCATGTCGGGCCTCCAGAACATAAGGGCGAAGATGTCCTCCTCCACGGGACTCCTCGCTATGGCCTCAGGCCGTCGAATTATCGGGCGCATCTCTCCAACTCTCAGGAACACGAGCAGAACAACTCCAATCAGGACAGCCATGGTCGTTTCTATATCTCAGGGCAGTGAGGAGTAACTTGTGAGAGTTTCTTTGTTGTTTCTAGGGAAACCAACTTTATAACAATGAAACGATTTCCTCAAATTTTATAGAGAATTTATTTCTCAGATTCTGAATAGTGTTATGATATTAATTTGAAAGAATATATTGAGATATATATTCGGGTCAAATATAAGAATTCCCTGTAAACATTGTATACTGGATTGAAATATTTTAGATAATTCTGATGAAGGAATTAGATAAAGTTTTCTTTCCCAAGATATACTTATACAAATATAACTTTTTTTGTTAATTCAACCCTTAGTTTAAAATTCGAGTGAGAGAACCTAAAAATCATTTGTATTTGAATTGTATTTAGAGAAATAAGAAATAAGACAAAGCGAATCTGTTATTTATTTTTTTTGCGAACACGCAAACACGCTTGTTCGGCGGTACATATACTAAAATTGGAACACTTTTTATCATATTATTCTAATAGATGAATAAAGGAATAACAATTTCTGATGTTATATTTTATTATATGTGTATAATATAACGTGTGTGATGGATATATTAAAGCTTAAAGTCCTATATTGGTTAATAACTCACTAGAATATATTATTATTATTACATACAGTAAAACCTCCATGAGATAACGCTCCCGCTTGTGGATGTTGTTAGTTTCTGTGCTGGGAGCATTGTATGTTTTCCCACGTGCCGCGGCGGAGCGTGACCGGGCCTGCGCAGGTACGGGGAGAGATTTTTTTTTTTTTAACTTTGTATGGATGGACATTAAAACATGGTGGCAGCGGTGACTGGATAAAATACGAACCCGATATTGCAAAATATCGATTTTTGTGTAACTTGGAAGATAATACAACATGGCTCAGATTCAACCTCCAGAAACTTTCGACTTCTCGACTCTCAACGAATGGCCCAAATGGAGAAAGAAATTCGAACAATACCTCGTGGTCAGTTGAATGAAGAAGAAAGAGGAGGCGGACAAGATCGATTTGTTCATGTACTTGATGGGTGACCGCGCAGATGGTATATCCAGGACCTTCAAGTTCGAAAAGGAGGAAGAGGCAAAGAAAATTGATTCCGTCCTCAAGGCGTTCGACAGCCACTTCTGTGTCAGAAAGTATATTATCTACGAACGTGCGAAATTTAATTCAAGAATCCAAGAGGATCGGGAGCCAGTGGACGAATTCATCACTTCATTGTAAAAATTGCTGATAGTTGCGAATTTGAGGGTCTACGTGAGCAGTTGATCCGTGACCGAATAGTGGTTGAAGTGAGGGGCAAAGCTTTATCTGAAAGAATGCAGTTGGACAGCGAACTGACTTTGGAAAAGGCGGTGAGAATGGTTCAACAGCAGGAAGCCGTTCGACAGCAGCAAGTCGACCTGCAGCGTCCCTCAACAAGCCAAAAGGTCAATCAGGTGAAGTTCAACTCGAAGAAACAATCACCGAAACAACAACAGCAGCCTTCGAGGAAGAAGGAGAAGACAGCCAAAACAAGATCACGATGTCCAAAATGCGGAGGTGTCACCCACAGGGAAGGACAGGCTTGCCGTGCTGAAGGACAAAGATGTAACCTATGTTCAAAAACTGGCCATTCTGCAAATTGCTTCCCAGATAAGCAGGCGAAGACTGCGGAAGTCAAAGCTGTTTCTGATTTTGATGAAGAAATTGGTTTTCTCCTGGAGGTCTCAGCTGTGGAGGATTCATCTAATCTCGATGATGATGAAGGCGAGTGCAGGAGGCGATGGGCAGCAGAAATCCAAGTGAACGGGAAACAGGTGAAGTTCAAGCTCGACTCCCAGGCGGATGTTACATGTGTTCCTCTATGTCTCTTCAAGAAGATAATGGGAGAGCAACGACTAGTGGAAAGTGATATCAACATTAGAGCTGCTGAATTTTCCGAACTTCAGACTGTGGGTATGTTTATATCTACGCTGCGAAATGGAAATTATGAAATCAAGGAGAAGATTTATGTCATTCGTCGTTTGAGTGAACCTCTTCTGAGTCGCCGGGCATGTGAGCTCTTGAACCTGGCGAGGCGGATTGAAGTGGTTGCGACGAGAATTAACCCGATCAAGAAATTCCCTGAAGTATTTGAAGGACTGGGACAGATTGGAAACCCATACGAAATCAAATTGAAACCTGGAGCGAAACCATATGCTGTGCATACTCCTCGACGGGTACCAATACCTTTGATGGAAAAACTCAAAACAAGATTGGAAGAGCTAGAGAAAGCGGGAATCATAGCACAAGTTAACGTTTAGACTTAATGGTGTCCACCGACTGTGATTGCTGGTAAACCGAATGACGACATACGACTCTGTGTGGATCTCTCAAGGCTGAATGAACATGTACAGCGCGAAGTGCATCCCATGCCAGTGGTGGAGCACATGCTAGGGCAACTGGGGGAAGCAAGATTCTTTTCGAAACTGGACGCGAACAGTGGCTTTCTCCAGATTCCATTGAGCCCGGACTGCCAGCATTTAACGACCTTCATCATTCCTTTTGGGAGATATAAATTCTGCAGGATGCCATTTGGAATCTCACTCGCCCCAGAGTATTTTCAGAAATTTATGTCAATAATCTTGCAAGGCATGGACGGTGTAATGTTTTACCTGGACGATATCCTGATATTTGCCTCCGACTCCAAGACTCACGATCGAATTCTTCGTTTAGTGCTCCGAAAACTGAAAGAGGCGAAAGTTACACTGAACAAGGCCAAGTGTGTCTTCGGCGTGCCAAGAATTTATTTTCTTGGGCGCATACTGGATGAAGACGGTATTCGACCAGATCCAGCGAAAATCGAAGCAGTGATGAAGATGCCTGCTCCGACCGATGTTCATGGCGTAAGAAGATTTCTTGGCATGGTGAACCATCTGGGACGCTTTGTGGAAAATTTATCTGAAATTGTGGCTCCATTGAACCAGTTGTCGGTGAAAGGTCAAGTCTTCGTTTGGGATTGCAGCCAGGAGCGAGCATTCCGAAAGTTGAAAGAATTGCTCTCGACTCAACCCATCTTGGCAGCATACGACGTCAGGAAACCAACTATGGTGTCATCCGACGCATCTTCATACAGCTTGGGAGCGGTACTGAAGCAAGAAGGTAAGAATGGAATCTGGCGACCTGTTGCTTATTCTTCTAGAACTATGACACCTACCGAAAAACGATATGCTCAGATCGAGAAAGAGGCTCTCGCAATTACATAGGCTTACGAACGTTTTCAAGATTTCCTGCTTGGAAAGCGTTTCCGAATTGAGACCGACCATAAGCCTCTCATTCCTCTATTTTCGACGAAAGAATTGAGTTCGCTAACCCCAAGACTGCAACGTTTCCGAATGCGTATGATGAGGTTTGGATTCGAAATAGTGCATATCCCTGGAAAGGAGCTGCTCGACGCCGATGCATTATCCAGACAACCACTTCTTACAACCGAGGGAGGTGAAAACGAACGGCCAACCTCAGCGCATATAAATGCAGTTCTCTCGTGTATAACCGACAAAGACGAGATGCTGACGAAGATTTTTGAAGCTCAACAAGAAGATACGACCCTGAAAGCAGTAGTCAACTACCTTGAGTAAGGCTGGCCAGATAAGAAGAAGATGGCACAGGCTCTGCTCTCTTATTGGCATGTCAAGGATGAACTCGGCGTTCAAAATGGACTACTGATGCGTAGCTGTCGTCTTGTTATTCCAGCAAGTATGAAACTGGAGATCCTAGATAAGTTGCACGCTGGGCACTTCGGGATTACAAAAACAAGACTTCGCGCACGGGAGACGGTATGGTGGCCTGGAATTTCGGAAGAGATCGCGGAAACGGTCAGAAAGTGCAGTGTCATATCCAGGAAGCCGTCTCAAAACATGAACCTTTGATACCAACCAACTTTCCTACACGACCGTGGCAAAAGATTGGAATGGATTTGTTCAAGTTCGAGAATAAGTGGTATCTAGTCGTCATTGACTATTATTCTCGCTTTCCTAAAATAATTCAGCTGGATCGGCTCACAGCCAATGTGGTGGTGCGTAGTTGCAAATCCATATTTGCCCGACATGGAATACCAGAAACTGTTGTAAGCGATAATTGGACGCAATTTGGAGCTGCTCGTGAATTTGCAAATTTCGCAAGGCAGTACGGATTCACACATGTCACTTCAAGTCCTCGATTCCCGCAGAGCAATGGGATGGCAGAATCAGGTGTGAAAATTGCTAAGTTGATCCTCAAGAAAATCAAGACCCATCACTTGGACTCCTGGAGTATCGATCGACCACTTTGGAGAACGGTTACAGCCCTGCTGAGCTTCTCATGGGACGTAAACTCCGAACGACCTTGCCAATTGCACCAGAGAATCTTAATGCAAGATTGGTGGACTCTCAGACCACGAAAAGAAAGGAGGGGAGAAGGAGAAAGGATATGAAATCCAGATATGATCGACGCTGCGGAGCTACGGACATGGAGGAGCTATCCGAAGGTGACACGGTTTGGATTACAGATATGCGATTCTGGGGGATTGTAAAGCAGAAAGCATTGACCCCAAGGTCATATATGGTTGATACTCCAGTTGGGACTGTACGTCGAAACAGGTTCAATCTGCGAAAAGGAGATACAGTGCAATATCCAGCCGACCCATCGACGCCGGAATTTTCGGGGGAGGAACTGGTTGAAAATGAAAAGACCCCAGTTGTGGATTATCCCTCTAACGACTCAGAAGACGGCCAGATAAGAACCCGGAGTGGACGAATTGCTAAACCCCTGGATTGTCTTCATTATTAATTATATTTTGCATTTAAAGTTTTTTTTTTTGCAATGTACAGTAATCCCTCGTTAAGACGAACTCAACGGGAGAACGAAATACCCTTTTCGTCTTAAAAGAATATATACCAAATTCGTATAAACCGAATTCGTATTAGACGAATTGAATTCGTGGTATCCGGGGGTTGTACTTGTGTACTACTGATGAATAAGAAAACTACATTTCGGAGGAATAACAAATAAATTTATTTGAAAACAATATTAATGAAAACATTTTATAATTTTAAGGAACAACAATTATGTATATGTATGTACATAAAGTATTTTATTTTAAAAGACAATATGTATAATATAATCACAATGTAAGGCAATAACATGAGAATATAAGTTTATTGAGTACATTGAACGACCCCAAGGGGATGGTTTCATGGAAAATGAGTCATCATAACAAACAAAGGACGAATGTTTACACAAAAGACAAAGAGAGCCAATACTTGATATCAACGGCGTTTTTGTTGTTTTAATAGTTTATTGTTTTACTTATAACTCGCCTTTAAAAACATATTAGAATTCATTTTAACCGATTGATTAGTTCTGCTGGGGACTAAATTTAATTCGTATTTCGTCATATAACCGAATATTTCGTCTTAACCGGCAAAATCTCTTTGGAAAGCATTGAGATTTAACGGGGGGGGGGGGGGGAAGAAACGGTTCGCGCAAACCGAGAGTTCGTATAATCCGAGTTCGTGATAACGAGGGATTACTGTATATATATTTCAAATCTTAAAAGGGGGATGTGCTGGGAACATTGTATGTTTTCCCACGTACCGCGGCGGATCGTGACCAGGCCTGCGCGGGGGGGGGCAGTTGTTTTTTAACTTTGTATGGATGGACATTAAAACAGTTTCCATCAAGTCAAGTTCGCCTTTTTGAACAAATGGTCAATATTCTCCATTTTGATCTGATATTTGGTCCATATAGTTTTATCAGCAGAGCTTGGTATCTTGCCTTCTTCTGTCTGTAGTCGTTGGCTAAATAAATTTGGCTTTACCGTCTTTTGGAGCAATTTCTCCTCCCAAGGACAACAGAGTGTCTTACTTCATCACAAGAATGAAGTCGAAAACTAATTTCGAATTTCTTTCAGTTCTATTTTGTGTTCGTCATCTCATTAGGATGTTACCAGACGATTGCGGATAATTCTATACAAAGGACAGTTTCCATCGCCAAAATTTCTATTTTAACCTATTATCTGCTCTCTGGTATGAACTCATTGTCTCTGCAACTAGATTTCCCTTAGAGAGAGGCTCTATTGTATAATTAAAAAGAGTTAAATGAAACTTTAAGAATGTCCACTCTCTTAAAGGACTAAGTTGCTTGATAGGTGTCAACAGAGCTGGTTGTGACAAAACTCTAATTGACTTAAAGGTTTTTGGTTTCAAAACGTCACACACACTGCTAGTGCTGTGGTTGTTATCGCACAAGAGATAACACATATCTATATATATAAAAGTCAATTTCTGTCTGTCTGTTTCGCGATAAACTCAAAAACTACTGAACCAATTGGTACCAAATTTTGCATGTCGCTTTTTATAAACCTGAGGAAAATTTTCGGCTGCATTTTGATTAGTATTTTTGGCTATTTCTTTTTTTCATTTGAAAAACTTTTTTTACGCGGACTAATCCGGAATGGAATGAATACCTAAATATGGCCTTTTTTTAAGCATCGGTGGTTCAGTGGTAGAATGCTCGCCTGCCACGCGGGAGGCCCGGGTTCGATTCCCGGCTGATGCATTTTTTTTAAACAATTTTTTAAAATCATTTATATTATATATAACTAGCGGATGTGTACCCGGCTTCGCCCGGGTTTTATCCGAGTGAAAGTTTGCCTAACGAATATTATTGATAATAATATTCGGGAACACACAGAATATTATGATAATAATGATAATTATATTCGTTACGTCATATATTTATATAATATAGCGGATGTACCCGGCTTCGCCCAGGTTTTTCTCGAGGGAATGTTTGTAGTCTAGTAATAAGAAAATATACTACACCTAAAAACTATCAGAGAAAAGAGAAACCACGGAAGGTGAACAGAAAAATGCTTACAATGTATGTATATGTTTACGATATTAAGTTAAATAAAAACAAAGATAAAATTTGCATATGTTGGTCACTATAAATTTGTATATTTGTTAGGCGAAATTAGAAACATGATAAAACAATATGAATATTTTTTAGATTGAGATTATTAGCTAGTATGTAAAAAAATTAACTCTGTTGAAATTTAATTTTGTATTTATATATAAATAAAATTAACTCTGTTGATTTTTTTTTGTATTTAATCGATAACAGCGAAGTTACGCATGTTAAAGTTAGGAAAAATATTTTGATGTTAAGCAAAACCTGCTCCATCTCGTTTTACATAAATGTTGAAAATTTGGTCGAAATTGATGCATTGTAACGAAAGGTTTTAGCGAACACCACTTATGAAATTTCCATTTTATTAATATAGATATAAATATATATTATTATATCGACTATATTAATTAAATCAAATACCTAAACACTAATATAATACAATTTTTGCCATCACACACACTTTTTTCCTGTAGTTTATGTGTTACTTCTGTATTGCTATTCTATGGCACTTCTAATATTTATTATTGATATACTTTTAGTATGAAGGAAATTGCACCCAACGGATTTCTCGGGCGAAGCCGGGTCATTCGCCTAGTATGTAATAAATAGAATGATAAAGCACGATTGTTTTTTAAAACAATTGAAAAAAATGTTCTCTAGTGTACTTAATGAAAAATATTGGGGAGGCTTAGCTCATAAGGAAGGAACCTTCCAGCGCTTTCGCCAATTTAGTTCACCAGGCCGCTTTTTAGAGTTATAATGCTGTATTGGACGATTAAATACCATAACAAAGATTTCGCTATTCAGTTATGAATATATATAAGCAGAATCGTCCAATATAATATTAGAGTTCTAAAAAGCGGTCTATTTCTAAGATTACTAAATAAAATTTTATTTTTGAATTATTTTTGATTTGAAAAAATTTCGGGAATCTGATGGAAGTAACTTATTCGAGGGAAATTTTTTTTTAAAACATCGGTAGAATTCTGGAGTCATCACAGAAAATGTAGTTTTTAGATCCCATGGCCTCAGCGATCTTAAGTTTGTCATTCCTAATATATCTCCACAGCATCTCTACCAAAATGTCACATAGAAAAATAAGGGAAGACGAAGCAATTTATTTTATCAAAACAATTTAATTACCAACTGAAGAATCTAATCAATAATAATGATAAATACAATTAACATTGTGGGATCTGGGAATCTTAGGGTCGGCTTGGGAAAGGTTCAGGGGTTGTGGTGGAGCTGGTGTTCTGTCTGAAGATGGTGATTTTAACACCCACCATGGATCTGTGGCTTGCTCATAGGCATGCTGAAATCTGTCTTGATTCTTGATCAAGTCAACCACCACAGGTCAGGTGGCTTGACAAAAGGGAAGGGACGTCTCAGTCCATCTTGGACCCTGACTTGGTGCTGGTGGGGTCAAGTCAACCACCATAGGTCAGGTGGCTCGACTACAGGGAAGGGACGTCTCAGTCCATCTTGGACTCTGGTTGGTGCTGGTGGGTTCAAGTCAGCCACCATAGGCCAGGTGGCTTGACTACAGGGAAGGGACGTCTCAGTCCATCTTGGACTCTGGCTTGGTGCTGGTGGGTTCAAGTCAGCCACCATAGGCCAGGTGGCTCGACTACAGGGAAGGGACGTCTCAGTCCATCTTGGACTCTGGCTTGGTGCTGGTGGGTTCAAGTCAGCCACCATATGTCAGGTGGCTCGACTACAGGGAAGGGACGTCTCAGTCCATCTTGGACTCTGGCTTGGTGCTGGTGGGTTCAAGTCAGCCTCCATGGGACATGTAGCTCGAACACAGGGAAGGGGTGTCCAAGTCCATCTTTGGCTCGGTGCTGTCAAGGCTGAGGCCTTTAGGCTCCATCACTATACCTCACTATCACCAGAGGTTTGCATCTTAGATGGGGAAGGGTGGGACATGGTTAGGTTAGGTGGGGTTCTGGGTGAATCGTGGAATACTGTGGTCACGAGGTGTCCTAACAATGATATGAATAAATAACTAGGTAAATGTCCTTAGTACATTTCTGATAACTCTGCTGCTAACCATAAGAACCCATAACTAAATAAATACTAAATGTATATTGTGAAAACTTTGTGCTACTAAACCCATGGGAACCCGTGACTCAGTAAATGCCCTAGTGTATTTATTTTAACCTTTTGCTACTAATTATAAAAATATTTTTGTTTTAAGAGAGAAATACTGGTTGAATAGAGCCGATCTATGTGTGAATTGTGTAATAACAAGATCAAAGTTACAAAAAGCACGACATTTATTCAAATAACAACAGCTAAAAAGTAAAATATAAAAAGGAATTTTGGCTTGATACCAATGATACGCCCTCTACGCCACAGTGAATGACTTCACCCAGTACTACTACAGACAGGTCTTCCTCAGTGTTTCTATTTATTCAGAAAGAATTCCTTTTTCTCCCCATATTTGTTTTACTATGACTTTTGGTATTTTGGTTAAATTATTTCTCAAATATGTGTTCTTCAGAAATATTCTCATTCTGTTTACCTATAAATGATGTGTAGTTTCATGCAGAGAGCATAGGCCTATATTGCTAAACCCAAGAGGCATTAAACTTTTTAGGCTCAAAATTCATCCTCTTGGTTATTAGCCCTTAAAGCCATATCAAATAGGGGCACTAAACTCGCACAGAAACTTCATTGGAACTTCTTCAAAGCAGACTGGACAGAATTCAATCATCACAAAACTTTTCAAAAACTCTAGCCAAGGGACCCAAACCAAACTTTTGAAACTTTTACCTAGAATAAACTATTGAGATATCTTATATAAAATCATCTAGAAGTCCTAGAAGTAAAATAAGGTAGACTATCAATAAAAAATGTACTCAGTTATAGACAGTCTGGGTCGCTAGATATAATAACCACAAAGTGTCTTATAGATAACTCAACTTGCATGCTTAACTATATATTAGGATTTTCTGCTGAACTAGAACTCTGGTAGCAACTTTCATTTATTTATTAGCCAGTGAATAAATATAATCTAGTAAATCTTTGTCTTGTTACTTCAATAGACCTATGAAACGTCAGTTTTTGTCTTTTACCCCGAAGAAGGGAATAATGAGGCTTATAGGACATCTTATCATTTGTTACTCATCCCCAGTATACATAGTACGCACAATGGTAATACATCTTAGTTAGCTAAAGCAGGACTTGCCCAAAAGCGTTCTTTGATCAGTTGAATAAAAAAGAATTGCGGCGTTATTTTTTTTTGTAATGGTAATTATGATAGAGTTATATAGAGTAACTATTTACTGTAAATGCATCAATTGTTTACACATGTAGAATCTGTTTGATCTCTGCACTTACCAGTGGGCCAGAGACCTGTTTGGATACTTGAATCACTGATGAAATTGGGGGATTCCACAGCGGGATTCGATCCTACTTCATGGCTGACGAAAATCGACGATTTTTCTCTTCATATCTCATTTAATTAAGTTAACCAGAGCTTATGTTAGCTTGTCACCCGTGTATAACTATTAAAAATCAATTAATAAAATGTCGTCCAAGTTTAATAAAATTATAAGATATTTATTAATATTTGTGTGTGTTGTTCCCAGAGAAGGTAGTGATGGAATAATGGAACACAGAAGACATACTTTAAATAGGGTACATTTGTTGTGACGTTTTAATATCATTTTTTAAATCTATGTGAACTTATGTAAGTGAAAAAAATATATTTTGAATTGTTTGTTTATTGCTTTTTGTCACGATCCCTTTGACACGGCTAGGATTTCTGGGGCGTATACAAGTCTCCGATTGTCCGTGTTGGTCTATGGGATTCTCGCCTCTATGATAGTGGACACCCAGTTGATCAGGTTCTCCGGACTCATCTGGAATTGGAATGGTCTTTCATAGCTTAGGAATGGCTTTTAATGAAGTTGGTTACTTGATGCTGTTGTAGATGGTAGACTGAATTGGCCGAATTTTCGTAGAGTCAGCAGCTTAGATGATATCATGTCTGAGGATTGTAGAAGAGCTGCTGCGTTATGTTGGGTAACATCACAGGGCGTCGATTATTCTGCTGAGGCTTCTTGTGAATTTATTGTTGTTGAACAGATGAAGTCGAATTTGTAGTAAATACTGATTGTTGTGGGCATCATGAGCAAACTTTTTAGGGAAGGTTGACAAAGGATAATTGCAGGTTGAATTGAGCAACTATTTTGGACATGTGAACAGATCTTCCAATACTCGTCGCATTTGCTTCAGCAGAGTATAGAGAGTCAAGTGAGGGAACAGTTCGCTGATTCCAGGATTATCTGGGTTGAAAATGGCGCGAATGGCTGCTAGTCAATTGAGACAAATATGGTTACTTGTCCGTGTACAATCAGAAGAGATCTGGTGGCATACAGGATTGCTAGGTATTCGGCTCGGAAGGAGGTGGCAAGATCATGCAGCTTCATGTTTTGGAGCATTGAAAAGCCGAAATCCATTCGGGAGGCCCGGAAAATCTCTTGAAAGGAAAGTAGTTTCGAGCTTCCAGATAGTCAGATGAGCTCTATTAGAAATTTATAATGTAGGGCATCCAGTATGGAAGATAAATGGAGTTTTGGGAGTACAAAGCGGAGAATTCCTCATGAAGGCTCCGTAGTTATTGGTACACCTTCTTACCCAAGACGTCAGAAAGGCGGAGAAGAGCTTCTGGATTATCAATTTGAGTGTTTTAGCCAGAGTACAGGTGAATTAGGAGCACCCTTGGTGGACAATTATTTGTTTGGGTGTCAAATGTTGCACCTGGAATTTTAACTGCATCCTCTATTACAATTAGCTGTGGTACAGAGACTTCTCCAATTTGGCAGGTTTTAATTGATTAGTTTGTTAATTGAAACAAGTGCAATTTCATCTGAGTGTCCAGAGATAGGATATACTGGAGGGATGACATCAGCCGTGTGATGTTTGAAGCACACATATACCACCACATAAGTATTGTCCATAACAGAATATCTCGCTGGGACAACTGAGCTAGACAACGAGGGTGACAAAGGTCATTAAGAACATAGTTTACTCTCTCAATGTTACCTAGAGTACTACATCGTTAGCTACCATTATGTTGTAACATCTTTTTTCTTGTCTATTTCAGAATATCGTGATTTTGAAAAAAGTTAGGTAATTTCTTTGGTTCCTTATTTATAGTGCTCTGGAACCATTCCAATATAAATATCAATATGTGTTTTTTTTTCAATTTAGTTCAGTGTGTTTTTGAAGCGGCCTTTTTTTAGATGAATTTTGAAGAATAGGAGAAGGTTCTGCTCCTTCTCTTTATATTCTTTATATGTATAGATAATATATGATATCAATTTAGCAAATTTTGATTTATTTGGGCCTTTAATAGATTGTTATTATATTTAATAAATATTGAACTTTAAACGTAAGGTTACTAAAAAACACATTTAGAATCCATTTCTGACACAGGATGAGAGTTTACATCTGGCTTCATAGAGTCTCATTACAGAAATTATAATTCCAAGCCTTTTTAAAAAGTCGCACATTCAATCAACGAATTTGTGGCCGCCTATAACCCGGGGGAAAATAAATTTATACTGGGCGATAGAGAGGCAAAATGCGGTAAAACGAAGCAGATAGTATGTTATAAATTCCATTTTGGACATTTCCAAAATTAAGTTTGAAGATTTATATTATTTAGTATCAATGTTTGATACCACTGTTGGGTTTGCTAATCAAAAGTAAAATATATTATATATTTTATATATATATATACACAATACATTATTTTTATTATAGCCCAAAAATTAGAGGAAAGAAATAAAGGCCATTAGTAAAATGCTTTGTCGTTTGAAGGCAAACGTGCTAAAGTCCGGGCTGTGACTGCCCGGCAGCGCATGTGTAGTCAGGTGTTCACCCAACTCACATTGACCGGGATGTAGTGTAGCAACCACACTACTTCCCTCCAGTAGGATTCTTAAAGATCCTATGGGGATGTTAACGGAACTTTTGGCCTACTACGTGAAGGTATGGTGTCTTTTGGGTTTTGTTTCTGGTCCTTTGTGGTTGAGAACGGCATCAATTCTTCTGATTTGAAGGCGGGCAAGACACAATCGATGGAAACCCAGGAATATATTTTTCAAATTTTAAGCTTCAAAATTTTTGGGCTTCGAGATAAATCTTGGTCTGTACCGTCGTAAATGGCGGTCAGCGGCGGCAGTATTAGTTTTTGATGGAGGTAGACATGGAAAAAACATGTCTTTAGTAGTTTAGGCACATAAACATGCCGATCTCCTTGTGGGGTATTTGGTGCGGGTTTGGAGGAAAACATGGCGGGCCTGAAACCTTTTAAATACTGTAGGAAAGCCTGCCGAGGTATGATATTCGGAAAAGGTTCTGTGAAGGAACATAGAAGTTGTCTTTCCAAGATATTTTTTTCAGTGAAGAATGTATTCTTAGGAGAACAGTGGAAGCTTGGTGAACCAGGTTAAGGAGTCGTGACAGCAGCTATGAAAATCTCTTTTAAAATATGAGATTTTCGCAAGGTGCTCCGGTTACGATGTCGGAGTGCCCTTTCATCATGAAAACTTTAATAATTATTAATTATAATTAAAAGATGGTTATGGAAGGCCATCTCCTAGGGCCTGCCAGGGTGACCTATATATATATAGGAATGCAGGTATCTAACCAGATGTAAGAGTGAGGGCTCCCTGGAACTGTAGACCCCATCAGTGATGCTGAAGATCCAAGTTGGCCCCAAAGCCATCGAAGGCGACTCTCCGACTCCAGGCCGGCGAGAGAACATCAGCGTAGCCTCCAAGAATTCACAGGAAGCCTTGCCCGCTCAAGACAGATTCCGGAGTCGGTAGAAATTAGGGTTTGCATCGTGCCTAATTTGCAACCACATCCAGGTTTTGAAAGGAGATCAGGACAATAGGTCTGATGGAATCTGGAGAACATCGAGGATCGTTCCACAAGTCTTACTGAGACTGCATCTGTCTCATATCAAAGTTGTAATCAGACACTTCCCTGAATGACCTATTCGCAGCCATCAAACAGCAAGACCTCCTTAAGGACAAGAAACAGGAATTCCGGCACTGGGCCCATAAATTCACACAAGACCTCCAGAAACACCCCTGACTTAAGCCAGACTGAATTATCTCATCACCAAGAACACACCAATTGACCTCTTCTCCCAAATTACATCAACCAAGAGAACACCTCCAGCAACACCCCTGACAAAACCAAAGACCGAGTCATCTCCTCACCAAGAACGCACCAATTGACCACCTTTACCCAAATTAAATCAACCAAGAGAACACCTCCAGCAACACCCCTGACATAACCAAAGACCGAGTCATTTCATCACCAAGAACGCACCAATTGACCACCTTCTCCCAAATTACATCAACCAAGAGAACACCTCCAGCAACACCCCTGACAAAACCAAAGACCGAGTCATCTCATCACCAAGAACGCACCAATTGACCACCTTCTCCCAAATCACATCAACCAAGAGAAGACCTCCAGCAACACTCCTGACATAACCAAAGACATCTCATCACCAAGAACGCAGCAATTGACCACCTTCTCCCAAATTACATCAACCAAGAGAACACCTCCAGCAACACCCCTGACAAAACCAAAGACCGAGTCATCTCATCACCAGGAACGCACCAATTGACCACCTTCTCCCAAATTACATCAACCAAGAGAACACCTCCAGCAACATCCCTGACAAAACCAAAGACCGAGTCATCTCATCACCAAGAACGCACCAATTGACCACCTTCTCCCAAATTACATCAACCAAGAGAAGACCTCCAGCAACACCCCTGACATAACCAAAGTCATCTCATCACCAAGAACGCACCAATTGACCACCTTCTCCCAAATTACATCAACCAAGAGAAGACCTCCAACAACACCCCTGACATAACCAAAGACTGAGTCATCTCATCACCAAGAACGCACCAATTGACCCCCGACTCCGCCTTAAAGCTGTCCACTCTCTCTCCTGCCCTGTATCTCACATAACCAAGACAGCTCCACCAGACTTGTTCTAGTAGAATTGCATCTACCCTAGCTGTTATTACCTCACCATATGTTATGAGAAATATAAACTATTTTGACGCATATATTTCCTTTTTAATAAAACAATTTACTACTCCTCTTACTGTAATAATAAAATAATGGGATCGCATTATTTTATTATTACAGTAAGAGAAGTAGTAAATTGTTTTATTAAAAAGGAAATGTATGCGTCAAAAATAGTTTATATTTCCCAGTTGTTATGTTAATGAATATATTTAAGGTCTGTGAAGAATGACTTTCTGAGATGGCTTGGAGTCTATTCTTATAGAGTGAGTTGAGGCATAAGTCTCAGCTCACCGGAATGAATAGACTCAAAGGAAATATTAAATAGCTGTCTCTGTAAAACTTAACTATCAAAAATAAAAATCACTCTCTCTCTCTAGGGTAGGTGCAAAACTACCAGAAACCTAACCACCTTTATAAGTGTCTGACTACAACGTTGAGAAGAGAAGGATGCAATGCTCAGTAAGGCTTGTGAAAACCTCCCACTTATTTCTCCAGATTCCATCTCTATCGTCCTGAAATCCTCAGTCATTAAGGACGCAGTCACCATAGAGGCATGTCAACAAACCATGCATCCTACCAACTCTAGATTCCGTCTCGAACAGGGCCGGCCTCCCGTTCATCCCTAGAGTCCACACCAACCTCCCCCCACCTACCCGAAGCCAGAAAGCCACCAACAACGACGATGGGGACCAACTTGAATATTCAACATCACTGACAGAGCCACAGCTCCAGGAAGCTCCCACTGTTACACCTGGCCCTGGTAGAAACCTGCATTCCCCTATTGAGGTCACCCTGACAGCTATCCCACTCACAATCCTTACCAATATTGTTAATTTTTCCTTTTGAAATTCCACATTTTGCCTCTCCTCATTCGCATGTAAAAGATAGGTATATTTCCTCAATTATACTATTGGAATTTTTTCTAGTAGTTATGACAATTGATTGAACAAAAATTGACTTAGGGAAGTCCCTTGTTTGACTTTGCTTACAAGCAGATGCTGCAAATACCTTTGCTACAATCGAAAACAATTTAATCAAATGCTTGAACTGATATGCATAAAACCGAGTTACAGATTAAAAAAATTTGAATAAAGATTCATGAAAAGTTTATACAGACAGAAGAAAATAGGGTAGGTGCTTCTCCAATAATATAAAGATTTTTTTTTTTTGGAAAATATAATTTTTGCAGATTTTTACATACAAACTAATTAAATAAATCTTATAACAACAAAAACGAAAATATTTAGAAACCAGATGTAAACGTTATTCCTTTGTCTCTTTACAATGATAGATTTTGGTTTCTTTACAAAACTTTGGGCTGCATATTTCTATCAAATTTATATACTATTATAAAGATGTACCAAAATATTCTGGATCATTGTTTTGTCTTCTTCAATCTCTACGCTCTGTAAATTTTCATTCATTTCTTTCTGAAGGCAAAAAGAAAATCATTCAACAATAAAAAATGTCTGAAAAATGTAAAATCTAAAATATGATATTTTATTTTCTATTATCAAAAACTCCGCAGTATCAAATAAAGATTAACTTTATTAACTTTATTAACATCATGAAACGCGATATCCCAAACTCAGGGATATTTGCGCCAATACATTTCACTGCATTACAGCAATTCGGCTATATACAATCCTGTTCAATTCATTATTTTACATAAATTAACTAAAGAAAATTGTCCAAAGAGAAAAACAAACAACAAAGCAAAACACACAGAGCAAGCATCGCCGTTCTTTTTTTTTTTTTCTAAGATTCCTTCTCTTTTTTCCAATTCAAGAGAAAGTTGTATATGTATTTACAAAATTGATCAAAATTTTTATACTTTTCTTTTTTGTCTACAAATTCATCAAGCTGTCCAATACGACCAAATCTATTTTCCCTAAAATCCCGGAAAATTGGGCACTCCAGAAGTAGATGTCTCGCGTCTTGAATTTCACCTCCGCAGAAGCATCCTGGTTCCTTCACGGCGCCGATAGTTGCCAAAAATTTCCCAAAATTGCCATGATCTGTAATGAATTGGATATTATAAAAATTTGGACGGAAAAATCTTGGAATTCCTAATACGAAAAAGCTTCTGAAAATTTCATTAGTGTTCTCAAAAATTTCATTTATTTTTGCGTGTAAGAATGATTTGACTATACTTGGAGCATGGGGTTCGTAAGTAATTAGATCTTCAATGGACATTTGAGCTAGATCAAATTTAATTATTCTGGATTCTATATAATCTGTTAGGAGTGGAATTTTTGCCAAGCTATGCACACAGTTTGATGAAGTGGTTTTGTATGCTCTAACTGCCCATAAAATGATCTGGTACTGCATGGAGTTCAGTTTTTGTTTACAACGATTGTTTAAATATTTGAACCAAATTTCAGAACCGTATGTAAGTACAGGCCTAATGATTGTTTTGAATAAAGTTAACCTCTTTTCAGTGTCTAAACCCCACATATTGCCACTTAATGAACATAATAAATTTTTCATACGTCCTGCCTTACACAGAATATCATTAACATGCGGTGTAAAGTTAACTTTGTTTTTCCATTTGTGATTAGAAAATTTCATTCCCAGAATTTTTACTTGCTTGACCGGCATTATTATATTGTTATTAACCTTAATAGGTATTTTTTGTCTGTTATGTAGGTATAGCATATTAGTCTTCTCTGTACTGATCGTTAATTTATTTCTATTACACCATTGGATCACATAATTTAAGGTGTATTCACTTGCGGTTTTTAGTCCTTCAATAGTCTTATTCCAGCAAATTATTGTAACGTCGTCTGCATAACATATAATATCTGCATTCATTGAATCAAAATTTATCAACAAATCATTTAGCAAAATATTCCATAGAAGTGGAGATAAAGGTCCACCCTGTGGAAATCCTTTAGTTAGTTTCTTATAAAAAGTTTCTGATTCGTATGTAAATTTCACCTCCCTTTCATTATTCAAATAAGATTTTATGATCCGTATTAAATCTGAAGGAACATCATCATTATCCATTCTTTTTATAATAGCAGGCCACCATGCATTGTCGAATGCACCCGCAATATCTATAGCTATCAAGGAAGTCAATTCTTTTTGTTTATGTTTCAATATAGTTTCTATAATTTTATCCATTCCAGTAATTGTTGATCTAGATTTCATAAAACCATGCTGCCTTGAGCTCATTAAATTATTCTCTAAATAATAGTTACTTAATTTATTTTTTATTATATTCTCAAATGTTTTAGATAGATTAGATGTCAATGATATAGGTCTATAACTTTTATTTATTTCATAATTCGTTTTGCCTGGTTTTGGAATTATTTTTAAGAATGATTTTTTCCATTCATCCGGATAATATCCCATTTCTATACATTTATTGAATAATTTATGCAGAATTGGGATTATTTTTATTTTAGCCTGTCTAATCATATTGTTACTAATGTAATCAGGGCCCGGTGCTTTTTTAATATTTGTTTTTAAAATTGTTTCCTCTATTTCCTTAGATTCGATATAAACACTACTTTTATTTTTATATTTAGGCGTATAATTTCTAATCAAAATATGATCATCTTTATCCAAACCTCCAATATCATCCTGAAATAGATCGTTCATTAAACTTTTTATTTTGTCGGTCTTTAAATGATCTGGTAAATTATCTATTAGTGGTAATCCTAAATTTCTATTTTTCGATCTCAATGACTTGAATATCCTATAAGCATTACCAAATGAGTTATTTGAATGACTTTCTTCTATAAAAATTCTCCAACTCGCTCTTTTTGCCTTTTTACTTTTATTTAAATATTTATTTCTCATTGATTTATAGGTCTTTTCAAGGACCTTTCCATGTCGGTAATACAAATTTCTAATATAGTGGAAATCGTTTTTCATTTTCTCCAGCTTCCCATCCCACCAGTATGTATTTGTTTTATGATTTCCGCTTCTTGTCTTGACATTTAGTGACAGATAAGCTGCCTCTTTAATTATTTGTGTGAGAGTCTTTACAATGTTGTCAATATCTTTGATGTTTGACGCGTGGTTTATCATGGTGATAATATTATCTACGTCTTGTATTGCTATTTTTTCGGTAAATGTTTTCCAATCAGCATCTTTTTCTATAAATTTCCATGTTGAGTTTTGAACTGTCCTTTGCCTGTTAAAATTGTGATAAATGTCAAAGGTTATTGCTACGTGATCTGAAATGTGCTTCAATATAGTCGTCTTCCAGTTTTGTACCAAACCTATTGATTTTTTGTTTGAAATCGTAAGATCTATAAAGCTAGATCATTCTGGATCATTGTTTTGTCTTCTTCAATCTCTACGCTCTGTAAATTTTCATTCATTTCTTTCTGAAGGCAAAAAGAAAATCATTCAACAATAAAAAATGTCTGAAAAATGTAAAATCTAAAATATGATATTTTATTTTCTATTATCAAAAACTCCGCAGTATCAAATAAAGATGCATATTTGTAATTATGTTAATTTTAAATTTATCGAAATATGTTGCTTTCGTTCCATGAAATATGATGACATTTTATCATATATATCTCAAATTTTGAACCATGAAACAATACTTTTGAGTAACCTTCCGTTTATAAGCTCAATACTTATAGTCAAATACATGTTTAAAGAACAAGCTACTTTTTTGGGTTCTTTCAGAATTTTGAAATTTCTTGTGAGGCTTTTTGGAATTAAATTTGATTTTTATTGACATTAATCAAAAGTTTTAAATGCATACTAACAACGCAGTACTCCAGATATTTACTCATACTTTATTCCATTGAGCCTTTTATTGATTGAAATGGTTGCTCGAATTTTGTAAATTTTCTCCAACACAAATACTGATTATGCACATCATTCACATTCAGTTGGCTCGAACCTTCAGTCTATATAGGAACTCTTTAAACTGTGTTGGATTTCCGATGAATGCATTGTCAATTTTCTCTAGTTTTCAAAAATTTCTGCTATGATTAATTTTGCTTCGTTAATTTTTTTTGTACCACCTTTTTAAAGATAGATTTTTTCGAATGATTGTAACCATTATTCCAAATATTTTCTAAATTGCACCTGGGCATTATCTGAATGAAGCCGAGTTCACTTGGCTTGGTAAACTACATCTTAGAAGATTGCTGTAGCCAAGGTAACTTTGTCACCAACGTTGTCCAACCCAATTCCCACCAGCGAGATACCCTAGGATTTACAATACTCACACAGCACATGTGACTCCTGGACTTGCTGAGTCCTGATATTTGGTATTATATATTTGGTCTTAATGGATATTGTTGGAATTTCACCACATTGTCCTTGGTCTCGGAGTTCCATTTACATGTAGACAATGGTCCAAAATATTGTCATTTGGTTTCATTCCAATTCCATAGAATTAGGGACTTGTGGTATCTTCAATCTTCAAATTTCTACAACAACATACAACAACTATGATAATCTTATGCTGGAACAAATTAATTATTTCTAAATAAAAACAAGAAAATATAATGGCAGCATTGCGGCCAAAATGTTGCATTTGAACATACAGTTAAACCTGTCTATAGCGCCCCTTCTTGGGACTCACCAAAATAGGGTGCTATAGAGAGGGGGAGTTATAGACAGGTCACTTTTAATGTTAATCGCATAGTACTACGTATTTAAAATCGGGCGCTATAGAGAGGGAGACGCTATAGACAGGTTTAACTGTATATCTAAATATTATATTTTTAATACAACCTTATATAATATCTCTTTAAACAAAATTCTAAAAATATATATTTATATAACAATCTGGCGCCTTGTTTTTTCCATGGTGTAAATTTTTAAGTTTTTAAAGCAAAATTTATTTTTTGGTTTAAGCTCCTTTTAAACAAACCCATTATTGTAAAGAAGCAGAAAAATGATACGTTGCACAAATCATTGCTATGACTATTTCTCATACAATACAAATGTATTTTATTTAAATTCCAATTTGTCTCTTTCTTGAAGACACAAATGAAGAAATTATAAAACAATAAAGTGGCAAGAAGTAGAAACCTACAATATGAGATTTGTGGTTTTCTTTTAGAAATTACAACTTTGTACGCTTAAGAGGGTAAGGTTGACTAACGCTTTTGATGAGGATCTTTTAAAGAATTCTAAGTTGAGTATCGTTATTTTTAGAAAGGAATGGAATATTCTTCTGATTTCTCTTCATGATATAATACTGTGGTAATACAAAAACATCATGATCTTGTTCTTAAATTTATTTTAAAGATTTTCAACTGTTTCAAAAATTGAGCTGAGAAATGTTCTAATTGTTTCTTTACATTTAATAGAACCTAAAATAATTGACTAAAATGTAGCCAATCATTATCTGATTAGAGCCAGATCTATTTTCATAGTCTTCTTCTTCTTTCTTATCTACACTCAATCATATTAGGGTATCAAGCTTGTAAAGTTTGTTAATGTTGTCTGTCGGGGATGAGTAGAGCACATCAATGGATGAATCAATACAGTCAATAATGTATTTTGGGGTTACAGGTTGAGAATTTCACTTAGTTCATAGTGGGAAAACCTTGCAACCATTCTGGAAAGTCATTGTCCGTAGATGACTAGACTTAAATTCTGAAAATCAAAGACTGTTGTTCTCTTGGGAGTACAGAACCGGTGCTTGTCCCTCCTGCTCTGTACCACTCATGTGCAGCATTAGTATTTGCATAGTTAAATGATTGCTTAGTTGATTTCTCTATTCAAGATAGGAATTGCATTGTCACCCACATTGTCCAATCAAATGTTCCAGTTTGATATACTATAGATGAACAATACTCACACAGAACATGTGGCAAATGCTGATTCCTGATCTTTGCCACCATATCTTGTGTCCATTGGTCTTGTAGCAATTCCACCCCACGTCTCCTTGGTCTTGGAGGAACATGTTGACTACACCAGGAGATCGATCTTTAAATTTCCAGGAATTCCACTGTAGTAGGATATGGGGATGACATCACTGCAACATACAACAATTTGGTGTGACACTTATATAAAGACCAATTACTTAGTTCAAAGGTAAAGATGATAAACTAGTCTAATGGTAAACACAAGGTAATAAGACCAAATCCAAATTAATTAATAGTGTGTGACGTTTCGGTAACAGCGTTGTTACCGAAACGTCACACACTATTTAATTATTTGTATTTGGTCTTATTGCCTTGTGTTTATAATCTATAATTCAAAATGTGCCTTATAAGGAATGACAGTAGTCAACTTAAAACCTCAGAAATATTTGTCTACTTCTCGTCAAAAGAAACTGATAATCTTATCTAATTATAATCAGCAAGAAGTCTGAATAGTTTATTTTAGAAAATTCAAAAAATAAAACAGATACATTTTCGGAGAATGGAAATTTATCTATCTCAACTCTCGGAAGGAATCTGAAAAATAAGAAATATTGGATCGGTGCAAATATAATTGCCGTTTTTTTGGCAGTAACTTTAAAATTCAATAACTCACTTCAAACAAGACTTTATTAATGGACATAAAAATCATTGGGATCTATGCATATTTGCCAACAGGAAACTAGCTGTTTTATTCCATTTTAATCAAATTCTGAAGTTATAAAGGCAATGAAATCATTAAATGCCGTTTCGGCATCGCCTTGATTTAGAAAACATTTCCCTTCTATGAAGTTGGTAAAATGCCTGAAAAAGTGGTGGTCGGTAGGTGAGAGGTCTGGTGAGTATAATATGTGATCTCCCCGCATTGTCAATTAGCTCTTTTCACCGATGATACTATAATAGAGCTTGTTCTACAGATCATTCCTGCATTCATAATTATACTGAAATCATCAGCAATTGGTGTGAGAAATCTATTTCTATTCACAGAAATCCTGGGAAATTTATCTTTTCTCCACAAAAATATTTATAATTTCACACCCAGGAGAAATCTTTAAAACGACACCGTCGTTTATTTAAGTTCGCTAATATACCAACATTAGCTTAAAAACAAGTTATTCATTCCTCTTATATTTATATTAAAAAACTGTTGACTTTGCTTGGAATTTTTAATAAACCTGATTCCAGGAATATTATTTAAACATTATATATATTGATTTACAAGAGAGAGAGAGAGGGAACAAAATAAAAAAGGGAAACTAATATTAAAACAAATGAACTTTTCATTTTTTGGTTAGCGCCTATTTACCTGTGAACTTACACACACTCTGTGATAACAATTAATTAATATATATACAATAAAAACTTATATTTCAAATTCTAGAATCTAAATAAATACAAATCTTCCACACTATAATCTCTATCGAATAAATTTCCAACACTATAATAAATTTTAGAAACTTTTATAGAGACGTGTAAGATTCTTTTTAAATATAAACAATTCTACTGCCCTTACTGCAATGGAAAATTTAATGGGAGGGCCTGGCACGTCTATAATAGTTTCGAATTTTGATAACAGATGGCGCGCTAATGCATCATAATATAACTATAATCAATACACAAGAACATTCAGGTCTCCAATCTCTACAATATACAATAAACCTTGCAGTAAACCAATATATTCAATGCGCTAAAAAATAGATAAAATTTATAATTTTAACAATAATATAACCGAATAATCACTTTACTTAATTGACATACAAAGTATGATCAAGAAGTTCCCATACTGCCCTAATTGAAAAAAAAAACGAAGAATAAAATAAAAAGATGGCTATCAAAAATAGGAAAGAGTTTTAACACCAGATGCACTTAAATGTTTGCCTCGCATATATAGTATAGTATTTTGTTTGTGTATACAAAAATGTAAAGCCTCGATAAAGGTTGGCGTTCAGCCAGCCGAAATATTGGCAAAATAAATATTTTTTCCAAATCCAATATATGCCTTTTATTATCTAATAGTATAGTATATATAGTAGTAACAACGCGATTAAATTAAAATTAAGACGTTAAAATGGAATAATGTTCTTGATTGAAATTATTTTTCTATGAATTTGTAAATCAGCCAGTGAAAGCTTTGGATTGTTACAAAAAAACATTTAATGATACATCATCACAGCTACCTATTTAGAATGATAATGATACGATTTTAATGAATAACATTTGTCAAAGCGATATTTATTGGCGATCTTTCACTCAGGGAGAAGAAGGGCAAAGACATCATTTGGTTAGTGCTCTGAATGATGGTTAGTGCTCTAAATGATGGTTAGTCTCTGAATGATGGTTAGTGCTCTGAATGATGGCTAATGCTCTGAATGATGGTTAGTGGTCTGAATGATGGTTAGTGCTCTGAATGATGGTAACTGAGTTCTCTGAATGATGGTTAGTGCTCTGAATGATGGTAACTGAGTTCTCTGAATGATGGTTAGTGCTCTGAATGATGGTTAGTGCTCTGAATGATGGTTGGTGCTCTGAATGATGGTTAGTGCTCTGAATGATGGTTAGTGCTCTGAATGATGGTAACTGAGTTCTCTGAATGATGGTTAGTGCTCTGAATGATGGTTAGTGCTCTGAATGATGGTTGGTGCTCTGAATGATGGTTAGTGCTCTGAATGATGGTTAGTGCTCTGAAAGGTTCTAGAAGACAGACTATCAAACCTCGACTGTCACCTCGAGTTAAGTAATAAAGTACAGAGTAATATAAAGCAATAATGCTCCATCTATATATAAGAAATGAAAGTATTCAAATACGAAAGTTTATTTTTCACACAAATCAAACTTCTACTGTTCTTACTGCGATGAAAAAATATATTAAGAGGGCTTGGCTCATCAGTGGTGAACCCTTCCAGCCACAATTTAATCTATCAGTCTGCTGAGCTCAAATACTGTAGTGGACGATTCAGCTTATATACACTGCGTTGAAGAGTTGAATCTCAGTAATATCATAATGAGTGCCTTCCCCGCTTTTATTTAACCATATATATTTAGTTATTTAATATAGGTAGGTTAGGATATTTTTTTTATCTATTGTGTGTTTATGTAAGCTTTCCTTAATTTAAATTAATATATAAAATAATCAGTCCTTATGAATCCTATAATCATCTGCTTTAACCATTGTAACATGAAATTTTCTGCTACACGAATAAGATGCTATTATGTTCAGTTTCATTTTTATTATGTCTATATTTCAATTTATATGCAAAATCGCAATGCCAATGCAATATTTTAAACTCTTTATATATTGAACTTCACTCTATATCTTTATTTTTACACTCCCCCGCAACTTTTTTTTTTTTGATGAAATTTGATTACATTTCTTCTTGTTCATTTACTCAGACTTCTTCCTTTACATTATTTATTTTATCAATTTTTTGTATTAAATTCAATTCGTTTACATTTTTTAAAAACCTTTCTTTGGCATGTTTTCTAAGATTATTTTCGCCTCTTTTCAAGTACTTTTAGATATATTTGGTCAAAGTTTTCCTTCTTTTGTTTATTAGACACTCTACTGCTATTTTCTTATATCAGCATACTCTTTGTCCACCTAGAAGTTTTATATTTTATAAACTATCATTGTCATTGGGTTGAGTGAATGTACACATTTTTAGGCCTCTAGGTGGCATGATTGTATATTAAAATTAGATTACAAATCTTGTATTCAAACACACAAAGTCTTTATTTAAGATATTTTAGTTTAACATAATATTATTTTATTAAAAAGATTGACATAAAAGTAGAGAAATAAAATTATATTGGCTTATATACAAAAAAATAATAATACTAAATTTTGAAGGTATAATGTCAGTGAAAAAAGGAACATCAATAAAAACCATGAAAAACAAAGAAGAGTGTTTTGATATGAAGAACAAAGGATGGGCTTTAATTTTTAAAATAACCTTTTGTATTTAGATATATAATCTTTTACATTTAATCATTTCTTACTTTTATAATGTTGTGCTAAGTATATGAGCCAATAAATATATTTTATATCGAAATTCTCCAACTCTTCAATCGAAAATTAACAACAAATTTGATAATTAAAAATCGTATTTATTTATTTATTTATATATTTGAAAAATGGAACAAAATGAAATATTCAGACTCATATATACAAATAATAATTTACATCTTAAAAAATATAACTATATAAATGCAATACATTCAAGAGTAGATGAATACAATATTTTCAAATATATATATAAATAACAAATACAATACTTTCTCACCCACATACGTAGATACATATGATACTTTCAGAAATATATAAATACAATCCATTTTTTCAGAAATATATAAATACAATCCATTTTTCAGAATTAGACAAATATAATACTTATATATATATATATGTCATAATTTGTACATAACTGGATGTAATCCCACCACAATATGTATGCAATGTATAACCTAAAGATTTTAATAAAGACAAGGCTTAGAAATCTGGGAGAGAAAGGCCATCAAAGAGGAAGCAATCATTAGCAGGTTTTATTATCCAGGAACTCATAAAACTGGGTTCATGAACCTAGTATTTCCTGGATCATGTCAGGACAGGTCGAGAACAAAGGGATAGCAAAGATCCAATCAGATTATAGGAGGTTTAACTAGTAGCCAATGGAAGGCCTCCATGAGACAACCAACAGCCAATCAAAGCCCTGAATAGTTTTCGTTTTAAATCGCGTACTGGGTTTAGTTAGTTGGGACCTGGACAGGATCGAGTTAGCACCTGGACCGGCCAAGGAACAAATCAGGAGCCAACCCCATCTTCTCAACCATCAGATAAGTTCAATCCTCAATAATGTGAACAGCCATAGATTAGTCAAACCCGCAAACTAGCTTTCAACCCCTTTCTCCCTAGATCGCTGGCCTATTTCAATTCAACTCTGTGTCCTCGTTATTTTCCCCTGTTTGAATACCTTAAAATCTCAGCCAAAACGACTGCGCCCACCACAATTCAATCAATCAATCAACAACTCCCCCCATCTCCAAAAGGTAATCGTCCCAACGTTACAGTGAGTCGATAGGATTCTACAGTGTAATACATCAATATTACAGTGGTAACTACCGAGTATTACATATATATACAAGTGTATTACAGAGAGAGAAATATATTTTTACAATACTCTCAGAAATAGACACATGAACAATTTTTTTTTCAGAAATAGATATATACAATTAGATACATATAATACTTTTAGAAATATATAAATACAATTTTTCAGAAATATAAATACTTTTTTTTTGTAAATATAGACATACATTCAGAAATGCATATATACAAGTATTTCATAGTTATATACAATGCTCTCAAAAATAAATATATACAAGTATTTCATAAATAGATATATAAAAAATAAAAAAAGGCATTTCCTGACAAGGAGCACATGTGCTTTACAGAAGGTAGAGCGCCATCTGGTGGAACAGAAATCAACTAAACATTTATTTAGCCTGTATAGATATATAGAAGTGTTTCAGAAAATATATGAAAAATACTTTCAGAAAGTACAATACTTTCCAAAAAAGGAGACACAAATACAATATACTCTTTCATAAAGAGATAATTAAAATAATTTCACACACATACAAATTGTTTTTGCAAATATCTCGTAAATAAATATATACAATACTTTCAGAAATATAGAAATACAATGTTTTAAAAAAAGACCTGTATATTAATATAATACTTTCATAAATATACAAATAAAATGTTTTTTTTTAAGGCATATATACAATACTTTCAGAAAGATAAATGCAATAATTCACACACGCAAAAAAATGTATATAAGCAAATTTTTAAAGATATATATATAAAATGCTTTCAGATATCTGCATATACACTCTTAGAAATTGACAAATATAATATACTTTAGAAGTATATTTTAATTTTACAAATATGTTCATATACAAGATAAAACAAAACTTCTTAAAATATTAATTTAGGAAAATCATGGAAGAAGTTTAAAGGGTTTATATTTAAGAAAATATGTTGATGTACAGGCTATATAAATATTTTATTGTATATATTGTTTGTGTTGTTTACTTTTATATATTTGACTATATATAATTTTATAAATTCTCGCTGAACAACTTCGTGTGTATTGTCTTATTATTTTGGATTCTTCATTAATGTTTTATATTTTGTTTGCAATAGCTCTTACAATTGTTTCTAGAAAGTTATTTTTTATATAACCGAGTATAAAATTATCTGTTTTCACAAATTTGAGACATTCCAGAATAAAGGTGATAATTTGACATTACTGGACTGATGTCAGATGTGCTAGAATATCGCTCATTTGCCATATTTGTTAAGGTATACTGTCAATTTTACATATTGGGTTCTTCCGAAAATATCTTCTGATTTCAAATAATCTTGTCTTTCTAAGATATTTTTAAAAAATTCAAAAATCGTTGAAGAAATTTTGAAAATTTTCATTTTTTTCTCTTTATTTGAATATATTAGTCTTCATTTATATCAATTATTCACAATTTCTATTTGAAATAAATATTCAAGTCATATTTGTTATAATATTTGCACAATTACAGCGTTGATTCCTGATACGCATATATTTGATTTGCTTCATGATGGCGATGAACTAACCTGGCTTCACAATATCGGCATCGAGAAATTGGCGGCTGAGTCGGTCAATAGGTCTTATAGGATTGTTTGAAAAAAAATGATAAATATATATAGAAGCTCTAATTGTTTATCGCTATGACATATCACTCCTCAATTCTATGTTCAGCTGACGTCTTTGGTTGAAAAATGTGTGGGAACATGTTAAATAAACTCTCTTGTCTCCTAAAAATACTGTAAAAATATTTAAAATAATTAATTTAAAAAAAGTTCTAATTCTAATTTTAAAAATATGTATGAAAACCATGTCCCATCGTATTTTAATCTATTTTGACTTTCTTTTAGCATATAAATTTAATCCCAGCAGTATGCTCATTAATAATTTGCGCCTTAGGATTGATGTAGTGCAATTTTATTTTAGTTAATTTGTATGTTTATACTCCGAGTGGTGTAATACAAAATTTTAAGAACGAAATACTTTATGAGGAAAGAGTTTCTTTATTACACAAAATTAGATCACAAGCTTTCGGGCACAATCACCCTTCTACTGGTGTAAAACGAGACAAAATTATTAGTGGCATTCAGCTATATATATATATACAAAAGGTAAGAAAATAAGACAGATATGTAAAATTGTGCCAGAGAAAATTAACATAATATTGGAGGATCATTCATAAAAGTTAAGCAAGGCAAGTAAATAAACGTATAATACATTCAATACATGGCCATTACAGAAACTAAGTACGAACAACGACTGTTAAACGAAATAAAACAAAATAAAATAGAAATAAAATAAAATAAAATAACCAAAATTGCCATTGACGTGTAAAAGTATAAGTATGTTATGAAAACTAAATCTTTCAGGTAGGAGGTTCCAGTACTAAATTATCATATATTTCAGGAAGGTCTATTGCTCTATTGATGCTTTTAAATTTTTTGGTGAGTATAGCTTCCAGGACCAATCGCTGGTGTTTGTTCTTAATCTCATGATAATGGGCCGAGGGGTTATAGATATTGAATGTGTGGCCTGTGTCCCGTATGTGTTGGTAAACTAGAGAGCGGGGATCTTTCCTTTTTACCGATCTATCATGCTCCACCATTCTGGTCTTCACCATTCTCCCAGTCTCTCCGACATACTTGGCATCACACTGCTCACATGATATGGAGTAAATGGCATTGTGGGTGTTAAGGGAATCAATGGTTACACTACTTCTTGCTATTGTCTGTTTTAGTTTTGGTTGCCAGACTGAGTGTGTTGGAGAAATATGAGTTTACACCATATCTATTCAGAATTCGTGCTATGGCCGCCGATTTGTAAGAGTATGGAATAAAACAGGTGGACCGGTATTGAGCAGTATTTCTTATTCCTGAGAAAACATAAAAATGTTTGCAAACAAAGGATGTCGGATAGCCTGCAGAGTTGAGATTCTTGATTATGTTCTGTTTCTCTATTGCCTGGAAAGATGGAAGGGAACAATGGGTGTGTATACGCTTAGATAAAGTTTTTATAATACTGATTTTTTGGGAATTGGGACAACAGGAAGTGTAATGCGTGTAGTTGGGGAGGAAATCTTTTTTGTAATATACGGTAGTGTGGTAAGAGTTTGGAGTTTGAATTATTAGAACATCAAGGAATGGTATTACACCCCCTTGAGCTATTTCTATGGTAAACGACATATCCTCATTGTAACTGTTAAGGGATGCTAATATAGTTTCGTATGAACTCTGATCACAGACACAAAAGATATCATCTACATATCTGCGCCATAACACAATATCTGTTCTATGTTTTTCATTGATTGATTTGTCAACCATGATCATCACCAATTCTGCTGCAACGGTTGAAAACGAACTCCCCATTGGGGAACCCCGTATCTGTCTGTATGTTTGCGACTCAAATTTAAATACACTCATATTTAGACAAATATCTGCCAGGCATACTATTGTTTGTATGGTGGATGCATCGGTCTGTATTTCTGTCAGGAAGGCAACTATGCTTTCTCTAATAACTGAGTGGGGTAGGCTTAAAAACAATGAAACTACATCATAAGAGCACATTATGGTGTTTGGACCAGGAGAAATTTTCCATAACTCCTCAATGAAATTAGGTGTGTTGTGTACCGTGAATTTATGGTTATATTGTTTCAGTAACGGGGAGAAAAAATTGGATAAATACCTGGCTAATGGGGCTGACGGTGATCTGTGACAGGCTACGATAGGGCGCAGTGGGACATTAGGTTTGTGTATCTTAGGTAATCCATATATGTAGGCGTCTGTGGTAAGGCGTGATGTGAATAATTTGAATTCTTCTGAGTTAATCTGGGAGAGTCTTTTTTGTTCTAATAGAGCTTTCCTGAAATCCTGATAGGTGCGAAACTTGGCATCCTCATCTATGGGAATAAAAGTAGATTCATCTGTAAGGACGTCCATCATTTTGGATCTATACGTTGAGATATCCATAACGACTGTCTGTGATCCTTTATCAGAGTTGCAGACTATGATGTCACTCCGATCTTTCAACCTTTTCATAATGGTTCTCTCCATGCGGGCCTGGGGATTTTGGGTTGTGGGATTCATGAGTACGGATGAGATACGGCTTCTAATATCATTTTTCGCCTGGTGACCAAGGTCCTTAATAGAAGCCTCTACACCGCTGATGATCCTAGGGACATCAGGTTTGGCTTCATTGCGATAATTCAAGCCCTTAGATAGCAAGGAGATCTATGCTTGTGAAAGTTCAGTACTGGAGAGGTTCAAGACTCGACGGTGGTCTTCCGCAGTAGCCTGGTATGGAAAATCATACTTTTTCGACCAAAAATAAAATTTCTTATCATGCTTCATATTAAGTAAGGAATTCATTATTTTAGGTTAAAGGATATTGCTGATTTTTGTTGCTCAATGGAATGGGGGGGAGTGCCTTTACTCCGTTAGTCAGCCACATTTCAGAGTTCCCTGTTCACGGTTACCGTAGGGCTCACGACACCGTACTTCGCCCTACAGGGCAGTCCCTTACTTACTAGTGCCTCTTCTCCCGCCCGCCACGCATAGGGGGGTTGGACTTCTGGGTAGCAAAGGATATTGCTAAAATGTATATATGGAAGTCCTGGTCTGTATAGAATACGTTGTCTGTATAGAATCAGTTTTCTTTTTTAAATAGAGAATGAAATATTTCTCATATATTTGTGGCGACCACGCTTTGCTTCAGCGAGCGCCTCAAGCCGGCTTTCACATCAGAATGACTGATGTTTTCCCAAGACCCGAACTTAGCAAACCAATAAGATTGCATAGGATCGCTGGAAGGATCCTACTGGAGGGGGAGTAGTGTGGCGACTACATATTTATCATTTTATAATCTTATTTTTTCATATATCTGTTCCATTTGTATTTATGCATATATAATCTTATATGGACTTGTAATAAAGTAGTTTTGTGGTGTGTCGATTTATTAAGTCCAGCGATGGCCCAGAAAAGTATTTCAAAGTTGGTGTTTATTAGTGTTACATATTAGTTACATTTTTATAGGAAGTTGATGAAGGAAGACAAAAAGGACAACACCCTAGAATGTCTATTGGGTTCTGTTTTACTTCCGCCGATCTGCCGCGCCTCGCAGCGGTGGTCATCTCCTATTTCCAGGCCCCGCTCGTATGTTTGCTGACGACGTGGTTTGTCATCCCAGCAGGCTGGAAAGGTGTCTCTCGGCTCCCATTCAATCTAAATTTATATCTCTATCACGCGCATACAATCTATACATAAATTGGTAGGCGTTCAAATGGCCAATTTCCAGTGAGTTATTGTGAGCGATACTATCAAGATACACCATCAAATCCTAGAAGCAAATGACCTCTAAGATCTTCAGGTCCATAAGGCAGCACATAGTCCATCGATTGTCCAATACAGTCCATCCTTTATATCTCATCCTCTACCTTCTAACCTTTTGGCTGGAGTTCTCCACGAATAATGTATTCCTGTTTATAAACTTGATCCTGTTCTTTTTATCACTTCTTATGTAATGTTTTAAACGTCCGCATACACCCGTCCAATTAAATTTCCTATCTTCTATGCTGAAGCCTCGACAATAGTTTGGATGCATGAAGCTGTGCCAAACTTTAGCAATAAAACACACGCCGGAATTTTGGTGGTAACAAAGGAGTATCGCGAACTGCAATTCCAATACTCAACTGACGTCTAATTCTTTTATGTACAAAATTGTTGACAAACAATTTAACGACTTCGCAACATCAGGTGATAAATGAGGAAGTGAATGTCAAATGCTGCTGGAATTTCGTTAGCTGGTACAAAGACTAATGCAAAAAAAAAATGGCGAAGCATTGAATCTAACATTAAACTCTCCTGGAGAGAAGGAATTTTTACCGCTGGTGAAGACTCAGCTTGAATTGATTTTGTGTGTGTTGTGTGTTGTTGTGTTTGTGTGTGTGACAATTTTGACAATTAAACATTATTTATTGTCTTCTAGACAATGTTACATATCAAAGAGAGAGAGAGAGAGAAGAAAATATATACAAAAATAATTAAATATATACATATATAATATACAAATTTACAAGGGGGCTAAAAGTAGGAGACCTCGGCGCTGGAGGGTCCTGGACCAGGCGATGTGTTTGTGTGTGTGTGTCACGTGGATTTTCTGAATGGTTGCAGAACGTTCCGCTGCCAATGTATATGCTGCGGAATTGGGAGAGGCCGTAGGCTGGGAGGCGACAACACCGCTCCCCTCAGGGTGTCCTGAAGATGGACTAGACTACTCCTGTGAGTTCCCAAGTGGCAGATGGCTCGATGGTGTACCTGGCGGTGACATCTACTACACCTTACGCCGTAGGTGATGTAAACGGGTGTGGACTCTCCAGCTGTCCCCACAGACGACACGCATCGAGGCAGGATGGGGTAGGGCGTTGGACCAGTTGTAAGGAGATATCTGCACCGCGCCACGAAAAGCAATTGCAACGCGGGTCAGCCCAGCGGGTGGAGCAGGGCACATTCACGGTGGGGGGAACACCGCTCAGGCAGTTTTTCAACAGGATGCTCCTGCAGCTGTGCCGAGTCCAGTGCCCGGCGCGCGCTCTGGCTGGTTAGTAATGGGCGTAGCTAATCCCCGCAGGACGAGTATCGACCTCGTGCGCCACATGATGGATAAAAAGTGGTACAGTAGAACCTCCATGAGAGGACATTCGCGCTAGAGGACACCTCTCCACAAAGGACAGTTTTCATTTGCAAAATTACTATTTAGCAACTCTCCAGTAAGAGGACACCTCTCTATAAATGACACTTTGGCTTTGCAATTGTAATACAAACAGGGTGAAATAGGAAAATGTGCGACTCCATTGATGCCATGAAATATCACATTAACCCGAAAATTATATTATTACAAGGTGGGGTTTGACAGCTGAAACTCCATTGATAGAACAGACAGTTCATCTGGGAGAAGGAAAAAGCTCATTGCTAACCAAGGACAGAAAAAACTCCTTAGACATAACTGATAATTTGTCTAGGAAAATTGACTGTGTCTATATATAGGATGAAGACTTGCCAAAGAATATTGGAGAAAAACTTCAAAGGCTCTGAGAAACTCGCAGGGTAGTTCGTTCCATCCCGAGGCACGGCCGTTTGGCAGGCGGTGGATGGCTGCCGTTATCTGGTCGCAAGAGATGTCGGCGAGAAAGAGCTGTTCCCACTCGTCGAACTCTAAAGTGGTTACTTCATCGATGAAGACTGCATTGGCTTTTGATAAGCTTGGAGGCAAAGCGACTGCTTAAGCGTTCCAGAAGGAAACGACTAAGCTGGCCTCCGGAGATAGCATTGCCGTCGTCGTCGATGAAGGTAGAGGGAGAGCGACGTTTGTCTCGGAGGGAACGCCCGAGGTCTGACTAGGAAGGATAGTCGAAGCGGTGCAAAGCAAGACGAACTTTATTCTTCAATAAGATTTGTGAATATGAAAATGAACATTACCCTTATTATAAAAAGAGAGAGAGAGAGAGACGGTTAAACATACTTTATTGACTACTAGTCAATTATGGATGAAAAATAATGAGAATAATACAGTGAAATTGTGATTGAGGAAGGCTCCACCATCTTGCCAGAGTCCTCCTCCAGACGATGAGAGGGTCCTCTTGGACGCCCCGTATCTCCAGGCCCAGGAAGTGCTTGTAGATACGGGTCTTGGCAGACGCCAGGATGGCCAGGGCGTCGTCCTCCAGGTCATGCCCGAAGATCCATCCCTGCAGGTCAGGGGGCCGCTGGATGATAGTGAAGGCTTCCAGGATGACAGGCCTGATCCGCCCACAGGACCAGTAGCGGTGGGCCAGTGACAGGTCTCCGGACCCACAGGCGAAGCAGGACTCCCGGGCTGAGGCCGGATGTGCTGGATGGGGAAGGGCGTGAAGGGCCAGCCGCACGGCAACGTCGGCATTGTGCCCCGAGAAGGCACCTCGCCGGAGAGAAGGCCAGCTGATGGAGATGGGGATGCTGACGTGGGGAAGCCACCGGGCTAGCAGCTGGATGATGAGCAGTGCAGCCAGGCGTGGACGTTCTAGCATGCGGCGGGCAGTGCGGGTGGTTAGGCGCTGGAACGCAGTGGCCGTCCCGTGCAGCACGATGCCGTCCTTGATGTTGTCAACCCGGTGGGTGTGGTTCCGGTTCTCTTCCACAATCCGGGTGCAGAAGGTGGTGAGTGCCGCGATGTCAGCGAGGGCGGCGCGGGTGGTGCGCAGAGGGAGAGATGAAGAGCTGGTGAGATCACCAACGCGCATTCCCGCCCACCGCGATGCGACCAAAAGATCTGGAGGCCGGAGGAACCTGGAGTCCCCAATGATATGGAGCTCCTGAAGCTGATGTGGCGGCAGCACCCGGTGGTTCAGCTCCAATATCTCCGAGACGGCCTCCCAAAGCTTGAGGAGCCTGCGGCGCCGAGGTGGATGACATGTCCCAGATGTTGGAGGGGTCAGCCACGTCCCACTCACAGCGAGCCAAGAGTAGGCGTTGAGGCCTCCGCGCAGCGCGGTCTGCACGCCCCTCAAGCACGTCAGGCGAAGCTGTGTCCCAATGTCGATAAGTCCGAAGCCGCCCACGGAGACTGGCCTTGCAAGAACGCCGCCCGGCAACCAGGTAGTACGCCGAGGTCCCCAGATAAAGCGCACCAGTCGGGCTTGCAGCTTGGCGATGGTGGAGTCTGTGGGCAGGTAGCCGTGAAGATGGTGCACCACGGCGGACAACACCAGCGAGTTGGCAGCTCTGGCTCGGCCACTAAGGAGAGGCCGCGGGTGAAGGGGACCCACCTCGCCACAGCACTCTCGAGCAGTGCGAGGAGATGTTGTTCCTGGGCGGAGGATGACACTGCAGGTGTTAAGTTGCAGCCCAGTACCCGGATCTGCTCCGATGTCCAGGAGATGCCAAGCTGCGCGTCGGTGCGGGCCCGCCAGGCGCCGCACCATAGGCCTTTACACTTCGCGAAGTTGACGCCTATTCCCGAAGCGCGCCGGAAGTCCTCGAAGATGATTCTCACCACGTCGAAGAGCTCGTCGCGCCTGATGAGCAGCACGATGTCGTCGGCGTAGGCGAGGACGTTTCCGGGGCCGAGCGCTCGCTCGAGGCGCACCAGGAGAGGGCCAGTGGCGAGGCTAAACAAAGCGGCGCTGATGGCACAGCCCTGCCTCACCCCGTTCAGCAGATGGAAGAGCCTTGTGTGGAGGCCTCCGGCTCGCACCGCCGCATCCGCCCCGGCTTACAGGAGGAGGAACCACTCAACGAAGGCAGGAGGCAGCCGCAGAGAGACCATCAGGGACACCAGAAAGCAGCGGTCCAGGGTGTCGAAGGCCGACTCTAGGTCCGTTGAGATGACAGCCAGCTCCGACCCGTTCCTCGTAGCCATGTCGATCTCGTCAGCTACTCGCGCCACGTTCTAACTGGGAAACCTTCCCGGAACAGCGTATGTCTGGGACCGAGGCACCAAGGCGGGAAGATGGGGCCGCAGACGCTGGAGGAGGATGTTGCCCAGGACGCGGTAGTCAGCTGTGGGGAGCGAAATCGGCCTGTAGCCGCTAAGCCCAGGGCCGCCGTTGGACTTGGGGACGAGGCAGATGGTGCTGCGCCTGATCGATGAAGGCAGGGCCCCGCGGAGTTTGGAGGCCTCGAAGACGCGCCTGAGAGCCTCTACGAAGAAGTCTTCGTAGGTGATAAGAAACTCGCAGGGCAATTCGTCCCACCCGGGAGCCTTTCCGAGCGGTAGTCGGCGGATGGCCGATATCTGCGCCGGTGATGTCAGGGCGGGTCAGTGGATCATCCTCTTCCAAGGTGAGGGTAGTGCTCGTCCCCCATATGAACTCAGCGGCGGCGATGGGGTCGCTGGATTCACAGGCAAAGCGGCGCTGGTAGACGGAGTATGCCCGTCGTCGCAGCTCCCCGCCGTCGATGATGCTCCCATCTTCATCCCGGATGGTCGTGCCAGCGGGCCTTTGTACGCGAAGCGAGCGCACAAGGTCGGGCAGCGATGGGTAGTCGGTGGCTGATGATGCTGCCTCCAGTCTGGCCTGCAGATACCGCCTGGCGCGCGAGATGTGGTCGTCATCGGCGACGCGTGGGACATGGAGGGATCTCACCTCCGCCAGGAGTTCGGCCTTGATCTTCGACCATATTATCCATAGAGCTTCGCTGGACATGTCCGCAATAGTTCCAGATGTTCTTTCTATTGTTGCCAGCAGATGTTCATCCACCAGAGCCGAACGAAGCATGGCGGCCACGCAGGGCTGGCGAGGGGAATGAGGCGAGCCCATCTGGGTGAGGACAGCTCGATGGTCAGAGAGCCTGTAGTAGATGGTCTTGTACAGTGTCACTCTCTCCAGGAGTCTCGATGGCAAGATAATTCTGTCCAGGCGAGCTGCGTCAACCCGACTCCTGCAGCTGGCCACTCTGGTTGGAAGGTGTTCGGCGTCGAAGAGGGTGGCTACATCAACGAGGGCTGTCTGATCCATTAGCTCCGTGAGGGCCTCCACCGAGCCGGATGTTATGTCGCTCGGGCTCTGCTCGTCGATGTTGAGATCACCCACCACCCAGGCGTCCTCCTGGATCGCGGCTGCTGTTATGGACTCCAGCTGCTCAAGCCGCTCGCGAGGAATGTGTGACAAGTGACAGTTGATTACACGCACTTCCTGGCCTCGGACGTTGAAGGAGACGATGGAGATGTTTCCCGGCCACAGGACGCGCTGCCGCAGGACAGCGACCCCCGGCGCGAAGAAGCAGGCGAGGCCCGAACCCCTGAGGGCTGCGGGGGGCACGGTGGCGGCGCTGTAGCCCAGGCACAGATGTTGAATGGGATCCAGCGACGAGGTGTTGGTCTCCTGAACAAAGGCGACGTCTACGCGATGTTGGCGCAGGAAGTGACAGAGCTCAATGCTCCTCTCGCGAGCGGCGAGCCCGCGGGCGTTGATGGATGCCAGACGGAAGCTCATTGGGCGCTCCTCGTCTGGGCACGAACGTCCGATAGGCGCTTGTAGAGAGCGCAGTTGGAGTCGGGCAGGGCGTCGATCAGCTCCTGGGCAGTATTGTTGAGGGCGGTTATCTGCTCGCTCCCGATCTTGTTTATCAGGCTCTTCAGACCGGGGACTGAGGCTAGCGCGTCCAATATTTCGTCTCTTTCAAGCCCTTCGAGCCCAGACTTGTCCAGGATGTTGCTGGGAATGCGCCCAAGGAGTTCGTTTAGCTGCGTCCGGGTCAAGTTGGACTTCTTCTGCGCCTCCCGAGCGCCACCACGGGACTGCTTTGATGTAGGAGGGACTGGATTCACAGAAGCAGTGGGTAGGGTCTCTGGAGCAGGTGCAGGAGCTGCAGGTGGGGCTGGTGACGCAGCTGGAGTTGTTGGTGCTGCGGGTGGTGCTGATGATGCATCTGGGATTGGAGCAGCTGTCGATGTTGGACCTGCGGCTGGCGTTGGTACTGGAGCAGGAATGACGTTCGAGGAGGAGGGCTGCCTTCCTCCGGCGTTATTTGGACCAGCGGGGGGATCCAGGTGTAGAAGCAGGTTAGCTTCTTGGACACCAGTCTTCCGGGGGCAGTTGGCACGCTTGTGCCCGTGCTTATAGCATAAGGAGCACTTGATACCATACGTGACGTACACGTGGCTAGTCACTCCTTTGGATTTGATATCGAGACGGGCTGGGATGTGTGAGAGCTTCACACCGTCTCGTAGAGTGATGAAGGCCTCACGCCGTGCGTCAGCCCAGTATGACTCGCCCAGCTCCTTCATTTTCTGGACGATGGATGTTATCTGTCCGTAGGGCCGCAGGGCTGCCACGAGGTCCAGGTTTTCAACGAAGAACGGAACGTTCCCGATCATGATCCGTTCTGCCCGCTTCTTCAGTGGTGTAGCTCGCAGGAGAGCGTCCTCGATCTCCAGCCCATCCTCCACGAGCTTGTCGGCTTGCTGGATACTGGAGAGGCCGACCAGGATTTGCCTCTCCATCTTCGTCAGCTGGTAGACGGTGCCCTTGCCCAGCTTGGCTTCCAGCGCCCGGAAGTACTGCTCCTCAGTGAAGTCTGGGCAGAACTCCAGGGAGACACACTGGTCCGCCTGCATCGCTGCCGACCTGGCTCGGAAGGTCGCCTGCTTCTGCCTGGTGGTCTGACATTCGTGCACCCTGCTGGCTCTTGGCGTGGCTCGTGGCCTGCTGCTGTTGGGAGCGATCCTCGGTGCCTGGACACATCCCTTTTTGGCCCCCGAGTTGACATGGTCAGGGTCATGTGGCCATTTCTTTGAGCCTCCCACTGTGGTGAAGATTCCATCTTCGCCATCGGGAAGCTGGTCGTTCAGATCCGGGCAATCAGCCCAATTGCGGCGAAAATTTGCATGTCCGTCGCCGGCTCAGAATTAGCATCTTTGTGGCTTTCAGCCATTTCTGCATCTTTTGCCGATAACTCGGCGGATACTTGAGGATTTACTGAGAGGATCGTATGGGCTTGCAGCCCATTCTCTTGGCTTTCAGCCAATATCCCAAAGGGGTTATTAATCTCGATGGCCTCCATCTCAGCCTCAAAAAAACGCCGATCTCGCGCGCCGCGTGGCCGCACGGCCGAGAGAGAGAGAGACAAGTCTTGAAGTTTGCTTTCAAGTAAGAAAATATTACTTTTTTCACAAGTAATAAAATATTACTTTTTTTCCAAGTAAGCTTTATATTGTTGAGTGCAATATGATAAAATTGTTTTTACTAAAAATATATATTTTTAAAATATATAATTAATATATATTTTTATGGATTTATTTCATGTGTTTAAACACTTAAAAATATCTCAGAATAATGTTGTCCCAATTATCAACAGTCCCTATTATCTATAATACAACTTGGGGGAGGTTAAAGGCTGGCTAAACCGTTTGGTTTTCGACCGTTACGACCCGGGTTCGATTCCCGCATTGGACTATTTTTTTTTTGTAAAAAAAAAAGATCCAATGGCCCCCGATTCTTGCAAAATTCTAACCCCACCAGCGAGTGCAAGTAACCAAACGGTGCTCGGGCACATTTGTAAGTGCAAAGTCGAACTGCTTTTTACATGTGTAGACATGTGGTGCGCTTAAAATAAAAGCAGTCGCTAATTACCCACCATGATTATCATGGCCTGTACCACGTGTACTAGCGATAAGCAAAAAAAAAAAATAATAATAATAATACAACTTATCTGTTCTGGCCCACTTGTAAGTGCAAAAGTCAAACTGATGTGGCGCTCTTACATGTGCTGACCCCAAGCCCAGATGAAAAAGGAGGAGGGGGAACAGTATTAAGCTCGCTAAAAACCCTGGGCTCAGCTGGCCAGGCTGATAGTACCCTGTAAGGGCTCCAGGGATCCAGAATAAGCAGAGTTTGTAATATGTTAGGAGAGGCTGCATATGTTGTCTGTTCCACATGTCAAAGGTAGCCATTTCATATTGGAGCTAAGTCAGTGGCCTGCCACTGAATAGTGCTCAATTCTTAATGACAAAAAGGCAGACACATTCTACTTCAGCCAGATAAGAAAGAAGGTTATACTGTATTTATCATCTTATCAGTGCTCTGTTTTATTATTCTTGTTTACACAAATGATAACAGAGACAACTATTTAAAATCATTCTATGGAGTTGTTTCTCATTCAGTACTTTTATCTTAAGAGGGTAACAATGCTGTTACTGGACTGTTACACATAATTTGTTGATTGTCACCTAATTTATAATCCGAATTGTAACTTATCATTAAAGTCAACATTATTTATCATGTCCTGTTCCCAAACAGCTATGGTGGAAAACCTTGTTATAACAGTCGTTTTAACTGTGGTTATTATAACAACATAAAGTCTACCCTCGGCAGCGCTGACTGCTACAAGGTGTGTCCCCAGGTGGCGGATAAGGGAACCAGCTTCAGATATGAAGGCCAGCTGTGAAACAAGCAGAATAACTCTGATGAATAAGCAGTTGCGGACCAACAGCAGCATTGTTAGAAACAAGAGAAAGATCTCTTTAAAAATCCTGAGTTCAACTGACCCAGTTGATAGACCTCAGCAAGGGTTCCTCTCCAGGGATACGGAGGAGCTGCGTCTGTATCCATGTTAGAATCAGCAGCAAAGGTGTCTGCTTCCATGTTAGGAATGGCCTCAAACTGCAGGCACTTTCACCAAAGTGTGCCTAAATCATAGTGCCATGATCAATGAAAGCTACACCCCATTCCATGAGATCAGTAGAATCATGGAATTGGTGTAATCTTTACACAAGTAACAACAACAAGAAGAAATAGTAATGATGGATCCCCATTATAACAGTGTCTTTTATAGCCACAACTTGGGTATAACAGCCTTATTCTAAATCCCAATTTATATAACTATTGTTGTTTCTTATTCCATTTTATAACTGTGGTGTAGTTATTATAACAACATAAAGTCTTGGTCTCAAGTTATGTTGCTATATCGGGGTTCAACTTCAGTTCAAAATTTCATTTTTTATTTTATCATCCCATTGTATAATTATACAAGGTCATGTAGACTGAATTCATAGATCAAATTTACAATCTTGATAGGGTTGGAATATAGGTCCTGTCTTGAGCCTCCCATACATTCCAAGAGGTGGTCTGATGAGGCTTCTTTGGTCCTGCAGATGGTGCATTATGGGAAGGTCTTATCACCATCCTGGAAGAGGAGTGGTCTTGTATGGCCATTTTTGAGCCTGGAAATGCAGGTTGCTGCCTATCGGTTCATCCCACATTCTAGAATTGGTTCGGGTACCAATGATTGAACTTCAGTTTAATGATAAGGCACAATTTGGATTATAGATTATAAACACAAAGTAATAAGACTAAATCCAAATAAATAAATAGTATGTAACAACTTAACTTCAGTTTAAAATAACTGTCCTAAAGCAGGTATTAAACCCTGGCTCAGTCATAAGATAGAACACACTGAATTCAAGACCCCACACAAGGCTCTAACCATGTAAATATGTAAATACACTGTAAATCTGAATGTGTACATATTATTCTACTTTCTTATCTCCACTCAATTATATCAGGGTATCAAGCTTGTTGATGGTGTCTGCCGGGGATGAGTAGAAATAACCTGTACATATTATTCATTGTCTTCTTTCATATCTCCACTCAATCATATTAAGGTATCAAGCTTGTAAAGCTTGTTCATGGTGTCTGCAGGGGAGGAGTAGAGCTCATCAATGGATGAGTCAATACAGTCAATATGTGTGTTGACTTGGGACATGATACCCAGTCATGATGGTTATTCATTGTAAATACAGTTAAACCTGTCTATAGCGCCTCCTCTTGGGACTCACCAAAATAGGGTGCTATAGAGAGGGGGTGTTATAGACAGGTCACTTTTAATGTAAATCGCATCGTACTACGTATTTAAAATCGGGCGCTATAGACAGGTTTAATTGTATCATAATCTATGTTTATTTTTTGAGCGGTACCTAATTAAGTTATTTTGTAACTGGAAAGTTGAAACAACCTCCATGTATGGTGTGTGTTCAGAAGATGGAATGGATGTATGCCATAGCAGGTGACTTCACTGGGGAACATCCTGACTTCTACCATCAGCTCCATTGGTTATATCCAGCAAGGTAACCATCTCCCTATTTTTCCCCAGATATATCTCCCACCTTGTTTCTTCTTAAAAATACAAGGTAATAAAACAGAATTCAAATAAATAGTGTGTGACTTTTCAGTAACAGCATTGTTACCATCATCAGACAAAAGTATTGAAGGAGAAAATATCGCAGCATATTTTTAAATAGTTAATTGTTATAAAAATTGTATATAAACAAGATAACAGATAAGAAGAAATATTTTTCTAAGAACACTAAAATACTATTCTTAGAATTAGAGGTGTAAAAACCTTTTTAAATATAATTAAAGCCGTATAAATATCATTGCTATTTCCTCTTTCTTCCTTTCTGTTAATTGTAGCACATTCCTTTTAATTGAAAAAAGCTTTGAGCTGTGCTTTTTTTCTATGTTCTCTCTCTAAAAGTTCAGAATTCTCAATTTTATCCCATTTTAAAGTGGTTTTCTATCCTTTCTTTCATAGTTCTAGCTACAAGGTAATTATGTGCGACATTTCAGTAACAGCGTTGTTACCTTCATCAGCCAAAATAATAAATGAGAAAAAATATCGCAGCGTGTTCTTCAATAATACTGTTATCAAGTGTGTAAACAAGATAGCAGATAAGAGAAAATAGTTTTCTAAGACAACTTAAAATACTATTGTTAGAATTAGAAATGGAAAAAAAACATTTTTTAAAAATTATTATTATTTTAAAAAATATATATTTTTATATATTATTGCGTGTAAATATCATTGATATTTCCTCTCTCTTCCATTCTGTTAATTATAGAGCATTTCTTTTGAATAAAAAAGGGCTTCTTATAGTAATTTTTCTTGTAATCTTTATTTTTTAATTGAAATTATTATGCCCCCTGTGATTTTTTCTATGTTCTTTACAAGTGTAGAATTCTCAATTTTATCCAATTTTAAAGCATATTCATGGTTTTCTATTTCATTTTAAAGTTCTGGATGTTTGTCCTACATAGCCTTGGTCACATTTTTCACATTTCACTTCATAAATTAAACCTGCTCTTTTTGGTAATTGGGTGTTCTTGTGTTTGTTCATGTATTGAAAAATAGGGTTACATGGTTTCCATGCAATTTTTATTTTTTCAATACATTTTGAATATACGGTAGAACCTCCTTTTAGCAGACACCTCACCACAAAGGACAGTTTTTCTTTCCAAAATTACTATTGTTACAATTTAGCAACTCTCAGGTAAGAAGACACCTCTCTCTAAAGGACACTTTGGCTCTGTAATTAGATATTTTTTACAAGGAGGTTGTACTGTATTAGTAAAATTTCATGCAAACTTCTGTTTTATAAATGGTAATGTGATGACTTTTTGCACTTTATTTTTTGAATCAAAGTATTATTCTCATATTTTGGTTCTCATGTATTTCATTATTCTTTCTTTCAATTTGATGGAAAAATCTTCATTGATTAGTTCCTTTTTTGATGTTGTTAATTTCTATATTTATTTTAACTGTATCACTAATGAGTGTAAAAGTTCTATATATATAAGAGCTTTTACTAATCCTACTTTTTGGTTGAAATGGTGCTGTGAGCTATAGTTCCAATAAGTTCCTGTATGTGTTGGTTTTTTGTATATAGAGGTAGTAATATTGTTATAATTGTATGATAAGTTCATTTCCAGGAAATTGATTAACTTGTTAAACACAAGGTAATAAGACCAAATCCAAATAGATAAATAGTGTGTGACATTTCAGTAACAGCGTTGTTACCATCTTTAGACAAAAGTACTGAATGAGAAATTTTACCACAGCATGTTTTAAATAGTTACTGTTATCAAGTGTGTAAACAAGATAGCAGATAAGAAGAAGATAGTTTTCTGAGAAACACAGAATATTATTCTTATAGATTTAAAAGTGATATTTTTTTTCTCATTCAGTACTTTTGTCTGAAGATGGTATCAACGCTGTAACCGAAACATCACACACTATTTATTTATTTGGATTAGATCTTATTACCTTGTGCTTATAATCTATAATCCAAATTATCATGATTAATTTGTTGTTATCTACTTCCATAGAGTAATTGATATCAGGACATTGTTGAGACAGGATTTTTTAAAGTATCCAATATTCTTTGTTCACTTCCCTGATTAATAATTAAAATTATGTCATCCACACACATAGTAAATCATTTTATTCGCGATCGAACGTTGTGGCTCACTGTACGTATTACCTCCCAAACACGACGCCAGCCATCTTTGTCTTGAGCTCGATGTACCATCTCGGCGGGCGCCCAAGTATGCATCGCCCAGACATATTTCTAGCCAGTATGGTGTACTCCATTCCCCATGTCTTCCACATATCTTTTGATAAACCTCATTTGTAAGTGAATTTAGAGCTTTTATTTCTAATTGACCTATAGCAATACAAGCTGCATTTGGTGACAGTGTTTTGCCTACATTGATAGTGTGTGTGCAGACAATAAGTCTGTCAGCAAGTGCTTGGAGAACCTGGTGATCTCCAATGAAGCCAGCTCCCTGAAGTACGGCTGGAGTGGATCCAGATGGTGAACAATATGATCTTCCCATCCACCTGTCAGAAGAAAGATGCGGAGATGTTGGTTGCAGTGCAGGCCAATATGTATGGCAACAATTATGATCCCATAATCATTAAATATTTACAGTAGAACCTCCCTTTAGCAGACACCTCTCTATAAAGGACAGTTTTCATTTACAAAATTACCACTTTTACTATTTAGAAACTTTCAGGTAAGAAGACACCTCTCCCTAAAGGACACTTTGGCCCTGTAATAAAGTGTCCTTTACAGGGAGGTAGTTCAACTGTATATAGAAATTGTGCAAAGAAGAGATATACAATAATTGTCGTGTTCTATTAAAAGAATCTTACCACGTTACCCTGTTTTTCTTTGAATATTACAGCGTGGCGATATGATGTCAGATATACAATAGACACAAGATAATAAGACCAAATCTAAATAAATAAATGGTGTGTGACGTTTCGGTAACAGGTAACATTCAGTACTTTTGTCTGAAGATGTTAACAATGCTGTTACCGAAACGTCACGCACTATTTATTTATTTGGAATTGGTCTTATTACCTTGTGTTAATAATCTATAATCCAAATTGTGCCTTATCAGATATGCAATAGATGTGAATCTTTTGAATATGAATTAAACAACAGGTTTATGGAGATGTGAGTTTCGTTTCATTTTATTGCAATCTCAAGCTGTCGGCCATTTACATGAGTTCAAAAATGAACAATAATCAAATACACGGCGTTTCACCATTGTTCACTGTTGTACCCCTGTGGAAGGGCGGTAAATGGCTGAAAGCTTGAGATTGCAATAAAAAGTAAAAGTAACACATCTCCAGAAACAACTTGATTTATTTAATTAATAAAGAAGAGATATAAAAGCTAATGCTGACAAGTTTCTTTATCAAAGATATATAAGATTGGTGAGCTTTTATCCAGAGGTGTTAGATCAGCTTCACGTTCTGCAATATTTCCAAGGGTAGTGTTTCCTATTCCACAAATAATTTTGGATGCTAAAGCACAATTTGGATTATAGATTAGAATTACAAGAAAAAAAAGACCTAATCTAAATAAATTAATAGTGTGTGATGTTTCGGTGACAGCATTGTACAAATCATCAGACAAAAGAATAAAAATATTTTATTCTTTTGCCAGAGGATGGTAACAACACTGTCACCGAAACATCACACACTATTAATTTATTTGGATTCGCTTTTATTTTCTTGTAGTTCTAATTTTCGATGCATTTTGTTGGATTATTCTCAATTTGTTTAGGTTGGTTTGGGAGGCTTGCATACAGATTGGAGAAGCATATTCTAATATGGATCAGTGATGTATAGGTGGTGATGTAATGACTTGAATGTTCAATAAACAATATAGAGCAACATTTTGCCACTTGAAAATAACTGATTTATTATGTTTTAGAATTGAGCTTTGATTTTTCAGCTACCAGAGAGAGGGTTTTAAACATTGAATCAACATTCTTCCTATGACTGCTGACAGAAGGACCTTTGGGGGTGGCCGCTGCTTATCTTCAAACAGCTTGAGGAGCATAGACTCATGGAATTCGTGTAATCTTTTTTTTTATTTGCTTATCCCTAGTATACATGGTACAGGCCATGATAATCATGGTGGGTAGAGGTAGGCGACTGCTTTTAATGTAAGGGCACCATATGTCTACACATGTGAAAAGCTGTTTGACATTCGAGTAAACTTTACACAAGGGGATAAGAAACAACAACAACATATTGAAAATATTTTCTATAATGTAATAATTGAATTTAGAGAGAGTTTTTCGAATATTTTACAAATTTAGAAATTTATAAATATTGGGTTCTAACAGATGGGTTTTCAAGGTTTTGGCATCAGCAGTCTTTCCCAGATATGTTCTAACTAAATGATGTACTAACTATGTAATAACTCCGCCTTTGCCGGTCCCAAGCCCGGATGAAAAAGGAGGAGGGAGAGCAGTAACAAGCTCACTAAAAAAACCTGAGCTCAGCTGGCCTGGCTGATAGTACCCTGTAAGGGCTCCTAATCCAGGGATACAGAATGAGCAGCGTTTGTTTTCCATGTTAGGGGTAGCTGCACATGGCGTCTGTTTCTAAAGTCAGAGGCGGCCATTTCTTATGGAGCTAAGTCGGCCTGCCACTGAGTAGTGCTCCCAGTCTTAATGACAAAGACAAACGCATTCTACTTCATGATGGTTGTCAAATATCCCCCGGAGATTTTTTTAAGAATGTTTATCCTTTTCTTGGCCCTGTCATTTATGTGTTTATTAAAAGTGAAAGATGGGTCTAAGAAGTGAACCCTAGGTATCTGGGATTGCTGTTGTTGCATTTTATCTCTCTGTGTCATTTAGTATAATTTTTGGAACGAATGATCTTATCATTGTTTTGAATGAACATTATCAGTCATTTATACATCTTAAATGTATTCCCATTGTCATGGTAGTGTTGACAAGGAGCCGTTCTATTAGGATAAACAAATTACAAATAATATAAAACTTGTTAAACACACGCAAACAGTCAAGAAATATTATACAGTAGAACCTCACCGTAAAGGACAACACCTAATTGTAGAGATAAAGTGTCCTTTAGGGAGAGGTGTCCTCTTACTGAAGAGCTGCTTACCAATAGTAATAGTAAAAATGGTAATTTTGCAGATGAAAACTGTCCTTTATAGAGAGGTGTCCTCTAGTGGGAGTGTCCTTACATGGAGGTTCTACTATATACAATAATAATTCTCACCAAACAGATACATGAATCAGCAGTGGGGCAAATTCAATTTAAAATGGCACAGATTAATTTTTTCAATCATTAATTATAACGCACGATTTGGATTATAGATTATGAACACAAGGTAATAAGACCAAATAAATAAATAGTGTGTGATGTTTTGGTAACAGTGTTGTTATCCTCTTTGTTAGCATTCAGTACTTTTATCTGTAAATGGTAACACCACTGTTACACCGAAATGCCACACACTATTTATTTGGATTTGGACTTATTACCTTGTGTTTTTTCTTCAATCAATGATTATATTAAATCAATTATTCACAGACATGCACACACACATTTGCCCTCATAGGTGAATAGCATCTTTTTTTTTTGCTTATCCCTAGTACACGTGGTACAGGCCATGATAATCATGGTAGGTAGAAGAAGGCGACTGCGTTCACTGTAAGTGCACCACATGTCTACACATGTGAAAAGCATCTTTCCGCATAAATTTTCATATAAATTACTGTTATCAGTTCCAACTGATTTCAAAAATGTTTATAAAAAAAGTCCAATGCGGGATTTGATCCTGCTTCATGGTAGTCAAAAATCAACGGTTTTTATACCATTCCTGCTCAAACCTCAAATCATATATTAACTTTCTTCTCTGAAAAATTAATTTAATTAACTCAATCTGAACACAATATATATATAAGCTTGTCCCACGTGTATAATTTCAGTTAAACCTGTCTATAGCGACTCTCTAAATAGCGCCTCCCTCTCTATAGCGCCCGATTTTAAATAAATAGTACGATGAGATTTCATTTAAAAATGACCTGTCTATAGCACCCCCCTCTCTATAGCACCCTATTTTGGTAAGTCCCAAGAGGGGGTGTTTTAGACAGGGTTAACTGTTTTATAAAATCCATTAATAAAAAGGCTGTCAAGTTTAATCAAATGGTTACAAAACAATCTTTGTTCAAACAGGTAGTTGTTCTGGCTGCAGCTCAATAGTGTCAATAATCATGGAACATAGCAGATATACTTTATATAGAGATCATTTGTAGTGACATTTTAGAACATTTTTTTCAATCCATCTAAACTTATGTAAGTGAATAAAGGTTAATTCAATTTTTTGTTTATTGCTTTTTGCCACGATCCCTTTGATATGGCTAGGATTTCTGGACGTATATTTGTCGCCAATTGTCCGCGTTGGTCTACGGTCGTCTCTATCATAGTGGACATCCAGTCAGTCAGGTGTGTCCTGACTCTTCTGAAATTGGGAAGGTCTTTCATAGCTTAGGGATGACCTTTCTATGAAGGTTGGTTGCAAGGTGCTTTTGTAGATGGTAGACTGAGTTAGCTGAGCTTTGTCAGAGTCAGCAGCTTAGATGATATCATGTCTGGGGATTGTAGAAGAGCTGCTGCGTTATTTTGGGCAACATCACAGGGAGAAGTGAGTTGATTATTCTCCTGAGGCTTCTTGTGAATTTTAATGGTGTTGAACAGATAAGGTTGAATTTGTAGATAATGCTGATTGTTGTGGGCATCATGGGCATACTTTCTAGGGAAGGTTGACAAAGGATAATTGCAGGTTGAAGTGAGTAGTTATTTTGGTCATTTGAACAGCTCTTCCAATACTCATCGCATTTGTTACATTAGAGTAAAGAGAGGTGAAATGAGGAATGAATCCAATTTGATTCCAGGATTTTCTGGGTTGCAGATGGTTCGAACGGCTTCAAGGCAATCGAGACAAATACATTTTCCGTGCATAATCTGGACAGCTCTAGTGGCATACAGGATGGCTCGGAAGGAGGTGCAATAATTTTGCCGCTACAGAGGTTTTGTAGGATTGAAAAGCCGAGATCCATCCATGTGTTAGGACGAGTTTTCTGGTGATCATTTTAAGCCAGAAGAATCCTCTTTTGAGGCAGATAGGGAACAGTAGAAGCCCGGGAAATTTCTTGAAAGGAAAGTATTATTTTAGCTTCCAGATAGGCCAGATGAACTTTATTGGACATTTCTAGTGGAAGGTATCCAGTAAGGAAGACAAATAGAGTTGTGTCAATACAATGTCGGGATTTCCTCATGGAGACTTCATAGCCACAGGTATACCTTTTTTGCCAAACGTCAGAGAGGTGGAAAAGGGCTGATGGATTATCAAATTGAGTATTTTGTCTTAGAGTAGAAGTTGAATGCGAACCATTTCCATGATTGCTCATAGAATTCAAATAGAAGATAAATATTTGTTTAATGTCAAAAATGTTACATCTGGGATTTTGACACTGCATCGTCTATTACAATGAGCTATTTGAGGAGGTCTTGGTAGCTCTAGGGATCTTGTCCTTCAATCAGATATGTATTTCAGAGTCTTCCTCCAATTCTGCAGATTTTAGTTGACGTTGTTAATAGAATCAAGAGTGAGGGTCCAGAGATAGAATATACTGGAGGGGTGACATCAGCCGTGTGATGTTTGAAGCACACATATACCACCACATAAGTATTGTCCATAACAGAATATCTCGCTGGGACAACTGAGCTAGACAACGAGGGTGACAAAGGTCATTAAGAACATAGTTTGCTCTCTCAATGTTACCTGGAGTACTACATCGTTAGCTACCATCTGACCATTATGTTGGAACATCATTTTTATTTTCTTATCAATTTCAGAATATCGTGATTTTGAAGAGAGTTTGGTATTTTACGTGTTCCTTATTTATAGTGCTCTGGAACCATTCCAATATAAATATCAGTTTTTCAATATAGTTCAGTATGTTTTTGAAGCGGCTTTTTTTGAGTTGAATTTTGAAGAATAGGGGAAGGTTCTGCTCCTTCTCTTTATATACTTTATATGTATAGATAATATATGATATCAATTTAGTAAATTTTGATTTATTTGGGCTTTTAATAATTTTTTTATATATTTAATAAATATTGAACTTTAAACGTAGGTTCACTCAAAAAATAAAACATATTTAGGATCAATTTCTGACACAGGATGTGAGTTTACATCTGGCTTCATAAGGTTATTAGAGAAATTATAATTCCAAGCTTTTTTTAAAGTCGCACATGCAGTCAAAGAATTTGTGGCTGCTTATGACCTTGAAAAATCAGGTGATAACTGGACGAAAGAGAGGCAAAATGTGGGAAAACGAAATAGAGAGTATGATATGAATTCCATTTTGGACATTTCCAAAATTAAGTTGGAAGATTTATATAATTTAGTATCAATGTTTGATACCACTGTTGGATTTGCTAATCAAAAGTAAAATATAATATACAATACGTTATTGTTATTATAGCCCAAAAAATAGAAGAAAGAAATAAAGGCCATTGGTAAAATGCCTTGTCGGCTGACCGTGTACGTGCTAAAGTCCTGGCTGTGACTGTCTGGCAGCGCGTACGTAGTCAGGTGTTCACCCAACTCACGTTGACCGAGGTGTAGTGTAGCAACCACACTACTTCCCTCCAGTAGGATTCCTAAAGATCCTATGTGGATGTTGACGGAACTTTTGGCCTACTACGTGAAGGTGTGGCATCTTTTGGGTTTTGTTTCTGGTCCTTTGTGGTTGAGAAGGGCATCAATTCTTCTGATTTTAAGGCGGCAAAACACGGTCGATGGAAACCCAGAAAGATATTTTTCAAATTTTCAGCTTCAAAATTTTTGGGCTTAGAGATAAATCTTGGTCTGGACCGTCGTAAATGGCTGAGGGCGGCGGTATTATTAGTTCTTGTTGGAGATAGACATGGAAAAAACATGTCTTTAGTAGTTTAGGCACATAAACATGCCGATCTCCTTGTGGGGTATTTGGTGGGGGTTTGGAAGAAAACATGGCGCGCTGAAACCTTTTAAATACTGTAGGAAAGCCTGCCGAGGTATGATTTTCGGAAAAGGTTCTGTAAATGAACATGGTTGTTGTCTTGCCAAGATATTTTCTCAGTAAAAAATGAATTCCTAGGAGAACAGGGGAAGCTTGGTGAACCAGGTTAAGGAGTCGTGATAGCGGCTATGAAAATCTCCTTAAAATATGAGATTTTCGAAAGGTGCTTCAATAACGTCGTCAGATAAGGGTACTTATCATTAAAAATTTGATAAATAAAAGATGGTTATGGAAGGCCATCTCCTAGGGCCTGCCAGGGTGACCTATATATATAGGAATGCAGGTATCTAACCAGGTGTAAGAGTGAGGGCCCCCCTGGAACTGTAGACCCCATCAGTGATGCTGAAGATCCAAGTTGGCCCCAAAGCCATCGAAGGCGACTCTCCGACTCCAGGCCGGCGAGAGAACATCGGCGTAGCCTCCAAGAATTCACAGGAAGCCTTGCCCGCTCAAGACAGATTCCGGAGTCGGTAGAAATTAGGGTTTGCATCGTGCCTCAATTTGCAACCACATCCAGGTTTTGAAAGGAGACCAGGACAATAGGTCTGATGGAATCTGGAGAACATCGAGGATCGTTCCACAAGTCTTACTGAGACTGCATCTGTCTCATATCAAAGTTGTAATCAGACACTTCCCTGAATGACCTATCCGCAGCCATCAAACAGCAAGACCTCCTTAAGGACAAGAAACAGGAATTCCGGCACTGGGCCCATAAATTCACACAAGACCTCCAGAAACCCCCCTGACATAAGCCAGACTGAGTCATCTCATCACCAAGAACACACCAATTGACCCCCTTCTCCCAAATTACATCAACCAAGTGAACACCTCCAGCAACACCCCTGACAAAACCAAAGACTGAGTCATCTCATCACCAAGAACGCACCAATTGACCACCTTTACCCAAATTACATCAACCAAGAGAACACCTCCAGCAACACCCCTGACATAACCAAAGACCGAGTCATCTCATCACCAAGAACGTACCAATTGACCACCTTCTCCCAAATTACATCAACCAAGAGAAGACCTCCAGCAACACCCCTGACATAACCAAAGACATCTCATCACCAAGAACGCAGCAATTGACCACCTTCTCCCAAATTACATCAACCAAGAGAACACCTCCAGCAACACCCCTGACAAAACCAAAGACCGAGTCATCTCATCACCAAGAACGCACCAATTGACCACCTTCTCCCAAATTACATCAACCAAGAGAACACCTTCAGCAACACCCAAGACATAACCAAAGACTGAGTCATCTCGTCACCAGGAATGCACCAATTGACCACCTTCTCTCAAATTACATCAACCAAGAGAACACCTCCAGCAACACCCCTGAAAAAACCAAAGACCGAGTCATCTCATCACCAAGAACGCACCAATTGACCACCTTCTCCCAAATTACATCAACCAAGAGAACACCTCCAGGAAAACCCCTGAAAAAACCAAAGACCGAGTCATCTCATCACCAAGAACGCACCAATTGACCACCTTCTCCCAAATTACATCAACCAAGAGAAGACCTCCAGCAACACCCCTGACATAACCAAAGTCATCTCATCACTAAGAACGCACCAATTGACCACCTTCTCCCAAATTACATCAACCAAGAGAAGACCTCCAACAACACCCCTGACATAACCAAAAACTGAGTCATCTCATCACCAAGAACGCACCAATTGACCACCTCACAAATTACATCAACCAAGAGAACACCTCCAGCAACACCCCTGACATAACCAAAGACTGAGTCATCTCATCACCAAGAACGCACCAATTGACCCCCGACTCCGCCTTAAAGCTGTCCACTCTCTCTCTCATGCCCTGTATCTCACATAACCAAGACAGATCCACCAGACTTGTTCTAGTAGAATTGCATCTACCCCAGCTCTTATTACCTCACCATATGTTATGAGAAATATAAACTATTTTGACGCATATATTTCTATTTAAATAAAACAATTTCTACTGCCCTTACTACAATAATAAAATAATGGGATCCCATTATTTTATTATTACAGTAAGAGCAGTAGTAAATTGTTTTATTAGAAAGAAAATATATGCGTCAAAATTGTTTATATTTCCCAGTTGTTATGTTAATGAAAATATTTAAGGTCTGTGAAGGGCGACTTTCTGAGATGGCTTGGAGTCTATTCTTATAGAGTGAGTTGAGACATAAGTCTCAGCTCACCGGAATGAATAGACTCAAAGGAAATATTAAATAGCTGTCTGTGTAAAACTTAACTATCAAAAATAAAAATCACTCTCTCTCTCTCTAGGGTAGGTGCAATTCTATCAGAACCTAACCACCTATATAAGTGTCTGACTACAATTTTGAGAAGAGAAGGATGCAATGCTCTGTAAGACTTGTGAAAACCTCCCCCTTATTTCTCCAGATTCCATCTCTATCATCCTGAAATCCTTAGTCATTAAGGACGCAGTCACCATAGAGGCATGTCAACAAACCATGCATCCTACCAACTCTAGATTCCGTCTCGAACAGGGTCGGCCTCCCGTTCATCCCTAGAGTCCACACCAACGTCCCCCCACCTACCCGAAGCCAGAAAGCCACCAACAACGACGATGGGGACCAACTTGAACATTCAACATCACTGACAGAGCCACAGCTCCAGGAAGCTCCCACTGTTACACCCGGCCCTGGTAGAACCTGCATTCCCCTATTGAGGTCACCCTGACAGCTAGCCCACTCACAATCCTTACCAATATTGTTAAATTTTCCTTTTGAGATTCCACACATTTTGCCTCTCCTCATTCGCATGTAAAAGATTAGTATATTTCCTCAATTATATCTTTGGAATTTTTAGGTAGTTATGACAATTGATTGAACAAAAATTGACTTAGGGAAGTCCCTTGTTTGACTTTGCTTACATAGCAGATGCTGCAAATACCTTTGCTACAATCGAAAACATTTTAATCAAATGCTTGAAATGATATGCATAAAACCGAGTTACAGATTTAAAAATATGAATAAAGATTCATGAAAAGTTTATACAGACAGAAGAAAATAGGGTAGGTGCTTCTCCAATAATATAAAAATATATTTTTTTTAAATATAATGTTTGCAGATTTTTACATACAAACTAATTAAATAACTCTTATAACAACAAAAACGAAAATATTTAGAAACCAGATGTAAACGTTATTCCTTTGTCTCTTTACAATGATAGATTTTGGTTTCTTTACAAAACTTTGGGCTGCATATTTCTATCAAATTTATATACTATTATAAAGATGCACCAAAATATTCTGGATCATTGTTTTGTCTTCTTCAATCTCTACGCTCTGTAAATTTTCATTCATTTCTTTCTGAAAGCAAAAAGAAAATCATTCAACAATAAAAAAAATGTCTGAAAAATGAAAAATCTAAAATATGATATTTTATTTTCTATTATCAAAAACTCCGCAGTATCAAATAAAGATGCATATTTGTAATTATGTTAATTTTAAATTTATCGAAATATGTTGCTTTCGTTCCATGAAATATGATGACATTTTATCATATATATCTCAAATTTTGAACCATGAATCAATACTTTTGAGTAACCTTCCGTTTATAAGCTCAATACTTATAGTCAAATACATGTTTAGAGAACAAGCTAACTTTTTTGGGCTCTTTCAGAATTTTGAAATTTCTTGTGGGGCTTTTTGGAATTAAATTTGATTTTTATTGACATTAATCAAAAGTTTTAAATGCATACTAACAAGGCAGTACTCCAGATATTTACTCATACTTTATTCCATTGAGCCTTTTATTGATTGAAATGGTTGCTCGAATTTTGTAAATTTTCTCCAACACAAATACTGATGATGCACAGCATTCACATTCAGTTGGCTCGAAACTTCAGTCTATATAGGAACTCTTTAAACTATGTTGGATTTCAGATGAATGCATTGTCAATTTTCTCTAGTTTTCAAATTTTTCTGCTATGATTAATTTTGCTTTGTTAATTTTTTTTTGCACGACCTTTTCAAAGATAGATATTTTCAAATGATTGCAACCATTATTCCAAATATTTTCTAAATTGCACCTGGGCATTATCTGAATGAAGCCGAGTTCACTTGGCTGGTAAACTACATCTTAGAAGATTGCTGTAGCCAAGGTAACTTTGTCACCAACGTTGTCCAACCCAATTCCCACCAGCGAGATACCCTAGGATTTCCAATATTCACACAGCACATGTGACTCCTGGACTTGCTGAGTCCTGATATTTGGTATCATATCTTTGGTCTTAATGGATCTTGTTAGAATTTCACCACATTGTCCTTGGTCTCGGAGTTCCATTTACATTTAGACAATGGTCCAAAATATTGTCATTTGGTTTCATTCCAATTCCATAGGATTAGGGACTTGTGGTATCTTCAATCTTCAAATTTCTACAACAACATACAACAACTATGATAATCTTATGCTGGAACAAATTAATTATTTCTAAATAAAAACAAGAAAATATAATGGCAGCATTGCGGCCAAAATGTTGCATTTGAACATACAGTTAAACCTGTCTATAGCGCCCCTTCTTGGGACTCACCAAAATAGGGTGCTATAGAGAGGGGGAGTTATAAACAGGTCACTTTTAATGTAAATCGCATCGTACTACGTATTCAAAATCATGCGCTATAGAGAGGGAGGCGCTATAGACAGGCTCAACTGTATATCTAAATATTATATTTTTAATACCACCTTATATAATATCTCTCTAGACAAAATTCTTAAAATATATTTATTAAACAATCTTGTGCCTTGTTTTTCCATGGTGTAAATTTTTGAGTTTTTAAAGCAAAATTTATTTTTGGTTTAAGCTCCTTTTAAACAAACCCATTATTGTAATGAAGCAGAAAAATGATACGTTGCACAAATCATTGCTAGGACCATTTCTCATACAATAAAAATGTATTTTATTTAAATTCCAATTTGTCTCTTTCTTGAAGACACAAATTAAGAAATTATAAAACAATAAAGTGGCAAGAAGTAGAAACCTACAATATGAGATTTGTGGTTTTCTTTTAGAAATTACAACTTTGTACACTTAAGAGGGTAAAGTTGGCTAACGCTTTTGATGAGGATCTTTTAAAGAATTCTAAGTTGAGTATCGTTATCTTTAGAAAGGAATGGAATATTCTTCTGATTTTTCTTCATGATATAATACTGTGGTAATACAAAAATATCATGATCTTGTTCTTAAATTTCTTTTAAAGATTTTCACCTGTTTCAAAAATTGAGCTGAGAAATGTTCTAATTGTTTCTTTACATTTAATATAACCTAAAATAATTAAGTAAAATGTAGCCAATCATCATCTGATTAGAGCCAGATTTATTTTCATAGTCTTCTTCTTCTTTCTTATCTCCACTCAATCATATTAAGGTATCAAGCTTGTAAAGTTTGTTGATGGTGTCCGTCGGGGATGAGTAGAGCACATCAATGGATGAGTCAATACAGTCAATAATGTGTTTTGGGGTTACAGGTTGAGAATTTCACTTAGTACATAGTGGGAAACCATTGCAACCATTCTGGAAAGTCATTGTCCGTGTGTGTGTGTGTAGATGACCAGACTTAAATTCTGAAAATCAAAGACTGTTGTTCTCTTGAGAGTACAGAACCGGTGCTTGTCCCTCCTGCTCTGTACCAGTCATGTGCCGCATTAGTATATGCATAGTTAAATGATTGCTTATTTGATTTCTCTATTCAAGATAGGAATTACATTGTCACCCACATTGTCCAATCAAATGTTCCAGTTTGATAACCTATAGATGAATAATACTCACACAGCACATGTGGCAAATGCTGATTCCTGATCTTTGCCACCATATCTTGTGTCCATCGGTCTTGTAGCAATTCCACCTCACTGCCTTGTCTCCTTGGTCTCGGAGGAACATGTTAACTACATCAGGAGATCGTCCTTGGAACTCCCAGAAATTCCCACTGTAGCAGGATATGGGGATGACATCACTGCAACATACATCAACTTGGTGTGACACTTAAGTAAAGACCAATTACTTAGTTCAAAGGTAAAGATGAGAAACTAGTCTAATGGTAAACACAAGGTAATAAGACCAAATCAAAATAAATTAATAGTGTGTAACGTTTCGGTAACAACGTTGTTACCATCTTCAGACAAAAGTACTGAATGTATTCATATATATTCAATATACATTCAGTACTTTTGTCTGAAGATGGTAACAACGCTTTTACCGAAATGTCGCACACTATTTATTTATTTGGATTTGGTCTTATTACCTTGTGTTTATAATCTATAATCCAAATTGTACCTTATCATAGTTTAATGGTAGTGTTGTTACACAAGGTCAATTTACCTCTTTGATAACTTGGTTCTTTGTTACTGCCGTTGTCAAATACACCATACATCAGTATGTCTATGATAAGGCACCATTTTGTGCTACAATTAACAGAATGGAAGAAAAAGGAAATATAAATGATATCTATAGATATGCTTTTAATTATATTTAGAAAAGTGAGTTTTTTTTTCCACTTTTAATTTGAAAAATAATATTCTGTATTTCTCATATCTTCTTATCTGCTATCTTGTTTAATACACTTTAAACAGTAACTATTTAAAACATGCTGTGGTAAAATTTCTCATTTAGTACTTTTGTCTGTAGATGGTAACAAAGCTGTTACCAAAACATCACACAGTATTTCTTTATTTAGATTTGGTCTTATTACCTTGTGTTTATAATCTATAATCCAAATTGTACCTTATCAGGAATGGCAGTAGTCAACTTAACACCTCAGACACAGTAATATTTGTCTATTTCTCGTCAAAAGAAACTTAGAATCTTGTCTAAATATAATTATAATTAGCAAGAAGACTAAATAGTTTGTTTTAGAAAATTCAAAAAATAAGACAGATACATTTTGGAGAATCGTAATTTATCTATCTCAATTCTCAGAAGGAATCTGAAAAAATAAGAAATGTTGGGTCTGTGCAAAAATAATTGCCGTTTTTCTGTCAGTAACTTTAAAATGCAATAACTCACTTCAGACAAGACTTTATTAATCAAAATAAAAATCATTGGAATCTCTATATCCTTGCCAACAGGAAACTAGCTGTTTTATTCCATTTTTATAAAATTCAAGAGTTATAAAGGCAATGAAATCATTAAAAGACGTTTTAGCATCGCCTTGATTTAGAAAACATTTCTCTTCTATGAAGTTGGTAAAATGCCTGAAAAAGTGGTGGTCGGTAGGTGAGAGGTCTGGTGAGTATAATATGTGATCTCCCCGCATTGTCAATTAGCTCTTTTCACCGATGATACTACTATAATAGAGCTCGTTCTACAGATCTTTCCTGCATTCATAATTATATTGAAATCGTCTGGTGTGAGAAATCAATTTATATTCACACAAATCCTGGGAAATTGATCTTTTCTCCACAAAAATATTTATAATTTCACACCCAGGAGAAATCTTTAAAACGACACCAAATGGTCGTTTATTTAAGTTCGCTAATAAACCAACATTAGCTTAAAAACAAGTCATTCATTTCTCTCGTATTTATGTAAAAAAACTGTTGACTTTGTTTGGAATTTTTAATAAAACTGATTAAAGGAATATTATTTAAATACTATATTTATTGATTTACAAGAGAGAGAACAAATATAAAAGGGAAACTAATATTAAAACAAAGGAACTTTTTCTTTTTTTTCGGTTAGCGCCTATTTACCTGTGAGCTTACACCTACTCTGTGGTAACAATTAATTAATATATATACAATAAAAACTTATATTTCAAATTCTAGAATCCCAAATAAATACAAATCTTCAACATTATAATCTCTATCGAATAAATTTCCAACACTATAATCAATATTCGAAACTATTCTAGACGCGTATGATTCTTTTTGAAAATAAACAATTTCTACTGCCCTTACTGCAATGGAAAAATTAATGGAAGGGCCTGGCACGTCTATAATAGTTTCGAATTTTGATTACAGATGGCGCGCTAATGCATCATAATATAACTATAATCAATACACAAGAACATTCAGGTCTCCAATCTCTACAATTTACAATAAACCTTGCAGTAAACCAATATATTCAATACGATAAAAAATAGATAAAATTTATAATTTAAACAATTATATAACCGAATAATCTCTTTAGTTAATTGACATACAAAGTATGATCAAGAAGTTCCCATACTCCCTAATTGAAAAAAAAAAAACGTAGAATGAAATAAAAGACGGCTATCAAAAATAGGAAAGAGTTTTAACACCAGATGCACTTAAATGTTTGCCTCGCATATATAGTATAGTATATATAGTAGTAACAACGCGATTAAATTAAAATTAAGAGGTTAAATGGAATAATGTGCTCGATTGAAATTATTTTTTATTAATTGATGAATCAGCCAGTAAAAGCTTTGAATTGTTACAAAAAATATAATTTAATGATACATTCATTTAATCACAGCTACCTATTTAGAATGATAATGATACAATTTTAATGAATAACATTTGTTAAAGCGATATTTATTGGCGATCTTTCACTCAGGGAGTGTAACAGCAGCTGGCATGCCTACAGGATATTCTTGTATAATAAATTATCAGTGAGAACATTATTATCAATGATCTGTGGAGTTGCCTTTTTGACACATTGTAATATATATCCACATGTAAACTTATGGCTGATGTTAACCAAAAAGTAATAAAGACTTTTCTTTTAAACTTCCAAATATTTCTTGCTGATTAACGTCAACTAACAAACACGAGGACGTTACAGGGAGAAGCAGGGCAAAGACAGACAGATCATTTGATTAGTGCTCTGAATGATGGTTAGTGCTCTGAATGATGGTGGGTGGTCTGAAAGGTTCTAGAAGACAGACTATTAAACCTCGACTATTACCTCGAGTTAAGTAATAAAGTACAGAGTAATATAAATCAATAATGCTCCATCTATATATGAGAAATGAAAGTATTCAAACATTAATGTTTCTTTTTCACACAAATCAAACTTCTACTGTTCTTACTGCGATGGAAAAATATATTGAAATTTGGCTCATCAGTGGTGAACCTCCCAGCGCCAATTTAATCTTACAGTCCACTGAGCTCAAATACTGTAGTGTACGATTCTGCTTATATACGCTGCGTTGAAGAGTTGAATCTCAGTAATATCATAATGAGTGCCTTCCCCGCTTTTATTTTAACTATAAATATTTAGTTATTTAATATTGGTAGGTTAGAATTTTTTTCTCTCTAGTGTGTTTCATGTAAGCTTTTCCCAATTTCAATTTATTTATGAAATACTCAGTCCTTATGATTCCTAAAATCAGCTGCTTTAACCATTGTAACATTAAATTTTCTACTTACTCCCTCACGATTACGATGCTATTATGTTCAGTTTCATTTTTATTATGTCTATATTTCAATTTATATGCAAAATCGCAATGCCAATGGAATATTATAAACTATTTATATATTGAACTTCTCTCTATATCTTTATTTCTACTTTTCTCTCTACTTTTTTGATCAACTTTGATTACATATGTACTCGTTCATTTACTCAGACTTCTTCCTTTAGTTAAAAGCTAGATATAAATTGGACATAATAGAAATTTATAAAATAATATGAAATCTTTGTGATTATTATCATTATATTACTTTATTTAATTATTTTGATTATAATTTTTTTATTATATATATTTTTTTATTTCCAAGATCATAGTCTATGACGACGCTTTAGATGTTGTACTAAATTCGAAAAATCATCGAGAGCGCTCTTGCAACTTCAGAACAATTTTTAACGCCTTGCCAAATGCTTTATTTTTATTTACTTCTCCTGACGAAGACAAGACAAATATTTTTGTTGAAACGTTGAGTAAATAAAAATATCTACCTGCCCGAAGTGTCTATTTTTCATAGAAATTATTCCTTTACATTATTTATTTTATCAATTTTTTGTATTACCTTCAATTCGTTTACATTCTTTAAAAACCTTTCTTTGGCAAGTTTTCTTAATTATTTTCGCCTCTTTTCAAGTACTTTTAGATATATTTGGTCAAAGATTTCCTTCTTTTGTTTATTAGATACTCTACTGCTATTTTCTTATATCAGCATACTTCCTGTTCACCTAGACGTTTTATAAAACGAAAATTGAAATTATACCGCGAATGTTTCTTTTATAAAAATCGAAATTTATTTTCAAAGAGAAATAGCGACATTTCTAACTTTGAGGATGAGGTATGGAAAGGTGAAACATGAAGAGTAATGGCGAACGGAAAAATAAAAAGTGTCCAGGGGCGGGAATCGAACCCACACCCTTCTGCTTACCGGGCAGGTGCCTTGTCCACTCGGCTACCCTGGACGTATTTTTCCGTTCGTAACTTATATTTAAAGTAACATTTAAATCCTCAAAGTTAGAAATGTCGCTATTTCTCTTTGAAAATAAATTTCGATTTTTATAAAAGAAACATTCGCGGTATAATTTCAATTTTCGTTTTACAATCATCAGCCGCGTTATATTGTATTTTAAATGTTACTTTAAATATAAGTTACGAACGGAAAAATACGTCCAGGGTAGCCGAGTGGACAAGGCACCTGCCCGGTAAGCAGAAGGGTGTGGGTTCGATTCCCGCCCCTGGACACTTTTTATTTTTCCGTTCGCCATTACTCTTCATGTTTCACCTTTCCATACCTCATCCTCAAAGTTAGAAATGTCGCTATTTCTCTTTGAAAATAAATTTCGATTTTTATAAAAGAAACATTCGCGGTATAATTTCAATTTTCGTTTTACAATCATCAGCCGCGTTATATTGTATTTTAAATGTTACTTTAAATATAAGTTACGAACGGAAAAATACGTCCAGGGTAGCCGAGTGGACAAGGCACCTGCCCGGTAAGCAGAAGGGTGTGGGTTCGATTCCCGCCCCTGGACACTTTTTATTTTTCCGTTCGCCATTACTCTTCATGTTTCACCTTTCCATACCTCATCCTCAAAGTTAGAAATGTCGCTATTTCTCTTTGAAAATAAATTTCGATTTTTATAAAAGAAACATTCGCGGTATAATTTCAATTTTCGTTTTACAATCATCAGCCGCGTTATATTGTATTTTAGAAGTTTTATATTTTCTAAACCATCATTGTCATTAGGTTCAGTGAATATACACATTTTTAGGCTTCTAGGTGGTATGATTGTATATCAAAATTGGATTACAAAACTTGTATTCAAACGCTAAAAGTCTTTATTTATCTTGAGAAATTTTTAGAATAAAAAAATATTGAAATAAAAATAGAGAAATAAAATTATATTGGCTTATATACAAATAATAATACTAAATTCGATATTTAAAATTCGTATTTATTTACATATTTGAAAAATGGAACGAAGTGAAATATACAACTCTTATATACAAATAATAATATACATCTTTAAAAATATAACTATATAAATGCAATACATGCAAAAGTAGATTAATACAATATTTTCACATAAATAAACAAATACTTTCAGAAATAAACAAATACTTCAGAAATAAACAAATTACTTTCACACACAGAAGTAGATACATATAATACTTTGAGAAATATATAAATACAATTGTTTCAGAAATATAAAATACAATACTTTTTTCAGAAAAAGACGAATATAATACTTTCAGAAATGTATATATATATATTTATATTTTAAAAAAATAGATAAGATTTCTGTTGTTTTGGATCATGTTGAGGATTATGGTAATGCAGTTATTTAGTGGTTCTTTTTAGTACTATATGGTATTGATGATGCAGTCGTGGCTAAAATCTTGAAAATATAATAACAAAAATGGTTTTGATCAGAGATTGTTTTATATGAGCTAAAGTAATATATAAGAACATAATTTGATTCAAGTACTGCCTGGCTTAAGGCGTAAGAATAAAAAAAAATGAAAAGCTTATTTACATAATGTACAAATGTTTTGAGCCGACCAGCGGGAAGAACAACAATGAGTATTTATAGAGAAAAAGCGTGACCTCTGGCGGTCGATTTATACAGAGTATTTATATCTATGAAATTATAATTTTAAATAAAATATTTTAATATAACATTTTAAATAATACTTTTATATAACATATATATACAAGTGTATTACAGAGAGAGAAATATATATACAATACTCTTAGAAATAGGCGAATATTTATTCAAAAATATATATTTATAAGTATTTAGGAAATATATATGAACAACATTTTCAGAAAGAGATATATACAATAATTTAACACATATACAAATTGATTTTGTAAATATTGCATAAATAAATATATATACAATATTTTTTTATATATACTAATATAATGCTTCAAAAATGCATATTTATAATACATTCAAAAGTAGATAAATACAATATTTTCAAAAGTAGATAAATACAATATTTTCCCATAAATACAATCAAAAATAAACAAATTACTTTCACTTTTAAATACTTTCACACACAGAAGTAAATACATATAATACTTTCAGAAATATAGAAATAAAATTGTTACAGTAATATAAATACTTTTTTTTGTAAATATAGACAAATACTTTCAGAAATGCATATATACAAGTATTTCATAAGTAGTTATATACAATGCACTCAAAAATGTATATATACAAGTATTTCTCAGAGAAATAGATATATAGAAGTATTTCAGAAAATATATAGAAATACTTTCAGAAATAAGTTCAATACTTACCAAAAAATAGACAAATACAATATACTCTTTCATAAAGAGATAATTACAATAATTTCACACAATAAAAATTGTTTTTTCAAATATTGCGTAAATAAATATATACAATATTTTCAGAAATATACAAATACAATGTTTTAAAAAAGACATGTATATTAATATAATACTTTCATAGATATACACACAAAGGCATATACACCAATACCTCGCTTTGCGTCGTTTCGTTTTGCGTTTTTTTCGAAGTTGCGTCGCTGCTTAATTTTTACTGATTTTCACTGTGCGTCGTTAGATCTTCGAAGTTGCGTTGTTTTGGATTCGAGTCTTAATTTTTTTTCCTAAAATATGGCAACACCTTTGTTTTTGATTGCGCCTTCACATATTTTCACTTTGCGTCGTTTCAATTTGCGTCGTGTTTTTTGGAACGTAACCCCGACGCAAAGCGAGGTATGGGTGTATACAATACTTTCAGAAAGAAATAAATGCCTTACTTTCACACACACGCAAAAAAAATGTATATAAGCAAATTTCTAAAGATAAGTATATCCAATGCTTTCAGATATCGGCATATACACTCTTAGAAATTGACAATTATAATATACTTTAGAAGTAGATTTTATTAAAAATAATTTTAGAAATATGTTCATATACAAGATAGAACAAAACTTCTTAAAATATAAATTTATAAAAATCATGGAAGAAGTTTACCGGGTTTACATTTAGGAAGTATGTTGGTGTACAGGCTAAATAAATATTTAATTGTATATATTCTTTGTGTTGTTTACTTTTATATATTTGACTATATATATTTATAGATTCTTTCTGAACAACTTCGCGAGTATTGTCTTATTATTTTGATTTCTTCATTAAAGTTTTATACTCTTACTAGCCGAGTGACCCGGGCAACGCCCCGGGTTTACCCGAAGGACCCGCAGGTGAGAAACTATAGAATAAAAATTTTAACAAATCCGAAAATGAAATTGCAAACAACAGAACTACACTTCTTTAAGGACATGAGAGCACATGCACTGTATCACCATACGTGTACCATTTTCAAAGACCCTGCTTAGGATTAAAACTTCTCAGAAGCATAACAATAGTACCAACCTAGAGGTTAACTGGTGTGGATGCATTCCTCTCGGAGTAAGACTATTGAGAAATTCAGTAGGGAGTTATTTTGCTTCTCCGCATTCTAACACTCCAACTGTTAACACTGTGGAAACACTGACTCATGTTTGGTAAGCAATTTCAGGTAAGAAAACTATAGACATTGGATTAATAAATTATTAATCAAATTGCATTAAATAAAAATTATTAGATTTAAATAAATATTATTAGAGTGAAAAAAAAAAGAAAAAATTAACAAATTAGAAAATAAAATTTCGAAAAATACAACTATATTGCAAGATAAGATAAGAGGACCTTATTAAAAAATAAATAAACAAACTGTAATTCGACACTATCGATAATTCGACACTTTCGATAATTCGACACTTTCGATAATTCGACCATTTTAAAAATCAAATTTACAAGGTTGATTGTTGTTTAAATACAACTTTGATTTTGCATGCATAAACACAGGCTCTTGTAGCAAGAACCCAAATATTATTTATAGTCAAAGCAAAAGCCAACTTTAGTGAAAACTGATGCCTCTTCAGAATGAATGGAAGACTGAAATCTGAAGGAGCAGAAAATATGGGTCATCTTTACATGTATGCTATCCAATGTTCGCACACTTGAAAAAGCCACATATAAAGTTGTCCGTGCGTAAACACAGGCTCTTGTAGCCAAGGTTGGCCTTGAGCCTTATTTATAGTCATAGCAAAAGCCAACCTTAGTGAAAACTAACGCCTCTCTAGAATGAAGCGAAGGTTGGTATCCGAAGGGGCCAAAGATATTTCAGACACTATACAGTGTGTTCAACTTTGGGCACTGTCAGTATATGTGCTTCAAGGACATGAGAGCACATGCGCTGAAACACCATACGCGTTCCATCGCAAAGATCCTAAAGGCATTGGTGAAAGTATAAATGACCCATATCTTCTGCTCCTTCAGATTTCAGTCTTCCATTCATTCTGAAGAGGCATCAGTTTTCACTTAGTTGGCTTTTGCTATGACTATAAATAATATTTGGGTTCTTGCTACAAGAGCCTGTGTTTTATGCATGCAAAAGCAAAGTTGTATTTAAACAACAATCAACCTTGTAAATTTGATTTTTAAAATGGTCGAATTATCGAAAGTGTCGAATTATCGAGTGTCGAATTACAGTTTGTTTATGTATTTTTTAATAAGGTTCTTTTCTTTTCTGCAATATAGTTGCATTTTTCGAAATTTTATTTTCTAATTTGTTAATTTCTGTCTTTTTTTTTCACTCTAATAATATTTAGTTAAATCTAATAATTTTTATTTAATGCAATTTAATTAATAATTTATTTAATCCAATGTCTATAGTTTTCTTCCCTGAAATTGCTTACCAAACATGAGTCAGTGTTTCCACAGTGTTAACAGTTGGAGTGTTAGAATGCGGAGAAGCAAAATAACTCCCTACTGAATTTCTCAATAGTCTCACTCCCAGAGGAATGCATCCACACCAGTTAACCTCTAGGTTGGTACTATTGTTATGCATCTGAGAAGTTTTAATCCTAAGCAGGGTCTATGAAAATGGTACACGTATGGTGATACAGTGCATGTGCTCTCATATCCTTAAAGTAGTGTAGTTCTGTTGTTAGTATGTATATAAAAAAGCAAAGCCCAATTCTAAACCCAAATATTTTTTTTATGAGAAGAACATCAACATATTGCATGATTACGGCAGTCCATAGCTTCCCTGACAAAAATTCACCAAGAAAGTTAAATATTCCAAAATTTTTCTGTGTGTAAATTGCTAAATATGTAAAAAACATGTATACAAAAAAGCAAAGCCCAATTCCAAACCCAAATATTTTTTTATGAGAAGAACATCAACATAATGCATGATTACGGCAGTCCATAGCTTCCCTGACAAAAATTCACCAAAAAAGTTAAATATTCCAAAAATATTTCTGTGTATATATTGCTAAATGTGTAAATAACATGTATATAAAAAAGCAAAGCTTAATTTTAAATTTCATTATCCTTTCCACAGGAAAAGCATCAAAATACTGCATAAGTACGGCACTCTTGCAGCCGCATGATTACGGCAGTCCATAGCTTCCCTGACAAAAATTCACCAAGAAAGTTAAATATTCCAAAATTTTTCTGTGTGTAAATTGCTAAATATGTAAAAAACATGTATACAAAAAAGCAAAGCCCAATTCCAAACCCAAATATTTTTTTTATGAGAAGAACATCAACATAATGCATGATTACGGCAGTCCATAGCTTCCCTGACAAAAATTCACCAAAAAAGTTAAATATTCCAAAAATATTTCTGTGTATATATTGCTAAATGTGTAAATAACATGTATATAAAAAAGCAAAGCTTAATTTTAAATTTCATTATCCTTTCCACAGGAAAAGCATCAAAAATACTGCATAAGTACGGCACTTTTGCAGCCGCATGATTACGGCAGTCCATAGCTTCCCTGACAAAAATTCACCAAGAAAAGTTAAATATTCAAAAATTTTTCTGTGTGTAAATTGCTAAATATGTAAAAACATGTATACAAAAAAGCAAAGCCCAATTCCAAACCCAAATATTTTTTTTATGAGAAGAACATCAACATAATGCATGATTACGGCAGTCCATAGCTTCCCTGACAAAAATTCACCAAAAAGTTAAATATTCCAAAAATATTTCTGTGTATATATTGCTAAATGTGTAAATAACAGTATATAAAAAAGCAAAGCTTAATTTAAATTTCATTATCCTTTCCACAGGAAAAGCAATCAAAATACTGCATAAGTACGGCACTTTTGCAGCCGCATGATTACGGCAGTCCATAGCTTCCCTGACAAAAATTCACCAAGAAAGTTAAATATTCCAAAATTTTTCTGTGTGTAAATTGCTAAATATGTAAAAAACATGTATACAAAAAAGCAAAGCCCAATTCCAAACACAAATATTTTTTTTATGAGAAGAACATCAACATAATGCATGATTACGGCAGTCCATAGCTTCCCTGACAAAAATTCACCAAAAAGTTAAATATTCCAAAAATATTTTCTGTGTATATATTGCTAAATGTGTAAATAACATGTATATAAAAAAGCAAAGCTTAATTTGAAATTTCATTATCCTTTTCACAGGAAAAGCATCAAAATACTGCATAAGTACGGCACTTTTGTAGCCCCCCTGACAAAAATTCACTAAAAGAGGTAAGTATTCAAAAAAATATTTTGGTATATATATTGCTAAATGTGTAACAAACATGTATATAAAAAAGCAAAGCTTAATTCTAAGTTCTAATAATTTTTTTATAAGAAAAGCTACAAAAGCAAATAGGGAGAAGTGAAGCCATTTAGCCATTTTCAAAATCTGATTGTGAAAGAGTAAAAAAATGAGTAAATTAAGAGCAAATATAAAGAAAAAGTATTGCTAAATGTGTAATAAACATGTATATAAAAAAGCAAAGCTTAATTCTAAGTTTTTAATATAAAGAAGAAATAAGACACAAAAATGGAGCTAAATTCAAATGAAAAACTATAACAAATTAATAAAAAAAATAAGACCTAATTCAAATGCCACCATCATCAGACAAAAGAAAAAATGAGATTTATTCTTTAGTTCATTTATTCTTCTGTCTGATGCTGTTGCTGAAACGTCACACACTATTGAAGACACTATAAAAGATAGATTAAAAGTAATAATTCAATCTACAATTCGAAAAATAATATAACCTGGTGAGTTCCCAGAAAAGGTTAACTTGGTAGGCGCGCTGTACGTTGACACCGCCGTACCTTCGAGCCGTTTTACACGAGTTAAAGCGAAGATTTTGGACATAGTGATTTTTACATTTCGATCTTTTATATTAATATATATACTTACTATTTCGAATTATTTTTCTAAAAACGAACATTATTTTTTTAATTATCTGAAACTAACCTAATTCAACTTATCTAAAACTAACCTTATTTAGCGATTAAACTAACATAATTTAACCTATTTGAATCTAACCTCATATACACTTTTACACTACCTTTTCATTTCAAAATTAAATTAAAATAAGTTATATTAAATAATAACATTTTTAAAATCGACTTTCTGGTTCACACTTTTGTATCTAATCAATTATGTATTTCTTTATTTCTCTCTATAAAAGTACGCAATTGTAAACAAAAGAATTGATGATGATAAATGCAAAAATCTACGATTGTAAAATAGATTAAATTAAAAAATAAAAATAACTGTTAACATTAGGAAAATAAAAACAGGCCTATCATACGAAGAAAAAAATAACGAAAATTTTGGTATATAGATCGTTATGTGTAGTTCAGAATCTTCGGAGGAGATAGCTCACGACTTTACAATGGAAAACTCTGTTACGGTATTATCTATATAGACAATTGTTTCTAGAAATTTATTTTTTTTAAATAACTGAGTATAAAATTATCCGTTTTTAAAATTTGACACATTTATAGAATAAAGGTGATAATTTGACATTTCTGGACAAATGTCAGATGTACTAGAATATCGGTCCAGTTGACATATGTGTTATATCATTCTGTCATTTATACATATTGGGTTTTTCCGAAAATATATTCTGCTTTCAAATGATCTTGTCTTTCTGAGATATATTAAAATTATTTAAAAAATCGTTGAAGAACTTTTGAAAAGTTTCATTTTTTCTCTTCATGTGTATATATTAGTCTTCATTTATGTCAATTATTCATAGTTTCTATTTCAAATTATATATTAAAGTCATATTTTCTATAATATTTGCACAATTTCAGAGCTGATTCCTGATAGGCAAATATATTTGAAAGTAATTTGCTTCATAATGGCGATCAACTGACCTGACTTCACAATATCGGCATTGAAAATTTGGCGGCTGAGTTGGGTCAATAAGCCTCTGCGATTGTTTGAAACAAATTATAAATATATTGGAGCTCTAATTGTTTACCGCTATGACACATCACCCTTCAATTCTACGCTCAGCTGACGTCTTTGGTTGAAATAAGGTGTAGGAACATGTTAAATAAATTCTCTGCTCTTATAAAATATTTGTAAAAATAACAGAAAAATTATTACTTGAAAAAGTTCTAATTCAATTTTTTTTTAAATGTATAAAACCATATTCCATCGTATTTTAATCTATTTTGACTTTCTTTCTTTTGACATTTAAATTTTCTCCCTGTAGTGTGTCCATTAATAATTTGTGCCTTAGGATTGATGTAGCGCAAACATTTTTAAAAGTTAATTTGTATGTTTATACTCTAAGTGGTGTAATACCAAATTAAAAATTGACCTTTTTTTTAGGTTAAAGTATATGGCTGATTTTAGTTACTCATGGAATGGGGGGTGCCATTGCCCTGTTAGTCAGCCACCTTTAAGAGTTCCCTATTGACTGTTACCGTAGCGGCTCGGGGATCATGACACGTACTTCGCCCTAAAGGTCAGTCCATTACTTGTGTCGCTACTCCCGTCCGCCACTCAGAGGAGGGGTTGGACTTCTGGGCAGGAAAGGATATTGCTAAAATGTATATATGGAAGTCCAGTGTGGAGAAAACGTTGTGTGGGAATTTCCGAAATTTATCTCTCCTTGGAAGAATTTTTTATCAGTTTTTTTTAATAGAGAATGTAAAATGGCTCACATATTTATCATTTTATGATCTTATTATTTATAAATCTATTCATTTATTTATGCATATATAATCTTTTATGGACATTGTAATAAAGTTGTTTGTGGTGTTGTCGATTTATTAAGTCCAGCGATGGCCAGAAAAGTATTTCAAAGTTAGTGTTTATAAGTGTTACATATTAGTTACATTTTTATTGGAAGTCGATAAAGGAAGACGAAAGGACAACACCCTAGAATGTCCATTGGGTTTCTCTTTTACTTCCGCTGGTCTGCCGTGCCTCGCAGCCGTGGCCATCCGTACTATTTCCAGACCCCGCTTGTATGTTTGCTGACGGCGTGGTTTGTCATCCCAGCGGGCTGGAAGGATGTATCTCGGCTCCCACAGTTTTAATCTAAATTTATATCTCTATCACGCGCAAGCAATCTATACATAAATTGGTAGGCGTTCAAATGGCCAATTTCCAGTGAGATATTGTGAGCGATACTTATCTCTCATCCTCTACCTTCTAACCTTTTGGCTGGAACGCTTCACGATTTTGCGTGTCATCCTGCGCAGGGGCCATGCTAATCTTCTCTGTATCGTTCCAATTTTAGTATATGTACCGCCCGAACAACCTTTTGGCTGGAGTTTGCTGCGAATAATGTATTCCTTGTTATAAACTTGATCCTGTTCTTTTTTATCACTTCTTCTATAATGTTATAAACGTCAATATACACCCATCCAATTAAAGTTTCTTATCTTATTTTTTAAAAGCCTCGACAATAGTTTGGATGCGTGAAACTGTGCCAAAACTTAAGCAAACACACGCCAGAATTTTTGTGGTAACAAAGGAGTATCGCGAACTTCATTTCCAATACTCAACTGACGTCTCATTCCCTTTATATACATAATTGTTGACAAACCATTGAACGACTCCGCAACATCGGGTGATAAATGAGGAAGTAAATTGTCAATGCTGCTGTAATTTCGTCAGCTGGTACACAAAGACTAATGCAAAAAAAAAAAAAAAAATGGCGAAGAATTAAACGAGCATTAAATTTTCCTGGAGATATACGGAATGTTTGCTGCTGGTGAAGTCTTAGCTTGGCTCGATTTGTCAAGTGGTTTTCCTGGATGGTTGCAGAACGTTCGCTGCCAATGTAGATGCTGCGAAGTGTGAGAGGCCGTAGGCTTGGAGGCGACAACACCGCTCCCTCAGGGTTCCTGAAGAGGACTAGACTAATCCTGTGAGTTCCCAAGTGGCAGATGGCTCGATGGTATACCTGGCTGACATCTACTACACACTTACGCCGTAGGTGATGTAAATGGGTGTGGACTCTCCAGCTGTCCCCACAGACGACACGCATCGAGGCAGGATGGAGGTAGGGCGTTGGACCAGTTGTAGGGAGATATCTGCCACCGCCCACGAAAAGCAATTGTAACGCGGGTCGGCCAGGGGATGGAGCAAGAGAACACATCCACGGTGGGGGGTTCCCGCTTAGCCAGTTTTTTAAACATATGCTCCTGCGGCTTGTGCCGAGTCCAGTGCCCCGTTCGCACTGGCTGGTGAGGTGAGTAATGGCCGTAGCTAATCCCAGGACGATAGTTCTCCAGCCTCGTGCTTCACATGATAGCTGGAGCTCGAGTTTTCTTTCTGCTGGAGAGGCCCCCAGGTGCCGCGCATCCAGGAGCGCAGCCTGCGTTGATCGCGCTTAGGACAGGGGCACCATCGGAGAAGTCGTCGACAGTGCTGTAGCCAGCGCTCGGGAGCCAACAAGTCTAGCTGCCACAATAAACTGTTTTCGCCTCGAAGACCAGAGACCTCAGACAGGAGTGGTGCAGCTCAAGGATGCTGGACGCTGCCTTCCAGTGGCATAAACAGTTTCCTTCTCTCTGTGAGATGCAAACATCAGGAGCCAGCGGGTCAGACACGCCACGCCAGTGCCAGAAGCCAAGAGTTAGCTATTGGCGGCGCCGCGCAGTGAGGCCTGGATCCCCTTCAGACAGGCGAGCGAAGCTGGCCCACGATGTCCTACTAGGCCGACGTTACCCCCGGAGACTGGGCGAATCAGGATGCCTCCAGGAAGTCACAAGACTCGGCTCGTTCCCAGGCTGATGCAGCAAGCCGATGGAGGTTTCAGGTGACACGTAGTCATGCAGAGGGTGCAAATATGGATCCCAGGACCCAGGCTGTTGGCTGCGCAGGCACGACTCACCAGCGACAGGCCGCGAGTGAAGGGTGACCATTCGCAATTGAGTAGTTCCGGCAACACCAAGATGGGAGGCCTGAGAGGTTACGGTGTTTCCGGCAGTAATCTAAAAGGCCAGGACAGTCAGCAACTCAGGCGTTCCAGGAGCATTCCCAGAGTCTGGTGTTTCCAGGAACCTCACCAGATCCTCATGTGGAAGTTGGCAGTTACCCCGGTGGCCATGCTGAACTCTTCGAAGATCAGGGCACGCTACGCGGTCCAAGATCCACTCGAAACGGAGTGCAAGGTCCAACTTCGATGCTGAAGAGGACAGCAGACCTGTCTCACCCGTTTAGAGGTGGGAAGGCCTTGGTGTATACATCTTCGACCCGGATGGAGGCGTCTGCTTCCCCTTAGGAGTACAGCAATCAACCTAGGAAGGTAAATTGTAGCCTAGTTTCTCCAGCAGGGCAACAGGTAGCTCCCTACTCAGGATGCCGAACGCCAACTTCAGGACCAAAAAGATGAAACACAGCAGTGAATTCATGTTCTCCGCTTCCATACAACTGTCGGAAACTTGCTTAATTCTCCAGGAGGACGACAGTCATTAGTTGATGGTGCTGCCTTCATTCGATCAATCACTTTTCACCTTTAAAAAAATCATTATTGATAAGGTAAATTTGTATTATATAGATTATAGCAATTAAAGTAATAAGACCAAAATCTGAATAAATAGTGTGTTTCAGTAACATCGTTGTTAGCATCATTCAGTTACACTTGTCTTTGGATTAGGTCTAATTTTCTTGTATACATTTTATTTCAATTAGTATTTTTTTTGAAACTTCATATTTAAAATCGTGATATCTACAGCTCTCTCTTTTACTCCACTGATTAAAAATTGAAAGAGGTAAGGCATGGCTCATCAGTGGTGAACCCTCCCAGCGGTGGCAATGACGAAACTGCAGGGAGGGTTCACCACTGATGAGCCATGCCTACCTCTTTCAATTTTTAATCAGTGGAGTAAAAGAGAGATGGCTGTAAGATACGATTTTAAATAATAAATTTCAAAAAAATACTAATTGAAATAAAATGTATACAAGAAAATAGAACCTAATCCAAAGACAAGTTTACTGAATGATGCTAACAACGATGTTACTGAAAACACCTATTTATTCAGATTTGGTCTTATTACTTTTATTTCTAATAATCTATATAATACAAATTATACCTTATCAATAAAGATTTTTATTTAAAGGTGAAAAGTTATTATCGAATGAAGCAGCACCATCAACTAATGACAGTCGTCCTCCTGGAGCATTAAGCAAGTTTCCGACAGTAGTCTGGAACGAGACATGAAATTCACTGCTAGTTTTCATCTTTTGGTCCTGAAGTTGGCGTTCGGCATCCTGAGTTAGAGCTACCTGTTTGCCCTGCTGGAGAAACTAGGCCTACCATTTACCTTCCTAGGTTGATTGCTGTCCTCTACGGGGAAGCAGACGCCTCCATCCGGGTCGAAGATTGTATACACCAAGGCCTTCCCACCTCCTCAACGGGGTGAGACAGGTCTGCTGTCCCTTCAGCATCGAAGTTGGACCTCTGCACTCCGTTTCGAGGGGATCTTGGACCGCGGTAGCGTGCCCCTGATCTTCGAAGAGTTCAGCATGGCCACCGGTGGTAACTGCCAACTTCCATCAGAGGCTCTGGTGAGGTTACCTGGAAACACCAGACTATCTGGGAATCTCCTGGACGCCTGAGTTTGCTGACGACCTGGCCTTTAGGTATACTGCCGGAAACACACGTCACCTCTCAGGCCTCCCATCTTGGGTTGCCGGAACTACTCAATTGCGAAGTGGTCACCCTTCACTCCGGCCTGTCGCTGGTGAGTCGTGCCTGCGCAGCCAACAGCCTCTCCTGGATCCATATTGCACCCTCTGCATGACTAACGTGACCACTGAAACCTCCATCGCTTGCTGCATCAGCCTGGAACGAGCCGAGTCCTTGTGACTTCCTGGAGGCATCCTGATTCGCCCAGTCTCCGGGGGTAACGTCGGCCTAGTGGACATCGTGGCCAGCTTCGGCTCGCCTGTCTGAAGGGATCCAGGCCTCACTGCGCGGCGCCGCCAATGCTACTCTTGGTCTCTGGCACCTGGGCGTGTCTGACCCCGCTGGCTCCTGATGTTTGGCTCTCACAGAGAGAAGGAAACTGTTAAGCCACTGGAAGGCCGCGTCCAAGCATCCTTGAGCTGCACCACTCCTGTCTGAGGTCTCTGCGTCTTCGAGGCTAAAACAGTTTTATTGTGGCAGCTAGACTTGTTGGCTCCCGAGCGCTGGCTACAGACCACTGTCGACGACTTCTCCGATGGTGCCCCTGACCTAGCGCGATCAACGCAGGCTGCGCTCTGGATGCGCGGCACCTGGGGGCCCTCTCCAGCAGAAAGAAAACTCGAGCTCCAGCTATCATGTGAAGCACGAGTCAGAGATATCGTCCTGCGGGGATTAGCTACGGCCATTACTCACCTCACCAGCCAGTGCGCACGTCGGGCACTGGACTCGGCACAGCCGCAGGAGCATATTGTTTAAAAAACTGGCTAAGCGGGGAACCCCCACCGTGGATGTGTTCTGCTCCATCCCCTTGGCCGACCCCGTTACAATTGCTTTTCGTGGCGCGGTGCAGATATCTCCCTACAACTGGTCAACGCCCTACCCCATCCTGCCTCGATGCGTGTCGTCTGTGGGACAGCTGGAGAGTCCACACCCATTTACATCACCTACGGCGTAAGGTGTAGTAGATGTCACCGCCAGGTATACATCGAGCCATCTGCCACTTGGGAACTCCTGGATAGTCTAGTCCATCTTCAGGACACCCTGAGGGGAGCGGTGTTGTCGCCTCCAAGCCTACGGCCTCTCACACTTCCGCAGCATCTACATTGGCAGCGGAACGTTCTGCAACCATCAGGAAAACCACTTGACAAATCGAGCCAAGCTAAGACTTCACCAGCAGCAAACATTCCGTATATCTCCAGGAAAATTTAAATGCTCGTTTAATTCTTCCCATTTTTTTTTTTTTTTTTTTTTTTGCATTAGTCTTGTACCAGCTGACGAAATTACAGCAGCATTTGACAATTTACTTCCTCATTTAATCACCCGATGTTGCGGAGTCGTCAATGTTTGTCAACAATTATGTATATAAAAGGAATGAGACGTCAGTTGAGTATTGGAAATGAAGTTCGCGATACTCCTTTGTTACCACAAAAATTCTGGCGTGTTGTTTGCTTAAGTTGGCACAGTTTCACGCATCCAAACTATTGTCGAGGCTTTTAAAAATAAGATAAGAAACTTTAATTGGATGGGTGTATATTGACGTTTATACATTATAGAAGAAGTGATAAAAAGAACAGGATCAAGTTTTATAACAAGGAATACATTATTCGCAGCAAACTCCAGCCAAAAGGTTGTTCGGCGGTACAATACTAAAATTGGAACGATACAGAGAAGATTAGCATGGCCCCTGCGCAAGGATTGACACGCAAAATCGTGAAGCGTTCCTGCCAAAAGGTTAGAAGGTAGAGGATAGAGATAAGTTCGCTCACAATATCTCACTGGAAATTGGCCATTTGAACGCCTACCAATTTATGTATAGAATGCAATGCGCGTGATAGAGATATAAATTTAGATAAAACTGTGGGAGCCGAGATACACCTTCCAGCCCGCTGGGATGACAAACCACGCCGTCAGCAACATACAAGCGGGGCCTGTGAAATAGTACGGATGGCACGGCTGCGAGGCACGGCAGACCAGCGGAATAAAGAGAACCCAATGGACATTCTAGGGTGGTTGTCCTTTCGTCTTCCTTTATCGACTTCCAATAAAAATGTAACTAATATGTAACACTTATAAACACTAACTTTGAAATACTTTCTGGGCCATCGCTGGACTTAATAAATCGACACACCACAAAACAACTTTAATTACAATGTCCCATAAAAGATTATAAATGCATTAAACAAATGAATAGATTTATAAATAATAAGATCAATAAAATGATAAATATGTGATCCATTTTACATTCTCTATTTAAAAAAAACTGATAAAAAAATTCTTCCAAAGGAGAGATAAATTTCGGAAAATTCCACACAACGTTTTCTCCACACCTGGACTTCCATATATACATTTTAGCAATATCCTTTCCTGCCCAGAAGTCCAGCACCCTCCTCGAGTGGCGGACGGAGTAGCGACACAAGTAATGGACTGACCTTTAGGGCAAGTACGCTGTCATGATCCCCGAGCCGCTACGGTAACAGTCAATAGGAACTCTTAAAGGTGGCTGACTAACAGGGCAATGGCACCCCCATTCCATGGAGTAACTAAAATCAGCCATATACTTAAACCTAAAAAAAGGTCAATTTTTAATTTGGTATTACACCACTTAGAGTAAAACATACAAATTAACTTTTAAAAATGTTTTGCGCTACATCAATCCTAAGGCACAAATTATTAATGGACACACTACAGGGAGAAAATTTAAATGTCAAAAGAAAGAAAGTCAAAATAGAATTAAAATACGATGGAATATGGTTTTATACATTTAAAAAAAAATTGAATTAGAACTTTTTTCAAGTAATAATTTTTCTGTTATTTTACAAATAATTATAAGAGCAGAGAATTTATTTAACATGTTCCTACACCTTATTTCAACCAAAGACGTCAGCTGAGCGTAGAATTGAAGGGTGAGTGTCATAGCGGTAAACAATTAGAGCTCCAATATATTTATAAATTTGTTTCAAACAATCGCAGAAGGCTTATTGACCAACTCAGCCGCCAAATTTTCAATGCCGATATTGTGAAGTCAGGTCAGTTTGATCGCCATTATGAAGCAAATTACTTTCAAATATAATTTGCCTATCAGGAATCAGCTCTGAAATTGTGCAAATATTATAGAAAATATGACTTTAATATATAATTTGAAATAGAAACTATGAATAATTGACATAAATGAAGACTAATATATACACATGAAGAGAAAAAAATTAAACTTTTCAAAAGTTCTTCAACGATTTTTTAATAATTTATAATATATCTCAGAAAGACAAGATCATTTGAAAGCAGAATATATTTTCGGAAAAAACCCAATATGTATAAATGACAGAAGATTATAACAAATATGCAACTGACCGATATTCTAGTACATCTGACATTTGTCCAGAAATGTCAAAATATCACCTTTATTCTATAAATGAGTCAAATTTTTAAAAAACGGATAATTTTATACTCAGTTATTAAAAAAAATAAATTTCTAGAAACAATTGTCCTATATAGATAATACCGTAACAGAGTTTTCCATTGTAAAGTCGTGAGCTATCTCCTCCGAAGATTCTGAACTACACATAACGATCTATATACCAAAATTTTCGTTATTTTTTCTTCGTATGATAGGCCTGTTTTTATTTTCCTAATGTTAACAGTTATTTTATTTTTTAATTTAATCTATTTTTACAATCGTAGATTTTTTGCATTTATCATCATCAATTCTTTTGTTTACAATTGCGTACTTTTATAGAGAGAAAATAAAGAAATACATAATGATTAGATACAAAAGTGTGAACCAGAAAGTCGATTTTTAAAAAATGTTATTATTTAATATAAACTTATTTTAATTTAATTTTGAAATGAAAAGGTAGTGTAAAAGTGTATATGAGTTAGATTCAAATAGGTTAAATTATGTTAGTTTAATCGCTAAATAAGGTTAGTTTTAGATAAGTTGAATTAGGTTAGTTTCAGATAATTAAAAAAATAATGTTCGTTTTTTAGAAAATAATTCGAAATAGTAAGTATATATATTAATATAAAAGATCGAAATGTAAAAATCACTATGTCCAAAATCTTCGCTTTAACTCGTGTAAAACGCTCGAAGGTACGGCGGTGTCAACGTACAGCGCCGCCTACCAAAGTTAACCTTTTTCTGGGAACTCACCAGGTTATATTATTTTTCGAATTGTAGATTGAATTATTACTTTTAATCTATCTTTTATAGTGTCTTCAATAGTGTGACGTTTCAGCAACAGCATCAGACAGAAGAATAAATGAACTAAAGAATAAAATCTCATTTTTTCTTTTGTCTGATGATGGTGGCATTTGAATTAGGTCTTATTTTTTTTTTATTAATTTGTTATAGTTTTTCATTTGAATATAGCTCCATTTTTGTGTCTTATTTCTTCTTTATATTAAAACTTAGAATTAAGCTTGCTTTTTTATATACATGTTTATTACACATTTAGCAATACTTTTTCTTTATATTTGCTCTTATTTACTCATTTTTTACTCTTTTCACAATCAGATTTTGAAAATGGCTAAATGGCTTCACTTCTCCCTATTTGCTTTTGTAGCTTTTCTTATAAAAAAATTATTAGAACTTAGAATTAAGCTTTGCTTTTTATATACATGTTTGTTACACATTTAGCAATATAATACCAAAATATTTTTTTGAATACTTACCTCTTTTAGTGAATTTTTGTCAGGGGGCTACAAAAGTGCCGTACTTATGCAGTATTTTGATGCTTTTCCTGTGAAAAGGATAATGAAATTTCAAATTAAGCTTTGCTTTTTTATATACATGTTATTTACACATTTAGCAATATATACACAGAAATATTTTTGGAATATTTAAACTTTTGGTGAATTTTGTCAGGGAAGCTATGGACTGCCGTAATCATGCATTATGTTGATGTTCTTCTCATAAAAAAAATATTTGTGTTTGGAATTGGGCTTTGCTTTTTTGTATACATGTTTTTTTACATATTTAGCAATTTACACACAGAAAAATTTTGGAATATTTAACTTTCTTGGTGAATTTTTGTCAGGGAAGCTATGGACTGCCGTAATCATGCGGCTGCAAAAGTGCCGTACTTATGCAGTATTTTGATGCTTTTTCCTGTGGAAAGGATAATGAAATTTAAAATTAAGCTTTGCTTTTTATATACATGTTATTTACACATTTAGCAATATATACACAGAAATATTTTTGGAATATTTAACTTTTTTGGTGAATTTTTGTCAGGAATGAAGCTATGACTGCCGTAATCAAGCATTATGTTGATGGTTCTTCTCATAAAAAAAATATTTGGGTTTGGAATTGGGCTTTGCTTTTTTGTATACATTGTTTTTTACATATTTAGCAATTTACACACAGAAAAATTTTGAATATTTAACTTTCTTGTGAATTTTGTCAGGGAAGCTATGGACTGCCGTAATCATGCGGCTGCAAAAGTGCCGTACTTATGCAGTATTTTGATGCTTTTCCTGTGGAAAGGATATGAAATTTAAAATTAAGCTTTGCTTTTTTATATACATGTTATTTACACATTTAGCAATATATACACAGAAATATTTTTGGAATATTTAACTTTTTTGGTGAATTTTTGTCAGGGAAGCTATGGACTGCCGTAATCATGCATTATGTTGATGTTCTTCTCATAAAAAAAATATTTGGGTTTGGAATTGGGCTTTGCTTTTTTATACATGTTTTTTACATATTTAGCAATTTACACACAGAAAAATTTTGGAATATTTAACTTTCTTGGTGAATTTTTTGTCAGGGAAGCTATGGACTCCGTAATCATGCGCTGCAAGAGTGCCGTACTATGCAGTATTTTGATGCTTTTCCTGTGGAAAGGATAATGAAATTTAAAATTAAGCTTGCTTTTTTATATACATGTTATTTACACATTTAGCAATATATACACAGAAATATTTTGAATATTTAACTTTTTTGGTGAATTTTTGTCAGGGAAGCTATGGACTGCCGTAATCATGCATTATGTTGATGTTCTTCTCATAAAAAAAAATATTTGGGTTTGGAATTGGGCTTTGCTTTTTTGTATACATGTTTTTTACATATTTAGCAATTTACACACAGAAAAATTTTGGAATATTTAACTTCTTGGTGAATTTTTGTCAGGAAGCTATGGACTGCCGTAATCATGCAATAAGTTGATGTTCTTCTATCATAAAAAAATATTTGGGTTTAGAATTGGGCTTTGCTTTTTATATACATACTAACAACAGAACTACACTACTTTAAGGATATGAGAGCACATGCACTGTAATCACCATACGTGTACCATTTTCATAGACCCTGCTTAGGATTAAAACTTCTCAGATGCATAACAATAGTACCAACCTAGAGGTTAACTGGTGTGGATGCATTCTCTGGGAGTGAGACTATTGAGAAATTCAGTAGGGAGTTATTTTGCTTCTCCGCATTCTAACACTCCAACAGTTAACACTGTGGAAACACTGACTCATGTTTGGTAAAGCAATTTCAGGGAAGAAACTATAGACATTGATTAAATAAATTATTAATTAAATTGCATTAAATAAAAATTATTAGATTTAAATAAATATTATAGAGTGAAAAAAAAAGACAGAAATTAACAAAATTAGAAAATAAAAATTTTTTGAAAAATGCAACTATATTGCAGAAAAGAAAGAACCTTATTAAAAAATACATAAACAAACTGTAATTCGACACTCGATAATTCGACACTTTCGATAATTCGAGCCATTTTAAAAATCAAATTTACAAGGTTGATTGTTGTTTAAATACAACTTTGCTTTTGCATGCATAAACACAGCTCTTGTAGCAAGAACCCAAATATTATTATAGTCATAGCAAAAGCCAACTAAGTGAAAACTGATGCCTCTTCAGAATGAATGAAGACTGAAATCTGAAGGAGCAGAAGATATGGGTCATTTATACTTTCACCAATGCCTTTAGGATCTTTGCGATGGAACGCGTATGGTGTTTCAGCGCATGTGCTCTCATGTCCTTGAAGCACATATACTGACAGTGCCCAAAGTTGAACACACGTATAGTGTCTGAAATATCTTTTGGCCCCTTCGGATACCAACCTCGCTTCATTCTAGAGGGCGTTAGTTTTCACTAAGGTTGGCTTTTGCTATGACTATAAATAAGCACAAGGCCAAACCATTGGCTACAAGAGCCTGTGTTTACGCACGACAACTTTATATGTGGCTTTTTCAAGTGTGCGAACATTGGATAGCATACATGTAAAGATGAACCATATTTTCTGCTCCTTCAGATTTCAGTCTTCCATTCATTCTGAAGAGGCATCAGTTTTCACTAAAGTTGGCTTTTGCTTTTACTATAAATAATATTGGGTTCTTGCTACAAGAGCCTGTGTTTTATGCATGCAAAATCAAGTTGTATTAAACAACAATCAACCTTGTAAATTTGATTTTTAAAATGGTCGAATTATCGAAAGTGTCGAATTATCGAAAGTGTCGAATTATCGATAGTGGTCGAATTACAGTTTGATTATTATATTTTTAATAAGGTCCTCTATCTATCTGCAATATAGTTGTATTTTTCGAAATTTTATTTTCTAATTTGTTAATTTTTTCTTTTTTTTTTCACTCTAATAATATTATTTAAATCTAATAATTTTTATTTTAATGCAATTTGATTAATAATTTATTTAATCCAATGTCTATAGTTTTCTTACCTGAAATTGCTTACCAAACATAGTCAGTGTTTCCACAGTGTTAACAGTATGAGTGTTTAGAATGCGAGAAGCAAAATAACTCTCTACTGAATTTCTCAATAGTCTTACTCCGAGAGGAATGCATCCACACCAGTTAACCTCCTAGGAGTTTGGTACTATTGTTATGCTTCTGAGAAGTTTTAATCCTAAGCAGGGTCTTTGAAAATGGTACACGTATGGTGATACAGTGCATGTGCTCTCATGTCCTTAAAGAATTGTAGTTCTGTTGTTTGCAATTTCATTTTCGATTTGTTAAAATTTTTATTCTATAGTTTTCTCACCTGCGGGTCCTTCGGGTAAACCCGGGCGTTGCCCGGGTCACTCGGCTAGTAAGAGTATAAAACTTAAATGAAGAAATCAAAATAATAAGACAATACTCGCGAAGTTGTTCAAAAGATCTATAAATATATATAGTCAAATATATAAAAGTAAACAACACAAAGAATATATACAATTAAATATTTTTTTAGCCTGTACACCAACATACTTCCTAAATGTAAACCCGGTAAACTTCTTCCATGATTTTTATAAATTTATATTTTAAGAAGTTTTTGTTCTATCTTATATGAACATATTTCTAAATTATTTTAAAAAAATCTACTTCTAAAGTATATTATAATTGTCAAATTTCTAAGAGTGTATATGCCGATATCTGAAAGCATTGGATATACTTATCTTTAGAAATTTGCTTATATACATTTTTTCGTGTGTGTGAAAGTAAGGCATTTATTTTCTTTCTGAAAGTATTGTATACACCCATACCTCGCTTGGCGTCGGGGTTTACGTTCCAAAAAACACGACGCAAATTGAAACGACGCAAAGTGAAAATATGTGAAGGCGCAATCAAAAACAAAGGTGTTGCCATATTTTAGAAAAAAAATTAAAGACTCGAATCCAATAACAACGCAACTTTCGAAGATCTAACGACGCACATGAAAATCAGTAAAAATTAAGCAGCGACGCAACTTCGAAAAAAACGCAAAACGAAACGACGCAAAGCGAGTATTGGTGTATATGCCTTTGTGTGTATATCTATGAAAGTATTATATAATATACATGTCTTTTTTAAAACATTGTATTTGTATAATTCTGAAAATATGTATATATTTATTTACGCAATATTTTGAAAAAACAATTTTTATTGTGTGAAATTATTGTAATTATCTCTTTAGAAAGAGTATATTGTATTTGTCTATTTTTTGGTAATTATTGAACTTATTTCTGAAGTATTTCTATATATTTTCTGAAATACTTCTAAAAATCTATTTCTCTGAGAAATACTTGTATATATACATTTTTGAGTGCATTGTATATAACTACTTATGAAATACTGTATATATGCATTTCTGAAAGAATTTGTCTATATTTACAAAAAAAGTATTTTATTAACTGTAACAATTTTATTTCTAATATTTCTGAAAGTATTAAATGTATTTACTTCTGTGTGTGAAAGTATTTAAAAGTGAAAGTAATTTGTTTATTTTTGATGTATTTATGGAAAAATATTGTATTTATCTACTTTTGAAAATATGTATTATCTACTTTTGAATGTATTATAAATATGCATTTTTGAAGCATTATATTAGTATATATAAAAAAATATTGTATATATATTTATTTATGCAATATTTACAAAATCAATTTGTATAATGTTAAATTATTGTATATATCTCTTTCTGAAAATGTTGTTCATATATATTTCCTAAATACTTATAAATAATATATATTTATGAATAAATATTCGCCTATTTCTAAGAGTATTGTATATAATTTCACTCTCTGTAATACACTTGTATATAATATGTTATAAAAAAGTAATTTTTAAAATGTTATATTAAAATATTTTATTTAAAAAATATATATATATAGATATAAATACTCTTTAAAATCGACCGCCAGAGGTCACGCTTTTTCTCTATAAAACTCATTGTTGTTCTTCCCCGCTGGCGGCTCAAAACATTTGTACATTATGTAATAAGCTTTTCATTTTTTTATTTCTTAACGCCTTAAGCCAGGCAGTACTTGAATCAAATTATGATCTTATATATTAATCTTTAGCTCATATAAAAACAATCTCTGATCAAAACCATTTTTGTTATATATTTTCAAGATATAGCCACGACTGCATCATCAATACCATATAGACTAAAAAGAACCACTAAATAACTGCATTACCATAATCCTCAACATGATCCAAAACAACAGAAATCTTATCTATTTTTTAAAATATAATAAATATATATATACATTTCTGAAAGTATTATATATCGTCTTTTTCTGAAAAAGTATGTATTTATATTTCTGAAACAATTTGTATTTATATATTTCTCAAAGTATTATATGTATCTACTTCTGTTGTGAAAGTAATTTGTTTATTTCTGAAAGTATTTTGTTTATTTCTGAAAGTATTTGTTTATTTATGTGAAAATATGTATTAATCTACTTTTGCATGTATTGCATTTATATAGTTTATATTTTTAAAGATGTATATTATTATTTGTATATAAGAGTTGTATATTTCACTCGTTCCATTTTTCAATATGAAAATAAATACGAATTTTAAATATCGAATTTAGTATTATTATTTGTATATAAGCCAATATAATTTTATTTCTCATTTTTATTTCAATATTTTTTTATTCTAAAAATTTCTCAAGATAAAATAAAGACTTTAGCGTTGAATACAAGTTTTTAAATCCAATATTTGATATACAATCATACCACCTAGAAGCCTAAAAATGTGTATATTCACTGAACCTAATACAATGATGGTTTAAAATATAAAACTTCTAAAATACAATATAACGCGGCTGATGAATTGTAAAACGAAAATGAAATTATACCGCGAATGTTTCTTTTATAAAAATCGAAATTTATTTCAAAGAGTAAATAGCGACATTTCTAACTTTGAGGATGAGGTATGGAAAGGTGAAACATGAAGAATAATGGCGAACGGAAAAATAAAAAGTGTCCAAGGGGCGGAATCGAACCCACACCCTTCCTCTTACCGGGCAGTGCCTTGTCCACTCGGCTACCCTGGACGTATTTTCCGTTCGTAACTTATATTTAAAGTAACATTTAAAATACAATATAACTCGGCTGATGATTGTAAAACGAAAATTGAATTATACCGCGAATGTTTCTTTTTATAAAAACGAAATTTATTTTCAAGAGAAATAGCACAATTTCTACTTGAGGATGAGGTATGGAAAGGTGAAAACATGAAGAGTAATGGCGAACGGAAAAAAAAAAGTGTCCATGGGCGGGAATCGAACCCACACCCTTCTGCTACCGGGCAGGTGCCTTGTCCACTCGGCTACCCTGGACGTATTTTTCCGTCGTAACTATATTTAAAGTAACATTTTAAAATACAATATAACGCGGCTGATGATTGTAAAACGAAATTGAAATTATACCGCGAATGTTTCTTTTAT
>CP092873.1:46023786-46097033 GCA_030710605.1 Cordylochernes scorpioides | reverse complement strand
CGACGGTCAATATTCAAAATTAAATATTATTGACTAGTTCATACGAAATATACATCGTAATAAGATATAGAGAGGAGTTCAATATATAAAGAGGTTAAAATATTGCATTGGCATTGCGATTTTGTATAAATATTTATATATAGGACATAATAAAAATGAAAACTGAACATAATAGCATCGTAATAGTGAGGGAGTAAGTAGAAAATTTAATGTTACAATGGTTAAAGCAGTTGATTATAGGAAACATAATGTTGACTTTGCTTAGAATTATTAATGAAACTGATTCCAATAATTATTAATTAAACATTATATTTATTGTTAACAAGAGAGGTAAAAATATTAAAAAGGAAACTTATATTGAAAACAAAGGAACTCTTTTTTTCTTGTTTTTTAGCGCCTATTTACCGTGAGCTTACACACACTCTGTGGTTAACAAATAATTAAAATATGTACAACACACGCTCCCCTGTGTGTAAGCCCTAATCAGCAAGTCCAAGGCTATCTGCACAATTTCCGTAGTTTGTCCTTAGGTAGACTCTTCGTTAGTATATCCGCCTCCATGTCTTCACTTTTAGTGTATTCCAGCTTGATTCCATTTGAATTTCCTCTTTCACAAAATAATACTTTCGGTTTATGTGCTTTGTTCGTGAAGTAATCTTGTCAGATTGTATCCAGTTTATTGCAGCCTGGCTGTCACTTTTCAAGGTAATTGGGAAAGTTAAATTTTCACAAAGTTCTTCTAGTAATCCCTTTAACCATAATACTTCTGAAATGCCTTCACATATTGAAATAAGTTCTGCTTCACATGTAGACAAGGCTACTAATTTTGCTTTCTACTTCTCAGTTTATTAAGTTGTTGCCAAGTTGACTTTATAGCCTGAATAGGATTTTGCGTCTCGGGTTGTGCACCAGCTCGCATCAGTACTTATTGTGATATTGTTGTCTTTTGACTTATATGCCAACATGTTATCTCTTGTTCCCTTCAGATATCTATAAATCCTTTTAACTCCAGTTAAGTGTATTTCTCTTGGATCATTACTATCTGTGATAAATTGCTGACGTTGAAGGATATGTCCGGTCGAGTACCCGTTAGAGAGGTACATTAGTGATCCAATCATTCCTGGTATACAGTTTTATCTATGGCTTAGAGTCCAAATATTCATCCAAATTTTGATTTTGATCTCCAGGTGTCTGCACACTGTTGCATTCTTCCAGTCCAAATCTGTGAAGAATTGTATCAATATAATGAGTCTGAGATAGATAAAATCCATCTTCTTCCCTTTTTATTTCAATTCCAATAAATGGTTCGCTATCTTTCTTTTCTGTTAGAGTAACATATTTTTCTATTTCTGAGGCTAGGTTGTCATTAATTTCCTTACTAGTTCCAGCAATGATGAGATCATCTACATATAGACCCAGTATTGCATACTCTTCTCCTCTCTGGAGTTTATGACACATGGATCACATTTGGTTCTAATCATTCCAACTGGTATAAAATTTCATTGATCTTTTTGTTCCAACATTTTCCTGATTGTGGTAGACCATACAGGCTTTTTTCAAATTTAAACACTTTGTTTTCTTCTCCTTTTTGTATAAAACCATCTGGTTTGTCTCTATGTATACTGTCTCTTTTAACTCACCATGAGATAAGCTGTCTTCACATCATAAGTCTTTATGGTTAAATTCTGTTGTATTGCTAGAGCTACTATTGTTCGCAAGCTTTCCTTTTTGAGTACAGGTGAAAAAGATTCCTTATAGTCCACACCATATCTTTGATTGCATCCAACAGCAACCAGTCTGGCCTTTCGTTTATATGCCGTCAGTTGGTGTTTTCTTCGTACTGTAGACCCATTTACTATTGATGACTTTCATACATTTCCCCTTGGTACTAGTGTCCATACTTTATGTTTCTCTATCTCACTGAGCTCATCTTCCATTGCTTTGTGCCATTCATTTCTTTCTCCACTATCCATTGCTTCTTTAAAGTTTCCGGAATATAATGATCAATTTCCATAATTAAGTTTGCATTATTCTATCTTTATTCTTTGTGAGCGTCGAACTCCTTCTTCAATCAATTTCCTTTCTTGTTCTTCAAGTCTTGCTTTGTGCCGTTCTTCTAAGATGCTCTTTGTTTCTCCTTTCTTTCTTCCTCCTTTTACACATCTTTCCTGTATCGGTTCAGTTTGTGATGAGTCATTTTCACAGTCACCACCTAGTTTTACTGAAGTATCCTCCTGAGACTTCATTTTACTCTCTGTGACAGGATTGTCTTCTTTCAAGATAAGAAAGTCTTCAGCAACTATTTTTCACAATTCCTTTATAGGTCAATTATCACAAGTAGTATCTTCCTGAATATCATTTGCATAATCAATTCCTCTCTTATCTTCACTAAATTTTATGATCTGACTTCATGGATTCTCTTTGTCATTTATCATATATTCTGTAGGCTTTTCTTTTATGGAATAACCAATAAATATTCCCTTTCTACCCTTTGGTGAAAACTTGTTTCTTCTTGGTTTGCTCTCAAGCCAATGTGTCAAAATCCAAATATTCGAATGTGTTTGACCGATGGTTTCCTGCCATTCCATCTCTGCATAGGGGTATTTTGCTTGATAGACCTGTGGGGTGTACAATTCTTAATGTATGTAGCTGTAGCAATTGCCTTGCCCAAAACATCATGGGTAATTTTGAGTAATTATTAAGGTTCTCGCTGTTATCTATAAGAGTCCTATTCACTCTCTCTGCGACTCCATTACTTTGTGGTGAGTATGTTGTGGTGAGTTGGTGATGGATCCCACTTCTCTTGAAAGTCCTTCAAATCTAGAGTTACAAAATTCAGTTCCATTGTCAGTTCTTACATCTTTTATTCTAAGACTTAATTCGTTTTCGGCTCTTGCTTTAAATTCTTCAAATCTTTCAAAGGTCTAATCTTTTGATCTCAGGAAATATACAAAGATTCTTCTACTGTAATCATCTACTTATACAAGGAAATACTTAGATCCTCCTAAAGATTGACATGGCATTGGTCCACATAATCCATATGAATCAACTGCAGGGGCTTAACTGTATAATTTTCTGTAATATTATATGGCTTCTGCACCAGTTTTCCCTTTATGCATGCTTCGCACTCTGGTAACCTTTCGAATTTTAGATCCAATCCTCTTACAATATGTCCTTGAATCATTTTTTTCATGTATTCTTCATTTATATGGTTTAATCTCTTATGCCATAAACTTATATTGCTATTTTTATTGATAAATGTGTATTTATAACCATGACATTTTCATTTTTGCTATTGGTACATTTCTTTGTTTTGTTTCCATCATAAACATTCTATCTTTAATATATGCTTCAGCAACTAAATCATTCCCTTCATTATAAATTTTGCTCCCTCCTTATTGAAAATAACTGAATTTCCCTTGTTGACTAATTCGTATACTGACAAGAAATTATTCCTTAAACTTGGTACATGTATGATTCTTTGATGCGAATATTTTCTTGGCCTTCACTTGTGCATGTAGTAAGTCTCATATCTCTTTGGCTATGGCTTGGGTAGTTTTGCCCTTTTCAGCTAGGTTGATTTCACTTTCATAATCTACCACATTTTCCATCAAAGTTAGGTTTGGGGTTAATGTGCGGTGCATCCTGAATCTATACACCATATTTGTCTATCATTTCTCTCATCTGGTGAATCTTCAAATTCTTTTACATATGTTTCAAATGCTTGCTCATTAATTCCACTTTTCATAGTATCCACTAGGTTATTTGAATGTTCCCTACTGTATTTGTGATTTCTATAACCAGGATCTATTTCTTTTGGTATCCTTGTTTCTGTTTATCTCGAAACCAGCAATCATTAGCTAGATGTCCCTTTTTATTACAAACAAAACATCTTTTTGGCTGAGATTTGAACTTTTCTATCTTTAATTCTGTGCTTGTTCATGCCTATTCTCAACCGATTGATTTAATCTCATATTTCTTCTTGACTCCTCTTCTCTTAGAGTTTGTTGAATCTCTTCAATTGTTGCCTCTCTCTTTGATCGTAAGACAATAGCAATATTTTCATACCTTGGATGTATGCTCTGACAATATGAAATGAAAGTTCTCTTGAGGGAAATTGATGCCCTAATGATGAACTTCTAGCAGCAATATTTTTTGCCCTTGTTATATTCATCTACAGTCTCATTATCTTTCATTCTAATGTTCTTTAATCTAAGACTATATCAATAATTTTATCTTCCAAATTGCCTGTGTATGTTTTTCTCAGTGAGTCCCATACTTTCTTAGCATTTGTTTCTCCTATGAACATTCCAGCTTGTTCATTTGTCAAAGTAGTGATGATTATCCCAAAAGCTTCATCATTTTTATCACTCCAAATCTCCAAGAACTTTTGTCTTCCATATCAGGTTCTGGATTGAAATTACAACATTTAAATAATTTTCTTCCTCTCAGAACTGCGCCGATTTTCAACGCCCATATTTGATAATTATTTCCTGTTAATGGTTCAATTTTTGTTTGGGATAAAACATTATATTCAGCCATTTTCGTCTTTTGAGCTAATATAAACAAACCAATATATAAATTAAAACAAATATATTTTAAATTTATTTAAATATTGGGTAGCTTTTAAACATGCAATATATAGATATAATTTAACTTAATCTATATAAATACCTTTAATCTTCTTATAGTGCTTCAGTTTACCGATCAGAATAAACTTCTTGCTTAATCTTCAGATTGAATATTTTCGTTTTTGAGCTTTATATCAATAAACCACGCTCTGCTACCAATTGTTGACTTTGCTTAGAATTATTAATGAAACTGATTCCAATAATTATTAATTAAACATTATATTTATTGATTAACAAGAGAGGTATCAAATATAAAAAGGAAACTTATATTGAAAACAAAGGAACTCTTTTTTTCTTGTTTTTTAGCGCCTATTTACCCGTGAGCTTACACACACTCTGTGGTAACAAATAATTAAAATATGTACAACACATAAGGACTGAGTATTTTATAAATTAATTTAAAATAGGGAAAGTTACATTAAGCAACCCTATAGAGAAAAAAATATTATAACCTACCAATATTAAATAACCATTATATAATATGGCTAAAATAAAAGCGGGAAGGCACATTATTTTCTGAGATTCAACGCAGTGTATATAAGATAAATCATCCACTACAGTATTTGAGCTCTATAGACTGATGATTAAATTGGTGCTGGGAGGGTTCACCACTGATGAGCCAAATCTCTCAATATATTTTTCATCGCAGTAAGAACAGTAGAAGCTTGATTTGTGTGAAAAAGAAACATTAGTGTTTGAATACTTTGATTTCTTATATATAGATGGAGCATTATTGCTTTATATTGCTCTGTACTTTATTACTTAACTCGAGGTAACAGTCGAGGTTTAATAGTCTGTCTTCTAGAACCTTTCAGAGCACTAACCATCATTCAGAGCACTCCATCATTCAGAGCACTAACCAAATGATGTATTTGCCCTGCTTCTGCCTTTAAAGTCCTCGTTTTTGTTGACGTTATCTGCAAGAAGTATTTGGAAGTTTAAAGAAAAGTCTTTATCACTTTTTGGCTAACATCAGCCATAAGTTTATATGTGGATATATATTACAATAAGTCAACTCCAGAGTACCATCAGTGATGTGCTCACTGATAATTTACTATACAAGAATATCCTGTAGGCATGCCAGCTGCTGTTACACTCCATGAGTGAAAGATCGCCAATAAATATCGCCTTAACAAATGTTATTCATTAAAATTGTATCGTTATCATTCTATGTAGATAGCTGTGATGATGTATCGTGAAATGCTTTTTTTTTTTGAGAAAATTCAAAGCTTTTACTGGCTGATTTACCAATTTATAGAAAAAACTAATTTCAATCAAGCACATTATTCCATTTTAATATCTTAATTTGACCGCGTTCTTGTACTAGATATATATACTATATATGCGAGGCAAACATTTGAGTGCATCTGGTGTTAAAACTCTTTCCATTTTTGATAGCCATCTTTTCATTTCATTCTACGTTTCTTTTCAATTAGGGCAGTATGGGAACTTCTTGATCATACTTTGTATGCCAATTAACTAAAGAGATTATTCAGTTTATAATATTGTTAAAATTATAAATTTTATCTATTTTTTTAGTGTATTAAATATATTAATTTACTGCAAGTTTATTGTTATTGTAGAGATTGGAGTCCTGAATGTTCTTGTGTATTGATTATAGTTATATTATGATGCATTAGCGCGCGATCTGTTATCAAAATTCGAAACTATTATAGATTGCAGGCTCTCCCATTAATTTTTCCATTGCAGTAAGAGGGCAGTAGAAATTGTTTAATTTTTAAAAAGATTCATACGCGTCTATAATAGTTTCGAATAGTGATTATAGTGTTGGAAATGTATTCATAGAGATTATAATGTTGAAGATAGGTATTTATTTGGGATTCCAGAATTTAAAATATAAGTTTTTGTTGTATATATATTAAAATTAATTGTTACCACAGAGTGTGTGTAAGCTCACAGGTAAATAGGCGCTCTAACCAAAAAAAGAAAAATTTCCTTTGTTTTAATATTAGTTTCCCTTTTATATTTTGTTCTCTCTCTTGTAAATAAAAAATATAATGTTTAAATAAATTTTCTTGGAATCAGTTTTTAAAAAATCCAAGTATAGTCAACAGTTTTTTTAAAATAGAAATATGAGAGGAATGTTGTTTTTAAGCTAATGTTGGTATATTAGCGAACTTAAATAAACGGCGGTGTCGTTTTATAGATTTCTCCTGGGGGTGAAATTATAAATATTTTTGTGGAGAAAAGATAAATTTACCAGGACTTCTGTGAATAGAAATTGATTTCTCACACCAGACGATTTCAATATGATTATGAGAGCAGGAATGATCTGAGAACGAGCTCTATTATACTAGTATCATCGGTGAAAAGAGCTAAGTGATAATGCGGGGAGATCACACATTATACTCACCAGACCTCTCACCTACCGACCACCACTTTTTCAGGCATTTTACCAACTTCATTAGAAAGTAAATGTTTTATACATAAAGGTTGCCGAAACGGTCTTTAATGATTTCACTCCAGAATTTCATCAAAAAAGGAATAAAACAGCTAAGCCCTGTTGGCAAATATGTATAGATCCAATGATTTTTATTTTAATTAATAAAGTCCTGTTTAAAGTAAGTTATTGCATTTTAAATTTATGACAAAAAAACGGCAATTTTTTTGCACGACCCAATATTTATTATTATTTTTTCAGATTCCTTCCGATAGATAAATTACTATTCTTCAAAATGTATCTGTATTATTTTTTGAATTTTCTAAAACAGGTTTATAAAACATCTAGATTTAGACAATATTATCAGTTTCTTTTGACGAGAAGTAGACAAATATTTCTGTGCCTGAGGTTTTATGTTGACTACTGCCATTCCTAATAAGGTACAATTTGGATTATAGATTATGAAAACAAGGCAATAAGACCAAATCTAAATAAATAAATAGTGAGTGACGTTTCGGAAAGAGCATTGTTACCATCTTCAGACAAAAGTATTGAATGAGAAATTTTACTACAGCATGTTTAGAATAGTTACTGTTATCAAGTGTTTAAACAAGATATCAGATAAGAAGAAGATAGTTTTTGAGAAACACAGAATATTATTTTAGAAAAAAAGGTGGAAAAAAAATTAAAGATATAATTAAAAGCATATCTATAATATCATTTATATTTTCTCTTTCTTCCATTCTGTTAATTGTAGAACAAAATTGTACCTTATCATAGGCATACTGATGTATGGTGTATTTGACAATGGCGGTAACAAATCACCAAGTTATCAAAGAAGTAAATTGACCTTGGGTAACCACTATATTAGACTATGGTAAGGTACAATTTGGATTATAAACACAGGTAATAAGATCGAATAAATAAATATTGTGTGACGTTTCAGTAACAGCGTTGTTACCATCTTCAGACAAAAGTACTGAATGTATATTGAATAAATATGAATACATTCAGTACTTTTGTATGAAGATGGTAACAACGCTGTTACCGAATTGTCACACACTATTAATTTATTTGGATTGGTCTTATTACCTTGTGTTTACCATTAGACTAGTTTCTCATCTTTACCTTTGAACTAAGTAATTGGTCTTTACATAAGTGTCACACCAAGTTGTTGTATGTTGCAGTGATGTCATCCCCATATCTACTACAGTGGAATCCTGGGAGTTCCAAGGACAATCTGCTGATGTAGTCAACATGTTCCTCCGAGACCAAGGAGACGTGGTGTGAAATTGCTACAAGACCAATGGACACAAGATATGGTGGCAAAGATCAGAAATCAGGAAGTTCAAGTAAATGTGCTGTGTTAGTATTGTTCATCTATAGGATATCAAACTGGAACAATTGATTGGACAATGTGGGTGACTAAGTAATTCCTATCTCGAATAAAGCAATCAACTAAGCAATCATTTAACTATGCAAATACTAATGCTGCACATGACTGGAACAGAGCAGGAGGGACAAGCATCGGTTCTGTCCTCCCAAGAGAACAACAGTATTTGATTTCCAGACTTTAAGACTGGTCATCTATGGACAATGACTTTCCAGAATGGTTGCAAGGTTTTCCCACTATGTACTAAGTGTCAACCTGCAACCCCAAAACACATTATTAACTGTATTGACTCATCCATTGATGTGCTCTACTCATCCCCGACAGACACCATCAACAAGCTTGACACCTTAATATGATTGAGTGGAGATAAGAAAGAAGAATATGTCAATAGATCTGGCTGTAATCAAATAATGCTTGGGTAAATTTTAGTCAATCTTTTTAGGTTTATTAAATGTAAAGAAACAATTAAAACATTTCTCAGCTCAATTTTCGAACAGTTGAACATCTTTTAAAAGAAATTTAAGAACAAGATCATGATGCTTCTGTATTACCACAGTATTAAATCATGAAGAAAAATCAGAAGAATATTCCATCCCTTTCTATGAATTACGATATCAACATAGAATTCTTTAAAAGATCCCACAAAAAGCGTTAGCCAACTTTACCCCTCTTAGGTGTTCTAAGTTGTGATTTCAAAAGAAACCCACAAATCTCATATTGTAGGTTTCTACTTCTTGCCACTTTATTGTTTTATTATTTCTTCAGGTGTGCCTTGAAGAAAGAGGCAAATTAGAATTTAATAAAATGCATTTGTATCATATGAGAAATAGTCATAGCAATGATTTGTGCAACGTATTATTTTTCTGCTCCTTTACAATAATGGGTCTTGTTTAAAGAAGCTCAAACCAAAAATAAATTTGCTTTAAAAACTCAAATATTTACAACATGGAAAAACGAGGCGTAAGATTGGTTTATAAATATATTTTAAGAATTTTGTTCAAAAGATATTATATAAGGTGGTATTAAAATATAATATTTAGATATCCAGTTAAACCTCTCTATAGCGTCTCCCTCTCTATAGCGCCCGATTTTAAATACGTAGTACGATGCGATTTACATTGAAAAGTGACCTGTCTATAGCACCCCCTCTCTATAGGACCCTATTTTGGTGAGTCCCAAGAGGGGGCGATATAGACAGGTTTAACTGTATGTTCAAACGCAACATTTTGAATAAATATTTGTTTCATATCATAGTTCCCCTATCTGATATTTTATTTAAAGGACAATACTGAGCCTATACTTCCACCAATCTTGTTTCTCATTCCATAACACTCACCTTGAGTTGAGGAAAGTCTAAATACCAAGTTCCATAATACCAAGACACCATTCCATACAGACAGCCGTATATATGGTACAGTTCTCTATTGCTGCAACAAGATTCCAAGATTTCGGAGCCACAACCTCAACAATGTACCAAGATATTCGAACTTTCACTCCATAGATACACAGGTTTGGTAAAGTTCCTGAAGAAGTAAAAAGTACCAAAGAATTTGAATTTGTGGGAGCCGAGAGACAGCCTGCTGGGATGACAGACCATGACAAACATACCAAGCGGGGGCCTGGAAAATAGGAGATGACCACCGCTGTGTGGCGCGGCAGATTGGCGAAAGTCAATGAGAACCCAATAGACATTCTAGGGTGTTGTCCTTTTGTATTCCTTTATCAACTTCCATAAAAATGTAGCTAAGGCGTAATACCAATAAACACTAGCTTTGTAATACTTTTCTGGGCCATCGCTGGACTTAATAAATCAACGCACCACAAACTATCGCCTTATTAATATAAATGTTTAATAAGGTCTCTAAAGAGATCCTAAAATACCAAGACATTGGAACCATCACCCCATTGATACATATGTTTGGTAAAATATCTGAAGAAGTAACAAAGTACCAACTACTACTGATCCACCTATCCATAGAAACAAATAAATGGCACAGTTGTCTATGACTGTAAAAATTGCCAAAACCCTCGAGAAAGTCCTCCAAATAGGTAGAATCATGGTGAACCTTTCAGAAACCAAAGCACCTAGACACTAGATAATACGACCAAATCCAAATAAATAAATAGTGTGTGACTTTGTGTGACATTCAGTAATTTTGTCTGAAGATGTTAACAATGCTGTTACCGAAACTCACACACTATTTATTTATTTGGATTTGGTCTTATTACCTTGTGTTTATAATCTACAATCCAAATTGTGCCTTATTAAAGCACCGAGACTTTAGAATGAGCATCCCCAACAAACATACAGCCACTTGTTAAATTGGCTGAAGAGTAGCACATCTCCTATAAATTCGAGCTACCAACTTATAGCTACTGTATTATGTAACAGATGCCTATAAGATAAATAACAAAGTAACACAGGTTCATATAAATAGGCTGAACTTTAAATAGCAGCAATTATAATATTTCTTGTTTTTATTTATAAATAATTAGTGTGTTTCAGCATAAGATTATCATAGTTGTTGTATGTGACAGTGTTGTAGAAATCTGAAGATTGGATACCACAAGTCCCTAATCCCATGGAATTGGAATGAAACCAAATGACGAGATGTTGGGCCATTGTCTACATGTACCTGGAACTCCGAGACCAAGGACTATGCGGTGAAATCCCAACAAGAACCATTAAGACCAAAGATATGATACCAATGATCAGGACTCAGAAAGTCCAGGTGTGCTGTGTGAGTATTGTAAATCCTAGGGTATCTCGCTGGTGGGAATTGGGTTGGACAACGTTGGTGACAAAGTTACCTTGACTAGAGCAATCTTCTAAGATATAGTTTACCAGCCAAAAATGGAATAAACTCTGTTTTGATAATACCCAGATGCAATTTAGAAAATATTAGAATTGGTCATAAAATCATTTGGGAAAAATCTATCTTCAAAAAGGTCGTGCAAAAAATATTAACGAAGCAAAATTAATCATGGCAGTAAAATTTCAAAACTAGAGAAAATTGACAATGCATTAATCTGAAATCCAACAAATGTTTAAATGTTCTATATATAGCCTGAGGTTTCAAGCCAGCTGCATGTGAATGCTGTGCATCATCGGTAGATGTGTTCGAGAAAATTAACAAAATTGAAGCAAGCATTTCAATCAATAAAAGGCTCAATGGAAATAAAGTATGAGTAAATATCTGGAGTACTGCGTTGTTAGTATGCATTTGAAAACTTTTGATTAATTTGCATCAAAAATTGAATTTATTTCCACAGAAACCCCACAAGAAATTTCAAAATTCAGAAAGTGCACAAAAAGTAGCTTGTTCTCTAAAATGTATTTGATATATAAGTATTGAGCTTTTAAACGGAAGGTCACTCAAAAGTATCGTTTCATGGTTCAAAATTTGAGATATATACGATAAAATGTCATCTCATTTCATGGAACGAAAGCAACATTTTTCGATGAATTTAAATTGAAATACCTACGAATATGCATCTTTATTTGATACTGTAGAATTTTTGATAGTAGAATATGAGATATCATATTTTATATTTTTCATTTTGCAGATATTTTTTAAATTGTTGAATGACTTTCTTTTTGCCTTCAGAAGAGATAAAATAAAATTTACAGAGAATAGACTTTGAAGAAGACAAAACAATGTAGTAGAAAATTTTGGTGCATCTTTTTACAATAGTTTATAAATTTTATAGAAATGCATCCTAAAAGTTAAATTTTTTGAAGAACCTAATATCTATCATTGTGAAGAGAACACAGGAATAATGTTTACATCTGGTTTCTTAATATTCTATGTTATAAGAGATATTTAATAACTTTGAACATGAAAATCTAGTAAATTCTCTCAATTATCTTCATATTATTGGAGAGCACCTACCCTATTTTCTTCAGTCTGTATCAACTTTTCATGAATATTTTTTCATATTTTTTCAAATCTGTAACTCAGTTTTATGCATATCAAATAGCCGTTTGATTAAAATGTTTTCGATTGAAACAAAAGTATTTTCAGCATCTGTTCTGTAAGCAAAGTCAAATACGGGACTTTCCTAAATTAATTTTTGTTCAATTAATTGTCATAACTACTGCAAAAATACCAGAGATATAATTGAGAAAATATACTTATCTTTTACATGCGAATGAGGAGAGGCAAAACGTGGAATCTCAAAAGGAAAATTTAACAATTTTGGTAAGGATTGTGAGTGGGCTAGCTGTCAGGGTGACCTCAATAGGGAAATGCAGGTTTCTACCAGGGCCGGGTGTAACAGTGGGAGCTTCCTGGAGCTGTAGCTCTGTCAGTGATGTTGAATGTTCAAGTTGGTCCCCATCGTCGTTGTTGGTGGCTTTCTGGCTTCGGGTAGGTGGGGGGACGTTGGTGTGGACTCTAGGGATGAACGGGAGGCCGACCCTTTTCGAGACGGAATCTAGAGTTAGTAGGATTTATGGTTTGTTGACATGCCTCTCTGGTGACTGCGTCCTTAATGACTGAGGATTTCAGGACAATAGAGATGGAATCTGGAGAAATAAGTGGGAGATTTTCACAAGTCTTAGTGAGCATTGCATCCTTCTCTTCTCAACGTTGTAGTTAGACACTTATATAGGTGGTTAGGTTCTGGTAGAATTGCACCTACCCTAGAGAGAGAGAGAGAGTTTTTCTATTTTCAATGGTTAAGTTTTACAGAGACAGCTATTTAATATTTCCTTTGAGTCTATTCATTCCGGTGAGTTGAGACCTCAACTCACTCTTTAAGAATAGATTCCAAGCCATCTCAGAAAGTCACCCTTCACAGACCTTAAATATATTGACTAACATAAAAATTTGGAAATATAAACTATTTTTGACGCATATATTTCTTTTTTAAATAAACAAATTTCTAATTCTCCTACTGTAATAATAAAATAATGGAATCTCCCATTATTTTATTATTGTAGTAAGCGGAGTAGAAATTGTTTTATTTTAAATAAGTATATGCGTCAAATAGTTTATATTTCTTATAACACATCGTGAGGTAATGTATTGTAATAACAGCTGGGGTAGATGCAATTCTACTAGAACAAGGGTGGTGGAGCTGTCTTGGTTATGTGAGATACAGGGCATGAGAGAGAGTAGACAGCTTTATGGCGGAGACAGGGGTCAATTGGTGTGTTCTTGGTGATGAGATGACTCAGTCTTTGGTTATGTCAGGGGTGTTGCTGGAGGTGTTCTCTTGGTTGATGTTATTTGGGAGAAGGTGGTCATTTGATGCGTTCTTGGTGATGAGATGACTCAGTCATTGGGTATGTCAGGGGTGTGGCTGGGGGTGTTCTCTTGGTTGATGTAATTTGGGAGAAGGGGGTCAATTGCTGCGTTCTTGGTGATGAGATGACCCAGTCTTTGGTTATGTTAGGGGTGTTGCTGAAGGTTTTCTCTTGTTAATGTGAATTAAGAGAAGGTGGTCAATTGGTGCATTCTTGGTGATGAGATCACTCAGTCTTTGGTTATGTCAGGGGTGTTGCTGGAGCTGTTCTCTTGGTTGATGTAATTTGGAAGAAGGTGGTCAATTGGTGTGTTCTTGGTGATGAGATGACTCAGTCTTTGGTTATGTCAGGGGTGTTGCTAGAGGTCTTCTCTTGGTTGATGTAATTTGGGAGAAGGTGGTCAATTGGTGCGTTCTTGGTGATGAGATGACTCAGTCTTTGGTTATGTCAGGGGTGTTACTGGAGGTGTTCTCTTGGTTGATGTAATTTGAGAGAAGGTATTCAATTAGTGCATTCTTGGTGATGAGATGACTCAGGCTTTGGTTATGTCAGGGGTGTTGCTGAGAGTGTTCTCTTGGTTGAGGTAATTTGAGAGAAGGTGGTCAATTGGTGCATTCTTGGTGATGAGATGACTCGGGCTTTGGTTATGTCAGGGTTGTTGCTGGAGATGCTCTCTTGGTTGATGTAATTTGAGAAAAGGGGGTCAATTGGTGAATTCTTGGTGATGAGATGACTCAGGCTTTGGTTATGTCAGGGGTGTTGCTGAAGGTGTTCTTTTGGTTGATGTAATTTGAGAGAAGGTGGTCAATTGGTGCATTCTTGGTGATGAGATGACCCAGGCTTTGGTTATGTCAGGGGTGTTGCTGGAGATCTTCTCTTGGGTGATATAATTTGGGAGAAGGTGATCAATTGGTGCGTTCTTGGTGATGAGATGATTCAGTCTTTGGTTATGTCAGGGGTGTTGCTGAAGGTGTTCTCTTGGTTGATGTGATTTGAGAGAAGGTGGTCAATTGGTGCATTCTTGGTGATGAGATGACTCAGGCTTTAATTATGCCAGGGGTGTTGCTGGAGATCTTCTCTTGGGTGATGTAATTTGGGAGAAGATGATCAATTGGTGCGTTCTTTGTGATGAGATGATTCAGTCTTTGGCTTATGTCAGGGGTGTTGCTGGAGGTGTTCTCTTGGTTGATGTAATTTGAGAGAAGGTGGTCAATTGGTGCGTTCTTGGTATTGAGATGACTCAGTCTTTGGTTATGTCAGGGGTGTTGCTGAAGGTGTTCTCTTGGTTGATGTAATTTGAGAGAAGGGGGCCAATTGGTGCGTTCTTGGTATTGAGATGACTCAGTCTTTGGTTATGTCAAGGGTGTTGCTGAAGGTGTTCTCTTAGTTGATATAATTTGAGAGAAGGGGTCAATTGGTGCATTCTTGGTGATGAGATGACTCGGTCTTTGGTTATGTCAGGGGTGTTGCTGAAAGTGTTCTCTTGGTTGATGTAATTTGAGAGAAGGTGGTCAATTGATGCATTCTTGGTGATGAGATGACTCGGGCTTTGGTTATGTCAGGGGTGTTGCTAGAGATGCTCTCTTGGTTGATGTAATTTGGGAGAAGGTGGTCAATTGGTGCGTTCTTGGTGATGAGATGACTTGGTCTTTGGTTATGTCAGGGGTGTTGCTGGAGGTCTCCTCTTGGTTGTTGTAATTTGGGAGAAAGGGGTCAATTGGTGTGTTCTTGGTGATGAGATGACTCGGTCTTTGGTTATGTCAGGGGTGTTGCTGAAAGTGTTCTCTTGGTTGATGTAATTTGAGAGAAGGTGGTCAATTGGGGCATTCTTTGTGATGAGATGACTCGGGCTTTGGTTATGTCAGGGGTGTTGCTGGAGATGCTCTCTTGGTTGATGTAATTTGGGAGAAGGTGGTCAATTGGTGCGTTCTTGGTGATGAGATGACTTGGTCTTTGGTTATGTCAGGGGTGTTGCTGGAGGTCTCGTGGTGAATTAATGGGCCCAGTGCCGGAATTCCTGTTTGTGTTTCTTGTTCTTAAGGAGGTCTTGCTGCTTGGTGGCTGCGGATAGGTCATTCAGGGAAGTGTCTGATTACAACTTTGATATGAGACGGATGCAGTCTCTGTAAGACTTGTGAAACGATCCACGATGTTCTCCAGATTCCATCAGACCTATTGTCCTGGTCTCCTTTCAAAACCTGGATGTGGTTGTCAAGGCACGATGCAAACCCTAATTTCCACCAACTCCGGAATCTGTCTTGAGCGGGCAAGGCTTCCTGTGAATTCTTGGAGGCTACGTCGATGTTCTCTCGCCGGCCTGGAGTCGGAGAGTCGCCTTCAATGGCTTTGGGGCCAACTTGGATCTTCAGCATCACTGATGGGATCTACAGTTCCAGGGGGCCCTCACTCTTACACCTGGTTAGATACCTGCATTCCTATATATATAGGTCAGCCTGGCAGGCCCTAGGAGATGGCCTTCCATAACCATCTTTTATTTATCTAATTTTTAATGATAAATACCCCTATCTGACGATGTTATTGGAGCACCTTTCGGAAATCTCATATTTAAAGAGATTTTCATAGCCGCTATCACGACTCCTTAACCTGGCTCATCAAGCTTCCCCTGTTCTCCTAGGAATTCATTTTTTACTGAGAAAATATCTTGGCAAGACAACAACCATTTTCCTTTACAGAACTTTTTCCGAAAATCATACCTCGGCAGGCTTTCCTACAGTATTTAAAAGGTTTCAGCGCGCCATGTTTTCTTCCAAACTCGCACCAAATACCCCATAAGGAGATCGGCATGTTTATGTGCCTAAACTACTAAAGACGTGTTTTTCCATGTCTACCTCCATCAAGAACTAATAATGCCGCCGCCCTCAGCCATTTACGACTGTCCAGACCAAGATTTATCTTGAAGCCCAAAAATTTTGAAGCTGAAAATTTGAAAAATATCTTTCTGGGTTTCCATCGACCGTGTTTTGCCCGCCTTAAAATCAGAAGAATTGATGCCCTTTTCAACCACAAAGGACCAGAAACAAAACCCAAAAGATGCCACACCTTCACGTAGTAGGCCAAAAGTTCCGTCAACATCCACATAGGGTCTTTAGGAATCCTACTGGAGGGAAGTAGTGTGGTTGCCACACTACACCTCGGTCAACGTGAGTTGGGTGAACACCTGACTACGTATGCGCTGCCAGACAGTCACAGCCAGGACTTTAGCACGTATGCCTTCAGACGACAAGGCATTCTACCAATGGCCTTTATTTCTTTCCTCTAATTTTTGGGCTATAATAAAAATAATGAATTGTATAATATATTTTACTTTTGATTAGCAAACCCAACAGTGGTATCAAACATTGATACTATATAATATAAATCTTCTAACTTAATTTTGGTAAGGTCCAAAATAGAATTTATAACATACTATCTGCTTCGTTTTACCACATTCTGCCTCTCTATCGCCCAGTTTTCAACTTGATTTTTCAAAGTCATAGGTGGCTACAAATTCGTTGACTGAATGTGCGACTTTTATAAAAGCTTGGAATTAGAATTTCTATAATGAGTCTATGAAGCCAGATGTAAACTCTCATCCTGTGTCAGAAATGGGTATTAAATGTGTTTTCTCTGAGTAACCTTACGTTTAAAGATCAAAATTCATAAAAATATTAACAATCAAATAAATAAAAATTTGCTAAATTGATATCATATATTAACTAGACATATGAAGAATATAAAGAGAAGGAGCAGAACCTTCCCCTATTCTTCAAAATTCAACTCAAAAAAGGCCGCTTCAAAAACATACTGACCTATATTGAAAAACACATATTGATATTTATATTGGAATGGTTCCAGAGCACTATAAATAAGGAACCAAGTAAAATACCAAACTCTCATCAAAATCACGATATTCTGAAATTGATAAGAAAATAAAAATGTTGTTCCAACATAATGGTCAGATGGTAGCTAACGATGTAGTACTCCAGGTAACATTGAGAGAGTAAACTATGTTCTTAATGACCTTTGTCACCCTCGTTGTCTAGCTCAGTTGTCCCAGTGAGATATTCTGTTATGGACAATACTTATGTGGTGGTATATGTGTGCTTCAAACATCACACGGCTGATGTCACCCCTCAGTATATCCTATCTCTGGACCCTCACTCTTGATTATATTAACAACGTTAACTAAAATCTGCAGAATTGGAGGAAGACTCTGAAATACATATCTGATTGAAGGACAAAATCCCTAGAGCTACCAAGACCTCCTCAAATAGCTCATTGTAATAGACGATGCAGTGTCAAAATCCCAGGTGTAACATTTTTGACATTGAACAAATATTTATCTTCTATTTGTATTTTATATGAGCAATCATGAAAATGGTTCGCATTCAACTTCTACTATCAGACAAAATACTCAATTTGATAATCCATCAGCTCTTCTCCACCTCTCTGACGTTTGGGCAAGAAGGCTTACCTGTGGCTATGAAGTCTCCATAAGGAAATCCCGACATTTTATTGAAACAACTCTAATTGTCTTCCTTACTGGATACCTTCCACTAGAAATGTCCAATAAAGTTCATCTGGCCTATCTGGAAGCTAAACTAATAATTCCTTTCAAGAAATTCCCCGGGCTTCTACTGTTCTCTATCTGCCTCAAAAGAGGATTCTTCCGGCTTAAAATGATCACCAGAAAACTCGCCCTAGCACACGGATGGATCTCGGCCTTTCAATCCTACAAAACCTCTGTAGCGGCAAGATTCTTGCACCTTCTTCCGAGCCATCCTGTATGCCACTAGAGCTGTCCAGATTATGCACGGAAAATGTATTTGTCTCGATTGCCTTGAAGCCGTTCGAACCATCTGCAACCCAGAAAATCCTGGAATCAAATTGGATTCATCCCTCATTTTACCTCTCTATACTCTAATGTAACAAATACGATGAGTATTGGAAGAGCTGGTCAAATGACCAAAATAACTACTCACTTCAACCTGCAATTATCCTTTGTCAACCTTCCCTAGAAAGTATGCCCATGATGCCCACAACAATCAGCATTATCTACAAATTCAACCTTATCTGTTCAACACCATTAAAATTCACAAGAAGCCTCAGGAGAATAATCAACTCACTTCTCCCTGTGATGTTGCCCAACATAACGCAGCAGCTCTTCTACAATCCCCAGACATGATATCATCTAAGCTGATGACTCTGACAAAACTTGGCCAACTCAGCCTACCATCTACAAATGCATCAAACAACCAACCTTCATAGAAAGGTCATCCCTAAGCTATGAAAGACCTTCCCAATTTCTGAAGAGTCCGGACACACCTGACTGACTGGATGTCCACTATGATAGAGACGACCGTAGACCAACGTGGAATATTGGAGACAAATATACGTCCAGAAATCCTAGCCATATCAAAGGGATCGTGGCTAAAAGCAATAAACAAAAATAATTGAATTAACTTTTATTCAATTACATAAGTTTACATGGATTGAAAAAAAAAATGTTCTAAAACAGCACTACAAATGATCTCTATATAACGTATATCTGCTCTGTTCCATGACTTTAGCACTATTGAGCTGCAGCCAGAACAACTACCTGTTTGAACAAAGATTGTTATGTAACCATTTCATTCAACTTGACAGCCTTTTTATTGATGGATTTTATAAAACAGTCAACCCTGTCTATAGCGGCCCTTCTTGGAACTCACAAAAATAGGATGCTATAGAGAGGGAGGGTGCTATAGACAGGTCACTTTTAATATAAATCTCATCGTACTATGTATTTAAAATCGGGCGCTATAGAGAGGGAGGCGCTATTTAGAGGGGTCACTATAGACAGGTTTAACTAAAGTTATACACGTGGAACAAGCTCATATATATAATGTGTTCAGATTAAATTAATTAAATTAATTTTTCATAGAAAAAGTCAAAATATGATTTGAGGTTTGAGGTTTATAAAAACCGTTGATTTTTGACTGCCATGAAGCAGGATCAGATCCCGCATTGGAATTTTTTTATGAAAAAGTTTGAAATCAGTTGGTACTGATTACAGTACTTTATATGTAACACTATGAGGAAAGATGCCGTTCACATGTGTAGTTATGTGGTGCACTTACAGTAAAAGCAGCCGCCTACCTCTACCTACTATGAATATCATGGCCTGTACCACGTGTACTAGGGATAAGCAAAAAAAAAGGATGCTATTCACCCATGAGGGCAAATATATGTGTGCATGTCTGTGAATAATTGATTCATTATAATCACAGATTGAAGAAAAAACACAAAGTAACTAAGACCAAATCCAAATAAATAGTGTCTGACATTTCAGTGTAACAGTGGTGTTACCATCTTCAGACAAAAGTACAGAATGCCAACAAAGATGATAACAACGCTGTAACCGAAAAATCACACACTATTTATTTATTTGGTCTTATTACCTGATCATTGATTAAAGTAATTAATCTGCCATTTTAAATTGAATTTGCCCCACTGCTGATTCATGTATCTGTTTGGTGAGAATTATTATTGTATACAGTAGAACCTCCATGTTAGGACACTCCCACTAGAGAACACCTCTCTATAAAGGACAGTGTTCATCTGCAAAATTACCATTTTTACTATTAAGCAGCTCTTCAGTAAGAGGACACCTCTCCCTAAAGGACACTTTATCTCTACAATTAGGTGTTGTTCTTTACAGTGAGGTTCTACTGTATAATATTTCTTGACTGTTTGCGTGTGTTTAACAAGTTTTATATTATTTGTCATTTATTTATCCTAATAGAACGGCTCCTTGTCAACACTACCATGACAATAGGATTACATTTAAGATGTATAAATGACTGATAATGTTCATTCAAAACAATGATAAGATCATTCATTCCAAAAATTAAACTGAATGACAGAGAGATAAAATACAACAACAACAATCCCAGATACCTAGGGGTCACTTCTTAGACCCATCTTTCCCTATTAATAAACACATAAATGACAGGGCCAAGAAAAGGATAAACATTCTTAAAAACATCTCCGGGGGAGATTTGACAACCATCATGATTGGGTGAAGTAGAATGCGTTTGTCTTTGTCATTAAGACTGGGAGCACTACTCAGTGGCAGGCCGACTTAGTTACAAAATAAATCGCCGCCTCTGACATGAGGAACAGACGCCATGTGCAGCCGCTCCTAACATGGAGTACAAACGTTGCTCATCCTGTATCCCTGGATTAGGAGCCCTTACAGGGTACTATCAGCCGGGCCAGCTGAGCCCAGGTTTTTTAGTGAGCTTGTTACTGCTCCCCCTCCTCCTTTTTCATCCGGACTTGGACCAGCAAAGGCGGAGCTTGAGAAAGTTGCTAAATAGTAAAAATGGTAATTTTGTGAATGAAAACTGTCCTTTACAGAGTGGTGTCCGCTAAAGAGAGGTTTTACTGTATATATTTAATGATTATGGGACCATAATTAATGCCATCCATCTTGGTCTGCACTGCAACCAACATCTCCGCATCTTTCTTCTGACAGATGGATGGGAAGATCACCACATTGTCCACCATCTGGATCCACTCCAGCCGTACTTCAGGGAGCTGGCTTCATTGGAGAACACCAGGTTCTCCAAGCACTTGCTGACAGACTTATTGTCTGCACACACACTCAATGTAGTCAAACCATTGTCAACAAATGTATTTCTATAGGTCAATTAGAAATCAAAGCTCTAAATTCACTTACAAATGAAGTTTATCAACAGATATGTGGATGACATGGGGAATGGAGTACACCACACTGGCTAGAAAGATGTCTGGGCGATGTATACTTGGGCGATCGCCGAGATGGTACATCGAGCTAAAGACAAAAATGGCTGGCGTCATGTTTGGGAGGTAATACGTACAGTGGGCCACAACGTTCGATCGCAAATAAAATAATTTACTATGTGGATGACTTAATTTTAATTATTAATACGGGTAGTGAACAAGAAATATTGGATTCTTTCAACAACTATGATATCATTTACTCTATGGAAGTAGATAACAACAAATTAATCATGATAATTTGGATTATAGATTATAAACACAAGGTAATAAGACCTAATCCAAATAAATAAATAGTGTGTGATGGTAACTGTGTTGTTACCATCTTCAGTAAAAAGTAATGAATGAGAAAAAAAAAAAATTCCACTTTTAAATCTAAGATTAATATTCTGTGTTTCTCAGAAAACTACAGTAAAACCCCTCTATAGTACACCCCAATGGGACAGAGCTTTTGGTTCACTAAAGCCACGGTTTGGTCATTTTTTTTTAACTTTTATAAATTTTTAGACCGTATAATTAAAAAACAGCCATACAAACAGGAAAAGGCAGCCACTTAATACTGGTCACTTTGTTTTAATTCCCTAAATTGACCTATTTCTTTACAGTAATGCTGAATATCAAAAGAAGTCAGTTGTTAATAGGTTCTTCATATCATTAGCATACATGTATGTATTATTTAAAAATTAAGCCAAATCCCCTAGGGTAAACATTTTTAATTATATATTTAAAAGGTATAAGAGTATTTTAGAAAATCTTTCTCAAATAGTATAATACTAAATACTGAAGTGTATATTAAATTTTGTTTTTAACCTGTTATTCAAACCATTTCTGGCTTTAAAATTATTTGGAATTATTTTTTAGCCTAGGTTAAACTTGATATAGAATGCTTCTAAAAGGGCATGCTGCCACTGTTTTTTTTAGCACACCATTCTTTGTTTCTTTTCTTTATTTTGGAAGCCATTTGTATTTTTATTCTATTTCAAAATTATCGAATGCAAAGATATTCAATTAGATAAAAGTATAATGTGTAAAAATTTATACAACATACAGCAAAAATAGAATGGAAATGAAAACAATGCTGCTAATTTTTTGTTTTGAAATCGCAATCCGTGAGCTGAAACATGCTCAAAATTTTGTTGTTTTAAAAAATTTTTAAATCACAATTTTAAGTTTGTTATAAGCCTAGTATTTTTAAATAGATTTTATCATTTTGGGATCGAAAATAGGTTTGTTATAGGGGTAGTTCGTTATTTGAAAATCGCAAAGTTCGTTATAATGATGGTATTTTCAATGGAATGGAATTGGGAATCGCCGTGGGTTCGTTATAAGGGAAGGTTCGCTATATCCAGGGTTCATATTAGCGGGGTTTTACTGTATCTTCTTCTTATCTGCTATCCTGTTTACACACTTGATAACAGTAACCATTTAAAACATGCTGGGGTAAAATTTCTCATTCAGTACTTTTGTCTTAAGATGGTAACAACGCTGTTACGTCACACACTATTTATTTGGATTTGGTCTTATTACCTTGTGTTTAACAAGTTAATCAATTTCCTGGACATGAATTTATCAAACAATAATAACATTATTGCCACCTCTATATACAAAAAACCAACACATACAAGAAATTATTGGAACTATAGCTCACAGCACCATTTCAGCCAAAAAGAAGGATTAGTAAAAACTCTTATACAGTACAACCTCGTTAATTCGACACACGCCAATTCGACACTATACGATAATTCGACCATGTTTAGATGTCCCAACCTCCGGTCTATCAAATAACAAACTATAATTCGACATATCGATAATACGACACTTCCGATAGTTCGACCATTTTAAAATTCGAATGTCGACAGTTGAATGTTTTTTACATACAACTTTACTGCTAAAATTGTATTACAGCGGCGGCAAGCAGCGACGATCGGCGGGTGCCATTAGGATCACGCCTAGCACTTTGGGTTTCTGTTAGTTCAAGTTTCACTTTGCAGTGCCATTGCGCAATGTCGCGAGTGTTATTATTTTGTTTTGTTTTTTTACGCGGGAATTTAGGCTTTATGCGCTAATTAATAATATTATTTTATTTTTAAATTTCAGCATTGAAATATTTTTGTAATTTAAAAATTTACAAATATTTTTCCTTTTAAATAAATAATTCTTATAAAATGTAGCCACAATGATTATGATAACATTTTATTTCAATATTCCATTTCCTTGTTATTATAAAAGATTTAAATACAAAATCAATCTTCATAATTCTTTTTAAATATTATTTTAAAATTTTCTTTTTATTTTCCATTTAATTTCAACTGCTTTATTCTTCAATTGAAATAGAATATTATTTGAAAATATTTATGTTTCAAAAATATGTATTAATGTCATTTTGTCCCTGATCTAAAAGTTAATCATGAAAATAAAAAAATAAATACAAAAAAGTACACACACAATGGTTTCAATTAATATCCTTAATTTATTATAAAACTATTTTAGTGGCGTATTAGTCTTTTTAAAATAAAACAAAATTTAATTTTTTCATCGCAGTAAGGACAGTAGAAATTGTTTTATTTTAAAAAGAATAAAAAAAAGAATAATATGCCACTAAAATAGTTTTATAATTTGATAACAGATGGCGCTCTAGTACATCATAATCCTTAATTTATATTACAAAGCTATTTAAAAAATATACAGTAAAACCCCGCTAAGACGAACCATGGATATAACGAACCTTCCCTTATAACGAACCCATCGAAAATCCCAATTCCATTCCATTAAAATTACCATCGTTATAACGAACTTTTCACTTTTCAAACTAGCGAACTATCGCTATAACGAACCCAATTTTGGTCCCAAAATATTGAATTCTATCAAAATACCATGCTTATAACGAACTTCTAATTTTAATTCCAAAATTATAATTTTCAAAACTAATTAAAATTTTGTGTGAGCTCTAGCTCACAGATCGCAATTCAAAACAAAGAATTTAGCGACATTGGGTGTTTTTATTTACGTTCTATTTTTATACTGCGCCCTTTTATAAATTTTTCATGCCTTATTGAAAACTAAATTTCTTAACTCTACATTAGGAAAATTCCTTAAAACATGATTTAAATTATTAAAACCAGTTTTAAAAGATAATGGAAGTGCCAAAGAAAAAGTCGCTCGTACCAAGATATCACTTGAAAAGAAATTAACCATCATAAAAGCTATTGAGAGTGGTACATCGCAAGCGGAACTTCGGAAGAAAATGAAAATGAGCAAAAGTAGCATTTCTACGATATGGGGCAAAAAAGAAGACTATAAAAAAAAAATGCTACAAAGAGGAATCAATCCCAACTATTGCCGCTATCGTCAGTGTCATTATCCACTTTTAGAAGCCTTGTATACGTGGTTAGTGCAAGCTAGGCTTCATTTAAAAAAATGAAGATTTCTTTGCTAGATATGAAACCAAATTTTTGAGGAATATGTTAAAGCAGAAAAAAATAACAGACTTCTTCAAGTAAGCCTTTGTATCCTATATTGTAATATAATATTTATTTATATAAAATGAATTGTTATACCTTTTAAAATATTATTAACTAGCGGATGTGTACCCGGCTTCGCCCGGGTTTTATCCATCCGAGTGAAAGTTTGCCTAACGAATATTATATATTATGAAGTATAATAAACAATGTTAAAGATAAGTTTTAATTATTAATCAAGATTGTGTGTGAATATGTGAGAAAGATGTAATATCGTTGTTGTTTTCTTGGCCGACTGTTTTACATATGGTGTTATCTTAAAATTGCTTGTTTTGAATATTTTTTAGATTGAGATTATTAGCTAGTATGTAAAAAAATTAACTCTGTTGAATTTTTTTTTTTTTGTATTTATATATAAATAAAATTAACTCTGTTGATTTTTTTGTATTTAATCGATAACAGCGAAGTTACGCATGTTAATGTTAGGAAAATATTTTAATGTTAAGCAAAACCTGCTCCATCTCGTTTTACCTAAATGTTGAAAATTTGGTCGAAATTGATGCATTGTAACGAAAGTTTTTAGCGAACAACACTTATGAAATTTGCATTTTATTAATATAGATAAAGTTTTTATTTAATTTTTATATATAAGGTATACTTTTCTTGGATTTTTTTGACATATGGGGGGGCAGGTTGCATTTATACTAATTAAATTATCAGAGGAACTGATCAAAAAGGCAATATTTTCACATGATTTTGTTTTTATTTTAATATACAGCTTTAATATATAGAAATAGGTTAATTTAGGGGGAAAAAAGCAGCCAATATTAAGAGGTAGCCTTTTTTTTTTTTTTTTTTTTGCGCATGCCCTTTAATTATATCCTAAAAAAAAATTTAAATACCCAAACCATGGCTATAGTGAATCGTGGCTTAAGTGAACCAAAAGTCCCGTCCCAATGGGGTTCACTATAGAGGGGTTTTACTGTATTATTTTAGCAAGTTAGATGATTAGCTAATCATCTAACTTTAATTCAACACTTCCTTTAATTCAACCGAAGGTTCTGATCCCTTGGAGTGTTGAATTAAAGAGGTTCGAGTGTATATAGAACTTTTACACTCATTAGTGAGTATAGAAATTAACAACATAAAAAAAGAAGTAATCAATGAAGATTTTTCCATCAAATTGAAAGATAGAATAATGAAATACACATGAGAACCCAAAATATGAGAATAATACTTCAATTCAAAATATAAAGTGCAGAAACCAAGAAATTAAAAATTCATCACATTACCATTTATAAAACAGAAGTTTACAAGAAATTTTACTAATATTGGGAGTACAAATAAGTTTTGAGGGATTTGCAAAAGAAGCCACAATAAATATTATATAAATAGCATAGGACCTTGTAAGGTTTCATGTTAAGGCTTCATCATTTCCGCAAAAAAATCAGAAGAAGTCTTTTCACTCAAGTGTAAGGAACTTTTTTTTTGGTGCTCTAACCATATCAACCTTTTTGCCAACAAAACACAATTTGCGGGAAGCGCTGCTTTTTTGTTTTAATTTGAAGAAAAGTGCAACTGATGGACATCGATTGCTGTGTGAGGCATATGGTAAACATGCTCTATCAATAAAATCATGTGAGTACTGGTTTCGGCGTTTCAAAAGTGGCGATTTTGACACCAGAGACAAAGAACGCGAAGGGAGGCCAATAAAGTTCGAAGACGCTGAGTTGGAGGCTTTATTAGACGAAGATTCAAGCCAAACTCAAGAGGAGCTCGCTGAAACCTTGGGAGTGACTCAACAAGCGATTTCGAACCGTCTCAAGGTCATGGGTATGGTGCAAAAACAAGGAAATTGGGTTCCATATGAACTCAAGCCAGGAAACATCGAGCGCCGTATTTGCACGTGCAAACTACTGCTCAAAAGACAAAATCGGAAGGGTTTTTTTGCATCGAATCGTGACGGGGGACGAAAAGTGGATTCACTACGACAACCCAAAGCGCAGAAAATCGTCAGTTAAGCCCGGTCATGCATCAACTTCAACGGCCAAACCGAATATTCATGGCAAGAAGCTAATGCTGTGCATCTGGTGGGATCAGCTCGGAGTGATCTACTATGAGCTACTTCAGCCAAACGAAACCATCACTGGAGAATGTTACCAACAACAATTGATGCGATTAAGCCGAGCATTGAAGATTAAACGCCCACTATATGCCAAAAGGCATGACAAGGTGATCTATCAGCCCGACAACGCTCGGCCACATGTTGCAAAAGTTGTCAAGGAGACTTTGGAGGCGCTTCAATGGGATGTCCTACCCCACCCGCTGTATTCACCAGACATTGCTCCTTCAGACTACCACATGTTCCGTTCGATGACACATGGCCTGGCCGAGCAGCACTTCACTTCTTACGAAGAGGCGAAAAATTGGGTCAATGTTTGGATCGCCTCAAAAGACGAGGAATTTTTTCGACACGGAATCCGTATGCTGTCTGAAAGATGGAAAAAAGTCGTAGCTAAAAATGGACAATACTTTGATTGAAAGATATTGTACTGATTTCTCTGAATAAAGCTTTGTTGAAGAGTGAAAGCAAGATGACACGTGACGTCATTTTAGTTCCTGGCACCACCGCCTGGAGGAGCCACAGATATAAAAACAGCCACCCTAATCTTCCCCATGTAGTTGTTTTGTTTTGTATAACGTCTTATCTCTTTTACCTAATAAATACTTACTTTAAATACATTTTCTCCCTCTTTTATCTGCTTACCACAAAAGGTTATGGGCCCAGCACGCTTCCACTGCGCGGAATAAAAGAAGAAAATAATTAAATAAAGCAAGTAAGTGAATATTCAAATATTTCTTCCTATTAACGACGCCATAAGCTCGCAACTAGGCCTGAGAAATTACCCCACGTTTTGAAAATTTTCTGTAATAGTGTAATATCGTTTCAAAATGTCGGATAGGTTTGAATATATGGTAAATAAGTTTGATGGGACAAATTATCAAATTTGGAAATACCAAATAGAAATAATTTTACGTCAACAAGGATTATTGGATTTAGTGGAAGGCATAGATGTTAAGCCTGAAGAAGAATCCCAAAAGGTAGCTTGGAATAAAGGAATGATAAAGCAATGGTCATAATCTCGACGGCCATTGTTTTCAAGCAATTGGAACATCTAATTACATGTGATACTGCTCAGAAACAGTGGACAAGGCTCAAGTCCATTATGAGCAGAGATCTACTACAAGCTTGCTGGCTATTCAACAACAATTTTATAGCTATAAAATGAATGAAAAGGATGCTATGTCAAAGCACATATCCAAAATTGAAGGGTTGATTAAACAGCTCTGTGAATTAGGAGAAAAAGTGAGTGAAGCTGCTTTCATGGCAAAAGTACTTGGATCTTTGCCATCTAAATATGCTCATTTTTTAACTGCTTGGGATTCTGTCACACAAACAGAGCAAACAAAAGAAAATTTGATTGCAAGACTTCTTCAAGAAGAAATAAGGTTGGATCAGAAAGATCAACAAGATGATGCAACAGCTTTTAAGGCAACAGCTAACTACAATTGGAAGAAAAACAAAGCATGCAACTATTGCAAAAGACCTGGTCATTTTTGGGCAGAATGTAGAAATAGACTGAGAGACCAAAAGCAGAAAAATAAGAACTCTCTTCAACCAGAAAACAGAGACATGAATAGATCAAGAAAACATGAAGACAGTGGAAGGAGTGCATTCATTTGTGAAAATGAGGTTTTGTCTTCAATCAAAGATGTGTGGTACCTCGACAGTGGTGCATCCGAGCACATGACAAATCGAATAGACTGGTTTTCAGAATTCAATGAACTTGATGAAGAATACCAAGTCAAGCTAGGAGATAACCATGTCATCAATGCTTCTGGAAAGGGAACCATTTTGATCTCATGTTATGTTGACGGTGAATGGACAAAAGGAATATTAAAGAATGTGTTATATGTGCCAGAAATTCATAAAAATCTCTTCTCTGCCGGAGCAGCAACAAATTTGGGAAATAAAATAAAAGCAGAAAAGGAAATCTGTAATATCTTCATGAATGACAAGAAAGTTGCCTGTGGAACTAAAGGATCAAATAACTTGCACACAATGCTCTTCAAGGTAACACATGAAGCTGAAGCCAATACTGCAAATGCGTACTCTCTCACATGGTGGCATCGTCGAGTAGGACACATCAATGTGGACACAATCAGGATGATGGCCAAAAATGGACAGTTTAGTGATCTTAAGCTGAGAGAAGAAAAGGATTTCTTTTGCGGGGCCTGTAAGTACGGAAAACAACAATGCCAATCATTCCGCTCCATCGAGAATAAACAACAGTATGAGGTAGGTGAATTAATTCATTCTGACCTTTGTGGCCCAATGGAATCTCAGTCATTAGGAGGTTCAAATTACTTTCTTCTTTTTAAAGATGAACAAAGTGCATACAGAGTTGTTTACTTTATAAGGCATAAAAGTGATGTGTTCACTAAATTCAAAGAATTTGATGCCCTAATTAAAAATCAGTTTGGCAGATCAGTTAAAATTTTCAGAACTGATAATGGAACTGAATATGTCAATCAATCGTTTTTAGATTATTTAAGAAAGAATGGCATAATTCATGAAAGATCTGCTCCTTATACGCCCCAACAGAATGGCTTTGTTGAAAGAGATTTAAGGACTATTTTAGGACTTAGTCGATCAATGCTACATGACTCAGGGCTAGAAAGAATCTGTGGGCAGAAGCTGTTAACACAGCTGTCTATGTTCTTAATAGAACACTTTCAAATAACGAGAAAACTCCTCTTGAACTTTGGAGTGGCAGAAAGTCAACTTTCAAACATTTCAAAATCTTTGGTTCTGAAGCCTATGCTAATATACCTAAACAATTTAGGTCAAAATGGGATAGTAAATCTAAGAAAATGATATTCGTTGGATATGAGCATACTTCTAAGAATTATAGACTTTATGATCCTAAATCCGGACAGATTGTAGTTTGTAGAAATGTAACTGTAAGAGAACCCAATCCTGTTGACACATACGACACTCAGATGAAAATTGCACCTATATCAATTGAGAGTGAGGGATCCTCGCAACATCAAGATGAGGATTCTACTCAGGAGGGAACGTGTGGGACAACTCACTCATACAATCTTAGACCTAGAAAGACATCACAGTGTGATGTTGCTAGTGCATGGATAGCTGAAAGCCTAGAGCCAGTTACTTATGAGGAAGCAATGTCTAGTAAAGATAAAATAAATTGGGAAATTGCTATGAATGAAGAGAAACAGGCTCTTATTAAAAATAAAACATGGGAATTGATGGACCTTCCTGATAATGCAAAAGCTATAGGATGTAAATGGATTTTCCGCATAAAAAGAAAAAGCAATGGTGAAATTGATCGTTATCGAGCAAGACTGGTGGGCAAAGGCTTCAGCCAAAGAAGAGGTATAGACTATAAAGAGACTTTTGCCCCAGTTGTAAGATATGACTCAGTCAGAGTCTTGTTAGCCTTAGCTACTGTCATGGACATGGAAATTATGCAATTCGACATAAAGACTGCTTTTCTTAATGGTGATCTTGACGAAGATATCTATATGCAAATTCCAGAAGGAAAAGAAGTTGAAAATAAAAACTTGGTTTGTAAACTAAAGAAAAGTTTATATGGACTAAAACAATCACCCAGAATCTGGAATGAGAAATTCACATATTTCTTAAAACAATTTCAGTTAACCCAATCACAAGCTGATCCATGTGTGTTCTACCAAACTAAGACTGATGCGAAAATATTCTTAGCTCTTTATGTAGATGATGGTATAATGATGAGTACTTCAAACAACCTGTTGAAGGAATTAGCCCAATATCTGTCCTCACATTTTGAAGTCACCATCTCCACGCAAAACCAGTTTGTAGGCTTAGAGATAGATAAAGACAAAGAAAAAGGCCTCATATTTCTAAGTCAAACCAGTTATATAAAAAGAATACTTGATAAATTCAACATGACTTCATGCAATTCTTCAGGGACTCCTGTTGACCCCAACATGAAATTGACAAGAGAGAACATCAATGATTCTCATGACATGCATAACATTCCATATGCTGAAGCTATTGGATGTTTGATGTTTCTTGCCGTCTGTACAAGACCTGACATAGCTTTCACCGTTAACAAGCTAAGTAGATTCATGGCAGCTCCTGTTCTCACACATTGGAATGCTCTGAAAAGAATCTTCAAATATTTGAAAGGAACTTTGGACTCAGGCATCCTATACAAAAGAAAAGATGTGATTAAATTAATTGGATACTCTGATGCTGACTTTGCTGGTGACATTGATACACGACGGAGCACTTCAGGATACATCTTCCTACTTGCAGGAGGACCAGTCACTTGGACTAGCCAAAGACAATCAGTTGTGGCTTTATCTACCACAGAAGCCGAATACATTGCAGCAAGCATGGCTTCAAGGGAAGCTGTATGGCTTAAACTACTGATCAAGGAACTGACACCCAATGATAATCCTGTTCCTTTGATGATTGACAACCAGAGTGCTATTAGACTGATCTTGAACCCAGAATTTCACAAGCGCACTAAACATGTTGATGTCAAGTTTCACTTTATACGTGAACAGCACAAAATGAAAATCATCAAGATATTCAACTGTCCAACAGAAGAACAATTGGCTGATCTTCTCACAAAGGCTCTACCAGCAACACGCTTTAAAAGACTTTTTAAAGACATTGGAATGTCTGCCTTGCTTTCAAGTGGAAGTGTTGAAGAGTGAAAGCAAGACGACACGTGACGTCATTTTAGTTCCTGGCACCACCGCCTGGAGGAGCCACAGACATAAAAAGCTTCGAATTTATAAAAAAATCCTTAAAACTTATTTGTACTCCTAATATATTCAAAAGGTATGAAAAAATAAAAATTGCAAGGAAACCATGTAACCCTATTTCTCAATACATCAACAAGAACATCCAATTACCAAAAAGAGCGGGTTTAATTTATGAATTGATAAGGCACAATTTGGATTATAGATTATAAAACAAGGTAATAAGACCAAATCCAAATAAATATAGTGTGCGAAGTTTCGGTAACAGCGTTGTTACTATCTTCAGACAAAAGTACTGAATCCATGTAACAAAGTACTGAAATGTCACACACTATTTATTTATTTGGTCTTATTACCTTGTTTAATTTATGAAGTTTGAAGCAATGCACAATAATATGTAACATCCATAAGTTATGTAAATCAGAAACTATTTTAGAAGCGTAAGATTATTTTTGAAATCAAACAATTTCTACTGCCATAAAAGAAAATAAGATCTTAATCCAAATAATTTATTAGTGTGTGACGTTTCGGTGACAACATTGTCACCATTATCAGACAAAAGAAAAAAATAGGACATTTTATTCCTTTGTCTGATAATGGTGACAATGTTGTTGCCGAAATGTCACACACTAATAAATTATTTGGATTAAGATCTTATTTTCTTTTATTATAATCTATAATCCAAAATGTGCTTTATCATAATTTCTACTGCCCTTTACTGCAATGGCAAAAATTTATGGGAGGGTTCACCACTTATGAGCCAGGCCCTCCCATTAATTTTTCCATTGCAGTAAAGGGTAGTAGAAATTGTTTGATTTCAAGAAATAATCTTACCCGTCTAAAATAGATAAGGCACAATTTGGATTATAGATTATAAACACAAGGTAATAAGACCAAATAAATAAATAGTGTGTGACGTTTCGGTAACAGCGTTGTTACCATCTTCAGACAAAAGTACTGAATCCATGTAACAAAGTACCGAAACGTCACACACTATTTATTTATTTGGATTTGGTCTTATTACCTTGTTTTAGCGTCTAAAATAGTTTCTAATTAACAAACATCCATAATTTTAAAATGAAATAGAAAACCATGAATACGCTTCATAATGAGATAAAATTGAGAATTCTGCACTTGTAAAGAACATAGAAAAAATCACAGGGGGCATAATAATATCAATTAAAAAAACAAAGAGTACGAGAAAAATTACAATAAGAAGCCCTTTTTTATTCAAAACGAAAAGTGCTACAATTAAGAGAAGGGAAGAAAGAGGAAATATCAATGATATCTATACGGCTTTAATTATATTTAAAAAGGTTTTTAACACCTCTAATTCTAAGAATAGTATTTTAGTGTTCTTAGAAAAATATTTCTTCTTATCTGTTATCTTGTTTATATACAATTTTTATAACAATTATAACTATTTAAAAATATGCTGCGATATTTTCTCCTTCAGTACTCTCGAGAAACTCTCTCCATTTAGGTACAATTATAGTGAACCTTTCAGAAACAAAGCACCAAGACACAAGGTAATAAGAGCAAATCCAAATAAATAAATAGTGTGCGACTTTGTGTGACATTCAGTACTTTTGTCTGATGATGGTAACAATGCTGTTACTGAAAAGTCACGCACTATTTATTTGGATTCTGTCTTATTACCTTGTATTTTTAAGAAGAAACAAGGGGGAAGGATGATTACCATGCTGGATACAACCACTGGAGCTGATGGTAGAAGTCAGGATGTTCCCCAGCACTGGGTGAAGTCACCCACTGTGACATCCACTCCATCTTCTGAACACACACCATACATGGAGGTTGTTTCAACTTTCCAGTTACAAAATAACTTTATTAGGTGCCGATCAAAAAATAAACATAGATTATGATACAGTTAAACCTGTCTATAGCTCCCCCTCTAAATAGCGCCTCCCTCTCTATAGCACCCAATTTTAAATACGTAGTACGATGCGATTTACATTAAAAGTAACCTGTCTATAGCACCCACTCTCTATAGCACCCGATTTTAAATACGTAGTACGATGCGATTTACATTAAAAGTGACCTGTCTATAGCACCCCCTCTCTCTATAGCACCCTATTTTGGTGAGTCCCAAGAGGAGGTGCTATAGACAGGTTTAACTGTGTATACAATGAATAACCATCATGACTGGGTATCATATCCCAAGTATTGTCTCAAGTCAACACACATATTGACTGTATTGACTCATCCATTGATGAGCTCTACTTATCCCCGGCAGACACCATCAACAAGCTTTACAAGCTTGATACCCTAATATGATTGAGTGGAGATAACAAAGAAGACAATGAATAATATGTACACGTTGTTCACATTTACATTGTATTTACATATTTACATGGTTAGAGCCTTGTGCAGGGTCTTAAATTCAGTGTGTTCTCTCTTATAACAGAGCCAGGGTTTAACACCTGCTTTAGGACAGTTATTTTAAACTGAAGTTAAACACAAGGTAATAAGACACACTATTTATTTATTTGTATTTGGTCTCATTACCTTGTGTTTATAATCTATAATCCAAATTGTGCTTTATCATTAAACTGAAGTTGAATCATTGTGGTACTTGAACCAAAAGCCTGGAGCTATTCTGGAATGTGGTATGAACTGGCAGGCAGTAAACTGTATTTCCAGGCTCAAAACTGGCAGCCATACAAGAACACTCCTCTTCCAGGATGGTGTAAAGACCTTTCCCACAATGTACCATCTGCAGGACCAAAGAGGCCTCACCAGACCACCTCTTGGAATGCATGGATGCCTAAAGACAGGACCTGTATTCCAACCCTACCAAGATTGTAAATTTGATCTATGAATTCATTCTCCATGACCTTGTATAATTATACAATGGGATGATAAAAAAAAAGTTTAAACTGAAGTTGAACCATGATATAACAACATAACTTGGGACCAAAACTTTATAAAAAAGGGCGTACCTGGATCTGTAAAGGAAAAAAAAAAAAAATTTTTTTCTCAAAATATTTCGAGAGATTGCTCTGGGAGCACTACTCAGTGGCAAGCCACAGACTTAGCTCCAATATGAAATGGCCGCCTCTGACATGAGGAACAGACAACATGTACAGCCACTTCTAACATGGAGTACAAACGCTGCTCATCCTGTATCCCAGGATTAGGAGCCCTTACAGGGTACTATCAGCCGGGCCAGCTGAGCCCAGGTTTTTAGTGAGCTTGTTACTGCTCCCCCTCCTCCTTTTTCATCCGGGCTTGGGACCGGCAAAGGCGGAGTTATGATAATCATGGTGGATAGTAGTTGGCAGCTGTATTTACTCTGAGTATACCACATACAGTAAAACCCCTCTATAGTGAACCCCAATGGGACAGAGCTTTTGGTTCACTATGGCCACGGTTCACTATAGCCACGGTTTGGCCATTTTTTTTTACTTTTCAAAATTTTTAGACCATATAATTAAAGGACAGCCATACACACTGAAGAGGCTTCCTCTTAATAGTGGTCACTTTGTTTTAATTCCCTTAATTGACCAATTTCCTTACATTAATCTATATATATAAAATTGAATGTCTGTCTGTCTGTCTGTTTGTCTGTACTCTATAGATTCAAAAACCATACATCCAATCGCCGTGAAATTTTGGGATATTATTAGGTATATCACCGGGAAGGTTTTTGAAAAATAATTTCATGAATATCTTGAATATCCTTAGAGTTATTTGCAGATTTGTAGATTTAACTCGCAAGCAGCGCCCCCATTGTGACGATGATAACAAATTTTCTTATCACTAAGTTTGTTATCTTAAATATTATTTATCAAAAGTAAGATTATCTCAGGCTCCCATATCTCTCTAACATAGCACCTCCTGACCTCAGAAGAAAGAAATCTACCTCCAACCTTCTCAGTAAAATTAAAGCTAACACTAAGCTTCCAATCAACACTGTTCTCGAAATTCCTCCCCCAACTCGACTAATATCAAGGAATCCTGCATGGGTGGCCGATGAAAATGTAGATCTTAAAGAAGAGTGGAGAAACCGATGGAGCAATCTTGCCATCGCCAACAAAGACCTGGTGGAGGACCCTAACACCAAACCTCCCGGCTACAACCTACCTAGGAGGACCTGGTCAACCCTCAATAGAATCAGGACCTCTACTGGTAGATGCAACTACCTACTAAATAAGTGGAACATGAGTCCAGACCAGAACTGCGACTGTGGACAAATACAAACAATGCACCATATCCTAAGGGACTGTCCTCGAAGATTCTTCCAGGGAACACTTGGGGATATCCACCGGTGCACAGAGGAGGCCCTGGAGTGGATTCGTCACCTCGACATTCCACTCTAGAGAAACTTGCCAACATTGTTGTATTGTGCTGTAGAGAACAATATCATACGCAATATATATATATCTCAGGATGACACGGCAATGTGACAGGGGAAAAAATGTTCACTAGATAAAACTATGATTTTCTAATGTAGAAAATTAGGAAAGACAAAATTCAGGATGACACGGCACACAGGGACCGGGAAAAAATGTTCACTTTATCGAGAGATTCAAATTTACGAGTTTCAAATTATCAAAATATATCTTTTTTTTTTTAAATAAGTTTTTAGAGAATTGTTTTAACAGATGTTCGCTAGACAAACCTTTACTCGGGTAAAACCTCGGGCGAAGCCGGGTACGTCCGCTAGTACTGAATAATAATAGAAATCATTAGATGATAGGTTCTTCTTATCATTAACATACATGTACCTCTATGTCTAATTTTAAAATCAAGACAAATCCTAGGCAAAGTTTTATTAATATATATATTCAAAGATATAAAATGATTTTAAAACATCATTATCACATTATATAATACATTGTTTACTTGGAAAAATGGCTCTAACACCTTGTTGCTTCAAAGCATTCTTCAAGCATTGCACCATTCAAATAAAGTTGATGTTTTTCTTCCATTTCATTTTCCCACATATTCTTCTAGGTCTAGATTTCGTTTTTTTAAACCTGTCATGCAAAACATTGCTGACTTTAAAATCACCAAAGTTAATGGCATAAAAATAGTTTTTGTTGATCACGGGACCATTTATTTGGATTTTTTTTTTTAGCCCTAAAACATACGATCGCGATCGCGGCAAAAGTTGAGGTTGATTCCTCTTTGTAGCAATTTTTAATGGCTTTATATTTTATCTTTTATAATAGAAAAATTATATTCTCTAATTTTAATGTTCTTAACATATTGCCTGTGTTGTTTCACTTTGAAAAGTTCTGAAAATGGCCTTTTTTTTTTTAAGAAATAACGCTTTTGTTTTTAAAATGCCTTTGTTTTCTTCATTTTGGAAGCCATTTGTATTTTTATATTTCAAATTTAATGGATGAAAATATATTCTATTTAATTACTATATATAGTCACGACCGTCTTTCCTCATTCCTCATCGGCCGCCTCTGTCACGGATGCGCGCGCACAGGGAGGTCACGTGCTCGCCGGCAGCCAACGGGTGCTCGCCGGCAGCCAACGGGCGCGCGCCGCCGGCATTATGTCATAGATTATAAACACAAGGTAATAAGGCCAAATAAAAAAATAGTGTGTTATAAGGCACAATTTGGATTATAGATTATAAACACAAGGTAATAAGACCTAATCCAAATAAATAAATAGTGTGTGATAAGGCACAATTTGGATTATATTTAATACAGTTATCAGCGTCATGCACAATTCTGTCACGTTAAGTGTCAAGTTACGGTAAGTAGAAATTTAAAAATTAAAAAGAGATGCCGAAACCCGGGATCGAACCAGGGACCTTTAGATATTCAGTCTAACGCTCTCCTAACTGAGCTATTTCGGCTTATTTTATTTATTTCTATAGAAGCTTCTATCTTTATAATTATGTATATTTACAAAAAGTCAATTCGCTCGCGCCTCTAGCGGTGAAAATGAGGGGTAATACCAGCTGACCTAATGTACATGTAAAGTTTGGAGCGGGACGTTTCACAAGAGTGACATCCACGGCTCCAATTTATAATTGTAACAAATAGTATTTGAATAAAAACATTCAATCGGGTAAAACACGGGCGTTGCCCGGGTCATTCGGCTAGTAAAAGTATAATGTGTTAAAATTTATACAACATACAGCAAAATAAAGTGCAAAATTCAAAACAAACAATGCCGCTAAATTTATTGTTTTGAAATCGCAATCCGCGAGCTGAAACATGCTTAAAATTTGGTTGTTTTAATTTTTTTTTTTAAATTACAATTCTAAGTTCGTTATAAGCATAGTATTTTAAATAGATTTTATTATTTTGGGACCGAAAATAGGTTCGTTATAGGGGTAGTTCGTTATTCTAAAAATCGCAAAGTTTGTTATAACGATGGTATTTTCAATGGAATGGAATTGGGAATCGGCGTGGGTTCATTATAAGGGAAGGCTTGTTATATCCAGGGTTCGTATTAGCAGGGTTTTACTGTATATGAGAAACAGTTTGACTTTTGCACTTACAAGTGTGCCAGAACCAATAAATGGGATTACAGATAATAGGTACTACTGATAATTGGGGGGCCAACATTATTCTTAGATATTCTAAAGTTTTTTTAATAATCGCATCATAAGAGTAAATAAGACCTAATCCAAATAATTTATTAGTGTGTGACGTTTCGGCAACAACATTGTCACCATCATCAGACAAAAAAACAAATGTTGTTGCCGAAACGTAACACACTAAGCTCATTTATTCCTTTGTCTGATGATGGTGACAATGTTGTTGCTGAAATGTCACACACTAATAAATTATTTAGAATTAAGTCTTATTTTCTTTTATTATAATCTATAATCCAAATTGTGCTTTATCATCAATAATCACACCACATGGTGAGGATTATAAATTTTTAATCACAGTAAGGACAGTAGAAGTTTGATATACATGTGTGAAAGAAACATTGCGTCTAAATGTTTGAATTTGTTAAAAAGTTATGAAATATTTTAAATTGATATATACATATTAAAAACAATTTTATCATATTTTACTCTACAATATAAAGCTTACTTGGAAAAAAGTAATATTTTCTTGCTTGAAAGCAATCTTCAAGACTTGTCTCTCTCTCTCTCTCTTTCAAATAAGGGTAATAGTTCTTTTCTTTCATTTTCAAGTTCACAAATCTTATTGAAGACTAAATTTCGTCTTGCTTTGAACCTGTCATGTAAGCCATTGCTAGCTTCAAAATCACCATGGCATACATTCTTTTGTAGAATCATGAAGTGTTTATCGTGCCGCTTTTAACTAGTTTAAACTAGCAGTGATTTTTACAACAACTTTTCTTTTGCTTCATAAAGTAGAAATGTTATATTTCTTTTTTTTTAACTTGCTCTCAAGTTCTGTTTGCGTAGTTTCACTTTCAAATTAGTTGATAATGGCTATTTTGTGTCTATTGATATCTTTCTAAGAATGGCTTTTTGTCTTTTTTGGAAGCCATTAAAATGTTTTCCATTTTTCAATTTGTTAGATGCAAAAATGTAGAGGAAGGATTTGCAAGACATTTGTGGGAAAATAGAACTAGGAAGTAAACAAACAATGTCACCAAATTAATTGTTTTGAATCGCGATCTGTGAACTGAAACTTGCTCAAAATTTAATATTTTCGAAAATAGATAAATTAAAAATATTAAGCTCGTTATAATCCTATTTTTAAAATTAAAATGTGTGATATTCGGCTTTAAATTAGGTTCATTGCAGGGGTAGTTCGTTATAACAATATTATTTTCAATTTAAAGGAATTGGAGATTGCATTATGTACTTTATTAGGGAGTTAGCTATATCTCCTGTTTGTTTTAGCAAGGTTTTACTTAGTTATACCAAGGTCTTAAATAGTTAAAATTTGAATTGATATGGACCAGAAAAAAACCTTCCAAATTACTACATTTAATTTAGCCTAAGATTGTAGTTAATTTTTTTTTTTTCAATTAGTAAAAGTATAACACATGTGTGTGTATTCATTATACTCAAAATAATAATAATAATAAAATAAAGGCCATCTCTTCCACCAAAATAGGCACAAAGCCTTTGCAACAAACTTTGGCTAACTTTTCAACTTAGCATATTTAGGTCTGTGACAAAGCCACAACTCCAGCTTTGACAATTTGAGACTGTCTTAAATTGCAGGTATGTTCAGTAAATAATTTACAATTTAAGATACCTTATTGATTCTTGGGCGATATATATATATATATATATATATATATATATATATATATATATATATATATATATATATATATATTGCTCCATAAGAGAAAACAAATAAACAAAAATAATAAAGGATAATAAAGCAATAATTTTCTTTAGCGAGGGAAGCTTCTGAAAGTAGGAATCTGTTTCTCGGGATAGGTAAAAGTCTAAAGTGCACAAAAGTTAAGGCCTGGAATCTCCAGCACTGAGAAAGTAGATCCCTTAATAGAGGAGGGACTCGCCATCGGCAGCATCTTCCTGAGAGCCTTCCTATAGTGGAAGAGGGCCGAGAAAATTATTATAGTAAATCTATCGCTGTCAAAGTTGGGACTTCATTGCGGCATTAAGGCCTTGTTGATAAGTGGCCTCAATGGGTTATAAAGTAGTAACCTACTAAGGTTACTCCTGGACCACGGGCAGCAGGGAGCCTTCATATTCATGAATTAAGGTCGGAAGATCCACCAGTTACCTGGTGAAATTATAAACCAAGTCCAGGAGTGAAACCACGCTAGTCAAATGTAGCAAGTGTCATCACCAAGAACATTGGCGTGCCAGCTGCCCTAGGAGAGACATGGAGGAGAGGTCCACTTGAAAGCCTACCTCCCAACATAGATCTCTCCCTCCTTCCATTCATTTCACACCCTTGTCGGGACCTGTCGCAACTGTACCCCAGCTCTAGTTAATTATACGAAACCCTGCCAGCGGTAGAAGAGGCCCTACCTATTAAAGAGGGCATGCACAACACCGCGATCGCTATCGCCAGCACTAACACTTGGTCTCTCTAAATTCGTGTCATCAATACCACCTGTCCATTACTCCTGAGAATGACATCTCTCTCCAGCTGCAGGTCATTGCAGAGGAGGCCATCAGGGAAGATGTGTGGGTCCTTGGGTGGCTTTAACAATAGCTTGGAGCCGTGAAAGTCAGAACTCCTGGACCGGACCGCTCTCGTCAACACTGCCACAATCTTTGATGCCGCGCAATTGCCAATGAGGCTTGCCAGTTATGGAAACCTGGTAGACGCCACCCGCCTAAATCGAGTTCAAATATCATCCAAAATCTCTATTACTAGACCCTCAAATAACGCTGTTTGAACCACCGTATCATTCTTCTCCAATTTAGGGACACCACTTCACCATCTGCACTATTCATCTCTGTGCTGCTTCGATCAGTGCCATTCATTGAGATGGTCGAGGCGCTTTTTGTCGAAACCTCTCAAAAGTTTGGAAACATCACTCTTGTAAATATATGGGGAGAATATATGGGGTAACTTAAGCAGGACCTGGTTGATAACATAAAATGCCTCTACAATCCTCCGCGCTGAAGAGGATTATGTCGCCAGAGCAAGCCGGTTCCTTTGTTCCAGGATCGAGGCCGAGACTATAGACGCTGACTGCCCTTCGCTGCCTGAGCTTGGGCACGCTTTGAGCGTCCAACTACATCGCTCGGAACTGGTGACAGTCTTCGACTCCAAAAGGAACACCGCCAGGGAGAGAGCCTGAGGCATATCTTCCTCAAATCCTTCAGAGAGTGCTTCGACAGCTCTGCCTGCAGCCCTGAGGCCATCGTTGGGTTCAAGCAAGATACAAAGAGCATCACCTTGGTGGAAAATGACCTGCTTTTTCGAGCAGATATCATCTTTAGTGAGGTGTGGATGTTGCCATTAAAACGTCTAAATCGAGGAAGAGCGGCTGGTTGGGATAGCGTGCCCTTCGAACTCGTCAAGAAGAGGACTTCTTCAGAGGGGCCATACAATAAGCCTTCGTCGAATCCAAGCATAGAGAGGCTTTGCCGGAATCTTCGAGGTGAAACATCATCTGCCTCGTCCCTAAAGCTCTATGTAGTCTGGGCCTAAACAGTTACCGGCCTATATCTTTACCCGCGGCGGACTACAGAATCTTCAGCCGCATTCTTCTGGGTAGCTTTGACTTCGCCGTTCCGGGAAGATGTTCTTCCTGGAACATCGCGTGCTTGACTTACGAGGTGGCTTTGACCTTCAAGAACAAGTCTACTGGCACGTCCTCTGTCCGAAGACCAAACTGAATGTCTGTCCTCGGATTACTAGCTGCTGCCCCGTAGCCGTCGGCTCCTGGATCTATGAGAGCAGGCCTCTACCATCCTGGGTCTGAACCATCGCGTGGGGCCCACACTACTGAACCTGCCCCTTGTCGGTGCCTGTAGGTACAAAGCGAAGGCTTTGCTTTGGGCTCTCTCAAGGTGGAGAGGAATGCGTGTCCGTGACCTGGAGGGCCCTGCCCTGTCGCGTATCACCAGGCCTTCGCGAAATGTGCACGACGATTTAACCACTCCCGGTCCATTCTGCCGGCGTCTGGTGGCGAAAAACGCAAGGAGCGTGCTTCAGGAGAGGAGCTTGAAGGTAGCTGTAATGCAATGCGGGACGGCCACGCCATTCTTGTGAATCAGCACACACACTGCGCGTCGCATGTTGGAGCGTCCCACCTGACCGCCGTTCCGATCTCCCGATATATGCGGCGCTGGGCGCCTGTCGTCGACGTGTCCTCCACCAACTTGACATTTTCATCCCTTCGCCACTACTCCTTCGGAAGCGTAATGGACAAGCTTCTGACACAATCGTACGTCCAGCAGAGACAGACCATTGACACCTGGGTCACAGCGCTTATGGACCATACAGGGGACACCAGAACACAATGAATCTGCTCGACATCCTAAATGAACTTCCATGTTGCGACATTGAACGTGCGCGGCATCGCCGCTATTAAACTCTGCTGTTTCTCAAGAAACATGAGATTGACATCTGATTACTGTAGGAGACGAGCGTAATGTCCTTGGACGATGTAGGAGATCTCTGACAAAGCTGCAGCGCCACCACTGTATCTGCAACGACCACCGTGGGATCAGATCTCGCCTGCATCTTCACGGCCGGGGTCGTTGCTCACCGTCAGTAGATTATATGGCTTGGCAAGGTTGCTGTCATCGACCTCACCGTCCGGGGAGTCTCCATGACATGTGTCAACGCCCACTTCTCTCATGTTCCTAAAGCGCGATGCCGCTATCTCCAGATCGTCACAGCTTTGGCGCGTGAAGGTACGTGGATTCTCGGTGTCCTGAGCATCAGGACGAAGAGCCTGACAACCGGTTCAGCAGAAGCCCTCGCGGAGCTCCTGGACCAAGCCGACCTCATTGGCGTCGCCACCTTCTTCGATGCTGCACTGAAGCACACCAGGGTTGCCACTATCAGAAGCCGGGTCGACGCGCGTCGTCTGGACAGAATCCTACTTCAAACAGATTTCTACGACCGCGTCATTCAATACAAATTTATCTTTTACGCCTACTCGGACCACCATGCCGTCCTGATCCAAGTAGGAGACTTAGTTCCTTCAAGACTTCCCTGTATCGGCTAGCTGCTAAGACTTGTTCGTCGATCGAATGGAAACGTTCATCGATGTAATCGGAAAAAACGGCAAATATTTCACCCGATGTTATGGGAAAAATGGAGCAGGATCAAGGCAGATATGGTCCCGGAGATACGGTTCCTCTCACCTGCCGTCACCGAGTCTGGCGGTGGATACATCGAGACAGCAAGCCACTTCCTGAGGTGGAGACTGGAGGTCGACACTGCCCGCTCCGACTTTCCTTCCTTGTCGGACTTCGGGCGTTCTTTCCGCTCTTCTTCTACTTTCACCGACAACGATGACAGCGCTATCTCCGGATGTCAGCTTAGTTGCTTCCTTCTGGAATGTTTACGCAGTCGCTTCTCTCAGCCTCCGAGCTTAGCAGAAGCCATCGCAGACTTCTTTGCTGAAGTGATCACCTTAGAGTTCGACGAGTGGGACCAGCACTTTTTCGCCAACATCTTCCGCGAGCAGATAGCGGCAACCATCCACTGCCTGCCAGAAGGCCGTGCCTCGGGATGGGACAGGCTACCCTGCGAGTTTCTCAAAGCCTTTGAATATTTTTCGCCAATATTCTTTGGCAATTCTTCATACTATATATAGACACAGTCAATTTTCCTTTTTCCTAGACGAACTAGCAGTTATGTCTAAGGAGTTTTATCTGTCCTTGGTTAGCAATGAGCTTTTTCCTTCTCCCAGATGAACTGTCTTTTCTATCAATGGAGCTTCAGCTGTTAAACCCTACCTTGTACTAATATCATATTCTGGTTCATATGATATTTCATCGCATCAATGTCCTATTTCACCCTGTTTGTATTACAATAGAACCTTCCTGTAAAGGACACCTAGTTGCAGAGCCAAAGTGTCATTTACGGAGAGGTGTTCTCTAATTGGATGTTCTCTAACTGGAAAAGGTAATTTTGAAAATGAAAACTTGTCGAGAGGTGTCTTCTAGCGCGAGTGTCCTCTCATGGAGGTTCTACTGTACCACCTTTGATACATGACTATATAGTTGACAAATAGTACAACAGACTTTTATATATTTAAGGCACCCTCCATAACTGCTCCCCACATTAATCACCACCTACCAGAAAGCAGCACAGTTCTACTCCAGAAACATGAAAGTATAAATTACAGATAAAACATGTTGAATTTATTTTGCCTTAATGCGCATTTTTGTATCTTTTGTTGTTGTTGTTGCTTATTCTTCAAGTCGTTTAAACGATCTCCATTAAGTTCCTTTGTCTCAGCTTTTCTATTATAGTCCTGGGGTTTTTCCAGAGGTCTTTTTTGAAAATTTGATACAATTCAATAGATGTTCAGGACTAGTAGGCTGGGAATCGTATTTGGGGCATTCCGGGAATGTTTTGATTTTCCGATTAAATTTGAGCATTTTAAGATGTCCTGTTCATAATCTTGAAATTGCAGTTTGTTCTTCCCTAGTAAGGGTGTGGAAAGAAGATTCGTTAGGAATGGGGGGTGTACCAAGGGTGGTTTAGGGTGGATTTCCAGAGAGAGGTTATTTTTTGTTTGTGGATGGAAGAAATTTCTGAATAGGTGAGTTGGGAGTTTTCAGGCTGGCCCTTACAGCCTTCTTTAATCAACTGGTCAGCCATCTCGTTGCCGTCTATGTTGACGAGAGAGGGGATCCATCGGAACATGATTTGGTTTTCCTGTGAGACTCTTTTGTATCTTTTAGAAACATGTATGCTTTCCCTTGTCGACGAAAATTATGAATACATATTTCATATCTTCTTTATTAATAATATATTTCGTTAAAAGATAAATTTTGATAATTATTTTTGTAAGAGACTAGTTTATATTGTATTATTGCCATTTGTGTTGTGCGTTCAATCATGTTTATATTGTAACATAGAAAATGAGGAAAGACAAACTTCAGAATGACACAGCAATTTATTTAATGCGAGCACTAAACATCATTTATAAGATACAAGATAAGCAATTAGGAAAGTTTATAGAGTAGAAAAATATAAAAAATATAGATAACAATAAAATTAATCATCTGTACATCTATTTATATGAAAAATAGATACTTCGGCCAGTTGGAGTTTTTTATTTTCTCAACGTTTCGACAAATATCTTTTGTCTTCGTCAGGAGAATTAAATAAAAATAAACATTTGGCAAGGCGTTAAAAATTGTTCTGAGGTTTGCAAGGGCGTTCTCACGTGATTCTTCGAATTTAGTACAACATCTAAAGCGCGAGTCAAAAAACAAATATTAAACTCGTCAAAGACTATGATCTTGGAAATAAAAATATATTATAATAAAATTATAATAAATTAAGTAAAAATAAATAAATAAAGTAATATAATAATAATAATCACAAAGATTAATATATAGATTTCTAACTATTATGTCCATTTTTATCTAGCTTATTAACTACTTTTTAAATTTAAAAATGAAGCATATTGTTGCGGAATATCTTCAAAAATATTTATAGTTCTTTTCCCAAATTCTCGTGATACCCATCCCTCTAAAAATAATCTTTCCTTTTTAAATTTTATATTCTTGTGAAATATCTCAATATCATTCCAATCTGGCCTATGTCCTGAAAATAATGCATGTTCCCCAATTTTGCTTAACGCCCTTCTCCCCAATAAACCCTGTTGGTGTTCCTTAATTCTGGTCTCTAAATTTCGGCCGGTTTCTCCTACATAAATTTTGTCACATTCTGTGCATTTAATCCCATAAATTACGTTATTTGGTTTTGATGTGCTTATGTTATCCTTCATTATGTTATTTCTAGTTAAAAATTCCCTTTTTGTCCCAGTACTATACAAATATTATATTTACATTTTTTCAAAATTCTTGATATTTCGTTATCAACTTCTCTAATATAAGGAATTATTATATTATTGTAACCTTCTGTCGTTCTATTCGAATTTGGTCTATCTATTTCATATCTTCTAATCCATTTATTTATGAAGCCAACTGGATATTCGGATTTAACGCCTTGCCAAATGTTTATTTTTATTTAATTCTCCTGACGAAGACAAAAGATATTTGTCGAAACGTTGAGAAAATAAAAAACTCCAACTGGCCGAAGTATCTATTTTTCATATAAATATGAATGCCGGCCAGGCAGCCTCTATCTTTACTGTACATCTATATCTATATCTCTTATATATACATAAATCAATGTTTGTATGTTTGTTTGTCTGCTTGTCTGTATGTCCGGTATACAAATTCGCAGTAGTTCACTAATTCAAACCAAAATTTCCCTACGTAGGTAAAAAAAACACGGGGAAGACGATAGGCCATTTTAAAAAATATATATATCAATTATTAAAACTATATATTTTCAGTCAGAAAATGATGATGACGATATTGCTGTATCATGTTTGATTATCAGATACAAAATTATATCGGGAAAAATTCCAAAAAGCAGAGACCACGGGTGAAACCAGTTCATTATTTTGTACGCAGGAACAAAATTCTAACAGAAAAAACATTCATTCGAGCAGAAAACAAAAGCCAGATCATCTTTCTATAAAAATATCGCTTCTCAGACACAAAGTTTGGAGCGGGACGTTTCACAAGAGTGACATTCACGGCGCCAATTTATAATTGTAACGAATAGTATTTGAATAAAAATATTTAATCGGGTAAAACCCGGGCGTTGCCCGGGTCATTCGGCTAGTATATATATAAAATCAATGTTTGTATGTTTGTTTGTTTGTATGTCCGGTATACAAATTCGCAGTAGTTCACTAATTCAAACCAAAATTTCCATACATAGGCAAAAAAATACGGGGAAGACGATAGGCTATTTTAAAAAATATATAAGTCAATTATTAAAACTATATATTAAAATTATTCTACTTAGCTCACGAACAGCGCCCTCTTTCAAAGATTAGATTAAATTATGCTGATGCAAACAAATAGATAATGCTAATAACAAACAATTATAAAAAAAACTTATCTAAATATATATCACTCGGGAAGATATGCACACGGGTCAAACTCGGGGCGAAGCCCGGGTCACCTGTCTAGTAAAATATAAGAAATAATTTGCTACAATATTTTTCTTCCCATATCTTGTCAATCAGTCAATAAAGAGTTGTTTGTTTCCAATGCTGTGAGTCTTGTGTAACGAATTATAGATATTTAAATATTTAAAAAAAAAGAGAGCGCACATATGTTCTCCACTATATACTTTCAAAAATCTCTAATCTAAAAAAAAAAAACTGGTTCCGCCCGGGATCGAACCGGGGACCTTTCGCGTGTAAAGCGAACGTGATAACCACTACACCACGGAGAGAGAACCACAATGATACCTCATATAAACTTCTTATAGAAGTATGTAAAACATCGATACATCGAGACAACAAGCCACTTCCTGAGGCGGAGACTGGAGGACGACACTGCCCGCTCCGACTTTCCTTCCTTGTCGGACTTCGGGCGTTCCTTCCGCTCTACTTCTACTTTCACCGACAACGATGGCAGCCCTATCTCCGGAAGCCAGCTTAGTTGCTTCCTTATGGATTGTTTACGCAGTCGCTTCTCTCAGCCTCCAAGCTTAGCAGAAGCCACCGCAGACTTCTTCGCTGAAGTGATCACCTTAGAGTTTGACGAGTGGGACCAGCGCTTTTTCGCCAACATCTTCCGTAACCACATAGCGGGAGCCATCCACAGCCTGCCAAACGGCCGTGCCTCGGGATGGGACAGGCTACCCTGCGAGTTTCTCAAAGCCTTTGAATATTTTTCGCTAATATTCTTTGGCAAGTCTTCATCTATATATATAAAAATGAATGTATGTGTGTGTGTCTGTTTGTTTGTTTGTCCTTTATGCCTGACCAAACCACTCATTGGATCGCCATGAAACTTTAGGAAGTTATTTAGTATAGTACTGGGAAGGTTTCTAGCAAATGAAATTTTTGAAATAACTTTTCGCCTAGAAATAATCAAGATAAATATTCTAATTTATCTGTTATAATTCAACAATCTGCTCTAATTATTATCATGATGATACGATGATTTTGTAATGTAGAAAATTAGGAAAGACAAAATTCAGGATGACACGGCAATTTATTTGAGACAAGAATAATGATACAATTCAAAGGCAAGATACTATTCCTTTAACTTCCTATTACCGAGGGAACCAATTAATATTGATTTTATTCAACTTATCGAGTATTTTTCAAGGGACCGGGAAAAAATGTTCACTTTATCGAGAGATTCGTTAAACAAACCTTTACTCGGGTAAAACCCGGGCGAAGCCGGGTACATCCATACAAGAATAATGATACAATTCCAAGGCAAGATACTATTCCTTTAACTTCCAATTACCGAGGGAAGCAATTAATATTGATTTTATTCAACTTATCGAGTATTTTTCAAGGGACCGGGAAAAAATGTTCACTTTATCGAGATATTCGTTAGACAAACCTTTACTCGGGTAAAACCCGGGCGAAGCCGGGTACGTCCGCTAGTACTATATATAGACACAGTCAATTTTCCTTTTTCCTAGACGAACTAGCAGTTATGTCTAAGGAGTTTTATCTGTCCTTGGTTAGCAATGAGCTTTTTTCCTTCTCCCAGATGAACTGTCTTTTCTATCAATGGAGCTTCAGCTGTTAAACCCTACCTTGTACTAATATCATATTCTGGTTCATGTGATATTTCATCGCATCAATGGAGTCGCACATTGTCCTATTTCAATCTGTTTGTATTACAGTAGAACCTTCCTGTAAAGGACACCTAGTTGCAGAGCCAAAGTGTCATTTACGGAGAGGTGTCCTCTTACCGGGGAGTTTATAAATAGTAAAAAAGGTAATTTTGAAAATGAAAACTTGTCGAGAGGTGTCTTCTAGCGCGAGTGTCCTCTCATGGAGGTTCCACTGTACCACTTTTGTGTGTGTGTTGTGTGATACATGACTATATAGTTGACAAATCTACACAAGTACAACAGACTTTCATATATAAGTCACCCTCCATAACTGCTCCCCACATTAACCACCACCTACCAGAAAGCAAGCACAGTTCTACTCCAGAAACATGAAAGTATAAATTACAGATAAAACATGTTGAATTTATTTTACCATAATTCGCATTTTTGTATCTTTTGTTGTTGTTATTGCTTATTCCTCAAATCGTTTGAACGATCTCCATTAAGTTCCATTGTCTCAGCTTTTCTATTATAGTCCTTGGGTTTTCCCAGAGGTCTTTTTTGAGGATTTGATACAATTCAATAGATGTTCAGGACGGTAGGCTGGGAATCCTATTTGGGGCATTTCGGAAATGTTTTGATTTTTCCATTAAATTTGAGCATTTTAAGATGTCCTGTTCGTAATCTTGAAATTGTAGTTTGTTCTTCCCTAGTAAGGGTTTGGAAAGAAGATTCGTTATGAATGGGGGTGTACCAGGGGTGGTTTAGGGTGGATTTCCAGAGAGAGGTTATTTTTTGTTTGTGGATGGAAGAAATATCAGAATAGGTGAGTTGGGAGTTTTCAGGCTGGCCCTTACAGCCTTCTTTAGCCAACTGGTCACCCATCTCGTTGCCGTCTATTTTAATGTAAGAGGGGATCCATTGGAACGTGATTTGGTTTTCCTGTGAGACTTTTTTGTATCTTTTAGATACATGTACGTTTTCCCTTGTTTAGGAAAATCATGAATACATCTTACATATCTTATTTATTTATATTATTTCGTTAAAAGAGAAATTTTGATAATTATTTTTGTAAGAGACTAGTTTATATTGTATTATTGCTATTTGTGTTGTGCGTTCAATCATGTTTATATTGTAACGTAGAAAATTAGGAAAGACAAACTTCAGAATGACACTCTCTTATCTATCTCTTGCGGTAACCCGGATTCCTGGAGCGTTATTGACACAGCAATTTATTTAATGCAAGCACTAAAACAACATTTATAAGATACAAGATGAGCAATAAGGAAAGTTTACAGAGTAGAAAAATATAAAAAATATAGATAACAATAAAATTAATCAACTGTACATAAAATATAAGAAATGCTTTGCTACAATATATGCAATAACTTTAGTGAAACGAAGAAAGAAACTTTATTCTTTTTGGCGTACCTTTTGCACCATTCAAAATTTGAATATTTAATCAAAAGAAAAAAGCACAAAAATATTAAATTAAATGAATGCGAAGAAGAGAGAAAATGTGTTTTTACGGGCTACTAACCAAAAGTTATGATTTTTGAGCCCAAAATGCGAAGAAGAGAGAGAAAATATGGTTTTACGGGCTACTAACCAAAAGTTATGATTTTTGAGCCCAAGCGCGATGTCAGGTGGCAAGCGACCCTAGGATCTGACTGCAGGAGATGTGTCGCAGGGGTAGTGGAAACGTTGGGCAAGCAGGGGAACAGCGCCATGGTGCAATGAGGCAGGAGCATTGAATTGGCCAGGAATCCAGTAGAAGTGGCAGATGGAATTGGAGGCAGAAGGTCCTTGAAGCCTAGAACTTGAGGGCCCTAGATTTCAGGATGGGGCAGCTTGAGGCTCTCGCCTCGTGCTTGTCAGGAAGGCCCTTGGAGCAGCAGTTGGCACATTTGGAGGTGCGCTGGTCAGCAATGGATGGGCAGGCGCGGCCTTCATGGCCGTCTTGACCGCAGTGGAAGCACTTAGGAGCTCTGGAGCATTGGGCAGAGTTGTGGCCGAAGCCACAACAGCGGAAGCAGACGCGGGCGCGGATGGACTCCTCGAAGTTTAGGATAACTCCATCAACCACGATTCTCCCGCGAACGCCCAGGGCTCTAAAGGTCTTGAGGTCCACCTCGATGAAGATGGTGCAGGTCCCGCTTCTGGGTGCAGAACGGTGCGCCACGCGCACCACCTTGTCCCCAGGAAGTTTTCTAACAGCAGCGGTTTCCAGGAAGGTCTCCTCAATTGTGGAGTTGGATGTCTCCTCATCCACTTTGAAGTGGCAGATCCGTGGCAGGATCTCCTTCTGCTGGCGGACCTTCATTCCATTCAACTTGCTGGCCAGGGAGGTTGTCACCTCAGGGATGGTGTCAGGATTACTGGAGTGGAGGACCAGCTTCCCCTTGGTGTGCAGGGAGGCCCAAACGCCTTGGGGGAGAGTGTGGGCAGCGCGGACAGCTTTTAGCATCTCCCTTGGGTCAGCCTGTGGGTCATCAGAGATGACCACTGTGTGGGCCGCCGATTTTTCTCCATGGAGGATCACTTGGGCGGCCGCAGGCTTGGATACGCGGGAAGGCGCAGGTTTTGAAGGACCATTCAGGTTTGTCCTCTTTGCAGGCGGGTTGGGAGCCTCAGACTGCTTCCTTTTGGTTGGAGCAGGAGCAGGCAAGGTGGAGGCAGGCTTCTTGGCAGGGAGAGCAGCAGGAGCAGGAGTGGCGGGCTTGATTGGGTCAGTCTGGGAGCTGGTTTCCTTGCAGGAAGGAGCAGGGTAGGTTTGAGTGCCGCGGCAAGCAGTCTTGGGCTTGTTGGCCTCCTCAATTTCGTCCAACTCTGCGAAGTACTCGAGGGTGTCAGTGAGGTTCTCTACATTGGTAGCGAGGGCTTTGATCATTTCAGTCCGCGAGGCGATGTAGCGGATCAGGTCCTCATGCAGGGATTTCAGGGCAGGATGGCCAATGGAGCTCAGGATGCTGCAGTTGCGTGAGATCACCATCTCATCTTCCCTCTCCAGGTCGGCGACGTTCACGATGGGCTTGTAGGCCTTCTTTTTTTCTTGGCAGGATTCATGTTGACCAACAAAAAATCACCAATTGGGTAATGCGAAGAAGAGAAAATATCTTTATTTTACGGGGCTGCTAACCAAAATGAATGATTTTTGAGCCCCGATGGACGCATAAAGCGGAATATATACAAATCATAGTTGTGGGGCCTGGGGATGGGTGGCCAGGGATCATCGCAAGGGATCCTAGGATCTGGCAGTGGAGGTGTCATCGCAGGGGGGAGGAAGCTGGAGAGGTCAAGGAAACAGCGCCTTGATGGGTGAGAAGCCTGGATGGAGGCCAGTTGAGGAGGCAGGAGGTCCTGGAAGCCCAGAACTTGAGGGCTCTAAGCTTCAAGATGGGGCAGCTTGAGGCTCTCGCCTCGTGCTTGTCTGGGAGGCCCTTGGCACAGCAGTTGGCGCACTTGGAAGTGTGCCAGTCGGCAACTGAGGGGCAGGCACGGCCTTCATGGCCGCCTTCACCGCAGTGGAAGCACGTGGGAGCTCTGGTGCATTGGACAGAGTTGTGGCCGAAGCCACAACAGCGGAAGCAGACTCGTGCGCGGATGGACTCCTCGAAGTTGAGGATCACTCCATCCACCACGATCCTTCCACGATTTCCCAGAGCTCTGAAGGTCGAGAGGTCCACCTCGATGAAGGCGGTGCAGGTCCCGTTTCTGGGTGCAGAGCGATGCGCCACGCGCACCACCTTGTCCTCAGGGAGTTGGCTGACAGCAGGGGTTTCCAGCAGCGTCTCTTCAATGGTGGAGTTGGATGTTTCCTCATCCACTTTGAAGAGGCAGATGCGAGGCAGGATCACCTTCTGTTGGCGGACCTTCATGCCATCCAGCTTGTTGGCCAGGGAGGTGGTAACAGCTGGGATGGTATCGGGGTTGCTGGAGTGGAGGACAAGCTTCCCTTTGGTTCGCAGGGAGGCCCAAACGCCTTGGGGTAGAGTGTGGGCAGCGCAGACAGCTTTGAGCATGGCTCTAGGGTCAGCTTGTGGGTCATCGGAGATGACCACTGTGTGGGCCGCCGATTTATCCCCATGGAGGACCACTTGGGCGGCCGCAGGCTTGGTGGGGCGGGAAGGCTCAGGTTTCGCGGGACCTCTGAGGTTGGTCCTCTTAGCGGGCGGGCAGGGAGCCTCTGGCTGCTTCCTTTTGGTTGGAGCTGGAGTGGCGGGCTTGGTGGGGTCGGTCTGGGAGCTGGTTTCCTTGCAGGAAGGAGCAGGGCTTGTTTGAGTGCATTGGCAGGCAGTCTGTGGCTTGGTTTCTTCCAGATCCTGGAAGGACGCGAGGGTGCCAGAGAGGTTCTCTACCTCGGCAATGAGGGCCTTGATCTGCTCGGTCCTTAGGCTGACGAGGTACTCAATGACTTGGTACAGGTATTGTTGGGAGCTAGGGGGAGGATGCGCTAACGCATTCGCGGAGTCGTCCATCACCTCCTGGTTCTCCAACTCTAGTTGGGCGAGGGTCACGAGGGGTTTCTCGGCGATCTCGGCATTCTTCTTTTTCTTCCTGGAGGGAGCCATGGCAGGGGTGAGCGCAAGAGGGCAAAGATGTTCGCAGGTAGAGAGCTAGCGGCGCGAAGAATAAATATAATGCGAAGAAGAAAATAATGCGAATTATATATACTCCAAACAACTATGATGATAAAAATCTGTGAATTACAGAAGCAAACAATATTCACAGAATATTCCACGCTGATATATTACAACATATCTTGTCAATCAGTCAATATAGAGTTGTTTGTTCCCAATGCTGTGAGTCTAGTGTAACGAATTTTAGATATTTAAATTAATTAACTTCATATATTAAAGAATATAATTTAAAATAGAGAACTCATATATGTTCTCCACTATATACCTTGAAAAAAATCTCTTATTGCGATTTCACCGCCACTCTGTGTTGTGACGACGATCTAAATTCTATAGAGGTAGTCACTCACCTCTATTCTTGGTCGGCGGGGTTGAAGGTTCAAAGTTAAGGCGTCGTTGTTTATAACACTTTTAAAATATACGACGAAAACAGGAGGGAAAATTATATTTATTACAATTAAAGAAAATAAGTAAAGTATTATTTAATTAATTATATATTTAAATATTTACACTAAAAGAATCGGAGATCAGGGCAAATTCTAGTGTTCGAAAAAGTTGTTTACAAGTTCTTCTTGTATTGTTTCCTCATTTTTACCGCTGCATCCCCGTAGCTGCTTCCGCCGGCCTCCCATTGGCTGCTTCGGACGTCTTCTTTTCCAACATTTCTCCCACCTTTGAGTTGGCGTCTCGACGACTCAAACATGGGAAGGAAAAGTTCAGTAGATCCAATCGGTTGGGTCTCTTGATGGGCCGTCCGTAACTTGACACAACATTCGGGGTATCAATGTGATGTTGCTCTTGTTGTGAAGTCAAAGGGTCCTCTTCAGTTGTCAATCGAACTTCTTGTGTGGGAGATCGCTCCGTTAGAGGGTCTCGACATCTTATCTCGGGCGTTATCTCTAAATTGTAGAGTTTTTGAATAGGTCGTATTTTATCACCTGATGAAGTTTTCACTTTCGCAACCCTCACAAGTCCGTCTTTTCCTGGATAGAGTTGGATTATTCTGGCTAACCGCCAGTGTAGTCTCTTTAAACTCTCTTGTCCAATGAGTACCATGTCTCCCACCTTGAGTGGTATGGTAGTCTTCAGGCGTCTCGTTTCTTGTCTCAGGAATCCAAAATATTCGATACGAAATCGTTCTCTGAGATCTTCTCGTACACGTTTGATATATTGATATTTGCGGGAGAGGGTCTGGTTATCAATCAAGTCCAGGTCTGGAACGCCAACCTCTCTGACCTCATGTAAGAACAACGAAGGTGTCAATGGAGCGAGATCCTCACTTTCTTCAGTTAGGTAGGTCAGTGGGCGTGTGTTCATCAAGCTTTCGACGTCACACATTACCGTGGAAAGTTCTTCATATCCCAAGGAGGTTTGACCGAGAATCCTAAAGAGCAATTGTTTCATCATTCCAATCAAACGCTCCCACCATCCACCCCACCAAGGAGCACCAGGCGGTATGAATTTCCAGGTGATGTTTTTCAATGTGGGATCACATTTTAATCTCGAAAAATCAATCTTCTTTAAAGCATTAGCCATACCTTTGAAATTAGTCCCATTATCCGAATACACAATCAATGGTCGGCCTCTTCGAGCAATAAATCGGTGGAAAGCTTGGAGGAAGGCTTCCATAGACAAAGATGTCACAAGTTCCAGATGAACTCCTCTATACACTGCACATGTGAAGATGACAATCCATGCTTTCTTCTTATTCTTTAAGATAAGATGTCCAGTTAGATCAACTCCTACTATTTCGAAAACTGCAGCATCTCGTACTCTGTCTTCTGGTAATGATGTTGACTCGACGGTAGCTGGTGTCGCGGTGAATCGTTTACAGCGAATGCATTGATTGATGATCTTCTTGACGGTTTTCCTGGATCTTAGTATCCAATAGTTTTCTCTCAGAATACCGAGGAGAGTTTGTAGACCGGCGTGCCCGTGGGTTTCATGGTTCCACCTGATGAGCAAAGAAACCAAAAAGTGATCTGAGGGCAATAAAATGGGCATTCTAAAATTAGCAAAATCTTCTCTTCTGCAAATTTTAGTTTTTATTCTCAAAATCCCTGAAGAGTCTACTAGCAACTTAAAGCCTTGTAGTTTCTTATCTTCATGCCCTGAAAACGATTCTCTCTGGATAAGTCTTATCAGTATTATTTCTGACTTAGTGATTTCCTCTGTACTGAGATCTTCTGAAATTATCTTTCTTCTATCAATCTTGGCGTTGTTGAAGAATCTGTATATCCAGGCGGTGATTCGTACTATTCTCAAAAAAAGGGAATAACGTCCAAATAAATTTTCATTTTCTCTTGTCGTACACAAGGTGTTCAGGATGGTCTTGCGCCTTTCAGAATAAACAATCTCCAAATCAGGGATAATGGTTGATTTGGGCCACTCTTCTTGGGATACCTTTAACCATGCAGGTCCCTCCCACCATCTTGTCTCCTTAAGTGATTCTGCTGAACATCCCCGAGATGGGAGGTCTGCCGGGTTTAATCGGCCTGGTATGTGGCGCCAAGATTCGGGGGAGCTAAGATTATGAATTTCCTTAACACGGTTCATCACAAAGGCTGCCCAGTTGTCTTCCCTTTGGATCCAACAGAGAGCATTGGTCGAATCGGTCCAATAAAATCTTGGAATTTCCTCAAATTCCAGATCTTGTATGACGTTAGCTGCCAAACGAGCTCCAATCAGACAAGCCAAAAGCTCCAATCTTGGGATGGTGAGTTTCTTCAGTGGAGCTACTCGTGTTCGAGCCTGTATCAATTGGATGTCCACTCTATCTTCCTTTTCAATGCGGAGGAAAATACAGGTTGCATAGGCAAACTGACTGGCGTCGCAAAATATGTGGAGAGTGGTTTTCTCTACATAGGAGTCCTTAAAACAAAGCCATCTAGGAATTTCTATGTTAGGCAAGTGTTTCAGTTTGCTAAACCACTTCCAAAATCTTTGTACTAAACATCCAGGTAGGACTTCGTCCCATGTCAACTTCTGTATCCAAGTTTCCTGTAATATCAGCTTGGGAATTAAAGTCACAGGACAAGCAACTCCTAATGGATCAAATATCTTGCTCGCTATTGAAAGTACTTTTCTCTTGGTGGTTGGTCCAATTAATTCAAAATCTTCCAAACCAATTGTCAGTGTGTCTCTATCAGTATTCCATGTTATTCCTAAAATGTTCACTTCCTTATTCAGTTGGTTCATAAGAGAAAAGTCTGTAACGTTACTCACCCAATCTCGGAGATTGAAACAAGCTGTAGAGAGCAGTTCAGTAGATTCTTTCACGAATTTCTCCGTTTCTTCAACATTCTGAAAACTGGATAAACAATTGTCAACATAAAAGGATGATTTCAACTGTTCAGCTGTGATTTTTAAGTGTTCAGGAGCCTTATCTAAGTGGAGAGATAAGGTAGCTTTTAAAAGATACGGACTAGTGGTAATTCCAAAAACAACCCTTTTATGTCGATACGTGATTAATCTTCCGTCTTCTGTGTGCCACAGGAATCGTAAATAATCTCGGTCTTCTTCTTTTATTCCAATTTGTAAAAATGCTTTCTCAATATCGGAAGAGACACCAACTTCATATTTCCGGAATTTATTTAAAAGTCTTGGTATAATTTCTATCAAATTGGGTCCCTTATCCAGACAGTCATTCAGGGAAAGTTTACCTCTCTTCCGGGCCGACGCATTGAATACTGGCCGTATTCTAGAAGTTTGACTGTTCCTTTTATACACTGGTCGATGTGGCAGGTAGTGTACACCATCTAGTTTATCCTCTCTGGCATACTCGATTATCCCCTGTTTCATCCATTCTTCAAAGATTTGTCCATACTCATTCATGTCTCCAACTTCTTCAAGTTTTCTTCTTACAGAACTTAGTTGGTTTTCGGCTAGGTCTCTATTCGAAGGAATCCTTTCCTTGTCTTGCACCCAGGGTAGAGCTACCTCATAGCGCCCCTCGATATCTCGCGTCGTGGTGTGGGCGAAATGTTCCTCCATTTCAGCCTGTAATGACTGAGTCTTCTTCTCAACCTCCGCGTCAGAGACTCCAATTGTATCTAATTTCCACAAGTTTTCTAGATCCAAAGAAAGAAGTGTGGTCACGCAAAGGGAGCTGATGTCATCTCTCACCTCCGTTGGAGGAATCTTTCCCATCACAGTCCATCCTAGTTTGGTACGGATTGCCACCAGTCCAGATGAGATCCTTCTCTGATCATCAGTTAGCAATCTCCCGGCGATGTCCGCGCCTATAAGGACTTCTATACGGTCTCTCATCAAATCAGACACGTCGAGTTCTTCACTCCCTTCTAACAATGATCTTGGACACACCGGAGGTATGCTTCCACAGATAAGGGGTTGACCTAGTGCTTCAAACTCACAGCGATAGGAATTATTGATGTCAGATAAATGAATGGTATAGACCTCATGTTCAACTACGTCGGTACTCGATCCTCCAAACAAGGAATGCCGGAAGAACTCTCTCCTAGATTGTTCGTATTCCATTTCCATTGCTGTGCTATGTAAAATATACGATCTTTGGGATCCGGTGTCTATTATAGCCCGTGCCGTCTTCTCCGTTCTGTTCCCTTTGAGGGTCACTCTCAAAGTAGGTAACAAGACGTCTGGGGAGGTTGATAAGTTGGCGAGAGTTTCATCTTGCACCGTTGGAGACTTGGAAGATCCACCTCTATCTAAAATCAGTTTTGTGCACATGACATCCAGGTGGGAAGACATGTTGCAGATCGAACAACGGACTACATTTCTGCAAAATTTACTTAAATGAGAAGGCCGAAGACATTTATAACAAACGCCTTTTTTCTTCATGAGTGATCTCTTTTCGTTTAAACTAATATTAGCTGCAAAGTCACACTTAGGGCTTCCATGGTTGTCTTTACCACAAAATACACATTCATTCGATTTGTGAACTGAATTCAAAAGTTCTGAAGCTGTCGCAATTGGTTTTTTCATTGTAGAATCTTGTTTTTGGATGTTTGTTTACTAAATTAGGTTTAGAAGTTGATTCATTCCCGGTACCGATTTCGTTTCTAAAACTCCTCTCCCGTGCAGTTAATTGTCTTTCCAGAAAGGTAATCAAGTCATTAATTACATAACCTGTCGGGAGTTCTTTGTTCAATTCCAAATTAAGGTCTGCAGGTAGAAGCTTTATTATTATCGGGCACAACAGTTGTCCGTAAACATCAATGGACACGTTTAGTGACTCGAGACTTCTTATATGAACAGAAAGGTTGTCAAAAAGTTCGCGGAAGGTTCTTACATCGCTTGATGTTTTGAGTGGTCTCATTGACAACAAATTGTTCATATGTCGGCTAATCAAAATGTCTTCTCGCCCAAATCTGTCTTTAAGCAATTTTATAGCTTTCTCATAATTGTCCGCAGATAAAGCGAAACCTTCGACTGTGTTTAGTGCAGTTCCGCCGAGATGTTACTTCAGATAGTTAAATTTATCGATCGGGTTCAGTGAGTTGTTCTGATGTATAGCTGCATCAAAAGAATTCCAGAACGTCAGCCATTCACTAAAGTTTCCATAAAATTTCGATATCATCAATTTCGGAAGTTTCACAGTCGTGCAGGAAGGTACATAATGTCTCATTTCATTTTCATCTATTCGTGAGTTCGAATTCGGTATATTTTCGCCATGAAAATCTGATTGGCGAATCTTTTTATTTGCCCTAAATCTCCAAGTAATATATTTTTCTCGATATTCCTCTACGCCCTGTAATTCCTTCTCTAAATCGTCAGTTTCAAGAAGCGTTTCTATTTCGTGATCCACTAATTTAAGTTCGTTAAATGATTCATTCAATTGTTCTAATAATTCTTCAAGTTCAATTCTCATTAGCGTGTCAAGTCCACTTTCAATCTTATTGCATGTTTTCGTTAAATATGATCTGTTAACAGCACGCTTCTTTTTTAAACGTAGAATTAATTCTTCCGCCATCTTGTAAACAAAGCAGCGAGTAGGGTTAGCTAGCGAGTTCCAAAATGGTCAGCTTAAAATGATTTTTTTTTCAGAAATTTACCTTCAACAGTCCCGACTGGGATGCCAAAAATATTGCGATTTCACCGCCACTCTGTGTTGTGACGACGATCTAAATTCTATAGAGGTAGTCACTCACCTCTATTCTTGGTCGGCGGGGTTGAAGGTTCAAAGTTAAGGCGTCGTTGTTTATAACACTTTTAAAATATACGACGAAAACAGGAGGGAAAATTATATTTATTACAATTAAAGAAAATAAGTAAAGTATTATTTAATTAATTATATATTTAAATATTTACACTAAAAGAATCGGAGATCAGGGCAAATTCTAGTGTTCGAAAAAGTTGTTTACAAGTTCTTCTTGTATTGTTTCCTCATTTTTACCGCTGCATCCCCGTAGCTGCTTCCGCCCGGCCTCCCATTGGCTGCTTCGGACGTCTTCTTTTCCAACACTCTAATAATAAAAAAAAAAACTGGTTCCGCCCGGGATCGAACCGGGGACCTTTCGCGTGTAAAGCGAACGTGATAACCACTACACCACGAAACCACAGTGGTAAGACATATATAATTGTTATTGTTGTTCTTGTTGTGTTCAATGAAGAGCCTCAGATGTCTCCATGCATCTCTATCAGAGCAGCAGTAATGTCCACTATCTTAGGTGTGTGAAGCTGCTGCTCCCCATGTCCATGTCAATTTTTTGTAAGACTGCGGCCATTGCTGGGCATGAGAATATGTGGGTAGGTGTTAGTTCCACACCAGGACTGTTGTTGCATGTCCTGTAGGTTCTTGTGCCATCTGGATGTATTGTCATTCCTTTATAGTATTTTGTTCTAAGTCTTGTTATAGTTTTTGTCAGTTTTCTCTCAGTTTATTTCACATATTTAATCTTTTCTTATTTTTTGTTTAATTATATTGTATTTTGCCAAAGCATCAGCGTCAAATACTGACATTTGTTCTTTCCTTTGGCTCAACTTTCTGGCTTCCTTTGCCAATTCATCTGCCATTTCATTACCCCCGATCCCAACATGGGCAGGAATCCATTGTAGAATGCAGTTATTCTCCAATGATTCTAGTTGGGTAAGTAATGAGTGTATTTTCTACATATATAATTCTTATAGAAGTATGGAAATTTGGTATTTACATACACCTGTATTTTTAAATAATTGAATAAAAGAGGGGAACCATTCCAAATTTTTAAAAAATGTATAGTTTATTAATTGCATCAAAATAATTTATTGAATCGATCTTTGCACAGAGCCTGCAAATTTAGTTCAATAAATAAACCACCGCAACACATTATTGAATAATATTGTGACGAAGAAATATTTTATTATTTAATTTAATATTATTCAATGAAAATATATTCAACAGATTATAAAAATATATATTACTCTGTATTTGTGAAATCATCTTTAAAATATTTCTTTGCTTGCTTGCTTAATATTCCCTAGCTGTAAATAGTTTTGGGGGCTGACCTGTTAATAATTGTCGACTCGTCGCTTTGACGTCATCAATAAATACTTTTACATCTTAGGATATTTCAAGGCTTGATTTCTACGCTACAATATGATACATCAGCGCACCATCTGTTATCAAAATTCGAAACTATTATAGACGCGTATGATTCTTTCAAAAATTAAACAATTAAACTGGCGAAATCGCTAGGAGGGTTTACCACTGATGAGCCAGGACCTCCCATTAAATTTTTCCATTTCAGTAAGGGCAGTAGAAATTGTTTAATTTTAAAAGAATCATACGCGTCTATAATAGTTTTGATTTTCATTTGTCTTTTTATTTATGATAAACTAATGTAACTCTCAATTCTCATTTACTTTGTACAATACTTACACTTATATTATAATGGTTATATTGAGATGTGAGTTTTTATTACAATGGATACATTATTCTAATAGATCGTTTAAATTGTATATAAAGAAACATTCGTCTTTAAATCCTTTCATTTTATATATATAGATGGCGCGTTATTGCTTTATATTAATTTATGCCTAACTGGCCTTGTCCTTATTGTTCGAGGAAAAGCATTGCTCGATACAAATATTTATACTTAATTCCACTGTCCTAAAAGCTTATGTCCATAGTTTTCTTGAAAACCATTTCTAAGGTTCTCCCCTTCAGTATAGCATATACTAGCCGAATGACCCGGGCAACGCCCGTGTTTTACCCGATTGAATGTTTTTATTCCAATACTATTTGTTACAATTATAAATTGGAGCCGTGGATGTCACTCTTGTGAAACGTCCCGCTCCAAACTTTACTTGTACATTAGGTCAGCTGGTATTACCCCTCATTTTCACCGCTAGAGGCGCGAGCGAATTGACTTTTTGTAAATATACATAATTATAAAGATAGAAGCTTCTATAGAAGATAATGATCATAATGATGATGCGCGCGCATCCGTGACATGAGGAATTGAGGAAAGACGGTCGTGACTATATATATTAACTAGACGAATGGCCCGGGCAACGCCCGGGTTTTACCCGAGTGCGTATATATTTTAAAAACGTTTTAATTCAAATACTATTCGTTACAATTATAAATTGGCGCCATGGATGTCACTCTTGTGAAACGTCCCGTTCCAAACTGTGTGTTTTTAAAATGTTTTAATTAAAATACTATTCGTTACAATTATAAATTGACGCCGTGGATGTCTCTCTTGTGAAACGTCCCGCCCCAAACTGTGTGTGTCTTGAAAATATAAAAATAAAAATGTGAATTTTCATAAAGATTTCATCATGTCGATTTTTTTTTTTTTTTGCATTTCACCTACTAAATCGATAGAGATAATTACATTTGCAACATGAACTTAGGTATATTGACTAAATAGAAAACTGCATAGTAATAAAGATCATTTTTTAAAGGCACCATATCGTTTTTTTTTCAATAAAATCGAAACAAAAATTAACGATAAATAACGATAATTGCCTTAAAAAGAAATTGCCTTAAAAAAAAAGAAACATTCGCGGTGATTTTGTCTTGCATTCGTTTATACAATTATTATATACGAATGACCCGGGCAACGCCCGGGTTTTACCCGATTAAATGCTTTTATTCAAATACTTTTCGTTACAATTATAAATTGGCGCCGTGGATGTCATTCTTGTATAATATATAAATGAGTTTTAAAAATTGTAAAAAAAAAAAAAAAAATGCATCTGCCGGGAATCGAACCCGGGCCGCCCGCGTGGCAGGCGAGCATTCTACCACTGAACCAACAAACAAACAGACAGAATAAGGCAAATATATAAGTAGATTTACTCTTCATTGTTGGCTTCAGCTCATAGGGCTACTTACCTCAATCTTCAAGGAAAGGTAAATCAAGCCCTTGAAGCAGAGAAATCTGAAAATTGGAATAGTTTTTTAAGCAAACTTGAATCGAGCCCAACAGACTTCTGGAAAAAAAACAAAACCCATTAGGAAAAAAACTGACAAAATCACTAGTTTAAACGCAAATGGAAAAACCTTGCTGACCGACAAAGAAATTGGAAATGATCTTTCAGAGCATTTTTCCAAACACTTTTCCAAGGCGGAGGATGAGGTTCCGTTGTACCTAACAGATAACACTTGCCATCATCCCCAAGAGAATATACTATCAATGACAACGCCAAATGAAGTCAAGGAAGTGATTAAAAACCTAGGTAATCACAAAGCTCCAGGCCACGACAATATTACGCCGCAAATGACTAAAAACCTCCCCATCAAATGGATAGTTTTCCTCGCTGGGATCTTCAATGCTGCATTACACCTGTGCTACTTCCCGAAGACATGGAAACATGCCATTATCATAACCATTCCAAAAAAATCACCTGTCAAATCACCTGAAGATCTCAGACCAATCAACCTTCTCTCTACCATCGGTAAGGTATACGAGAGAATCGTTCTTCGCAGATTGCAGTCATACATGGATTCTATTAACTTTATCATTCCTCAACAATTTGGATTCAGAAAAGGACACTCCACAACCCACCAGCTAATCACAGTAATAGACTACATCCAAATAAGAAAGTCCCACAATGAGGCAGTAGGTGCTGTTTTTCTAGACTTTACCAAAGCCTTTGATAGAGTATGGCATGATGGCTTGATAGCAAAAATAACAAAAAATCAATTTCCAAGGGATTTTATCAAATTCTTGAAAAACTATCTCCAGGACAGAACCTTTTCAATTAAGCAAGGGAATTATATAACCACGGCAAAACCAACCCAGATTGGAGTCCCTCAAGGCTCTATCCTTGGACCCTACCTATTCAACATCTACATCAACGATTTCCCTCCATATCCAAAATGTCAAATAAAACTTTTTGCAGATGACGCAGCAATTTTATCAAACTCCAAATCAATAGGAATAATAACTACACAACTCCAAAATTACATAAACAGTATAACCAAATGGTGCAATGATTGGAAATTAGACATCAACCCAAAAAAGTCTCAGGCAATAATTTTTCCTCCACTAGACAATAAAAAATTCAAGCCACAATCCATCCTGAAGGTAAACCAGAGCCCTATTAACTGGACTGACAGCGTTAAATATCTTGGAGTTACCTTAGACTCCAAGTTGAAATTCAACATGCATGTCAAAAATATCATAAAGAAAGCAAAAATCGCCAAAATAACATTATCAAGCCTGTTCAACTATAGAAGCAAATTGACTACAAAACAAAAGTTTACTCTATACAGAAGTTGTATCCTCCCGATAGTAACATACGCACTCCCAGTTTGGTGCAAATATATTACAGCCACAGACAAAAATAGGATAAACGCATTCATGAGAATCTGCCTTCGGACAAGTATAGGAGCTCCATTCAACCTATCAAACAAGATACTGAAGGAGGACTTAAACCAACCCGATCTAGAAGATATGTACCAAACTTCCGTTAAGAAATTATACCTTCAAATGCAAAACTCAAATAATACAACCATACAAGATATTCTACAAAATAAAGGAGATATCAATCCCCGATTCCGACGACCCGGCCCTGACACTTAGTCAAGAGCTCATCGCCCAACAGCTGCCCTCCTGCAAGGCCTAGGGGGACCACTTCTACTCCACCAACTCGCCATGTGTAAATAGCCAGGACAAGGTGACTCGCGAGCTGTGCTCGAATGTAACACCTGTAAATTGAGACGAAATAAATAAATTGTTGGCTTTTTATCTTACATTCATTCTTCATTTTTGGCTTTTTATATTACATTTACTATTCATTGTTGGCTTTTTATCTTACATTCACTCTTCATTGTTGGCTTTATATCTTACATTCATTCTTCATTGTTGGCTTTTTATATTACATTCACTCTTCATTGTTGGCTTTTTATCTTACATTCATTCTTCATTGTTGGCTTTTTATATTACATTTACTCTTCATTGTTGGCTTTTTATCTTACATTCACTCTTCATTGTTGGCTTTTTATATTATATTTACTCTTCATTGTTGGCTTTTTATCTTACATTTATTCTTCATTGTTGGCTTTTTATATTACATTTACTCTTCATTGTTGGCTTTTTATCTTACATTCATTCTTCATTGTTGGCTTTTTATATCATATTTACTCTTCATTGTTGGCTTTTGATCTGACATTCATTCTTCATTGTTGGCTTTTTATCTGACATTCATTCTTCATTGTTGGCCTTTTATATTATATTTACTCTTCATTGTTGGCTTTTTATCTTACATTTATTCTTCATTGTTGGCTTTTTATATTATATTTACTCTTCATTGTTGGCATTTTATCTTACATTTATTCTTCATTGTTGGCTTTTTATTTTACATTTACTCTTTATTGTTGGCTTTTTATCTTACATTCATTCTTCATTGTTAGCTTTTTATATCATATTTACTCTTCATTGTTGGCTTTTTATCTTACATTCATTCTTCATTGTTGGCTTATTATATTATACTAATGATGATGCGCGCGCATCCGTGACATGAGGAATTGAGGAATTGATGACATGACGGTGGAAAGACGGTCGTGACTATATATGTTGATAATAAAATAATAATAATAATATAATAATAATAATTATTATTATTATCATTAGATAATGATAATGATCATAATGATGATGCGCGCGCATCCGTGACATGAGGAATTGAGGAATTGAGGAAAGACGGTCGTGACTATATATGTTGATAAGCAGAATCGTCCAATACAGTATTACAGTTTACAGAGTAGAAAAATATAAAAAATATAGATAACAATAAAATTAATCAACTGTACCTAAAATATAAGAAATACTTTGCAACAATATATACACTCTCTTCCCATATCTTGTCAATCAGTCAATAAAGAATTGTATGTTTCCAATGCTGTGAGTCTTGTGTAACGAATTTTAGATATTTAAATTAATTAAATTCATATATAATTTTAAAAAGAGAACTCATATATGTTCTCCACTATATTCTTTGAAAAAATTTCTAATATGAAAAAAAAAAAAAAAACTGGTTCCGCCCGGGATCAAACCGGGGACCTTTCGCGTGTAAAGCGAACGTGATAACCACCACACCACGAAACCACAATGGTTTCTCATATAAATTTCTTGTAGAAGTATATAAAAATGGTATTTATGAGTGCAAAATATATAAATAAATAAAGGGGAATCTTTCCCAATTTAAAAAATGCATAGTTTAACTTTCATCACCAATACAGTAGAACTACTTCCAAGAGAGGACACCTCTTTACAAAGGACAGTTTCCATCACCAATACAGTAGAACTACCTCCATGAGAGGACACCTCTCTACAAAGGACAGTTTCCATCACCAATACAGTAGAACTACTTCCAAGAGAGGACACCTCTCTACAAAGGACAGTCTCCATCACCAATACAGTAGAACTACCTCCATGAGAGGACACCTCTCTACAAAGGACAGTTTCCATCACCAATACAGTAGAACAACTTCCATGAGAGGACACCTTTCTACAAAGGACAGTTTCCATCACCAATACAGTAGAACAACTTCCATGAGAGGACACCTCTCTACAAAGGACAGTTTCCATCACCAATACAGTAAAACAACTTCCATGAGAGGACACCTCTCTACAAAGGACAGTTTCCATCACCAACACCGTAGAACTACCTCCATGAGAGGACACCTCTCTACAAAGGACAGTGTCCATTACCAATACAGTAGAAAAACTTCCATGAGAGGACACTTCTCTACAAAGGACAGTTTCCATCACCAATACAGTAGAACTACCTCCATGAGAGGACACCTCTCTACAAAGGACAGTTTCCATCACCAATACAGTAGAACTACCTCCATGAGAGGACACCTCTCTACAAAGGACAGTTTCCATCACCAATACAGTAGAACAACTTCAATGAGAGGACACTCCTCTACAAAGGACAGTTTCCATCACCAATACAGTAGAACTACCTCCATGAGAGGACACCTCTCTACAAAGGACAGTTTCCATCACCAATACAGTAGAACTACCTCCATGAGAGGACACCTCTCTACAAAGGACAGTTTCCATCACCAATACAGTAGAACAACTTCAATGAGAGGACACTCCTCTACAAAGGACAGTTTCCATCACCAATACAGTAGAACTACCTCCATGAGAGGACACCTCTCTACAAAGGACAGTTTCCATCACCAATACAGTAGAACAACTTCAATGAGAGGACACTCCTCTACAAAGGACAGTTTCCATCACCAATACAGTAGAACTACCTCCATGAGAGGTCACCTCTCTACAAAGGACAGTGTCCATTACCAATACAGTAGAACTACTTCCAAGAGAGGACACCTCTTTACAAAGGACAGTTTCCATCACCAATACAGTAGAACTACCTCCATGAGAGGACACCTCTCTACAAAGGACAGTTTCCAACACCAATACAGTAGAACAACTTCAATGAGAGGACACTCCTCTACAAAGGACAGTTTCCATCACCAATACAGTAGAACTACCTCCATGAGAGGACACCTCTCTACAAAGGACAGTTTCCATCACCAATACAGTAGAACAACTTCAATGAGAGGACACTCCTCTACAAAGGACAGTTTCCATCACCAATACAGTAGAACAACTTCCATGAGAGGTCACCTCTCTACAAAGGACAGTTTCCATCACCAATACAGTAGAACTACCTCCATGAGAGGACACCTCTCTACAAAGGACAGTTTCCATCACCAATACAGTAGAACAACCTCCATGAAAGGACATTCCCGCTAGAGGACAACTCTCTATAAAGAACAGTTTCCCAATTTAAAAATGCATAGTTTATTAAATGAATTGAAATAATTTATTGATTCCATCTTTATACAGAGCCGGCAAATTTAGATCAGTGAATAAACCATTGCAACACATTATTGAATACCTAATTTATAAATTCAATTGTCATCTATCGATAACATTTGTTATAAATAAATTTACTGACAATGTGTTTCTTTTTTCAATAATATCATCAAATGTTATCTCTACAGACTTCACTGCAATGTTATAAGTTATTAGATAATGCTGACACTAAAAAAGGTTTATTGTGTTCTTCAAATAACAGGAATTTAGAATATATTAGAAAACGCACAACTTATATTGACAATTAAAATAATTTTATTGACATCTTGTCAATATATGCAAAGTTCACACTCTGCACTATTAAAAAAAGATAATTAAATATATATATACATTATATACACTATTTATAATGAATATGGCGTCTCTGCCAGCGCTGCAGAGTTTGATGGAAGATCATCAGTGGGTCTCCAGCGACACCACGTATTTCACGATCTACGAAGAATACGTAGATCGCGTACTTCGCCGCTGAGGACATGGTGATGGCGTGGTCCTCGAGACCAACTGGAAAGATCAAGGACTGCAGGCCGGCCGATGATGGAGAACACCTCTCGGATGAGAGAGCGAACGGCGCTGCAGGACCAGTAGCGGGGGGCCAACGATAGGTCGATGGAGCCGCAGGCACAACTTATATCATTGCAGTAAGTTCTGTAGAGATAATATTTGATGATATTATTGAAAAGAAACACATTGCCAGTAAAATTATTATATACGCTACGTGATAACACGAAAGGGTAACAATCCAAAAATATTGTCACAGAATAATTACTGTGAATACTCTGTTGATAGTTTATCAACTAAAATATTCAGCTACGTCTTAACAGACTCTAAATCATCCCTACAGACAATAGAAAAGGGAAAAATAGACCTAACCCACCAAATACATGAAATCCTGAGCCGACTTGACACAATGGGCAAAAGATGTACCATGCAATGGATACCAGCCCATGTTGGAATAGAGGGCAATGAACAGGCTGATGGCCTAGCGAAGAAAGGACGAAAACAGGCACTGGAAACCAGTTCAATAATACTGAAAGACGCAAATATAAAAGCAAAACTCATTACAAAAACCAAAATACCCCAGCCCATATGCAACCTCAACATTAACAGAGAATTAACAGCAACAATTTCAAGAATCAGAACAGGACATTTTAAAGAAGATAAATCCAGACATAACTAGATCCTACAGGAACTGCAATAACTGTCACAACACCTAACTCACTCTGGACCACATATACAGTTGCCCGGCCATCCTTGCAGCCCTCTATATGGCAGACATCAATCCAGAAGAGGACATCCATACGAACAAGGCACCTCAGTTGGCCGGTATTGTGATCAGGGTGCACGGACCGATCTGATCTGCTCCATAGACAAGACACCACCACCTCAGTTGGTCGGTATTGTGATCAGGGTGCATGGACCGATCTGATCTGCTCCATGGACAAGATACCACCACCTTAGTTGGCCGGTATTGTGATCAGGGTGCATGGACCGATCTGATCTGCTCCATGAACAAGACACCACCACCACCTCAGTTGGCCGGTATTGTGATCAGGGTGCATGGACCGATCTGATCTGCTCCATGGACAAGACACCACCACCACCTCAGTTGGCCGGTATTGTGATCAGGGTGCATGGACCGATCTAATCTGCTCCATGTACAAGACACCACCACCACCTCAGTTGGCCGGTATTGTGATTAGGGTGCATGGACCGATCTGATCTGCTCCATTGACAAGACACCACCACCACCACCTCAGTTGGCCGGTATTGTGATCAGGGTGCATGGACCTATCTGATCTTCTCCATGGACAAGACATCACCACCACCTCAGTTGGCCGGTATTGTGATCAGGGTGCATGGACCGATCTGATCTGCTCCATGGACAAGACATCACCACCACCTCAGTTGGCCGGTATTGTGATCAGGGTGCATGGACCGATCTGCTCCATGGACAAGACATCACCACCACCTCAGTTGGCTGGTATTGTGATCAGGGTGCATGGACCTATCTGATCTGCTCCATGGACAAGACATCACCACCACCTCAGTTGGCCGGTATTGTGATCAGGGTGCATGGACCGATCTGCTCCATGGACAAGACATCACCACCACCTCAGTTGGCCGGTATTGTGATCAGGGTGCATGGACCGATCTGCTCCATGGACAAGACACCACCACCACCTCAGTTGGCCGGTATTGTGATCAGGGTGCATGGACCGATATGCTCCATGGACAAGACACCACCACCACCTCAGTTGGCCGGTATTGTGATCAGGGTGCATGGACCAATCTGCTCCATGGACAAGACACCAACACCACCTCAGTTGGCCGGTATTGTGATCAGGGTACATGGACCAATCTGATCTGCTCCATGGACAAGACACCACCACCACCTCAGTTGGCCGGTATTGTGATCAGGGTGCGTGGACCGATCTAATCTGCTCCATGGACAAGACACCACTACCATTTGGCTACGTTACTACTCCTTACCATGCTTGTGGATTATCATTTGTAAAATTATTATGTTTTACATTCAATAGATTATTGCTAATAAATTATTTTCAACTTAAACTTTTAGAATACTTGTATTCTCTGCCGCGACAATTTAAATTGATGTTAATATTATAAACCCTTCAGTAAAATTATAAATAAAGGTTAATTCGCTGAGAAGGAAAGTTTCTTTTAGGGGGAAGCTCTTCCCTCTCTCTATATTATTTATTCATTTTTGTATTTAATCTTATATGTACCTTGTAATAGAATAGTTTCAATCTCTTTCTATTTCTCTCAGTATATTTTCTTTTATATTATGATGCATTAGCGCGCCATCTGTTATGAAAATGAGAAACTATTATAGACGCGTAAGATTCTTTTAAAAATTAAACAATTTCCACTGCCCTTACTGCAATGGAAAAATTAATGGAAGGGCCCCTGGCTCATCAGTGGTGAACCCTCCCAGCGGTTTCGTCAGTTTAACATAAAAAAGTTCATATGAAATACCCATTCCAAGAGTCTAGCAACAGTACCACTATAAAAGGAAAGCTGAAAAATGCAATATAACAGCGGTATGGTAAATTAAACTGGCGAAATCGCTGGAAGGGATCACCACTGATGAGCCAGGACCTCTCATTAAATTTTTCCATTGCAGTAAGGACAGTAGAAATTGTTTAATTTTAAAAGAATCATACGCGTCTATAATAGTTTTGAATTTTCATTTGTCTTTTTATTTATGATAAACTAATGTAACTCTCAATTCGTTTACTTTGTACAATACTTACACTTATACCTATACTAGCGGATGTACCCGGCTTCGCCTGGGTTCTACCCGAGTAAAGGTTTGTCTAACGAACATTTGTGTGTTAAAACAATTCTCTATAAACTCTTATTTAAAAAAATATATATATTTTGATAATTTGAAACTCGTAAATTTGAATCTCTCGATAAAGTGAACATTTTTTCCCGGTCCCTTGAAAAATACTCGATAAGTTGAATAAAATCAATATTAATTGGTTCCCTCGGTAATTGGAAGTTAAAGGAATATTATCTTGCCTTGGAATTGAATCATTATTCTTGTCTCAAATAAATTGCCGCGATATCCTGAATTTTGTCTTTCCTAATTTTCTACATTACAAAATCATCATTTTATATATTCTCCCAATATATATGTTCTAGATACACCTTATTTATTTATACTTTTTATAAATGATTTAATCGGTCTCTACAATGGTTCAGATTTACCGGGAATATATCTCCCAAATTATGGATATGTTCATATTCTACTATACGCAGACGATATTGTCTTGATTGGAGAATCCAAACATAACCTTCAAATAAAAATCAATATGCTAAGAAAATATTTTGAAACACATTTATTAACCCTGAATGAAAATAAGTCAAAAATTGTAGTTTTCAGAAACGGCGGTCGATTAGCACAAAATGACAAATGGTTTTGGGGTGAGCGGCAACTGTCTGTTACTACGAAATATCTATACTTGGGATATCCGCTTACAAGTGCAAATTCACTAAACAATGTAGCGTCACACTACAAGGGCAAAGCCCTGGCAGCAATTGGCGCTGGTGGCACGTTCTGACAAAATCCAAGATGAACTCTCTAAATGCGGCAATGAGATTACTTGATTCGACGGTCTTGCCTCACATGCAATACGCCGCACCCTGCTGGGCACTCAACCAAGTAAAGGTAGTTGACCAGGTTCAGAATATTTTCCTAAGACGCTACCTAAATTTACCAAAGTATACTCCGGGCTTTATGCTAAGAATGAAGTGTGGACGAGTATCACAGGAAGTTATCATAACTAAGCAGGTCCTGAGATTTTGGGTGAGGATTAAGAAAATGGAAGAGAGTAGGTTGCCCCGGGCATGTTTGTCACACCTCTGGACGTTACACAGCAATCAAAGGGCTGGTTTAACCTTTGTCGAAAACCTGTCAACCATTTTAGACTCAAACGGTTTTTCGTTCCTGAAGGGTTGTCCGGATTACACTGCAATACTGAATGAAATCCCTGCTATTATTCGAATAGCAAAACCGAACAAAGCATCCAAAACGACATGGCGAAAATTCTAAATAGTTCACATTACAGTCACTTCAAATAACTCAAAAACTCAATAACAGCAGAACGATATTTATTCACAACTATTTCTCTAGCAATTAAAAGATTTTTTGCACAACTGAGACTCCTTTGGACGATCTTCCCAGAAAATCGTTCAAAGCGCTGGAAGATTGATTTGACTCTAACTTGCGATCTGTGTAAAAACAGAATCCAAGACGAAATTATGCATATAATATTTGGATGCTCTTGCTTAGAGAAACAGAGGAAAGAAATTTTGGGTGACTTACCCTGGTCTCAACCCGACTGCCAACAAATTTGCAGCTGGATGAACACACTGATGGTTGATTAGGGTCTCTCCCTCGGTTTATATAAATTCTACAAGGCCGCAGTCAATGTCCGTTGGAGAATAATGGATTCGCCGAATGTCGTGGTTTGCTTGGAGGAAGGAAGCGAAGATTGAATGCGGCTGATTCCACACTAGCCCTCTCAATGATATCCTAACTTTGACATACTCTAAACATTGGTACTTTAATTTAAATATTTAATCTTGTATGGTTCCTTTTGCTCTGTATGTTTATTTTTTGTATATATGGCTATATTTATTTTTGTTTGTTTTTTCCTTTCTTCTCTCTTTTCTTTTTCCTTATTACTTATTGTATTTTAAGTTTTGCTTTTGAAATATCTTCCTTTGCTAAATCCTGTAGAGGGGAATCATGTATAGGGCTGGATGCCCCAATAAAAAG
>CP092873.1:45938877-46023686 GCA_030710605.1 Cordylochernes scorpioides | reverse complement strand
TTTACATCTTGGATATTATGCAAATTATGACCTATATTTTTATTTTATTATTGCATTTTATATTTAAAAAAAACGTCAGTGGACGAGTGGGTAACACCCTCGATTCCCGACACTCATTAACCGGGATTGAATCCTGCGTTAACATTTTGTCACATATTATTCATTGTTCCAATTATCATAAACTAGGTTGCTCTTGTTGAGCGGTACCTAATAAAGTGATTTTGGAACCGATTGTATTTTTTTAAGGAAAAAGCTCGAATATACATGTATGGTAAATCCACCGTTACATAAGCAAATAAGGAATGATTTATACTTAAAATATGAAACTTCCTTTTGTCTATTAGTGTGTAACTCAATTGCTTTTCTTAAATGATGGACGAATTTCTACATATATGTGAAATTTTACAATTACAACCATACCTCGCTTTGCGTCGGGGTTACGTTCCAAAAAAAACACGACGCAAATTGAAACGACGCAAAGTGAAAATATGTGAAGGCGCAATCAAAAACAAAGGTGTTGCCATATTTTAGGAAAAAATATATAAAAAAAATTAAAGACTCGAATCCAAAACAACGCAACTTCGAAAATCTAACGACGCACAGTGAAAATCAGTAAAAATTAAGCAGCGACACAACTTCGAAAAAAACGCAAAACGAAACGACGCAAAGCGAGGTATTGGTGTGTATAGAAAAACCTTTCTATAGTTTCGTTAAATTCCATCTCTAAGAATTAACCTTTAAGTACAGATACTATATTTATAATATGATGCACTAGTGCGCCATCTGTTATCAAAATTCGAAACTATTTTAATCGCGTAAGATTCTTTTTGAAATTAAACAATTTCTACTGCCCTTACTGTAATGGAAAAATTAATGTGAGGGTTTACTACTGATGAGCCAGGCCCTCTCATTAATTTTTCCATTACAGTAAGGGCAGTAGAAATTGTTCAATTTCATTTAGATTAGGACACATTTGGTTCTCAAAAGAAATATCTCGAGAATTTTAAAAACGAATAGAATACTCGTTGACACAGACTACATCAGCTGAACTGCTTATTTCTTGCATTCTGTTAGAGAAACGATTATAGAATGCTAACGGCTTATCACTGCAAACATTCAACTGTTAATTTTGGGGGTCGGTGGAAGGGTTGTCTAAAACAGGGGTTGGCAAACTTTTAAGTCGGAAGAGTCAAAAATTACAATTTACAAAATATCAAAGTTTTTAAGAGCCAACAATAAATAGTACTCACATAAATAATATTTGCCTATGGAACTATATAAAGAGCTGCATGTGACTCGCGAGCCGCAGTTTCCGACCCCTGGACTAAACCGTTGGTTTTCGACCGCTACGACCACGGGATCGATTCCCGCATTAGGCACTCTTTTCTGATTAAAAAAAAATTCTCCAATGGCCCCTGATTCTTAAAAAAGTCCAGCCCCACCAGCGAGTTCAAGTAACCAAACGAGTTTCTGGCACATTTGTGAATGCAAATTCGAACTGCTTTTTACAGGTGTAGACATGTAGTGTACTTACAGTAAAAGTAGTTGCCTACTTCTACCCACCATGATTATCATTGCCTGTACCACGTGTACTAGGGATAAGCAGAAAAAAAAAGGATTAATTTAGTTATCTGCTATTTAGATTTGAAGTCTTGGTCTCCATTGTTGCCACATTATGTTAAACATTATTTTACACACGATCACATTGGACTTTGGGAAAGTAGAAATTATTACCTTATGTAAACATTATAGAGATATCCAGTCACAAACAGATTTTTTTCTGGATTCTTTTAAATATATATTATATATTTGAGTCAAAAGGCGATCCATAAATTAAGATTATATAGAAGGGCGTACCTGGATCTGTAAAGAAATAAAAAAACAACTGTGAAATAAATTGATAAAGAGGGAGCAATCTCTCGAAATATTTTGAGAAAAAAAAAGTTTTATTTTTTTTCTTTACAGATCCAGGTACGTCCTTTTATATAATGTTATTGTTGTCGTGTCCAAAGAAGAGTCTCAGATGTCTCCATGCATCTCCATCACAGCAGCAGCAATGTCCACTATCTTGGGTGTGTAAAGCTGCTGTTCTGGGTCTGTGTCAATTTTCTGCAAGGCTTCGGCCATTGCTGGGCATGAGAATATGTGGGTAGGTGTTAGTTCCCTTCTATATAATCATAATATATCATAAAATTGTCCCAAAATCTAGAGATCTAGAGAATTTTAAAAATAATAGAATAGTCGCTGACACTGAATACATCACCTGAACCGATCTTGCAGTTAATTAGAGAAAAGGTTATATAATTCTTATGGTTCATCACTGACAGCATTCTACTGTTAGCTTCTGACATTCTGGTTTGATGGATTTATAAAATAACGAAGAAAGAGAGAAGCGGAATGTTGATCCTAAGACGTTTTTCTACGTCAAACAGTCACCGAATTCCTGAATTGAGTAACGCCAACCATCCAGCTGAGAATCGAATCTCTTCTTATCAAGAATGATAAATGTTGACCCGCGCAAATATTCCGCGTGTGGGAATGTTGGAATTCGTTCGACGCACAGTAGAAAGGTCTCTAGAATAAATGGAATATCTTACAACGTACCCCGATTCTGACAAACTTGTAAGTCATCTTCTTCTTCTTTCTTATCTCCACTCAATCATATTAAGGTATCAAGCCTGTAAAGCTCATACACTTGTAACTGTAAATGTCGAGCTGCTTTTCAAATGTGTAGACATGGGGTGCACCATACAGTAAAAGCAGTCACTTATTACTAACCATGATTATCTTTTTTTTTTTGCTTATCCCTAGTACACGTGGTACAGGCCATGATAATCATGGTGGGTAGTTAGCGACTGCTTTTTACTGTAAGTGCACCACATGTCTACACATGTGTAAAGCAGTTCGACTTTGCACTTACAAATGTGCCAGAGCCCCGTTTGGTTACTTGCACTCGCTGGTGGGGTTGGTACTTTTGCAAGAACCGGGGGCCATTGGAGCATTTTTTTTTTAAACAGAAAAAGTGTCCTATGCGGGAATCGAACCCGGGTCGTAGTGGTCGAAAACCAAACGGTTTAACCATGATTATCATTATGTATCATACCTTTATATTTCTGTTTGTTAAATTATCCAACATAGATTTAAATTAACACAAAGCAATAACGCGCCATCTATATATATAAAATGAAAGAATTTAAAAGTACGAATGTTTCTTTTATATACAAAACAAACTTCTAATGTTTTTACTGCGATGAAAAAATATATTGGGAGGGCTTGGCTCATCAGTGGTGAGCCCTCCCAGCGGCTTCGCCAATTTAATCCGCCAGGCCGCTTCTAAGAGCTCTAATACTGTATTGGACGATTCTGCTTATACACTGCGTGGCATTGAAAATGGTACACCAAAAATTGTGGCCAGAAAATTATGCAAATTTCAGGGTAGATGCGCCTAACCGAGTTATGCAAATGATGTAAAATGCGCAGCTCTCGTGCGCACATGGAGTAAGATATAAGGGAAAGAACTTGCAGAAAGGACAGTATTCGTGTCGTTATTTCTTCAAGGAAAATCATTGTAGAAATTTTGTTCTTGTGTCAAAAGACACGTGTAATAACAGAGAATGCCAGGTCATCGTAAACGGAGGCAGTTCAAGCAGACAGACGCTTTTACGAGGGGCATGGTGATCGGAATGAAAAGGGCAGGTTGGTCCATACTTCAAATCGCAGCTGATACACACTCGGTGCGTCCACGGTGCACCGACTGTGGAGAAGATGGTTGGAACAAGGAAATGTGGCAATTTATAGGAATGTCGGTGCAACCAGAGTGACGTCAGCACGTGTGGATCAGCGTATCCTTCGACAAGCAGTGGCGGCCCCACAAGCCACTTGTACCGCCATCCTGCAACATGTGCAAGACACCCTAGATCATTCCATCTCGACCAGAACCATTTCCCGTCGATTGGTTGCTAATGGCTTGCACTCATGTCGTCCGCTAAGAAGACTGCCATTGACCCCACCGAATAGGCGCCAACGTTTGGAATGGTGCCGGGCTAGATCGACGTGGATGACAGAATGGCACAGGGTCGTGTTCTCAGATGAGTCGCGTTTCTGCTTGTCCAGTGATAGTCGCCGTGTACGCGTGTGGCGTCGACGTGGAGAAAGGTCCAATCCGGCAGCAATTATGGAACGCCCCACCGTGCGACAACGTGGAATCATGGTTTGGGGCGCAATCGCGTATGATTCCAGGTCACCTTTACTTCGTATTCAGGGCACTATGACGGCCCAACGATAGGTTGATGATGTGCTGCGACCGGTGACACTCCCCTACCTTCAGGGGGTACCCAATGCCCTTTATCAGCAGGATAACGCCCGACCGCACACTGCTCGCATTAGCCAACAAGCTCTGCAAGATGTACAGATGCTTCCCTGGCCACCGTACTCTCCTGATCTCTCACCAATCGAGCACGTCTGGGACATCATTGGACGCCGTTTGCATGCCTTGCCACAGCCGCGTTCAGAAGACGAACTGTGGCAAATGGTTGAGAGGGAATGGAGAGCCATCCCTCAGGACGCCATCCGTACTCTGATTGACTCTCTACCTAGACGTGTTGCTGCGTGCATCGCCGTCCGCGGTGGTCCTACTTGCTACAAAGCCGACGCCGTTCTCGCTCTGTATTATGACTATCATTTTGAAATAAAGATCACTTATTGTTCGTCCCTGTCTCTCTCTGTCTGCCGAGTTTCATCACTTTCTGGCCACTATTTCTTGGTGTTCCATTTTCAATGTCACACAGTGTATATGCTATACTGAAGGGGAGAATCTTAGAAATGGTTTTCAAGAAAACTATGGACATAAGCTTTTAGGACAGTGGAATTAAGTATAAATATTTGTATCGAGCAATTCTCTTCCACAAACAATAAAGACAAGGCCTGTTAGGCATAAATTAACACAAAACAATAACGCGCCATCTATATATTTATAATGAAAGGATTTAAGCACGAATGTTTCTTTATATACAATTTAAACAATCTATTAGAATAATGAGTTCTTAGCAACTAATTCCATTGTAATAAAAACTCACATCTCAATATAACCATTATAATATAAGTGTAAGTATTGTACAAAGTAAATGAGAATTGGGAGTTACATTAGTTTATCTATCTATATATATATAAATGAATGTATGTGTATGTGTGTGTCTGTTTGTCCTTTATGCCTGACCAAACCACTCATTGGAACGCCATGAAACTTTGGGAAGTTATTTAGTATAGTACTGGGAAGGTTTCTAGCGAATAAAATTTTTGAAATAACTTTTCGCCTAAAAATAATCAAGATGAATATTCTAATTTATCTGTTATAATTCAACAATCTGCTCTAAATATTATCATGATGATACGATGATTTTGTAATGTAGAAAATTAGGAAAGACAAAATTCAGGATGACACGGCAATTTATTTGAGACAAGAATAATGTACAATTCCAAGGCAAGATACTATTCCTTTAACTTCCAATTACCGAGGGAACCAATTAATATTCATTTTATTCAACTTATCGAGTATTTTTCAAGGGACCAAGAAAAAATGTTCACTTTATCGAGAGATTCAAATTTACGAGTTTCATATTATCAAAATATATCTTTTTTTGAATAAGTTTGTAGAGAATTGTTTTAACAAATGTTCGTTAGACAAACCTTTACTCAGGTAAAACCCAGGCGAAGCCGGGTACATCCGCTAGTATAGGTATAAGTGTAAGTATTGTACAAAGTAAATGAATTGAGAGTTACATTAGTTTATCATAAATAAAAAGACAAATGAAAATTCAAAACTATTATAGACGCGTATGATTCTTTTAAAATTAAACAATTTCTACTGCCCTTACTGCAATGGAAAAAATTAATGAGAGGGCCTGGCTCATCAGTGGTAATCCCTTCCAGCGATTTCGCCAGTTTAATTTATATGCTGCTGTTATATTGCATTTTTCGGTTTTCCTTTTATAGTGGTACTGATGCTAGACTCTTGGAATGGGTATTTCATATGAACTTTTTTATGTTAAACTGACAAAACCGCTGGGAGGGTTCACCACTGATGAGCCAGGCCCTTACATTAATTTTTCCATTGCAGTAAAGGCAGTGGAAATTGTTTAATTTTTAAAAGAATCATACGCGTCTATAATAGTTTCTCATTTTCATAACAGAAGCCGCGCTAATGCATCATTATATAAAAGAAAATATACTGAGAGAAATAGAAAGAGATTGAAACTATTCTATTTCAAGGTACATATAAGATTAAATACAAAAATGAATAAATAATATAGAGAGAGGGAAGAGCTTCCCCCTAAAAGAAACTTTCCTTCTCAGCGAATTAACCTTTATTTATAATTTTACTGAAGGGTTTATAATATTAACATCAATTTAAATTGTCGCGGCAGAGAATACAAGTATTCTAAAAGTTTAAGTTGAAAATAATTTATTAGCAATAATCTATTGAATGTAAAACATAATAATTTTACAAATGATAATCCACAAGCATGGTAAGGAGTAGTAACGTAGCCAGATGGTAGTGGTGTCTTGTCCATGGAGCAGATCGGTCCATGCACCCTAATCACAATACTGGCCAACTGAGGTGGTGGTGATGTCTTGTCCATGGAGCAGATCAGATAGGTTCATGCACCCTGATCACAATACTGGCCAACTGAGGTGGTGGTGGTGGTGTCTTGTCCATGGAGCAGATTAGATCGGTCCATGCACCCTGATCACAATACCGGCCAACTGAGGTGGTGGTGGTGTCTTGTCCATGGAGCAGATCAGATCGGTCCATGCACCCTGATCACAATACCGGCCAACTGAGGTGGTGGTGGTGTCTTGTCCATTGAGCAGATTAGATCGGTCCATGCACCCTGATCACAATACCGGCCAACTGAGGTGGTGGTGGTGTCTTGTCCATGGAGCAGATTAGATCGGTCCATGCACCCTGATCACAATACCGGCCAACTGAGGTGGTGGTGATGTCTTGTCCATGGAGCAGATCAGATCGGTCCATGCACCCTGATCACAATACTGGCCAACTAAGGTGGTGGTGTCTTGTCCATGGAGCAGATTAGATCGGTCCATGCACCCTGATCACAATACCGGCCAACTGAGGTGGTGGTGGTGTCTTGTCCATGGAGCAGATTAGATCGGTCCATGCACCCTGATCACAATACCGGCCAACTGAGGTGGTGGTGGTGTCTTGTCCATGGAGCAGATCAGATCGGTCCATGCACCCTGATCACAATACCGGCCAACTGAGGTGCCGTATGGATGTCCTGTTCTGGATTGATGTCTGCCATATAGAGACCTGCAAGGATGGCCGGGTATATATGGTCCGGAGTGAGTTGGGTGTTGTGGCAGTTATTGCAGTTCCTGTAGGATCTATTCATGTCTGGGTTTATCTTCATTCCTTTAAAATGTACTGATTCTTGAAATTGTTGTTGTTAATTCTCTGTTAATGTTGAGGTTGCATATGGGCTGGGGTATTTTAGTTTTTGTAATGAGTTTTGCTATTGTATTTGCGTATTTCAGTGTTATTGAACTGGTTTCCAGTGTCTGTTTTCGTCCTTTCATCGCTAGGCCATCAGCCTGTTCATTACCCTATATTCCAACATGGGTATCCACTGCACGTACATCTTTTGCCCATTGTGTCAAGTCGGCTCAGGATTTCATGTATTTGGTGGGTTAGGTCTATTTCCCCTTCTCTATTGATTGTAGGGATGATTTAGAGTCTGTTAAGACGTAGTTGAATATTTTAGTTGATAAACTATCAACAGAGTATTCACAGTAATTATTCTGTGACAATATTTTTGGATTGTTACCCTTTCGTGTTATCACGTAGCGTATATAATAATTTTACTGGCAATGTGTTTCTTTTCAATAATATCATCAAATATTATCTCTACAGAACTTACTGCAATGATATAAGTTGTGCCTGCGGCTCCATCGACCTATCGTTGGCCCACCGCTACTGGTCCTGCATTCGTCCTGTCATCCGAGAGATGTTCTCCATCATCGGCCGGACCTGCAGTCCTTGATCTTTCCAGTTGGTCTCGAGGACCACGCCGTCACCATCTCCTCAACGGCGAAGTAAGCGATCTACGTATTATTCGTAGATCGTGAAATACGTGGTGTCCCTGGAGACCCGCTGGCGATTCTCCACCAAACTCTGCAGCGCTGGCAGAGACGCCATATTCATTGTACATAGTATACAGGGTGTACCAGGTAAATTGGACTAACTTTGACAGTCCATAAAACAAAAACTACTTGAGATTAAAAACTTGTTTTTTTTTTTTTTTCATTACGTAGCCATATTCATGTAAAATGCAACAGTACATGTGTGCGCAGTGTAGTGATGAACAGTAACCGAGAATTTGAAAATCGAGCTGCCATCATCGTTGCTCTGCGCGCCGGAAGGAGCCCCAAAGAGATAGTGGATTTTCTTAAGTTGCCCAAAACCACTATTTATCGTGTCAAGAAGCAGTTTGATGAGGCCGACAGTAACAAAGAGGGGATAGCTACAAGGAAAAAGCCCTCGCGTCGATCGGACAGGGTAAGAGGCGAAGAATTTGTCAAAAATGTCAAGGAGAAGATTGATGGAAACCCTGGGAAGAGCATGAGGGCCATAGCCAAGGAAATGGACGTTGGCTCTATGACAATTGTCAGAACTATCCATGAGGACCTTGGTCTCAAGTCTTATGCCCTTCGGAAAGGTCAGTTGCTGACTGAGAATATGAAGAATAACAGAAAAGGAAAGGCTGCTGCCCTCCTCAACAACCTGAAACACGACTCTTTTGGCATGCTAAGGTTCTTCTCTGACGAAAAGAACTTTGACGTGGACCAAAAGGTAAATCCCAGGAATGATCGCTGGATCTGTAAAGACCCCTCAGGCGTCGTGATGCACACGAAATTTCCTGCCTCCGTAATGGTCCTTGGCGTTATCAGCAGTGAAGGTGATGTCATGCCTCCCCATTTCTTTGAGAAGGGCCTTAAGATGAACGCTGACACCTACATCAATGTTCTGGAGACCGTTGTGAAGCCTTGGATGGACATGGTGGCCGCAGGAAGGAAGTATGTCTTCCAACAGGACTCAGCTCCAGCCCATAAGGCAAAAAAGACACAATCGTGGCTGACACTTAACGTCCCTAGTCACTGGGGTCCTGATATTTGGCCCCCTAATTCTCCAGATTGCAATCCCCTCGACTACTATGTATGGGGCGTTGTTGAGAGATAGGTCAACAAAGCTCCTCATACCACTATCCAGTCTGTCAAGAAAGCAGTTCACACGGTGATGACCCAAATGGACAAGGTCATCGTCGCCAAGGCCTGTGCTTCATTCCGCACTCGCCTCGAGACTGTTGTAGCTAATAATGGAAACTTCATTGAATAAATAAAAACTATATCCTTTTATCTACTACTGTGTCAAATTTCATTCGGATATTTTAATTTTTACTTGCAAAATATTTCAGTTAAAATACCATTGTTGAAATTCCCAATTTACCTGGTACACCCTGTATTTGTATATGGGTTGTATTCGTTCTGTTATATAATATTAAACTATATATTCTTCTATATTTGCATCAATCTCTAACTTTTGATTCGTCAAAGACAAAATATCTTTAAAACTTTCTATCATTGCAACTTTTTTCTGAAGAATTAGTTGAGAAAAGTCGATAAAATCGGATCTTCATATTCATTTGGTCTTTATTCTTTCCTGTATACTATTTGACCATCTTAAATTTCTTATCAATAACACTGGTCAACAACATTTTTGCCAAAGAGAACCTGATGGTGTTTCTAGTGTAACTCTTCATGCTGAACTCAAAAATCTAATCAGAAATTTTCCATCACCCATGGTTTTTGCGTGACAACCTTTTTTGGTATTGGGATAAATACAGCAAAAAATGCAAACAATATTACGTAAGCATTTTTGCATAAACCTTATTACATTACTCTGGTTTATCAAAAACTATTTTTTTTGTCCAAAAAGAAACAGCATTTTATCTAAATTTAACTCTTTGTGCTGATTCCAAATATACCATCAGTTTTTTTCTATCACGCAAGATTTTTTAGATAAACCTACTTGAAATTTAGAAATGTTTTTAATATATAGGCCTATATGAACGAAATATATTTATTTTATTTAAAAGTAGTGGCAGTGGATTTTCTTCTATACCTTGCTTGTGGTACATCCCTCTTGAGTGTCCAGCAGTAGTCAGCAAACATACCGGGACTGATTATAATCAGAAACTTCAACTTTCTTATTATTCATTTGGTTAAAGTATGAAATAGCAATATATATGAATATCAATTTTATTTTGTATTTCACAAAGAGCTAATATATTGAACTTATAGATATATTTTCTTCGTATTTGAAAATATATTACTTATCTTCACTCATATATAAAGGTTTACGTTTTATGTACTTTATGAACTACTATTATGTACTTGATGTAGTGAATTGGGAAATGTATTGTATATGTCTTAATTGTATAGGAGAAGCTTTTTCATTTCTTTATTTGAATGCGTAAATTAAAGGTTTGTGATCAGTCAAAATTGTAAATTCACGTGCCTCAAGCAGGTGCTTGAAGAATTTGATGGACAAATATATAGTAAGAAGATCTCTATCATATGTACTATAATTGCATTGAGCAGGATTTAATTATTTAGAGAAAAATGCTATTGGTTTCCATGTATTATTGTCAAGTTGTTGGAGAACTGACCCAACCGCCCGATCTGAAGCATCTGTACAGAGTGAGATAGGCAGTTCAGTATCGGGGTAGGCTAAGAGTGCTGTATTAGCTAGGGCTTGTTTGCATTGTTCAAACTGAACTTTTCTTTTTATTTCGACTTAGAGAGCCATGTCCCCGTAAGAATACTTGCAATACAAATGTAAACTAAACAATGATGGGAAACAAAGATATTTGAAATATGTACAAGAATTAGTATGCAAGGTTTAGTTAGATGAATAGAGAAAATATCACCACAATTGAAATGATAAATTTGTCTATACATAAACTGAATCTTTGTATTTGCTAGTAAGGTGTATAAATACGTTTTATAAAGGGAATATAGATATACTATATACGGACGTATAAGAGTGATGTACTGGAAATTACATATGCGAATAAGTAAAAATTTGAGTTAAATGTCAGGTGGTAGAGATTAGAGGATATTTATGTTCGTGACAGATTCCTCTAAGCTTGTCATTCAATATTTGAACATGTCAAAGTGTATATATTCTCTTAATTGGTTTTAGTTCAGTCGGCTTCTCTTGTAAATAATTTGGTAGACTTCTGTGTATACAAATACTACGAATATGGTATTTTACTGAAGGTGTATCGTATATATCTTATGACTTTTATATTAATTTACTGTGATATTGTTATGATAAATTTGTTTGATAATAGAATTTTCGAGAATATGAATTTTTTGATACATGAATATTATTATGCAAAAGACATCTCCTTATAGTGCAACTGCACCCGAAACGCAACCGTGGTTAGCTTTTCTTGATTAATCAAGACATCTACTGATCGATTGCCCAGCATTTCAAGATTATAGAATGAAGAATGAACTAGTTGTTTGTGAACTTAACGATTTGATTTCCGACTAAAAATCATATTTAAAGTTCAATTCATTTTGTAAATATATTTTAAACTTTCTAAAAAATCTGGATCTCTAATGTTTTCATGCGTTGAATAATGTAAATAACTTATGTAAATAAACTTTTCTCTTTGTTTGGCGCAAGTATCCCTTGTGGGATATAGCGCTTTGGAAATAAAATAATTGAAATAATTGATTAATCAAGAATGGGTATTTGACCAATTCTGGAATAATTAAAAATCAACGAGAATAGTTAATATTTATTCCGATAGATGGCGCAAGACATTAGCAAGTTTCAGTTGCACGATAAGGAGATGCCTTTTTGCATAATATATGCACCTTATACCAGTACAATATCATATTTGTACTTTTTTTCATAAATATTATTATCAAAAAGAGTACAAAAGTGAATTTGTACTTGGATTAGTTGGGTAAATTAAGAGAGAGAAAAAAAAACATTTTCTTAAAAAATACTTAAGATGGCGCAAGCTATCAGTAACCTTTAGTTGTAGGAGCAAGAAAATCCTTTTTTCTTAATATATATTACTAGCGGACCCGGCCACGCCTTGCTGTGGCTAAATTCTAATATGTAAAATTAACATTATACTAAACTATTCAGTACAGTAAAGTCAATATATTCACTTATATAAAGATAAATGTCATAAAGATACTAGCTTATATATATGTATAGATGGATATATGGCATATACTGGATATAAATTGTTAATCGGCTAGTATTTCTAGGGGCAACACGCCTCTCATCACGCGGGCATGTGATCCACTCGCGCTATGCAAGACCAAAGCGAGAAACCATTTAAATAAAATATATATAACTGTAAATACATGATTAATTGAAATTGTAACTATTATTCCTGTAGAAGGGCAGCTTGCGCCCGAAAGCTCGAATTAATTTTTCAAATAAAGAAACTCATCCTTTTTGAATCTATTCATTATTATAAAGATAAAAATGTTTTAGCAGATCGAAAGCCCAACGTTACGCTAAAATTTGAAAGCGATTTTTATATATATAGATAATATAGCCCTTCATTATAATCATTGATTATAATCACTGCATTAATAAATGTCAGTGAACTCGTTTATATGTATTGTTTTTTGTTTTCGAGATATTCTAATAGAAAGTTCTCACATTTTCTGTAAAATATTTATATATGCACAAACACAGAATATAATCACTACGTCTTAATTTCGCTATATTTATTGCTATAAATATTAATCCAAAATAATTCGCCAGAAATCGTCCTGATAGTATACTACACAGCGAACCCTGCCACGCGTTGCATTGGCTAAATTGTAATAAGTTGAATTAACATTATACTAAACTATTCAGTACAGTAAAATTAATATTCACAAATAAAGATAAAAATGTTTTAGCCGATCTAAAGCCCAACGGGATTGAGAATGGAACGTTACGTTAATATTTGAAAGTGATTTTTATATATATAGACAATATAGCCCTTCATTGTAATCATTGATTATAATCACTGCATTAATAAATGTCAGTCTTCCCAGTATTCTTTTACCTATGTATGGATATTTTGGTTTGAATTAGTGAACTACTGCGAATTTGTAGACGAATGACCCGGGCAACGCCCGGGTTTACACGATTAAATGTATATTACATATGGAAGATGGATGTAGTTCCCGGAGGGCACCCGCGAGGTCACTCTGCCCCCGCGCAACTGTCCAACCGGGAGCGCCCCGCGCCGTCAAAATCGGCACGCGTTCTAGAGGGCGCTGCTCGGCCGTCAGCCGGGAGATCTCATTTACTCGGTGGGGGGGGGGGGGGGGGGGGGCGGGGGGGGGCAGGGAGGTCACGTGCTGCGCCGGCAGCCAATCGTCGCGCGCCGCCATCCCCCGTCTGCCGCGAGAGGGGCGCAGATTGCGAGTGAATTTACGTTTTATTGTAAATAAAAATGCAACGAAAGGTTATTTCTAAAGAGTAATTAGCCATAAACCATCCCGGTAGTATACTAAACATCTTCCCAAAGTTTCATCACGATTGGTTGAGCGATGTAGAAGATTATCACTCACGGACGGACCAACGGACCAACCAACAAACATCCATTTTTATATATATAGATTATGATATTGGGTTTGCAGTTATGGTAAGAATAATAAAATCAACTTTGAATCAAAATTTGCTTTAATTATGCTGATAGACATAATTAAGGATGAAATACCTGATCTGAGGCCTAAAGAAGAAAATAAAATATTACTTATTTACATATCTACAGAAAGAGCCGGCCAACAGGAAACAACAACAATAGGGTTATATAGGGAAAGCTGCGATATCTGGAGATCGTCTCTACAGAGTAGTTTGTGATTATTCTGTGGGAATTATCATTTCAAAATTTGAAAAAAACATTTGTATATAACCTATATACAGTATATAATGTATATATATTTAATTATCTTTTTTAAATAGTGCAGACTGTGTACTTTTGAATGTATTGACAAGATGTCAATAAAATTATTTTAATGTTCAATATAAGTTGTGCGTTTTCTAATATATTCTAAATTCCTGTTATTTGAAGAACACAATAAACCTTTTTAGTGTCAGCATTATCTAATAACTTATATCATTGCAGTGAAGTCTGTAGAGATAACATTTGATGATATTATTGAAAAAAGAAACACATTTCCAGTAAGTTTATTTGTTACAAGTGTTACCGATAGATGGGAATTGAATTTATAAATTTAGTATGCACACAATAATGTGTTGCTGTGATTTATTCACTGATCTGAATTTGCCGGCTCTGTATAAAGATAGAATCAATGAATTATTTTAATTAATTTAATAAACTATGCATTTTTTAATTGGGAAACTGTTCTTTATAGAGAGTTTTCCTCTAGCGGGAATGTCCTTTCATGGAGGTTGTTCTACTGTATTGGTGATGGAAACTGTCCTTTGTAGAGAGGTGTCCTCTCATGGAGGTAGTTCTACTGTATTGGTGATGGAAACTGTCCTTTGTAGAGAGGTGTCCTCTCATGGAGGTAGTTCTACTGTATTGGTGATGGAAACTGTCCTTTGTAGAGAGGTGTCCTCTCATTGAGGTAGTTCTACTGTATTGGTGATGGAAACTGTCCTTTGTAGAGAGGTGTCCTCTCATGGAGGTAGTTCTACTGTATTGGTGATGGAAACTGTCCTTTGTAGAGAGGTGTCCTCTCATGGAGGTAGTTCTACTGTATTGGTGATGGAAACTGTCCTTTGTAGAGAGGTGTCCTCTCATGGAGGTAGTTCTACTGTATTGGTGATGGAAACTGTCCTTTGTAGAGAGGTGTCCTCTCATGGAGGTAGTTCTACTGTATTGGTGATGGAAACTGTCCTTTGTAGAAAGGTGACCTCTCTTGGAAGTAGTTCTACTGTTTTGGTGATGGAAACTGTCCTTTGTAGAGAAGTGTCCTCTCATGGAAGTTTTTCTACTGTATTGGTGATGGAAACTGTCCTTTGTAGAGAAGTGTCCTCTCATGGAGGTAGTTCTACTGTATTGGTAATGGACACTGTCCTTTGTAGAGAGGTGTCCTCTCATGGAGGTAGTTCTACGGTGTTGGTGATGGAAACTGTCCTTTGTAGAGAGGTGTCCTCTCATGGAAGTTGTTCTACTGTATTGGTGATGGAAACTGTTCTTTGTAGAAAGGTGTCCTCTCATGGAAGTTGTTCTACTGTATTGGTGATGGAAACTGCCCTTTGTAAAGAGGTGTCCTCTCTTGAAAGTAGTTCTACTGTATTGGTGATGAAAGTTAAACTATGCATTTTTTGAATTAGGAAAGATTCCCCTTTATTTATTTATATATTTTGAACTCATAAATACCATTTTTACATACTTCTACAAGAAATTTATATGAAATACGATTGTGGTTTCGTGGTGTAGTGGTTATCACGTTCGCTTTACACGCGAAAGGTCCCCGGTTCGATCCCGGGCGGAACCAGTTTTTTTTTTTTTTATATTAGAAATTTTTTCAAAGAATATAGTGGAGAACATATATGAGTTCTCTTTTTTAAATTATATTCTTCAATATATGAAGTTAAAATTGATTTAAATATCTAAAATTCGTTACACAAGACTCACAGCATTGGAAACATACAATTCTTTATTGACTGATTGACAAGATATGGGAAGAGAGTGTATATATTGTTGCAAAGTATTTCTTATATTTTAGATACAGTTGATTAATTTTATTGTTATCTATATTTTTTATATTTTTCTACTCTGTAAACTGTAATACTGTATTGGACGATTCTGCTTATAAATGCTATACTGAAGGGGAGAACCTTAGAAATGGTTTTCAAGAAAACTATGGACATAAGCTTTTAGGACAGTGGAATTAAGTATAAATATTTGTATCGAGCAATGCTTTTCCTCAAACAATAAGGACAAGGCCAGTTAGGCATAAATTAACACAAAGCAATAACGCGCCATCTATACATATATATATAAAATGAAAGGATTTAAAGACGAATGTTTCTTTATATACAATTTAAACGATCTATTAGAATAATGAGTTCTTAGCAAATATATCCATTGTAATAAAAACTCACATCGCAATATAACCATTATAATATAAGTGTAAGTATTGTACAAAGTAAATGAGAATTGAGAGTTACATTAGTTTATTATAAACTAGCGGACGTACCCGGCTTCGCCCGGGTTTTACCCGAGTAAAGGTTGGTCTAACAAATCTCTCGATAAAGTGAACATTTTTTCCCGGTCCCTTGAAAAATACTCGATAAGTTGAATAAAATCAATATTAATTGGTTCCCTCGGTAATTGGAAGTTAAAGGAATAGTATCTTGCCTTGGAATTGTATCATTATTCTTGTATGGACGTACCCGGCTTCGCCCGGGTTTTACCCGAGTAAAGGTTTGTCTAACGAATCTCTCGATAAAGTGAACATTTTTTCCCGGTCCCTTGAAAAATACTCGATAAGTTGAATAAAATCATTTTTAATTGGTTCCCTCGGTAATTGGAAGGAATAGTATCTTGCCTTGGAATTGTATCATTATTCTTGTATGGACGTACCCGGCTTCGCCCGGGTTTTACCCGAGTAAAGGTTTGTCTAACGAATCTCTCGATAAAGTGAACATTTTTTCCCGGTCCCTTGAAAAATACTCGATAAGTTGAATAAAATAATTTTTAATTGGTTCCCTCGGTAATTGGGAGTTAAAGGAATAGTATCTTGCTTTGGAATTGTATCATTATTCTTGTCTCAAATAAATTGCCGTGTCATCCTGAATTTTGTCTTTCCTAATTTTCTACATTACAAAATCATCGTATCATCATGATAATATTTAGAGCAGATTGTTGAATTATAACAGATAAATTAGAATATTTATCTTGATTATTTTAAAGCGAAAAGTTATTTCAAAAATTTTATTTGCTAGAAACCTTCCCAGTACTATACTAAATAACTTCCCAAAGTTTCATGGCGTTCCAATGAGTGGTTTGGTCAGGCATAAAGGACAAACAGACACACACACACACATACATTCATTTATATATCTGTAGCGACTACACTTTGTTTCAGCGAGCCGAGCTAAGACGGCCTCGGCATCAACACTTCACCACGCATGCGCGTGGGACGTCATCAGAGACGCTGGACTTGCGGTAAACATGTAGGGTTAACTCCGGCGGCCGTTATTTCAGCCGTTGCTTCTTTTCTATTTCTATATTTCTGGCTTTAAATAAATTAATTTTAATTATAATTTTATCAGCAGCCTTTCCACAAGCCACACCAACATCACGCAACAATCCTACAAATTGGTGAGCCGGACGTGATGCAAAAGTTATTTTAATCACACTTCTATATTTTTTTATTTCATCCACGAAACTTTCAACAGCCCCAGAATGCAAGACGCAACTACGGAACATCCGGAAGGGCCAACATCCACGGCACCCTCCCAAATATCAAGATTGGCTTTCCGTGCACCACCATTCTGGCCCAACAACGTTGAACTGTGGATAAGCCAGCTAGAAGCCGCTTTCGGTCTAGCCGAGATCTCCCGCGACGAAACTAAATTCCAAGCAACGGCTGAAATAACGGCCGCCGGAGTTAACCCTACATGTTTACCGCAAGTCCAGCGTCTCTGATGACGTCCCACGCGCATGCGTGGTGAAGTGTTGATGCCGAGGCCGTCTTAGCTCGGCTCGCTGAAACAAAGTGTAGTCGCTACATATCTATATTAATAAAATGCAAATTTCATAAGAGGACATCACTAAAAACTTTCGTTACAATGCATCAATTTCAACCAAATTTTCAACATTTATGTAAAACGAGATGGAGCAGGTTTTGCTTAACATCAAAATATTTTTCCCTAACATTAACATGCGTAACTTAGCTGTTATCGATTAAATACAAAAAAATCAACAGAGTTAATTTTATCTATATTAATAAAATGCAAATTTCATAAGAGGACATCACTAAAAACTTTCGTTACAATGCATCAATTTCAACCAAATTTTCAACATTTATGTAAAACGAGATGGAGCAGGTTTTGCTTAACATCAAAATATTTTTCCCTAACATTAACATGCGTAACTTAGCTGTTATCGATTAAATACAAAAAAATCAACAGAGTTAATTTTATCTATATTAATAAAATGCAAATTTCATAAGAGGACATCACTAAAAACTTTCGTTACAATGCATCAATTTCAACCAAATTTTCAACATTTATGTAAAACGAGATGGAGCAGGTTTTGCTTAACATCAAAATATTTTCCCCTAACATTAACATGCGTAACTTAGCTGTTATCGATTAAATACAAAAAAATCAACAGAGTTAATTTTATTTATATATAAATACAAAAAATATTCAGCAATTCATTCAACTCAATCTAAAAAAATATTCAAAACAAGCAATTTTAAGATAACACCATATGTAAAACAGTCGGCCAAGAAAACAACAACGATATTACATCTTTCTCACATATTCACACACAATCTTGATTAATAATCAAAACTAATCTTTAACATTGTTTTTTATACTTCATAATATATAATATTCGTTAGGCAAACTTTCACTCGGATAAATGTAATATAAAAAGCCAACAATGAAGAATGAATGTAAGATAAAAAGCCAACAATGAAGAGTAAATATATAAAAAGCCAACAATGAAGAGTAAATGTAATATAAAAAGCCAACAGAGTGAATGTAAGATAAAAAGCCAACAATGAAGAGTGAATGTAATATAAAAAGCCAACAATGAAGAATGAATGTAAGATAAAAAGCCAACAATGAAGAGTGAATGTAAGATAAAAAGCCAACAATGAATAGTAAATGTAATATAAAAAGCCAACAATGAAGAATGAATGTAAGATAAAAAGCCAACAATGAAGAGTAAATATAATATAAAAAGCCAACAATGAAGAATGAATGTAAGATGAAAAGCCAACAATGAAGAGTAAATATAATATAAAAAGCCAACAATGAAGAGTGAATGTAAGATAAAAAGCCAACAATGAAGAGTAAATGTAATATAAAAAGCCAACAGAGTGAATGTAAGATAAAAAGCCAACAATGAAGAGTGAATGTAATATAAAAAGCCAACAATGAAGAATGAATGTAAGATAAAAAGCCAACAATGAAGAGTGAATGTAATATAAAAAGCCAACAATGAAGAATGAATGTAAGATAAAAAGCCAACAATGAAGAGTGAATCTATCTATATATATAAAATTGAATGTCTGTCTGTCTGTTTGTCTGTACTCTATAGATTCAAAAACCATACATCCAATCGCCGTGGAATTTTGGGATATTATTAGGTATATCACCGGGAAGGTTTTTGAAAAATAATTTCCTGAATATCTTGAATATCCTTAGAGTTATTTGCAGATTTGTAGATTTAACTCGCAAGCAGCGCCCCCATTGTGACGATGATAACAATATATCGAGAGATTCAAATTTACGAGTTTCAAATTATCAAAATATATCTTTTTTTTTTTAATAAGTTTTTAGAGAATTGTTTTAACAATTGTTCGTTAGACAAACATTCACTCGGGTAAAACCCGGGCGAAGCCGGGCACATCCGCTAGTATATAGATAAAAGACAAATTAAAATTCGAAACTATTATAGACGTGTATGATTTTTTTTAAATTAAACAATTTCTACTGCCCTTACTGGAATGGAAAAATTTAATGGGAGGTCCTGGCTCATCAGTGGTAAACCCTCCTAGCGATTTCGCCAGTTTAATTGTTTAATTTTTGAAAGAATCATACGCGTCTATAATAGTTTCGAATTTTGATAACAGATGGTGCGCTGATGCATCATAATCTATATATATAAAATTGAATGTCTGTCTGTCTGTCTGTCTGTGTGTGTGTGTGTGTGTGTGTGTGTGTGTGTGTGTGTGTGTGTGTGTGTGTGTGTGTGTGTGTGTGTGTGTGTGTGTGTGTGTGTGTGTGTGTGTGTGTGTGTGTGTGTGTGTGTGTGTGTGTGTGTGTGTGTGTGTGTGTGTGTGTGACAATTGACAATTAAAAAATATTTATTGTCATCTTAGACAATATTATACATTTTCAATCATAGGGAGAGAAAAAGAAAAAAGAAGATGAGAAGAGAAGAGAAAATATGTACATATATGAAACATATTTTACAAGATGGTGATGGGAGATGGAGGAAGAAAACCTCGGCGCTGGAGGGTCCTAGACCAGGCGATGAGCGGGTCTTCCACTGCTTCTCCGAGCCCAACCTGTATAAAGTAGCGATAAATTCGCAACTTTGCCGATGCCAGGATGGAAAGGGCGTCGTCCTCAAGGCCGGACCCGCCGAAGATCCAAGCCTGCAGGTCAGGGGGCCGCCCTATGATGTTGAAGGCCTCTCTGATGAGAGGCCTGATGGAACGGCAGCACCAGTAACGGTGGCCGAGGGAGCGGTCGATGGACCCGCAGGCAGGACAGGAGGGGCCGACCGAGGCAGGATGGGCCGGATGGGGCAGGGCGTGGAGGGCTAGCTTGAGAGCTGCGTCGGCCTCGTGACCCGAATAGGCGCAGCGCCGCAGCGAGGCCCAGTCGATCCTGGATGGTGGATTGATGGTGGGCGTCCATCTTGCCAGGAATCTGGAGATGGGCGTGGCGGCGAGGCGCGGACGATCCAGGGCCCGTCGGGCCGAGCGCGTCGTGAGGCCGTTGAGGAACGGCGTAGCCGTCCCACGCAGCACCACGGCCGCAGCTAAAGAGCTAGATGAGGGTGCAGACTCCGCCCCGAAGCCCACGGCGTTCTCGGAGGTCAGCCTCCGACAGAAGGCGCCCAGGGCCGCGGCGTCAGCCAGGGCCGAGCGCGTAGGGCGGGCGATGAGGTGTTCCTCCTCGATGAGGTCCCGAACTCGGGCTCCGCTCCAACGGGCGGGGGCCAGGAGGTCGGGAGGGCGGAGGAACCGGCAGCCGCCGATGATGTTGAGGTCCAGTAGCTGAGCCGTGGGGACCGCCCGATGGTTGAGGCCCAGGATGTTAGAGGCCTCCTCCCACAGCTTCAGCAGCCGGAGACGGCGGGGCTGGAGACGGGTGCCGTCCGGTGGAGGGTGGATCCAGGCCTCACCGCTTTCTACCAGCCAGCTGAAGGCATTTCTGCCCCCGCGGAGCGCGGCTTGCACCCCCTTGAGGCAGGCTAGCTGGAGCTGGGTCGCCAGGTCGAGGAGGCCGAGGCCTCCGATGGCAACTGGCCTCGCCATGACATCGGCGGGAAGCCACGCCGTGTGGTCCTGTCCCCAGACGAATCTCGCCAGTCGGGCCTGCAGCTTGGCGATGGTTGGGGGTGATGGTAGGTAGCCATGCAGGTGGTGCTGGATGACAGAGCCCACCAGCGTGTTCGCCGCTCTTGCTCGCCCGACGAGGGAGAGGCCGCGGGTGAAGGGCGTCCATTTGCGGCATGCAGTCTCCAGGAGGGCCAGGAGATGCTGCTCCCGGTGGGCGACGGTGCTCCTGGGGGCGATGTCGAGCCCGAGGATCCTGATGGAGGTGGTCGACCAGGAGGCGCCGAGAGGGGAGTCGCCGCGGTTGCGCCAGGCGCCGCACCAGAGGCCAGCGCTCTTCCGGAGGTTCACGCCAACTCCGGAGGCCTGCTTGTATTCTTCGAAGACGGTCGCCACCCGTTCGAAGTCTCCGTCGCGATGAAATAGGAGGACGATGTCGTCGGCGTAAGCGATGACATTGCCCACGCCGAGGGTCAACTCCAGGCGACGTAGCAGCGGCCCCGTGGCGATGCTGAAGAGTGCGGCACTCACGGCGCAACCCTGTCTTAGGCCGTTGAGGAGGGGGAAGGCGGTGGTGTAGAAGCCTCCTGCCCGGATGGTGGCGTCCGCCCCGGCGTATAGGATGTTGATCCAGGCCCTGAAGGCTGGCGGGAGGCGGAGGGACGTTAGCAGGGACTCCAAGAAGCCGCGGTCTAGCGAGTCAAACGCGGACTCCAGGTCTACGCCCATGACGGCCAGCGGCGAGCCCAGGGCGGTGGCCTCCTCGACGGCGTCCGTCACCATGGCGATGTTCCATGACGGGGACCTCCCGGGGACGGCGTAAGTCTGGCATTCCGGCACAAGGGTCCGCAGGTGGGGCTTGAGGCGCCGGTGAAGGATGGCGGCCAGGACCCTGTAGTCGGCCGAGGGCAGCGCGACGGGCCTGTAGCCGTCAAGGCCGCGACCTCCGCGGGCCTTGGGCACGAGGCAGATGGAGCTGCGCCGCGTCGACGGAGGCAGGGCACCTCGGAGCCGTGATGCCGCGAACACCCGGGCCAGAGCTTCCGCGAAGAAGTCCTCGTTGAAGGCGACGAGGAGCTCGCACGGCAAGCCGTCCCAGCCGGGGGCCTTTCCGCGAGGGAGGTGCTCGATGGCGTGGGCTATCTCGCTAGGGCTGATGTCTGGCCGGTGGAGCGGGTCCTCCTCACTCAGCTCGCGGGTGGTGGTGGTGGGCGCGCTGCTGGCGATGAAGGCAGCTCCCGCAGCTGGATCGCTGGTGGGACGGGCGAAGCGGGGCTGGAAGGTCGCGAACGCCCTCCGCCGAAGCTCGGGGCCCTCGATGATGTTATCCTGCTCGTCCCTGATGACGCTGACCGGGCGTCGGAGGCGGATGGCGCGTGCTAGGTCCGGCAGCGATGGGTAGTCGGCCCGGATGGAGGAGGCCTCGAGCTGCGCCGCGATGTAACGTCTCGCCCTGTAGACGTAGCTGTCGTTGGCAGCGTGGCGTGGGTCGTGCAGGGATCTGGCCTCCGCCAGCAGCCCCGCCTTGATGGAGGTCCACCTATCCCAGAAGGTCCCGTCGTCGTCATCGTGCGCTGTGTCTTCCTCCAACTCCCGGATGTAGCCAGCCAGATGTTCGAGAGCAAGGCCCGAGCGGAGCATCGCGGCCAAGCGAGGCTGGGTGGGGGAGGAGACGGCGGTGGTGGGCGGGCCCACCTGGAGCAGCACGAGGCGGTGGTCCGAGAGGTGGTAGTGGCTGGTCGCGTAGATGGACACGCGATCCAGGACTCCAGCAGGGACGAGGATCCGGTCCAGGCGGTTGGATTCGACTTGGTCGCCGTGCATGGCGACTCTGGTGGGCAGGTGGGCGGCGTCGAACTGGGTGGCCACGTCGACCAGCGCGGCCAGGTCCAGAAGAGCGGCGAGGGCATCCGATGATGATGATGATGAGGGGCCCCGATCCCTGATGTTAAAATCGCCGATGATCCAGCAGGCCCCCTCCTCCTCCTGTGCCGCTGTCGCCGCCAGTAGCTCCAGTTGCCGGTTTCTCTCCCGGGGTTCATGCGCCAGATGAACGGCGATGGCCGTCATCTCCTCGCCGCGGACATCTATTGTTGCCAAGGCGATGTGGCCCGGCCACAGGATACGCTGTTGTAGCACGGCGACGCCTGGTCCGAAGACGCAGGCGAGTCCGGATCCCGAGATGGCTACGGGATGGGCCAATATAACAGCGCTGTAGCCGAGGCAGAGGTCTTGGCCGCTGCCGAGATGAAAGGCGTTTGTCTCCTGGACAAACGCGATGTCCACGTGATGTTGTCCGAGGAGATGACAAAGGGCAAGGCTCCTCCCCCGAGTGGCGAGCCCTCGCGCGTTGATGCTGGCGAGACGGTAGCTCATTGTTGCCGTCCCTTATGCATCGCCCCCTTGGTCTTTTGGAGGGTCTTGCGGATGGTGTGGTTGGAGTCTGGGATCGAGGCCTTGATGGTGTCGGCCACCTGGTCGAGGGCGGCGACCTGTGCTTTTGACAGCGAGGGCGCTCGCTTCTCCATTTTTCCTTTAGAGGTGAGTAGCCGCTGTGCGTCCTCGCGGTCTATACCGGGCAGCCCGTCCCAGTCGATGGAGAGGTTGGGGAACTGCTTGAGGTGCTCCTGCAGCTGGACGAATGCGGGTTTTCCCCGGGGAGACGCGGAGGGAGTTGAGGTTAGCTCCTCCTCCGACATCTCAATGTCGAGCGGAAAGGTCTCGGGCTCGGGGGGCCGCGGGGCAGTCAGAGGAGCAGGGAGGGCGACAGGGGCGGGTTGGGCAAGATCCCTCGGTTCGGCAGGATGGTGTGCCGAGGGGGTCATTGGAGCCTCAGTTGAAGACTTCGCCGGTTGGACAGGGGACGCCGGTGTTGCGGGCGCAGGTGCCGGCTTCCTTGGTTGCTGAGGAGGAGGAGGAGGAGGAGGGGGGCGAGGCCTTGCGTCGGTGGGAGACGCTGCTTGCCTGGGGCTGCCGTTCCCTTGCCTGGCGAGCGCTGGGCAGTTGGCTCTGCGGTGGCCGTGCTTGCCGCACTTGGAACACTTGATGCCAAAGGAGAGGAAGGCTGACAGGGTGTCTCCCTTGGACTTAATGGTCAGACGGGTGGGCAGCGACTCCAGCCTCACGCCCTCGCGGAGCAGGATGAACGCCTCCCGGCGGCCGTCGTTGAAGGTGTATTCCCCCATCTTGATCATGATGGGGGCGATGGAGGTCACGGTGCCGAAGTTGCGCAGGGGCTCCACGATGGCGCTGTCCTCGACAAAGCCGGGCAGATTAGCGATGATGATGCGCTCTGCCCTTTTTCGGTAGGGGAAGACCTTCAGGTGGGTGCCCTCGATGTCCAGGCCCACCTCCACCAGACGGCTCGCAAGGTCCTTGCCCGCGAGGCCCACGACGTAGTGGCCGTTCATCCTGTTGAATTGGGTTATTTTCCTTGGCCCTCCGACCAGGTTGCCTATTGCCTGGAGGTAGTAGTAGTCCGGGATGTCAGGGCACAGCTCCACGAAGATGTAGTTCTCGTGGTTGGTAGAGTTCTGCCTCGCCTTGGCGTCGGCGATGTTGGCGCGCGTCGCCTTGATTTCCTGGGGCGGCATTGACCTCGGCCCTGTAGGTCGCTTCTGCTGCTGGGAGCCGCGCTTCTCAGCAGGCCTGCTTGGCTGCTTAGCGGCGTGGTCAGGTGTCGGTGAAACAAGGCGCCTTTTCTTTCTCTTCACGACGGTGTAGCCTTCGTCAGCGTCCGCCTCCGCCATCTCGCTGTCGGCCCAGTTGAGCGAGGCCGGGCTGGCTAGAGTTGCGCTGGTCGTAGCAGCAGTCTTCGGAGCCGTGACGTCACCACGCGCGGCGGCCGGATTTACATGCAAGTCGCCTGCCGGCGAATTTGCATACTTTTGATTTTCCGAAGAAATTTCAATTATTTTCTTCATGTTTATGTCTTTTGGCGATAATTCCTCGCCTGTTGGTAGCAGGATGCTGGGCCTTTCAGGCACTTTTTCAGCACATCCTGGGCTTTCTGCCAATATCACACTTGCCAGACTAAGCGCCCTTTACACGCACTCAAAAGGCGAAAACGGCGGAGCTCGCGAAAGCGTGGCCGCACGCCTGAGTGTGTGTGTGTGTGTGACAATTGACAATTAAAAAATATTTATTGTCATCTTAGACAATATTATACATTTTCAATCATAGGGAGAGAAAAAGAAAAAAGAAGATGAGAAGAGAAGAGAAAATATGTACATATATGAAACATATTTTACAAGATGGTGATGGGAGATGGAGGAAGAAAACCTCGGCGCTGGAGGGTCCTAGACCAGGCGATGAGCGGGTCTTCCACTGCTTCTCCGAGCCCAACCTGTACAAAGTAGCGATAAATTCGCAACTTTGCCGATGCCAGGATGGAAAGGGCGTCGTCCTCAAGGCCGGACCCGCCGAAGATCCAAGCCTGCAGGTCAGGGGGCCGCCCTATGATGTTGAAGGCCTCTCTGATGAGCGGCCTGATGGAGCGGCAGCACCAGTAACGGTGGCCGAGGGAGCGGTCGATGGACCCGCAGGCAGGACAGGAGGGGCCGACCGAGGCAGGATGGGCCGGATGGGGCAGGGCGTGGAGGGCTAGCTTGAGAGCTGCGTCTGCCTCGTGACCCGAATAGGCGCAGCGCCGCAGCGAGGCCCAGTCGATCCTGGATGGTGGATTGATGGTGGGCGTCCATCTTGCCAGGAATCTGGAGATGGGCGTGGCGGCGAGGCGCGGACGATCCAGGGCCCGTCGCGCCGAGCGCGTCGTGAGGCCGTTGAGGAACGGCGTAGCCGTCCCTCGCAGCACCACGGCCGCAGCTAAAGAGCTAGATGAGGGTGCAGACTCCGCCCCGAAGCCCACGGCGTTCTCGGAGGTCAGCCTCCGACAGAAGGCGCCCAGGGCCGTGGCGTCAGCCAGGACCGAGCGCGTAGGGCGGGCGATGAGGTGTTCCTCCTCGATCAGGTCCCGGACTCGGGATCCGCTCCAGCGGGCGGGGGCCAGGAGGTCGGGAGGGCGGAGGAACCGGCAGCCGCCGATGATGGGGAGGTCCAGCAGCTGAGCCGTGGGGAGCGCCCGGTGGTTGAGGCTCAGGATGTTGGAGGCCTCCTCCCAGAGCTTCAGCAGCCGTAGACGGCGGGGCTGGAGACGGGTGCCGTCCGGTGGAGGGTGGATCCAGGCCTCACCGCTTTCTACCAGCCAGCTGAAAGCATTTCTGCCTCCGCGGAGCGCGACCTGCACCCCCTTGAGGCAGGCGAGCTGGAGCTGGGTCGCGAGGTCGTGGAGGCCGAGGCCTCCGATGGTGACCGGCCTCGCCATGACGTTGGCGGGAAGCCACGCCGTGTGGTCTGGCCCCCAGACGAACCTCGCCAGTCGGGCCTGCAGCTTGGCGATGGTCGGGGGTGATGGGAGGTATCCATGCAGGTGGTGCTGGATCGTGGACCCCACCAGCGTGTTCGCCGCTCTTGCTCGTCCGACGAGGGAGAGGCCGCGGGTGAAGGGCGTCCATTTGCGGCATGCATTCTCCAGGAGGGCCAGGAGATGCTGCTCCCGGTGGGCGACGGTGCTCCTGGGGGCGATGTCGAGCCCGAGGACCCTGATGGAGGTGGTCGACCAGGAGGCGCCGAGAGGGGAGTCGCCGCGGTTGCGCCAGGCGCCGCACCAGAGGCCAGCGCTCTTCCGGAGGTTCACGCCAACTCCGGAGGCCTGCTTATAGTCTTCGAAGACGGTCGCCACCCGCTCGAAGTCCTCGTCGCGATGGAACAGGAGGACGATGTCGTCGGCGTAGGCGGTGACGTTGCCCACGCCGAGGGTCAACTCCAGGCGACGTAGCAGCGGCCCCGTGGCGATACTGAAGAGTGCGGCGCTCACGGCGCAACCCTGTCTTAGGCCGTTGAGGAGGGGGAAGGCGGTGGTATAGAATCCTCCGGCCCGGATCGTAGCGTCCGCCCCGGCGTATAAGATGTTGATCCATGCCAAGAAGGCCGGCGGGAGGCGGAGGGATATCAACAGGGACTCCAGGAAGCCGCGGTCCAATGAGTCAAAGGCGGACTCCAGGTCTACGCCCATGACAGCCAGCGGCGAGCCCAAGGCGGTGGCCTCCTCGACGGCGTCCGTCACCATGGCGATGTTCCATGACGGGGACCTCCCGGGGACGGCGTAGGTCTGGCATTCCGGCACAAGGGTCCGCAGGTGGGGCTTGAGGCGCCGGTGAAGGATGGCGGCCAGGACCCTGTAGTCGGCCGAGGGCAGCGCGACGGGCCTGTAGCCATTAAGGCCGCGACCTCCGCGGGCCTTGGGCACGAGGCAGATGGAGCTGCGCCGCGTCGACGGAGGCAGGGCACCGCGGAGCCGTGATGCCGCGAACACCCGGGCCAGAGCTTCCGCGAAGAAGTCCTCGCTGAAGGCGACGAGGAGCTCGCACGGCAAGCCATCCCAGCCGGGGGCCTTTCCGCGAGGGAGGTGCTCGATAGCGTTGGCGATCTCGCTGGGGCTGATGTCCGGCCGGTGGAGCGGGTCCTCCTCACTCAGCTCGCGGGTGGTGGTGGGCGCGCTGCTGGCGATGAAGGCAGCTCCCGCAGCTGGATCGCTGGTGGGACGGGCGAAGCGAGGCTGGAAGGTCGCGAACGCCCTCCGCCGAAGCTCGGGGCCCTCGATGATGTTATCTTGCTCGTCCCTGATGACGCTGACCGGGCGTCGGAGGCGGATGGCGCGTGCTAGGTCCGGCAGCGAAGGGTAGTCGGCCCGGATGGAGGAGGCCTCGAGCTGCGCCGCGATGTAACGTCTCGCCCTGTAGACGTAGCTGTCGCTGGCAGCGTGGCGGGGATCGTGCAGGGATCTGGCCTCCGCCAGCAGTCCCGCCTTGATGGTGGTCCACCTGTCCCAAAGGATCCCGTCGTCGTCATCGTGCGCCGTGTCTTCCTCGAGCTCCCGGATGTAACCAGCCAGATGTTCGAGAACGAGGCCGGAGCGGAGCATCGCGGCCAAGCGAGGCTGGGTGGGGGAGGAGACGGCGGAGGTGGGCGGGCCCACCTGGAGCAGCACGAGGCGGTGGTCCGAGAGGTGGTAGTGGCTGGTCGCGTAGATGGACACGCGATCCAGGACTCCAGCAGGGACGAGGATCCGGTCCAAGCGGTTGGATTCGACTTGGTCGCCGTGCATGGCGACTCTGGTGGGCAGGTGGGCGGCGTCGAACTGGGTGGCCACGTCGACCAGCGCGGCCAGGTCCAGAAGAGCGGCGAGGGCATCCGATGATGATGATGATGAGGGGCCCCGATCCCTGATGTTAAAATCGCCGATGATCCAGCAGGCTCCCTCCTCCTCCTGTGCCGCTGTCGCCGCCAGGAGCTCCAGTTGCCGGTTTCTTTCCCGGGGTTCATGCGCCAGATGAACGGCGATGGCCGTCATCTCCTCGCCGCGGACATCTATTGTTGCCAAGGCGATGTGGCCCGGCCACAGGATACGCTGTCGTAGCACGGCGACGCCTGGTCCGAAGACGCAGGCGAGTCCGGATCCCGAGATGGCTACGGGATGGGCCAATATAACAGCGCTGTAGCCGAGGCAGAGGTCTTGGCCGCTGCCGAGATGAAAAGCGTTTGTCTCCTGGACAAACGCGATGTCCACGTGATGTTGTCTGAGGAGATGACAAAGGGCAAGGCTCCTCCCCCGAGTGGCGAGCCCTCGCGCGTTGATGCTGGCGAGACGGTAGCTCATTGTTGCCGTCCCTTATGCAGCGCCCCCTTGGTCTTCTGGAGGGTCTTGCGGATGGTGTGTTTGGAGTCTGGGATCGAGGCCTTGATGGTTTCGGCCACCTGGTCGAGGGCGGCGACCTGTGCCTTTGACAGCGAGGGCGCTCGCTTCTCCATTTTTCCTTTAGAGGTGAGTAGCCGCTGTGCGTCCTCGCGGTCTATACCGGGCAGCCCGTTCCAGTCGATGGAGAGGTTGGGGAACTGCTTGAGGTGCTCCTGCAGCTGGACGAATGCGGGTTTGCCCCGGGGAGACGCGGAGGGAGTTGAGGTCAGCTCCTCCTCCGACATCTCAATGTCGAGCGGAAAGGTCTCGGGCTCGGGGGGCCGCGGGGCAGCCAGAGGAGCAGGGAGGGCGACAGGGGCGGGCTGGGCAAGATCCCTCGGTTCGGCAGGATGGTGTGCCGAGGGGGTCACTGGAGCCTCAGTTGAAGACTTCGCCGGTTGGACAGGGGACGCCGATGTTGCGGGCGCAGGTGTCAGTCTCCTTGGCTGCTGAGGAGGAGGAGGGGGGAGGGGCCCTGCGTCGGTGGGAGACGCTGCTTGCCTGGGACTGCTGCTCCCTTGCCTGGCGAGCGCTGGGCAGTTGGCTCTGCGGTGGCCCTGTTTCCCGCATTTTGAGCATTTGATGCCAAAGGAGAGGTAGGCCGGCAGGTTGTCTCCCTTGGATCTGACGTTCAGGCGGGTGGGCAGCTTCTCCAGGTTGATGCCGTCGTGGAGCAGGACGAAGGCCTCCCGGCGGCCGTCGGTGAAGGTGTACTCCCCCATTTTGACCAGGATGGGGGCGATGGAGGTGGTATTTCCATAGGGTCGCAGGGCATCCTCGACGGCTTTGTCCTCCACGAAGCCTGGCAGGTTGGCGACGACGATACGCTCGGCCCGCTTGCGGTAGGGGAAGACCCTGAGGGTCGTTCCCTCGATCTCTAGGCCGCCTTCAACCAGACGGCGCGCAAGATCTCTGGTCGCCAAGCCCACGATGTAATGGCCATTCATCCTGTTGAATTGTGTTATTCCAACAGGCCCTCCGACTACCTTGCCCATTGCCTGGAGGTAGGAGTAGTCCGGGATATCAGGGCACAGCTCCACGAAGATGTAGTTTTCGTGGGTAGAAGAGGTCTGCCTCGCCTTGGCTTCGGCGATGTTCGCGCGTGTCGCCTTGATCTCCTTAGGCGGCAATGCTCTCGGCCCTGTTGGCTGTTTCCGCTGCTGGGAGCTGCGCTGCTCTCCAGGCTTGTTGGGCTGCCTTGTAGCGTGCTCAGGTGACGTTGAGCCGAGGCGCCTCTTCTTGTTTCTCCTGACGACGGTGTAGCCTTCGTTGGATTCCACCTCAGCCATCTCGGTGTCTCCCCATATCAGCGAGGCCGGATTGGCTGAATTTGCGCTGGAAGAATCAGCAGTCTTCGGCGCCGTGACGTCACCACGCGCGGCGGCCGGATTTACATGCAAGTCGCCTGCCGGCGAATTTGCATACTTTTGATTTTCTGAAGAAATATCAATTGTTTTCTTCATATTTCCTTCTTTTGGCGATAATTCTTCGCCTGTTTGTAGCAGGATGCTGGGCCTTTCAGGCACTTTTTCAGCACATCCTGGGCTTTCCGCCAATACTACACTTGCCAGATTATGCGCCTTTTACACGCACTCAAAAGGCGAAAACGGCGGAGCTCGCGAAAGCGTGGCCGCACGCCTGAGTGTGTGTGTGTGTGTGTGTGTGTCCTCTATGGATTCAAAAACCATACATCCAATCGCCGTGAAAATTTGGGATATTATTAGGTGTATCCCCGGAAAGGTTTACGAAAAATAATTTCTTGAATATCATGAATATCCTTAGAGTTATTTGCAGATTTGTATATTTAACTCGCAAGCATCGCCGCCATTGAGACGGAGATAGGCTTAGTTTGCTGCTTCTGATGACCTTGGGTCATCGTGTGAGTCACAGCATGATGCTACAAAAACACTCTCTCTGGGGATTTTACAGCGTCGACAACCTGTAAGATTGCCTCTCTCATATATTATACTTTAAACATCTGCTTAATTAAAGCATTTTTCATTTGAAAGAGACTGCTCTCTTAACCCCCTTTAGACAACATTAAATGATATCCCGTGTCGTTGATTTTGTAATGTATAGAATTAGGAAAGACAAAATTCACGATGATACGGCTCACAGGGAACGGTAAAAAATGTTCACTTTATCGAGGAAAGACAAAATTCAGGATGACACGGCACACAGGGACCGGGAAAAAATGATCACTTTATCGAGAGATTCACGACCATGATTTTATTCAACTTATCGAGTATTTATCAAGGGACCGGGAAAATATGTTCACTAGATAAAACGATGATTTTGTAATGTAGAAAATTATGAAAGAAAAAATTCAGGATGACACGGCACACAGGGACCGGGAAAAAATGTTCACTTTATCGAGAGATTCACATTTACGAGTTTCAAATTATCAAAATATATCTCTTTTTTCTATAAGTTTATAGAGAATTGTTTTAACAAATGTTCGTTAGACAAACCTTTACTCGGGTAAAACCTCGGGCGAAGCCGGGTACGTCCGCTAGTATACAATAATGTGTTGCGGTGGTTTATTTATTTAACTAAATTTGCAGGCTCTGTGCAAAGATCGAATCAATAAATTATTTTGATGCAATTAATAAACTATACATTTTTCAAAATTTGGAATGGTTCCCCTCTTTTATTCAATTATTTAAAAATACAGGTGTATGTAAATACCAAATTTCCATATTTCTATAAGAATTATATATGCAGAAAATACACTCGTTACTTACCCAACTGGAATCATTGGAGAATAACTGCATTCTACAATGGATTCCTGCCCATGTTGGGATCGGGGGTAATGAAATGGCAGATGAATTGGCAAAGGAAGCCAGAAAGTTGAGCCAAAGGAAAGAACAAATGTCAGTATTTGACGCTGATGCTTTGGCAAAATACAATATAATTAAACAAAAAATAAAAAAAGATTAAATATGTGAAATAAACTGAGAGAAAACTGACAAAAACTATAACAAGACTTAGAACAAAACACTATAAAGGAATGACAATACATCCAGATGGCACAAGAACCTATAGAACACGCAACAACTGTCCTGGTGTGGAACTAACACCTACTAACATATTCTCATGCCCAGCAATGGCCGCAGTCTTACAAAAAATTGACATGGACCCAGAGCAGCAGCTTCACACACCTAAGATAGTGGACATTACTGCTGCTCTGATAGAGATGCATGGAGACATCTGAGGCTCTTCATTGAACACTCAAGAACAACAATAACAATTATATATGTCTTACCATTGTGGTTTCGTGGTGTAGTGGTTATCACGTTCGCTTTACACGCGAAAGGTCCCCGGTTCGATCCCGGGCGGAACCAGTTTTTTTTTTTTTAGATTAGAGATTTTTAAAAAGTATATAGTGGAGAATATATATGAGTTCTATTTTTTAAATTATATTCGCTAATATGAAGTTAATTAATTTAAATATCTAAAATTCGTTACACAATACTCGCATCACTGGGAACAAACAACTCTATATTGAATGATTGACAAGATATAGAAGGAGAGTGTATATATTGTAGCAAAGTATTTCTTATATTTTATGTAAAGACTAGCGGACCCGCCCGGCTTCGCCCGGGTTTTACCAGAGTGAATGTTTTTCTAACGAACATTTGTTAAAACAATTCTCTTTAAACTTATAAAACGTACTCGGCTTCGCCCGGGGTTTTACCCGAGTAAAGGTTTGGCTAGCGAACATTTGTTAAAACAATTCTCTAATAACTTATTAAAAAATAAAAAATATATATTTTGATAATTTGAAACTCGTAAATTTGAATCTCTCGATAAAGTGAACATTTTTCCCCGGTCCCTGTGTGCCTTGTCATCCTGAATTTTGTCTTTCTTAATTTTCTACATTAGAAAATCAGTTTTATCTAGTGAACATTTTTCCCGGTCCCTTGAGAAATACTCGATAAGTTGAATAAAATCAATATTAATTGGTTCCCTCGGTAATTGGAAGTTAAAGGAATAGTATCTTCGCCTTGGAATTGTATCATTATTCTTGTCGCAAATAAATTGCCGTGTCATCCTGAGATAATCTTACTTTTGATAAATAATATTTAAGATAACAAACTTAGTGATAAGAAAACTTGTTATCATCGTCACAATGGGGGCGCTGCTTGCGAGTTAAATCTACAAATCTGCAAGTAACTCTAAGGTTATTCAAGATATTCTTGAAATTATTTTTCAAAACCCTTCCCGGTGATATACCTAATAATATCCGAAAATTTCACGGCGATTGGATGTATGGTTTTTGAATCTATAGAGTACAAACAAACAAACAGACAGACAGACATTCAATTTTATATATATATATATATATATATATATATATATATATATATATATATTAACAGTAATATATATATATATATTAACAGTAATTAAACGTAACAGTAAGAAAATGTTGATTTTAAAATATTTTAATTTTAAAATATTTTAATTTTTTCATATTTTAAATATGTAAATAGAGTCTCTTAAGAAAGACAACCTAAAAACATGAATCAACTTGTTTCTCCTGTTGGTGGTCTCTCATTGAAGATTCTAATTGCTATTAAAGAATCTCTAATAGACCTTTAATAAGAGACTGCCTCTTGGAGAGACGGTGTAGCTACGAAATGGATATTCCCGGCTTCGCCCGGATTTTACCCGAGTAAAGGTTTGTCTAACGAATCTCTCGATAAAGTGAACATTTTTTCCCGGTCCCTTGAAAAATACTCGATAAGTTGAATAAAATCATTATTAATTGGTTCCCTCCGTAATTGGAAGTTAAAGGAATAGTATCTTGCCTTGGAATTGTATCATTATTCTTGTCTCAAATAAATTGCCGTGTCATCCTGAATTTTGTCTTTCCTAATTTTCTACATTACAAAATCATCGTATCATCATGATAATATTTAGAGCAGATTGTTGAATTATAACAGATAAATTAGAATATTTATCTTGATTATATCTAGGCGAAAAGTTATTTCAAAAATTTTATTTGCTAGAAACCTTCCCAGTACTATACTAAATAACTTCCCAAAGTTTCATGGCGATCCAATGAGTGGTTTGGTCAGGCATAAAGGACAAACAGACATACATTCATTTTTATATATATAGATGAATAATGTTATTGGTGTCTAATTTTTTTATATTTTTCTACTCTGGAAACTTCCCTCATTGCTTATCTTGTATCTTATAAATGTTGTTTTAGTGCTCGCATTAAATAAATTGCTGTGTCAATAACGCTCCAGGAATCCGGGTTACCTCAAGAGATAGATAAGAGAGTGTCATTCTGAAGTTTGTCTTTCCTAATTTTCTACGATACAATATAAACATGATTGAACGCACAACACAAATGGCAATTACATAATAGAAACTAGTCTCTTACAAAAATAATTATCAACATTTCTCTTTTAACGAAATAATATAAATGAATAAGATATGTAAGAAGTATTTATAATTTTCGTAAACAAGGGAAAGCATACATGTATCTAAAAGTCACAAAAAAAAAGTCTCAGAGGAAAACCAAATCACGTTCCGATGGATCCCCTCTCACGTTAACATAGACGGCAACGAGATGGGTGACCAGTTGGCTAAAGAAGGCTGTAAGGGCCAGCCTGAAAACTCCCAACTCACCTATTCTGATATTTCTTCCATCCACAAACAAAAAATAACCTCTCTCTGGAAATCCACCCTAAACCACCCCTGGTACACCCCCATTCCTAACGAATCTTCTTTCCACACCCTTACTAGGGAAGAACAAACGGCGATTTCAATATTACGAACAGGACATCTTAGAATGTTCAAATGTAATGGAAAAATCAAAACATTCCCGAAATGCCCCAAATGCGATTCCCAACCAGCCAGTCCTGAACATCAATTGAATTGTATCAAATCCTCAAAAAGACCTCTGGGAAACTCCAAGGACTATAATAGAAAAGCTGAGACAAAGGAACTTAATAGAGATCGTTTAAACGACTTGAAGAATAAGCAACAACAACAACAAAAGATATAAAAATGCGCATTAAGGCAAAATAAATTCAACATGTTTTATCTGTAATTTATACTTTCATGTTTCTGGAGTAGAACTGTACAGCTTTCTGGTAGGTGGGGGTTAATGTGGGGAGCAGTTATGGAGGGTGCCTTAAATATATAAAATTCTGTTGTACTATTTGTCAACTATATAGCCATGTATCAAAAGTGGTACAGTAGAACCTCCATGAGAGGACACTCGCGCTAGAAGACACCTCTCGACAAGTTTTCATTTTCAAAATTACCTTTTCCAGTTAGAGAACATCCAATTAGAGAACACCTCTCCGTAAATGACACTTTGGCTCTGCAACTAGGTGTCCTTTAGAGGAAGGTTCTATTGTAATACAAACAGGGTGAATTAGGACATTAATGCTATGAAATATCATATGAACCAGAATATGATATTAGTACAAGGTAGGGTTTAACAGCTGAAGCTCCATTGATAGAAAAGACAGTTCATCTGGGAGAAGGAAAAAGCTCATTGCTAACCAAGGACAGATAAAACTCCTTAGACATAACTGCTAGTTCGTCTAGGAAAAAGGAAAATTGACTGTGTCTATATATAGTATGAAGACTTGCCAAAGAATATTAGCGAAAAATATTCAAAGGCTTTGAGAAACTCGCAGGGTAGCCTGTCCCATCCCGAGGCACGGCCGTTTGGCAGGCTGTGGATGGCTCCCGCTATGTGGTTACGGAAGATGTTGGCGAAAAAGCGCTGGTCCCACTCGTCAAACTCTAAGGTGATCACTTCAGCGAAGAAGTCTGCGGTGGCTTCTGCTAAGCTTGGAGGCTGAGAGAAGCGACTGCGTAAACAATCCATAAGGAAGCAACTAAGCTGGCTTCCGGAGATAGGGCTGCCATCGTTGTCGGTGAAAGTAGGAGAAGAGCGGAAGGAACACCCGAAGTCCGACAAGGAAGGAAAGTCGGAGCGGGCAGTGTCGTCCTCCAGTCTCCGCCTCAGGAAGTGGCTTGTTGTCTCGATGTATCGATGTTTTACATACTTCTACAAGAAATTTATTTGAGGTATCATTGTGGTTCCGTGGTGTAGTGGTTATCACGTTCGCTTTACACGCGAAAGGTCCCCGGTTCGATCCCGGGCGGAACCAGTTTTTTTTTTTTTTTTAGATTAGAGATTTTTGAAAGTATATAGTGGAGAACATATGTGTGCTCTCTTTTTTTAAAAAATATTCGCTAATATGAAGTTAATTAATTTAAATATCTATAATTCGTTACACAAGACTCACAGCATTGGAAACAAACAACTCTTTATTGACTGATTGACAAGATATGGGAAGAAAGATATTGTAGCAAAGTATTTCTTATATTTTACTAGACAGGTGACCCGGGCTTCGCCCCGAGTTTGACCCGTGTGCATATCTTCCCGAGTGATATATATTTAGATAAGATTTTTTTTATAATTGTTTGTTATTAGCATTATCTATTTGTTTGCATCAGCATAATTTAATCTAATCTTTGATAGAGGGCGCTGTTCGTGAGCTAAGAAGAATAATTTTAATATATAGTTTTAATAATTGATTTATATATTTTTTAAAATAGCCTGTCGTCTTCCCCGTATTTTTTCGCCTATGTATGGAAATTTTGGTTTGAATTAGTGAACTACTGCGAATTTGTATACCGGACATACAAACAAACAAACATACAAACATTGATTTATATATATACTAGCCGAATGACCCGGGCAACGCCCGGGTTTTACCCGATTAAATATTTTTATTCAAATACTATTTGTTACAATTATAAATTGGCGCCGTGGATGTCACTCTTGTGAAACGTCCCGCTCCAAACTTTGTGTCTGAGAAGCGATATTTTTATAGAAAGATGATCTGGCTTTTGTTTTCTGCTCGAATGAATGTTTTTTCTGTTAGAATTTTGTTCCTGCGTACAAAATAATGAACTGGTTTCACCCGTGGTCTCTGCTTTTTGGAATTTTTCCCGATATAATTTTGTATCTGATAATCAAACATGATACAGCAATATCGTCATCATCATTTTCTGACTGAAAACATATAGTTTTAATAATTGATTTATATATTTTTTTAAATGGCCTATCGTCTTCCCCGTGTTTTTTTTTTACCTATGTAGGGAAATTTTGGTTTGAATTAGTGAACTACTGCGAATTTGTATACCGGACATACAGACAAACAGACAAACAAACATACAAACATTGATTTATGTATATATAGAGATATAGATAGAGATGTACAGATGATTAATTTTATTGTTATCTATATTTTTTATATTTTTCTACTCTATAAACTTTCCTAATTGCTTATCTTGTATCTTATAAATGATGTTTAGTGCTCGCATTAAATAAATTGCTGTGTCATTCTGAAGTTTGTCTTTCCTAATTTTCTATGTTACAATATAAACATGATTGAGCGCACAACACAAATGGCAATAATATAATAGAAACTAGTCTCTTACAAAAATAATTATCAAAATTTCTCTTTTAACGAAATATTATAAATAAAGAAGATATGAAATATGTATTCATAATTTTCGTCAACAAGGGAAAACGTACATGTATCTAAAAAATACAAAAAAAAAAGTCTCACAGGAAAACCAAATCACGTTCCGATGGATCCCCTCTCTCGTTAACATAGACGACAACGAGATGGCTGACCAGTTGATTAAAGAAGGCTGTAAGGGCCAGCCTGAAAACTCCCAACTCACCTATTCAGAAATTTCTTCCATCCACAAACAAAAAATAACCTCTCTCTGGAAATCCACCCTAAACCACCCCTGGTACACCCCCATTCCTAACTAATCTTCTTTCCACACCCTTACTAGGGAAGAACAAACTGCAATTTCAAGATTATGAACAGGACATCTTAAAATGCTCAAATTTAATCGGAAAATCAAAACATTCCCGGAATGCCCCAAATACGATTCCCAGCCTACTAGTCCTGAACATCTATTGAATTGTATCAAATTTTCAAAAAAGACCTCTGGGAAAACCCAAGGACTATAATAGAAAAGCTGAGACAAAGGAACTTAATGGAGATCGTTTAAACGACTTGAAGAATAAGCAACAACAACAACAAAAGATATAAAAATGCGCATTAAGGCAAAATAAATTCAACATGTTTTATCTGTAATTTATACTTTCATGTTTCTGGAGTAGAACTGTGCTGCTTTCTGGTAGGTGGTGATTAATGTGGGGAGCAGTTATGGAGGGTGCCTTAAATATATAAAAGTCTGTTGTACTATTTGTCAACTATATAGTCATGTATCAAAGGTGGTACAGTAGAACCTCCATGAGAGGACACTCGCGCTAGAAGACACCTCTCGACAAGTTTTCATTTTCAAAATTACCTTTTCCAGTTAGAGAACATCTAATTAGAGAACACCTCTCCGTAAATGACACTTTGGCTCTGCAACTAGGTGTCCTTTAGAGGAAGGTTCTATTGTAATACAAACAGGGTGAATTAGGACATTGATGCGATGAAATATCATATGAACCAGAATATGATATTAGTACAAGGTAGGGTTTAACAGCTGAAGCTCCATTGATAGAAAAGACAGTTCATCTGGGAGAAGGAAAAAGCTCATTGCTAACCAAGGACAGATAAAACTCCTTAGACATAACTGCTAGTTCGTCTAGGAAAAAGGAAAATTGACTGTGTCTATATATAGTATGAAGACTTGCCAAAGAATATTGGCGAAAAATATTCAAAGGCTTTGAGAAACTCGCAGGGTAGCCTGTCCCATCCCGAGGCACGGCCTTCTGGCAGGCAGTGGATGGTTGCCGCTATCTGCTCGCGGAAGATGTTGGCGAAAAAGAGCTGGTCCCACTCGTCGAACTCTAAGGTGATCACTTCAGTGAAGAAGTCTGCGATGGCTTCTGCTAAGCTCGGAGGCTGAGAAGCGACTGCGTAAACATTCCAGAAGGAAGCAACTTAGCTGACTTCCGGAGATAGCGCTGTCATCGTTGTCGGTGAAAGAAGAAGAAGAGCGGAAGGAACGCTCGAAGTCCGACAAGGAAGGATAGTCGGAGCGGGCAGTGTCGACCTCCAGTCTCCACCTCAGGAAGTGGCTTGCTGTCTCGATGTATCCACCGCCAGACTCGGTTACGGCAGGTGAGAGGAACCGTATCTCCGGGACCATATCTGCCTTGATCCTGCTCCATTTTTCCCATAAAATCGGGTGAAATATTTGCCGGTTTTTCCGATTACATCGATGAACGTTTCCATTCGATCGACGAACAAGTCTTAGCAGCTAGCCGATACAGGGAAGTCTTGAAGGAACTAAGTCTCCTACTTGGATCAGGACGGCATGGTGGTCCGAGTAGGCGTAAAAGATAAAGTTGTATTGAATGACGCGGTCGTAGAAATCTGTTTGAAGTAGGATTCTGTCCAGACGACGCGCGCTTCTGATAGTGGCAACCCTGGTGTGCTTCAGTGCAGCATCGAAGAAGGTGGCGACGCCAATGAGGTCGGCTTGGTCCAGGAGCTCCGCGAGGGCTTCTGCTGAACCGGTTGTCAGGCTCTTCGTCCTGATGCTCAGGACACCGAGAATCCACGTACCTTCACGCGCCAAAGCTGTGACGATCTGGAGATAGCGGCATCGCTCTTTAGGAACATGAGAGACGTGGGCGTTGACACATGTCATGGAGACTCCCCGGACGGTGAGGTCGATGACAGCAACCTTGCCAAGCCATATAATCTACTGACGGTGAGCAACGACCCCGGCCGTGAAGATGCAGGCGAGATCTGATCCCACGGTGGTCGTTGCAGATACAGTGGTAGCGCTGCAGCTTTGTCAGAGATCTCCTACATCGTCCAAGGACATGACGCTCGTCTCCTACAGTAATCAGATGTCAATCTCATGTTTCTTGAGAAACAGCAGAGTTTAATAGCGGCGATGCCGCGCACGTTCAATGTCGCAACATGGAAGTTCATTTAGGATGTCGAGCAGATTCATTGTGTTCTGGTGTCCCCTGTATGGTCCATAAGCGCTGTGACCCAGGTGTCAATGGTCTGTCTCTGCTGGACGTACGATTGTGTCAGAAGCTTGTCCATTACGCTTCCGAAGGAGTAGTGGCGAAGGGATGAAAATGTCAAGTTGGTGGAGGACACGTCGACGACAGGCGCCCAGCGCCGCATATATCGGGAGATCGGAACGGCGGTCAGGTGGGACGCTCCAACATGCGACGCGCAGTGTGTGTGCTGATTCACAAGAACGGCGTGGCCGTCCCGCATTGCATTACAGCTACCTTCAAGCTCCTCTCCTGAAGCACGCTCCTTGCGTTTTTCGCCACCAGACGCCGGCAGAATGGACCGGGAGTGGTTAAATCGTCGTGCACATTTCGCGAAGGCCTGGTGATACGCGACAGGGCAGGGCCCTCCAGGTCACGGACACGCATTCCTCTCCACCTTGAGAGAGCCCAAAGCGAAGCCTTCGCTTTGTACCTACAGGCACCGACAAGGGGCAGGTTCAGTAGGGTGGGCCCCACGCGGTGGTTCAGACCCAGGATGGTAGAGGCCTGCTCTCATAGATCCAGGAGCCGACGGCTACGGGGCAGCAGCTAGTAATCCGAGGACAGACATTCAGTTTGGTCTTCGGACAGAGGACGTGCCAGTAGACTTGTTCTTGAAGGTCAAAGCCACCTCGTAAGTCAAGCACGCGATGTTCCAGGAAGAACATCTTCCCGGAACGGCGAAGTCAAAGCTACCCAGAAGAATGCGGCTGAAGATTCTGTAGTCCGCCGCGGGTAAAGATATAGGCCGGTAACTGTTTAGGCCCAGACTACATAGAGCTTTAGGGACGAGGCAGATGATGTTTCACCTCGAAGATTCCGGCAAAGCCTCTCTATGCTTGGATTCGACGAAGGCTTATTGTATGGCCCCTCTGAAGAAGTCCTCTTCTTGACGAGTTCGAAGGGCACGCTATCCCAACCAGCCGCTCTTCCTCGATTTAGACGTTTAATGGCAACATCCACACCTCACTAAAGATGATATCTGCTCGAAAAAGCAGGTCATTTTCCACCAAGGAGATGCTCTTTGTATCTTGCTTGAACCCAACGATGGCCTCAGGGCTGCAGGCAGAGCTGTCGAAGCACTCTCTGAAGGATTTGAGGAAGATATGCCTCAGGCTCTCTCCCTGGCGGTGTTCCTTTTGGAGTCGAAGACTGTCACCAGTTCCGAGCGATGTAGTTGGACGCTCAAAGCGTGCCCAAGCTCAGGCAGCGAAGGGCAGTCAGCGTCTATAGTCTCGGCCTCGATCCTGGAACAAAGGAACCGGCTTGCTCTGGCGACATAATCCTCTTCAGCGCGGAGGATTGTAAAGGCATTTTATGTTATCAACCAGGTCCTGCTTAAGTTACCCCATATATTCTCCCCATATATTTACAAGAGTGATGTTTCCAAACTTTTGAGAGGTTTCGACAAAAAGCGCCTCGACCATCTCAATGAATGGCACTGATCGAAGCAGCACAGAGATGAATAGTGCAGATGGTGAAGTGGTGTCCCTAAATTGGAGAAGAATGACACGGTGGTTCAAACAGCGGTATTTGAGGGTCTAGTAATAGAGATTTTGGATGATATTTGAACTCGATTTAGGCGGGTGGCGTCTACCAGGTTTCCATAACTGGCAAGCCTCATTGGCAATTGCGCGGCATCAAAAATTGTGGCAGTGTTGACGAGAGCGGTCCGGTCCAGGAGTTCTGACTTTCACGGCTCCAAGCTATTGTTAAAGCCACCCAAGGACCCACACATCTTCCCTGATGGCCTCCTCTGCAATGACCTGCAGCTGGAGAGAGATGTCATTCTCAGGAGTAATGGACAGGTGGTATTGATGACACGAATTTAGAGAGACCGAGTGTTAATGCTGGCGATAGCGATCGCGGTGTTGTGCATGCCCTCTTTAATAGGTAGGGCCTCTTCTACCGCTGGCAAGGTTTCGCATAATTAACTAGAGCTGGGGTACAGTTGCGACAGGTCCCGACGAGGGTGTGAAATGAATGGAAGGAGGGAGAGATCTATGTTGGGAGGTAGGCTTTCAAGTGGACCTCTCCTCCATGTCTCTCCTAGGGCAGCTGGCACGCCAATGTTCTTGGTGATGACACTTGCTACATTTGACTAGCGTGGTTTCACTCCTGGACTTGGTTTATAATTTCACCAGGTAACTGGTGGATCTTCCGACCTTAATTCATGAATATGAAGGCTCCCTGCTGCCCGTGGTCCAGGAGTAACCTTAGTAGGTTACTACTTTATAACCCATTGAGGCCACTTATCAACAAGGCCTTAATGCCGCAATGAAGTCCCAACTTTGACAGCGATAGATTTACTATAATAATTTTCTCGGCCCTCTTCCACTATAGGAAGGCTCTCAGGAAGATGCTGCCGATGGCGAGTCCCTCCTCTTTCTCAGTGCTGGAGATTCCAGGCCTTAACTTTTGTGCACTTTAGACTTTTACCTATCTCGAGAAACAGATTCCTACTTTCAGAAGCTTCCCTCGCTAAAGAAAATTATTGCTTTATTATCCTTTATTATTTTTGTTTATTTGTTTTCTCTTATGGAGCAATATATACCAGATGGCGCTCTGCCTTCTGTAAAGCACATGTGCTCCTGGTCAGGATATGCCATTTTTTATATATATATATATCGCCCGAGAATCAATAAGGTATCTTAAATTGTAAATTATTTACTGAACATACCTGCAATTTAAGACAGTCTCAAATTGTCAAAACTGGAGTTGTGGCTTTGTCACAGACCTAAATATGCTAAGTTGAAAAGTTAGCCAAAGTTTGTTGCAAAGGCTTTGTGCCTATTTTGGTGGAAGAGATGACCTTTATTTTATTATTATTATTTTTTTGAGTATAATGAATACACACACATGTGTTATACTTTTACTAATTGAAAAAAAAAATTTAACTACAATCTTAGGCTAAATTAAATATAGTAATTTGGAAGGTTTTTTTCTGGTACATATCAATTCAAATTTTAACTATTTAAGACCTTGGTATAACTAAGTAAAACCTTGCTAAAACAAACAGGAGATATAGCTAACTCCCTAATAAAGTACATAATGCAATCTCCAATTCCATTAAATTGAAAATAATATTGTTATAACGAACTACCCCTGCAATGAACCTAATTTAAAGCCGAATATCATACATTTTAATTTTAAAAATAGGATTATAACGAGCTTAATATTTTTGATTTATTTAAACAAGGTAAAATCCTCTGGAGTAACTTGGTAAAGAAAACATTCAAGACAAAGAGGATGAGTTTCTTTTTATGAACATGCGTTCGAGCTTTCGGGCATAATGTCGCCCTTCAACAGGAATAAAACTACATATAGAATCAAGATACGTCTATATATATACAGGTGATTAGCACAAACAAGAAAACTATTATTTTTAGAGAGATAAAATTTAAGTTTTATGTATGATATACAAAACAGGAATCATCAGGTGCGTGGAGCCCGTAAGCTTGCAGCCCATGCATTTCAATAAAAAATTTCTCTCTTCGTTTTATAGCTATTTACAATACAAAACAGGTAATAGGAGAAATGTAATTATGCTAATTGTGTTGTTCTCCAAGACGAGGCAAGATTAACTAAGCATTATTTTATTACCTATTATATATATTTATTATATACAAGTCAAAAGAGATCACTAGCAGAGTATTATTCCTTTTGGTTTCCAGAGCTCAACAATCTATGAGCCTAATACTCTGCACACTAATATATGGTTTAATATACTAGTAAAGAATCTATAGGTTGTTGTGTGAACAGCTTATGTAAATATTTCATTATAAAGTTCCGGAATCTCAATGTGCCTATTGATGCTATTATATTTCATCAGAAATAATGACCCTAGATCCCTCATAGCCCAGCACATTTCGAACACAGGACATACTTTTAATACAATAGAACCCCGTTCGCATTTTTCTAACATTCAGCATAAATATAAAAGATTGGTTGTAGAGGCGCTGCTATCTCTGAAATATAATAGCATCAATAGGCACATTGAGATTCCGGAACTTTATAATGAAATATTTACATAAGCTGTTCACACAACAACCTATAGATTCTTTACTAGTAGATTAAACCATATATTAGCATAATTACATTTCTCCTATTACCTGTTTTGTATTGTAAATAGCTATAAAACGAAGAGAGAAATTTTTTATTGAAATGCATGGGCTGCAAGCTTACGGGCTCCACGCACCTCATGATTCCTGTTTTGTATATCATACATAAAACTTAAATTTTATCTCTCTAAAAATAATAGTTTTCTTGTTTGTGCTAATCACCTGTATATATATAGACGTATCTTGATTCTATATGTAGTTTTATTCCTGTTGAAGGGCGACATTATGCCCGAAAGCTCGAACGCATGTTCATAAAAAGAAACTCATCCTCTTTGTCTTGAATGTTTTCTTTACCAAATTTTTAATTTATCTATTTTCGAAAATATTAAATTTTGAGCAAGTTTCAGTTCACAGATCGCGATTCAAAACAATTAATTTGGTGACATTGTTTGTTTACTTCCTAGTTCTATTTTCCCACAAATGTCTTGCAAATCCTTCCTCTACATTTTTGCATCTAACAAATTGAAAAATGGAAAACATTTTATTGGCTTCCAAAAAAGACAAAAAGCCATTCTTAGAAAGATATCAATAGACACAAAATAGCCATTATCAACTAATTTGAAAGTGAAACTACGCAAACAGAACTTGAGAGCAAGTTAAAAAAAAGAAATATAACATTTCTACTTTATGAAGCAAAAGAAAAGTTGTTGTAAAAATCACTGCTAGTTTAAACTAGTTAAAAGCGGCACGATAAACACTTCATGATTCTACAAAAGAATGTATGCCATGGTGATATTGAAGCTAGCAATGGCTTACATGACAGGTTCAAAGCAAGACGAAATTTAGTCTTCAATAAGATTTGTGAACTTGAAAATGAAAGAAAAGAACTATTACCCTTATTTGAAAGAGAGAGAGAGAGAGAGACAAGTCTTGAAGATTGCTTTCAAGCAAGAAAATATTACTTTTTTCCAAGTAAGCTTTATATTGTAGAGTAAAATATGATAAAATTGTTTTTAATATGTATATATCAATTTAAAATATTTCATAACTTTTTAACAAATTCAAACATTTAGACGCAAATGTTTCTTTCACACATGTATATCAAACTTCTACTGTCCTTACTGTGATGAAAAATTATAATCCTCACCATGTGGTGTGATTATTGATGATAAAGCACAATTTGGATTATAGATTATAATAAAAGAAAATAAGACTTAATTCTAAATAATTTATTAGTGTGTGACGTTTCAGCAACAACATTGTCACCATCATCAGACAAAGGAATAAATGAGCTTAGTGTGTTACGTTTCGGCAACAACATTTGTTTTTTTGTCTGATGATGGTGACAATGTTGTTGCCGAAACGTCACACACTAATAAATTATTTGGATTAGGTCTTATTTTCTCTTATGATGCGATTATTAAAAAAACTTTAGAATATCTAAGAATAATGTTGGCCCCCCAATTATCAGTAGTACCTATTATCTGTAATCCCATTTATTGGTTCTGGCACACTTGTAAGTGCAAAAGTCAAACTGTTTCTCATATACAGTAAAACCCTGCTAATACGAACCATGGATATAACAAGCCTTCCCTTATAATGAACCCACGCCGATTCCCAATTCCATTCCATTGAAAATACCATCGTTATAACAAACTTTGCGATTTTTAGAATAACGAACTACCCCTATAACGAACCTATTTTCGGTCCCAAAATAATAAAATCTATTTAAAATACTATGCTTATAACGAACTTAGAATTGTAATTTAAAAAAAAAAAATTAAAACAACCAAATTTTGAGCATGTTTCAGCTCGCGGATCGCGATTTCAAAACAATAAATTTAGCGGCATTGTTTGTTTTGAATTTTGCACTTTATTTTGCTGTATGTGTGTGTTGTAAAAATTTTAACACTTTATACTTTTACTAGCCGAATGACCCGGGCAACGCCCGTGTTTTACCTGATTGAATGTTTTTATTCAAATACTATTTGTTAAAATTATAAATTGGAGCCGTGGATGTCACTCTTGTGAAACGTCCCGCTCCAAACTTTACATGTGCATTAGGTCAGCTGGTATTACCCCTCATTTTCACCGCTAGAGGCGCGAGCGAATTGACTTTTTGTAAATATACATAATTATAAAGATAGAAGCTTCTATAGAAATAAATAAAATAAGCCGAAATAGCTCAGTTAGGAGAGCGTTAGACTGAATATCTAAAGGTCCCTGGTTCGATCCCGGGTTTCGGCATCTCTTTTTAATTTTTAAATTTCTACTTACCGTAACTTGACACTTAACATGACAGAATTGTGCATGACGCTGATAACTGTATTAAATATAATCCAAATTGTGCCTTATCACACACTATTTATTTATTTGGATTAGGTCTTATTACCTTGTGTTTATAATCTATAATCCAAATTGTGCCTTATCACACACTATTTTTTTATTTGGCCTTATTACCTTGTGTTTATAATCTATGACGTAATGCCGGCGGCGCGCGCCCGTTGGCTGCCTGCGAGCACGTGACCTCCCTGTGCGTGCGCATCCGTGACAGAGGCGGCCGATGAGGAATGAGGAAAGACGGTCGTGACTATATATAGTAATTAAATAGAATATATTTTCATCCATTAAATTTGAAATATAAAAATACAAATGGCTTCCAAAATGAAGAAAACAAAGGCATTTTAAAAACAAAAGCGTTATTTCTTTAAAAAAAAAAGGCCATTTTCAGAACTTTTCAAAGTGAAACAACACAGGCAATATGTTAAGAACATTAAAATTAGAGAATATAATTTTTCTATTATAAAAGATAAAATATAAAGCCATTAAAAATTGCTACAAAGAGGAATCAACCTCAACTTTTGCCGCGATCGCGATCGTACGTTTTAGGGCTAAAAAAAAAAAATCCAAATAAATGGTCCCGTGATCAAACAAAAACTATTTTTATGCCATTAACTATGGTGATTTTAAAGTCAGCAATGTTTTGCATGACAGGTTTAAAAAAACGAAATCTAGACCTAGAAGAATATGTGGGAAAATGAAATGGAAGAAAAACATCAACTTTATTTGAATGGTGCAATGCTTGAAGAATGCTTTGAAGCAACAAGGTGTTAGAGCCATTTTTCCAAGTAAACAATGTATTATATAATGTGATAATGATGTTTTAAAATCATTTTATATCTTTGAATATATATATTAATAAAACTTTGCCTAGGATTTGTCTTGATTTTAAAATTAGACATAGAGGTACATGTATGTTAATGATAAGAAGAACCTATCATCTAATGATTTCTATTATTATTCAGTACTAGCGGACGTACCCGGCTTCGCCCGAGGTTTTACCCGAGTAAAGGTTTGTCTAGCGAACATCTGTTAAAACAATTCTCTAAAAACTTATTTAAAAAAAAAAAAAGATATATTTTGATAATTTGAAACTCGTAAATTTGAATCTCTCGATAAAGTGAACATTTTTTCCCGGTCCCTGTGTGCCGTGTCATCCTGAATTTTGTCTTTCCTAATTTTCTACATTAGAAAATCATAGTTTTATCTAGTGAACATTTTTTCCCGTGTCACATTGCCGTGTCATCCTGAGATAATCTTACTTTTGATAAATAATATTTAAGATAACAAACTTAGTGATAATAAAACTTGTTATCATCGTCACAATGGGGGCGCTGCTTGCGAGTTAAATCTACAAATCTGCAAATAACTCTAAGGATATTCAAGATATTCATGAAATTATTTTTCAAAAACCTTCCTGGTGATATACCTAATAATATCCCAAAATTTCACGGCGATTGGATGTATGGTTTTTGAATTTATAGAGTACAGACAAACAGACAGACAGACAGACATTCAATTTTACATATATATATTAATGTAAGGAAATTGGTCAATTAAGGGAATTAAAACAAAGTGACCACTATTAAGAGGAAGCCTCTTCCAGTGTGTATGGCTGTCCTTTAATTATATGGTCTAAAAATTTTGAAAAGTAAAAAAAATGGCCAAACCGTGGCTATAGTGAACCAAAAGCTCTGTCCCATTGGGGTTCACTATAGAGGGGTTTTACTGTATGTGGTATACTTAGAGTAAATACAGCTGCCAACTACTACCCACCATGATTATCATAACTCCGCCTTTGCCGGTCCCAAGCCCGGATGAAAAAGGAGGAGGTGGAGCAGTAACAAGCTCACTAAAAACCTGGGCTCAGCTGGCCCGGCTGATAGTACCCTGTTTGTACCCAAATCCAGGGATGCAGGATGAGCAGCGTTTGTACTCCATGTTAGAAGTGGCTGTACATGTTGTCTGTTCCTCATGTCAGAGGCGGCCATTTCATATTGGAGCTAAGTCTGTGGCCTGCCACTGAGTAGTGCTCCCAGAGCAATCTCTCGAAATATTTTGAGAAAAAAATTGTTTTTTTTTTTCCTTTACAGATCCAGGTACGCCCTTTTTTATAAAGTTTTGGTCCCAAGTTATGTTGTTATATCAGGGTTCAACTTCAGTTTAAACTTTTTTTTTTTATCATCCCATTGTATAATTATACAAGGTCATGGAGAATGAATTCATATATCAAATTTACAATCTTGGTAGGGTTGGAATATAGGTCCTGTCTTGAGACTTCCATACATTTCAAGCGGTGGTCTGGTGAGGCCTCTTTGGTCCTGCAGATGGTACATTGTGGGAAAGGTCTTTACACCATCCTGAAAGAGGAGCGGTCTTGTAAGGCTGCCAGTTTTGAGCCTGGAAATACAGGTTTCTGTCTGTCAGTTTATCCCACATTCCAGAATAGCTCCAAGCTTTTGGTTCAGGTACCAATGATTCAACTTCAGTTTAATGATAAGGTACAATTTGGATTATAGATTATAAACACAAGGTAATAAGACCAAATCCAAATAAATAAATAGTGTGTCTTATTACCTTGTGTTTAACTTCAGTTTAAAATAACTGTCCTAAAGCAGGTATTAAACCCTGGCTCAGTTATAAGAGAGAACACACTGAATTCAAGACCCCGCACAAGGCTCTAACCATGTAAATATGTAAATACAATGTAAATGTGAACAACGTGTACATATTATTCATTGTCTTCTTTCTTATCTCCACTCAATCATATTAGGGTATCAAGCTTGTAAAGCTTGTTGATGGTGTCTGCTGGGGAAGAGTAGAGCTCATCAATGGATGAGTCAATACAGTCAATAATGTGTGTTGACTTGGGACAATACTTGGGATACCCAGTCATGATGGTTATTCATTGTATATACATATACTAACTCCGCCTTTGCCGGTCCCAAGCCCGGATGAAAAAGGAGGAGGGGGAGCAGTAACAAGCTCGGTAAAAAACCTGGGCTCAGCTGGCCCGGCTGATAGTACCCTGTAAGGGCTCTTGATCCAGGGATACAGGATGAGCAACGTTTGTACTCCATGTTAGGAGCGGCTGCACATGGCATCTGTTCCTCATGTTAGAGGCGGCCATTTCTTTTGGAGCTAAGTCGGCCTGCCACTGAGTAGTGCTCCCAGTCACAAAGGCAGACACATTCTACTTCATTCAGGGTAAAGATAAGAAAGAAGAGAAGAAGAAGATTGTATATACAGTTAAACCTGTCTATAGCGCCTCTTCTTGGGACTCACCAAAATAGGGTACTATAGACAGGTTACTTTTAATGTAAATCGCATCGTACTACATATTTAAAATCGGGCGCTATAGAGAGGGAGGCGCTATTTAGAGGGGGCGCTATAGACAGGTTTAACTGTATCATAATCTGTTTATTTTTTGATTGGCACCTAATAAAGTTATTTTGTAACTGGAAACAACCTCCATGTATGGTGTGTGTTCAGAAGATGGAGTGGATGTATGCCATAGCAGGTGACTTCACTGGGGAACATCCTGACCTCTACCATCAGCTCCAGTCATTGTATCCAGCAAGGTAATTATCCTGCCCCCTTGTTCTCCAGACATATCTCCCACCTTGTTTCTTCTTTAAAACACAAGGAAATAAGACAGAATCCAAATAAATAGTGTGTGACTTTACAGTAACAGCATTTTTACCATCATCAGACAAAAGTACTGAAGGAGAAAATATCGCAGCATATTTTTAAATATTTAATTGTTATAAAAATTCTATATACAGTTACGAGCATCATGCGTTCTTAATTCTTCATTTTTCATCTCTGTCACCGTTTGCTTTTTTTTTTTTGGAATGGCGCTCTCCTATTGGTTGGCTACGATCACGCCACCTTTACCCCCCCCATCATGCCCCCCCCCCCCACTCGCCATTTCGTCTTTGTAACTATTGTGTTGGAGCGGGTCGCTCCTTAAATAAATGCATATATTAGTTAATAACTAAATGGAATCCTCTCTTTCTTTTTCCCAGTAAGAGACGCCTACGGAAGCCAACAGTACATAGACAGATAAAGCACATAGGCTATAGTTATTAACTAATATATGCATTTATTTAAGGCGCCAATTTATAATTGTAACAAATAGTATTTGAATCAAAACATTCAATCGGGTAAAACACGGGCGTTGCCCGGGTCATTCGGCTAGTAGATTATAAACACAAGGTAATAAGACCAAATACAAATAAATAAATAGTGTGTCTTATTACCTTGTGTTTAACTTCAGTTTAAAATAACTGTCCTAAAGCAGGTGTCAAACCCTGGCTCAGTTATAAGAGTGAACACACCGAATTCAAGACCCCGCACAAGGGTCTAACCATGTAAATATGTAAATACGCTGTAAATGTGAACAACGTGTAATTATTATTCATTGTCTTCTTTCTTATCTCCACTCAATCATATTAGGGTATCAAGCTTGTAAAGCTTGTTGATGGTGTCTGCCTGGAATAAGTAGAGCTCATCAATGGATGAGTCAATACAGTCAATAATGTGTTTTGACTTGGGTCATGGCACCCAGTCATGATGATTATTCATTGTAACTACAGTTAAACATGTCTATAGCACCCCCTCTTGGGACTCACCAAAATGGGGTGCTATAGAGAGGGGGTGCTATAGAGAGGTCACTTTTAATGTAAATCGCATCGTACTATGTATTTAAAATTGGGCGCTATAGATAGGAAGGCGCTATTTAGAGGGGGCGCTATAGACAGGTTTAACTGTATCATAATCTATGTTTATTTTTTGATCGGTACCTATTAAAGTTATTTTGTAACTGGAAAGTTAAAACAACCTCCATGTATGGGGTGTGCTCAGAAGATGGAGTGGATACCACAGTGGGTGACTTCACTGGGGAACATCCTGACTTCTACCATCAGCTCCAGTCATTGTATCCAGCAAGGTAATCATCCCTCCCTCTTGTTCTCCAGACATATCTCCCACCTTGTTTCTTCTTTAAAACACAAGGTAATAAGACAGAATCCAAATAAATAGTGCGTGACATTTCAGTAACAGCATTGTTACCATCATCAGACAAAAGTACTGAAGGAGAAACTATCGCAGCATATTTTTAAATAGTTATAATTGTTATAAAAATTGTATATAAACAAGATAACAGATAAGAAGAAATATTTTTCTAAGAACACTATAATACTATTCTTAGAATTAGAGAGGTGTAAAAACCTTTTTAAATATAATTAAAGCCATTTATCTATAAATATCATTGGTATTTCTTCTTTCTTCCCTTCTGTTAATTGTAGCACATTCCTTTTAAATGAAAAAAGCTTTGAGCTATGTTCTCTCTCTAAAAGTTCAGAATTCTCAATTTTATCCCATTTTAAAGCGGTTTTCTATCCTTTCTTTCATAGTTCTAGCTACAAGGTAATTATGTGCGACATTTCAGTAATGTTTAATAACGGACCACTCGATGAGGGAAGAGTATCTTTTAATATATCTTTTAATATATAAATTTAATATATAATCCATAATATATATGGATGGGCGGTTATGCCCGAAAGCTTGTGATCTGATATTATATATTAAAAGATACTCTTCCCTCATCGAGTGGTCCGTTATTAAAGTTTAGTGAAGGGATTATTGATTCAATATTTCAGTAATGGCGTTGTTGCCATCATCAGACAAATGAGAAAAAAATATCGCAGCGTGTTCTTAAATAATACTGTTATCAAGTGTGTAAACAAGATAGCAGATAAGAGAAAATAGTTTTCTATGACAACTTATTATTTTTAGAATTAGAAATGGGGAAAAAAACATTTTTTAAATATTATTATTATTTTTAAAATATTTTTTTAGATATAAATGTGTGTAAATGTCATTGATATTTCCTCTCTCTTCCATTCTGTTAATTTTAGAACATTTCTTTTGAAGAAAAAAGGGTTTCTTATAGTAATTTTTCTCGTATTCTTTTTTTATTTTTTAAAAATTATTATGCCCCCTGTGATTTTTTCTATGTTCTTTACAAGTGTAGAATTCTCAATTTTATTCCATTTTAAAGCATATTCATGGTTTTCTATTTCATTTTAAAGTTATGGATGTTTGTAATTTAGAAACTATTTTAGACGTTAAAACAAGGTAATAAGACCAAATCCAAATAAATAAATAGTATGTGACATTTCGGTAACAGCGTTGTTACCATCTTCAGACAAAAGAACTACTTGATTCAGTACTTTTGTCTGAAGATGGTAACAACGCTGTTACCGAAACGTCACACACTATTTATTTTTTTGGTCTTATTACCTTGTGTTTATAATCTATAATCCAAATTGTGCCTTATCTATTTTAGACGGGTAAGATTATTTTTTGAAATAAAACAATTTCTACTACCCTTTACGGCAATGGAAAAATTAATGGGAGGGCCTGGCTCATAAGTGGTGAACCCTCCCATTAATTTTTGCCATTGCAGTAAAGGGCAGTAGAAATTATGATAAAGCACATTTTGGATTATAGATTATAATAAAAGAAAATAAGATCTTAATCCAAATAATTTATTAGTGTGTGACGTTTCGGCAACAACATTGTCACTATTATCAGACAAAATAATAAAATGTCCTATTTTTTTCTTTTGTCTGATAATGGTGACAATGTTGTCACCGAAACGTCACACACTAATATATTATTTGGATTAAGATCTTATTTTCTTTTATGGCAGTAGAAATTGTTTGATTTCAAAAATAATTTTACGCTTCTAAAATAGTTTCTGATTTACATAACTTATGGATGTTACATATTATTATTGTACATTGCTTCACACTTCATTAATTAAACAAGGTAATAAGACTAAATAAATAAATAGTGTGCGACGCTTCAGTACTTTGTTACATGGATTCAGTACTTTTGTCTGGAAGATGGTAACAACGCTGTTACCGAAACGTCGCACACTATTTATTTGAATTTGGTCTTATTACCTTGTTTTATAATCTATAATCCAAATTGTGCCTTATCAATTCATAAATTAAACCCGCTCTTTTTGGTAATTGGATGTTCTTGTTGATGTATTGAGAAATAGGGTTACATAGTTTCCTTGCAATTTTTATTTTTTCATACCTTTTGAATATATTAGTAAAATTTCTCTCTTGTAAACTTCTGAGTTATAAATGGTAATGTGATGAGTGATGAATCACAATTTGGATTATAGATTACAATAAAAGAAAATAAGACCTAATCAAAATAATTTATTAGTGTGTGATGTTTCGGCAACAAAATTCGATTTCGACAGCAAGATTCTTTTGTCTGATGATGGTGACAATGTTGTTGCCGAAACGGCACACACTAATAAATTATTTGGATTAGGTCTTATTTTCTTTTATGGTAATGTGATGAATTTGGCTTCTTGGTTTCTGCACTTTATATTTTTAATTAAAGTATTATTCTAATATTTTGGGTTCTCATGTATTTCATTATTCTATCTTTCAATTTGATGGAAAATCTTCATTGATTAGTTCTTTTTTTATGTTGTTAATTTCTATACTCACTAATGAGTGTAAAAGTTCTATATACACTCGAACCTCTTTAATTCAACACCCCAAGGGATCAGAGCTTTCGGTTGAATTAAAGGAAGTGTTGAATTAAAGTTAGATGATTAGCTAATCATCTAACTTGCTAAAATAATACTTTTTAAAAATAGCTTTGTAATATAAATTAAGGATATTAATTGAAACCATTGTGTGTGTACTTTTTGTATTTATTTTTTTTATTTTCATGATTAACTTTTAGATCAGGGACAAAATGACATTAATACATATTTTTGAAACATAAATATTTTCAAATAATATTCTATTTCAATTGAAGAATATAGCAGTTAAAAGTAAATGGAAAATAAAAAGAAAATTTTAAAATATTATTTAAAAAGAATCATGAAGATTGATTTTGTGTTTAAATCTTTTATAAAAATAAGGAAATGGAATATTGAAATAAAATGTTATCATAATCATTGTGGCTACATTTTATAAGAATTATTTATTTAAAAGGAAATTATTTGTAAATTTCAAAATAACTAAAATATTTCAATGCTGAAATTTAAAAAAGAAAATAATATTATTAATTAGCGCACGAAGCCTAAATTCCTGAGTAAAAAAAAAAACACTTGCGACATTGCGCAATGGCATTGCAAAGTGAAACTTGAACTAACAGAAACCCAAAGTGCGCAGGCGCGATTCTATCGGCGCCCGCCGATCGTCACCCTTGCCGCCGCTGTAATACATTTTTAGCAGTAAAGTTGTATGTAAAAAAACATTCAACTGTCGACATTCGAATTTTAAAATGGTCGAACTATCGGAACTGTCGTATTATCGATATGTCGAATTAGGGTTTGTTATTTGATAAGCCGGAGGTTGGGACATCTAAACATGGTCGAATTATCGTATAGTGTCGAATCGGCGTGTGTCGAATTAACAAGGTTGTACTGTATAAGAGTTTTTACTAATCCCACTTTTTGGCTGAAATGGTGCTGTGAGCTATAGTTCCAATAGGTTCCTGTATGTGTTGGTTTTTTGTATATAGAAGTTGTAATATTGTTATTATTGTATGATAAATTCATGTCCAAGAAATTGATTAATTTGTTAAACACAAGGTAATAAGACCAAATCCAAATAAATAGTGTGTGACGTAACAGCGTTGTTACCATCTTCAGACAAAAGTACTGAATGAGAAATTTTACCACAACATGTTTTAAATGGTTACTGTTATCAAGTGTGTAAACAGGATAGCAAATAAGAAGAAGATACAGTAAAACCCCGCTAATACGAACCCTGGATATAGCGAACCTTCCCTTATAACGAACCCACGGCGATTCCCAATTTCATTCCATTGAAAATACCATCGTTATAACGAACTTTGCGATTTTTCAAATAACGAACTACCCCTATAACAAACCTATTTTCGATCCCAAAATGATAAAATCTATTTAAAAAAACTAGGCTTAAAACGAACTTAAAATTGTGATTTAAAAATTTTTTAAAACAACAAAATTTTGAGCATGTTTCAGCTCACGGATTGCGATTTCAAAACAAAAAATTAGCGGCATTGTTTGTTTTCATTTCCATTCTATTTTTGCTGTAAGAAAAGAAACAAAGAATGGTGTGCTAAAAAAAACAGTGGCAGCATGCCCTTTTAGAAGCATTCTATATCAAGTTTAACCTAGGCTAAAAAATAATTCCAAATAATTTTAAAGCCAGAAATGGTTTGAATAACAGTTTAAAAACAAAATTTAATATACACTTCAGAATTTAGTATTATATTATTTGAGAAAGTTGTTCTAAAATACTCTTATACCTTTTAAATATATAATTAATAATGTTTACCCTAGGGGATTTGTCTTAATTTTTAAATAATACATACATGTATGGTAATGATAAGAATAACCTATTATATCAAATGACTTCTTTTGATATTCAGCATTACTGTAAAGAAATAGGTCAATTTAGGGAATTAAAACAAAGTGACCATTATTAAGTGGCTGCCTTTTCCTGTTTGTATGGCTGTTTTTTAATTATACGGTCTAAAAATTTATAGAAGTTAAAAAAAAAATAACCGTACTGTGGCTATAGTGAACCAAAAGCTCTGTCCTATTGGGGTTCACTATAGAGGGGTTTTACTGTAGTTTTCTGAGAAACACAGAATAAAAAAAAAAAAAATTTCTCATTCAGTACTTTTGTCTGAAGATGGTAACAACGCTGTTACCGAAACATCACACACTATTTATTTATTTGAATTAGGTCTTATTACCTTGTGTTCATAATCTATAATCCAAATTATCATGATTAATTTGTTGTTATCTACTTCCATAGAGTAAATGATATCTGTTAAAACTAACAAAAAAAAGATTGTAAAAATAAAAATAATAATAATAATAATAAATCTATTTAAGAAATCCAAACTATGGAGGTAGCGATAGGCAGGTGTTTCTTTGGAGGAAATGATCACCCTTATTGCCGATTTAAATAATTATGAGGCTTTTATTACACGATGAGTAAATACAAAATGAAATGAACCTTTTCTAGTAAAAGGGAGAGAGTAATTTTTGCAGCCCTCTGGGCAAGCCCGACTCAGCCCCCCTCTTTCTACGCCCTTTATCTCCTCCTTAGTTCAGGCCTTATCTCTATTCAACAGAGACCTCTAGTCAGCAGAGACCTCCAGTGGGCAGGGACTTCTATTCGCTGAGGCCTCTAATCGGCAGAAACTCCTCTATTCAACAGATACTTCTAGTCAGCAGAGACCTCTAATGGGCAGGGACTTCTATTCGCTGAGGCCTCTAATCGGCAGAGACTCCTCTATTCAACAGATACTTCTAGTCAGCAGAGACCTCTAATGGGCAGGGACTTCTATTCGCTGAGGCTTCCAATCGGCAGAGACTCCTCTATTCAACAGATACTTCTAGTCAGCAGAGACCTCCAATGGGCAGGGACTTCTATTCGCTGAGGCTTCCAATCGGCAGAGACTCCTCTATTCAACAGATACTTCTAGTCAGCAGAGACCTCCAATGGGCAGGGACTTCTATTCGCTGAGGCTTCTAATCGGCAGAGACTCCTCTATTCAACAGATACTTCTAGTCAGCAGAGACCTCCAATGGGCAGGGACTTCTATTCGCTGAGGCTTCTAATCTGCAGAGACTCCTCTATTCAACAGATACTTCTAGTCAGCAGAGACCTCCAATGGGCAGGGACTTCTATTCGCTGAGGCTTCCAATCGGCAGAGACTCCTCTATTCAACAGATACTTCTAGTCAGCAGAGACCTCCAATGGGCAGGGACTTCTATTCGCTGAGGCTTCTAATCGGCAGAGACTCCTCTATTCAACAGATACTTCTAGTCAGCAGAGACCTCCAATGGGCAGGGACTTCTATTCGCTGAGGCTTCTAATCGGCAGAGACTCCTCTATTCAACAGATACTTCTAGTCAGCAGAGACCTCCAATGGGCAGGGACTTCTATTCGCTGAGGCTTCTAATCGGCAGAGACTCCTCTATTCAACAGATACTTCTAGTCAGCAAAGACCTCCAATGGGCAGGGACTTCTATTCGCTGAGCCTTCTATTCACTGTGCCTTCTATTCACTGTGCCTTCTATTCACTGAGCCTTCTATTCGCTGAGCCTTCTATTCACTGAGCCTTCTATTCGCTGAGCCTTCTATTCGCTGAGCCTTCTATTCGCTGAGCCTTCTATTCGCTGTGCCTTCTATTCGCTGAGCCTTCTAATCACTGAGCCTTCTAATCGCTGAGCCTTCTAATCGCTGAGCCTTCTATTCACTGTGCCTTCTATTCGCTGAGCCTTCTAATCACTGTGACTTCTATTCGCTGAGCCTTCTAATCGCTGAGCCTTCTATTCACTGTGCCTTCTATTCGCTGAGCCTTCTATTCGCTGAGCCTTCTATTCGCTGAGCCTTCTATTCGCTGAGCCTTCTCTACACCCTCAGACTGACTGCTCGCTCAGACTGACTCACTGCTACTACTCAGACTGACTCACTGCTACTACTCAGACTGACTCACTGCTACTACTCAGACTGACTGCTACCTCAATCTCTCCGCGCGCCTTCTTTTTAAAGGGTCTGCTGCACGTGACCACACCACCTAAAACTACAAAATCAAACTTAAACAAATTAACCTTTTAAAACGAAAAAACACGTAAAAACATGTAAAAAACCTATACAAGAACTATGCAAAAATCTTATGCAAAAACTATTCAAAACTATGCAAAAACCAGTTTTAACAATATCATAGTTGTTGAAAGTATCCAATATTCTTTTCTCACTTCCCTGATTAATAATTAAAATGATGCATCCACATAGTAAATCATTTTATTCGCGATCGAACGTTGTGGCCCACTGTACGTATTACCTCCCAAACACGACACCAGCCATCTCTGTCTTTAGCTCGATGTACCATCTCGGCGGGCGCCCAAGTATGCATCGTTCAGGCATCTTTCTAGTCAGTATGGTGTACTCCTTTCCCCATATCATGTCATCCACATATCTTTTGATAAACTTTATTTGTAAGTGAATTTAGTGCTTTGATTTATAATTGACCTATAGTGATACATTTGGTGACGGTGTTTTGCCTACATTGAGTGTGTGTGTGTGCAGACAATAAGTCTGTCAGAAAGTGCTTGGAGAACCTGGTGATCTCCAATGAAGCCAGCTCCCTGAAGTACGGCTGGAGTGGATCCAGATGGTGGACAATGTGGGGATCTTCCCATCCACCTGTCAGAAGAAAGATGCGGAGATGTTGGTTGCAGTGCAGACCAAGATGGATGGCATTAATTATGGTCCCATAATCATTAAATATATACAGTAAAACCTCTCTTTAGCGGACACCACTCTGTAAAGGACAGTTTTCATTCACAAAATTACCATTTTTACAATTTAGCAACTTTCTCAAGCTCCGCCTTTGCTGGTCCAAGTCCGGATGAAAAAGGAGGAGGGGGAGCAGTAACAAGCTCACTAAAAAACCTGGGCTCAGCTGGCCCGGCTGATAGTACCCTGTAAGGGCTCCTAATCCAGGGATACAGGATGAGCAACGTTTGTACTCCATGTTAGGAGCGGCTGCACATGGCGTCTGTTCCTCATGTCAGAGGCGGCCATTTATTTTGTAACTAAGTCGGCCTGCCACTGAGTAGTGCTGCCAGTCTTAATGACAAAGACAAACGCATTCTACTTCACCCAATCATGATGGTTGTCAAATCTCCCCCGGAGATGTTTTTAAGAATGTTTATCCTTTTCTTGGCTCTGATCATTTATGTGTTTATTAATAGTGAAAGATGGGTCTAAGAAGTGACCCCTAGGTATCTGGGATTGTTGTTGTTGCATTTTATCTCTCTGTCATTTAGTTTAATTTTTGGAACAAATGATCTTATCATTGTTTTGAATGAACATTATCAGTCATTTATACATCTTAAATGTATTCCAATTGTCATGGTAGTGTTCACAAGGAGCCGTTCTATTAGGATAAACAAATGACAAATAATATAAAACTTGTTAAACACACGCGAACAGTCAAGAAATATCATACAGTAGAACCTCACTGTAAAGGACAACACCTAATTGTAGAGATAAAGTGTCCTTTAGGGATAGGTGTCCTCTTACTGAAGAGTTGCTTAATAGTAAAAATGGTAATTTTGCAGATGAAAACTGTCCTTTATAGAGAGGTGTTCTCTAGTGGGAGTGTCCTTACCTGGAGGTTCTACTGTATACAATAATAATTCTCACCGAACAGATACATGAATCAGCAGTGGGGCAAATTCAATTTAAAATGGCACAGATTAATTTCTTCAATCAGTGATGATAAGGCAAAATTAGGATAATAGATTATAAACACAAGGTAATAAGACCAAATAAATAAATAGTGTGTGATGTTTTGGTAACAGCGTTGTTATCCTCTTTGTTAGCATTCAGTACTTTTATCTGAAGATGGTAACACCACTGTTACACCGAAATGCCACACACTATTTATTTGGATTTGGTCTTATTACCTTGTGTTTTTTCTTCAATCAATTATTATATTAAATCAATTATTCATAGAAATGCACACACATATTTGCCCTCATAGGTGAATAGCATCTTTTTTTTTTGCTTATCCCTATTTCACGTGGTACAGGCCATGATAATCATGGTAGGTAGAAGAAGGCGACTGCGTTTACTGTAAGTGCACCACATGTCTACACATGTGAAAAGCATCTTACCGCATAAATTTACATATAAATAACTGTTATCAGTACCAACTGATTTCAAACTTTTCATAAAAAAAGTCCAATGTGGGATTTGATCCTGCTTCATGGCAGTCAAAAATCAACGGTTTTTATACCACTCCTGCTCAAACCTCAAATCATATATTAACTTTCTTCTCTGAAAAATCCATTTAATTAACTCAATCTGAACACAATATATATATAAGCTTGTTCCACGTGTATAACTTCAGTTAAACCTGTCTATAGCGACCCCTCTAAATAGCACCTCCCTCTCTATAGCGCCCGATTTTAAATACATAGTACGATGAGATTTACATTAAAAGTGACCTGTCTATAGCACCCCCCTCTCTATAGCACCCTATTTTGGTAAGTCCCAAGAGGGGGTGCTATAGACAGGGTTAACTGTTTTATAAAATCCATTAATAAAAAGGCTGTCAAGTTTAATGAAATGGTTACAAAACAATCTTTGTTCAAACAGGTAGTTGTTCTGGCTGCAGCTCAATAGTGGTAAATTCATGGAACATAGCAGATATACTTTATATAGAGATCATTTGTAGTGACGTTTTAGAACATTTTTTTTTTCAATCCATGTAAACTTATGTAAGTGAATAAAAGTTAATTCAATTTTTTTGTTTATTGCTTTTTGCCACGATCCCTTTGATATGGCTAGGATTTCTGGACGTATATTTGTCGCCAATTGTCCGCGTTGGTCTACGGTCGTCTCTATCATAGTGGACATCCAGTCAGTCAGGTGTGTCCGGACTCTTCTGAAATTGGGAAGGCCTTTCATAGCTTAGGGATGACCTTTCTATGAAGGTTGGATGCTTGGTGCTTTTGTAGATGGTAGATTGAGTTAGCTGAGCTTTGTCAGAGTCAGCAGCTTAGATGATATCATGTCTGGTGATTGTAGAAGAGCTGCTGCGGTATTTTGGGCAAGATCACAGGGAGAAGTGAGTTGATTATTCTCCTGAGGCTTCTTGTGAATTTTAATGGGGTTGAACAGATACGGTTGAATTTGTAGATAATGCTGTTTGTTGTGGGCATCATGGGCATACATTTTAGGGAAGGGTGACACAGGATAACTGCAGGTTGAAGTGAGCAGATATTTTGGTCATTTGAACAGCTCTTCCAATACTCATCGCATTTGTTTCAGCAGAGTATAGAGAGGTGAAGTGAGGGATCAGTTAGCTGATTCCAGGATATTTTGGGTTGCAGATGGTTCGAATGGCTTCAAGGCATTTGAGACAAATAAATTTTCCGTGCATATTCTGGATAGCTCTGGTGGCATACAGTACAGCTAGGAATTATGCTCGGAAGTAAGTGAATTGATCATGCCGCTTCAGTGGCTTTGGAGGATTGAAGGGTCGAGATCCATCCGTGTGTCATCATTTTAAGCCAAAGGATCCTCTTCTGGAGTGGATAGGGTACGGAAGGGGCCCGGGAAATGTCTTGAAAGGAAAGTATTATTCGAGCTTCCAGATAGGCCAGATGAACTTTATTGGATATTTTTAGTGGAAGGCGTCAAGTAAGGAAGACAATTAGAGTTGTGGCAATACAATGTGGGGATTTCCTCATGGAGACTTCATAGCCACAGGTACACCTTCTTGCCCAAACGTCAGAAAGGTGGAGAAGAGCTGATGGATTGCCAAATTAGGTGTTTTGCCCAGAGTAGAAGTTGAATGCGAACCATTTCTTACTTATTCAAGATTGCTCTTAGAATTCCCATGCACCTTTGGTGGACAAATATTTGTTTGATGTCAAACGTTATACCTGAGATTTTGACACTGCGTCGTCTATTACAATGAGCTAGTTGAGGAGGTCTTGGTAGCTCTAGGGATCTTGACATTCCAATGAGAGATGTATTTCAGAGTCTTCCTCCAATTCTGCAGATTTTAGTTGACGTTGTTAATAGAATCAAGAGTCCAGAGATAGGATATACTGGAGGGGTGACATCAGCCGTGTGATGTTTGAAGCACACATTTATCACCACATAAGTATTGTCCATAACAGAATATCTCGCTGGGACAACTGAGCTAGACAACGAGGGTGACAAAGGTCATTAAGAACATAGTTTACTCTCTCAATGTTACCTGGAGTACTACATCGTTAGCTACCATCTGACCATTATGTTGTTACATCATTTTTATTTTCTTGTCAATTTCAGATTATGGTGATTTTTTGAATAGTTTGGTATTTTCTTTGGTTCCTTATTTATAGTGCTCTGGAACCATTCCAATATGAATATCAGTATGTGTTTTTCAAAATAGTTCAGTATGTTTTTGAAACGGCCTTTTTTGAGTTGAATTTTTAAGAATAAGGGAAGGTTCTGCTCCTTCTCTTTATATTTATAGATAATATATGATAATAATTCAGAATTTTTTTTTTATTCATTTGAGCCTTTAATAGATAGTTAATTCATATTTTAAATATTGAACTTTAAATGTAAGGTTACTCAAAGAAAAGACATTTAGGATCCATTTCTGACACAGGATGAGAGTTTACATCTGGCTTCCTAGAGTCATTATAGGAATTCTAATTTCAAGCTTTTATAAAAGTCGAACATGCAGTCCAAGAATTTGTGGCTGATTATGACCTTGAAGAATCAAGTTGAAAACAGGGCGATAGAGAGGCAAAATGTGGTAAAACGAAGCAGATAGTATGTTATAAATTCCATTTTGGACATTTCCAAAATTAAGTTTGAAGATTTATATTATTTAGTATCAATGTTTGATACCACTGTTGGGTTTGCTAATCAAAAGTAAAATATATTATACAATTCATTATTTTTATTATAGCCCAAATATTAGAGGAAAGAAATAAAGGCCATTGGTAAAATGCTTTGTCGTCTGAAGGCATACGTGCTAAAGTCCTGGCTGTGACTGTCTGGCAGCGCATACGTAGTCAGGTGTTCACCCAACTCACATTGACTGAGATGTAGTGTAGCAACCACACTACTTCCCTCCAGTAGGATTCCTAAAGACCCTATGTGAATGTTGACGGAACTTTTGGCCTACTACGTGAAGGTGTGGCATCTTTTGGGTTTTGTTTCTGGTCCTTTGTGGTTGAGAAGGGCATCAATTCTTCTGATTTTAAGGCGGGCAAAACACGGTCGATGGAAACCCAGAAAGATATTTTTCAAATTTTCAGCTTCAAAATTTTTGGGCTTCAAGATAAATCTTGGTGTGGACAGTCGTAAATGGCTGAGGGCGGCGGCATTATTAGTTCTTGATGGAGGTAGACATGGAAAAACACGTCTTTAGTAGTTTAGGCACATAAACATGCCAATCTCTTTATGGGGTATTTGGTGCGAGTTTGGAAGAAAACATGACGCGCTGAAACCTTTTAAATACTGTAGGAAAGCCTGCCGAGGTATGATTTTCGGAAAAAGTTCTGTAAAGGAAAATGGTTGTTGTCTTGCCAAGATATTTTCTCAGTAAAAAATGAATTCCTAGGAGAACAGGGGAAGCTTGATGAGCCAGGTTAAGGAGTCGTGATAGCGGCTATGAAAATCTCTTTAAAATATGAGATTTTCGAAAGGTGCTCCAATAACGTCGTCAGATAGGGGTATTTATCATTAAAAATTTGATAAATAAAAGATGGTTATGGAAGGCCATCTCCTAGGGCCTGCCAGGCTGACCTATATATATAGGAATGCAGGTATCTAACCAGGTGTAAGAGTGAGGGCCCCCTGGAACTGTAGACCCCATCAGTGATGCTGAAGATCCAAGTTGGCCCCAAAGCCATTGAAGGCGACTCTCCGACTCCAGGCCGGCGAGAGAACATCGACGTAGCCTCCAAGAATTCACAGGAAGCCTTGCCCGCTCAAGACAGATTCCGGAGTTGGTGGAAATTAGGGTTTGCATCGTGCCTTGACAACCACATCCAGGTTTTGAAAGGAGACCAGGACAATAGGTCTGATGGAATCTGGAGAACATCGTGGATCGTTTCACAAGTCTTACTGAGACTGCATCCGTCTCATATCAAAGTTGTAATCAGACACTTCCCTGAATGACCTATCCGCAGCCACCAAGCAGCAAGACCTCCTTAAGAACAAGAAACACAAACAGGAATTCCGGCACTGGGCCCATTAATTCACACGAGACCTCCAGCAACACCCCTGACATAACCAAAGACCAAGTCATCTCATCACCAAGAACGCACCAATTGACCACCTTCTCCCAAATTACATCAACCAAGAGAGCATCTCCAGCAACACCCCTGACATAACCAAAGCCCGAGTCATCTCATCACCAAGAATGCCCCAATTGACCACCTTCTCTCAAATTACATCAACCAAGAGAACACTTTCAGCAACACCCCTGACATAACCAAAGACCGAGTCATCTCATCACCAAGAACACACCAATTGACCCCCTTCTCCCAATTTACAACAACCAAGAGGAGACCTCCAGCAACACCCCTGACATAACCAAAGACCAAGTCATCTCATCACCAAGAACGCACCAATTGACCACCTTCTCCCAAATTACATCAACCAAGAGAGCATCTCCAGCAACACCCCTGACATAACCAAAGCCCGAGTCATCTCATCACCAAGAATGCACCAATTGACCACCTTCTCTCAAATTACATCAAACAAGAGAACACTTTCAGCAACACCCCTGACATAACCAAAGACCGAGTCATCTCATCACCAAGAATGAACCAATTGACCCCTTCTCTCAAATTATATCAACTAAGAGAACACCTTCAGCAACACCCCTGACATAACCAAAGACTGAGTCATCTCAATACCAAGAACGCACCAATTGGCCCCCCTTCTCTCAAATTACATCAACCAAGAGAACACCTTCAGCAACACCCCTGACATAACCAAAGACTGAGTCATCTCAATACCAAGAACGCACCAATTGACCACCTTCTCTCAAATTACATCAACCAAGAGAACACCTCCAGCAACACCCCTGACATAAGCCAAAGACTGAATCATCTCATCACCAAGAACGCACCAATTTTCACCTTCTCCCAAATTACATCACCCAAGAGAAGATCTCCAGCAACACCCCTGACATAATTAAAGCCTGAGTCATCTCATCACTAAGAATGCACCAATTGACCACCTTCTCTCAAATTACATCAACCAAGAGAACACCTTCAGCAACACCCCTGACATAACCAAAGACTGAATCATCTCATCACCAAGAACGCACCAATTGATCACCTTCTCCCAAATTACATCACCCAAGAGAAGATCTCCAGCAACACCCCTGACATAACCAAAGCCTGAGTCATCTCATCACCAAGAATGCACCAATTGACCACCTTCTCTCAAATTACATCAACCAAAAGAACACCTTCAGCAACACCCCTGACATAACCAAAGCCTGAGTCATCTCATCACCAAGAATTCACCAATTGACCCCCTTCTCTCAAATTACATCAACCAAGAGAGCATCTCCAGCAACACACCTGACATAACCAAAGTCCGAGTCATCTCATCACCAAGAATGCACCAATTGACCACCTCTCAAATTACCTCAACCAAGAGAACACTCTCAGCAACACCCCTGACATAACCAAAGCCCGAGTCATCTCATCACCAAGAATGCACCAATTGCCCACCTTCTCTCAAATTACATCAACCAAGAGAACACCTTGAGCAACACCCCTGACATAACCAAAGACTGAGTCATCTCAATACCAAGAACGCACCAATTGACCACCTTCTCTCAAATTACATCAACCAAGAGAACACCTACAGCAACACCCCTGACATAACCAAATCCTGAGTCATCACATCACCAAGAATGCACCAATTGACCACCTTCTCCCAAATTACATCATTCAAGAGAACACCTTCAGCAACATCCCTAACATAACCAAAGACTGAGTCATCTCATCACCAAGAACACACCAATTGACCACCTTCTCCCAAATTACATCAACCAAGAGAACACCTTCAGCAACACCCCTTACATAACCGAAGACTGAGTCATCTCATCACCAAGAACGCACCAATTGACCACCTCGTCCCAAATTACATCAACCAAGAGAACACCTTCAGCAACACCCCTGACATAAGCCAAAGACTGAGTCATCTCATCACCAAAAACGCACCAATTGAATACCTTCTCTCAAATTACATCAACCAAGAGAACACCTTCAGCAACACCCCTGACATAACCAAAGACTGAGTTATCTCATCACCAAGAATGCACCAATTGACCACCTTCTCCCAAATTACATCAACCAAGAGAAGACCTCCAGCAACACCCCTGATATAACCAAAGACTGAGTCACCTCATCACCAAGAACGCATTAATTGAATACCTTCTCTCAAATTACATCAACCAAGAGAACACCTCCAGCAACACCCCTGACATAACCAAAGACTGAGTCATCTCATCACCAAGAACGCACCAATTGACCACCTTCTCCCAAATTACATCAACCAAGAGAAGACCTCTAGCAACACCCCTGACATAACCAAAGACTGAGTCATCTCATCACCAAGAACACACCAATTGACCACCTTCTCCCAAATTACATCAACCAAGAGAACAGCTCCAGCAACACCCCTGACATAACCAAAGACTGAGTCATCTCATCACCAAGAATGCACCAATTGACCACCTTCTCTTAAATCACATCAACCAAGAGAAAACCTTCAGCAACACCCCTAACATAACCAAAGACTGGGTCATCTCATCACCAAGAACGCACCAATTGACCCCCTTCTCCCAAATTACATCAACCAAGAGAACACCCCCAGCAACACCCCTGACATACCCAATGACTGAGGCATATCATCACCAAGAACGCATCAAATGACCACCTTCTCCCAAATAACATCAACCAAGAGAACACCTCCAGCAACACCCCTGACATAACCAAAGACTGAGTCATCTCATCACCAAGAACACACCAATTGACCCCTGTCTCCGCCTTAAAGCTGTTTACTCTCTCTCATGCCCTGTATCTCACATAACCAAGACAGCTCCACCACCCTTGTTCTAGTAGAATTGCATCTACCCCAGCTGTTATTACAATACATTACCTCACGATGTGTTATAAGAAATATAAACTATTTTGACGCATATATTTATTTTAAAATAAAACAATTTCTACTCCGCTTACTACAATATATAATAAAATAATGGGATTCCATTATTTTATTATTACAGTAGGAGAATTAGAAATTGTTTTATTTAAAAAAGAAATATATGCGTCAAAAATAGTTTATATTTCCAAATTTTTATGTTAGTCAATATATTTAAGGTCAGTGAAGGGTGACTCTGTGAGATGGCTTTGAATCTATTCTTAAAGAGTGAGTTGAGGTCTCAACTCACCGGAATGAATAGACTCAAAGGAAATATTAAATAGCTTTCTCTGTAAAACTTAACCATTGAAAATTAAAAAACTCTCTTTCTCTCTCTCTCTCTCTCTAGGGTAGGTGCAATTCTACCAGAAACCTAACCACCTATATAAGTGTCTAACTACAACTTTGAGAAGAGAAGGATACAATGCTCACTAAGACTTGTGAAAACCTCCCACTTATTTCTCCAGATTCCATCTCTATCATCCTGAAATCCTCAGTCATTAAGGACGCAGTCACCAGAGAGGCATGTCAACAAACCATAAATCCTACTAACTCTAGATTCCGTCTCGAACAGGGTCGGCCTCCCGTTCATCCCTAGAGTCCACACCAACGTCCCCCCACCTACCCGAAGCCAGAAAGCCACCAACAACGACGATGAGGACCAACTTGAATATTCAACATCACTGACAGAGCTACAGCTCCAGGAAGCTCCCACTGTTACACCCGGCCCTGGTAGAAACCTGCATTCCCCTATTGAGGTCACCCTGACAGCTAGCCCACTCACAATCCTTACCAAAATTGTTAAATTTTCCTTTTGAGATTCCACATTTTGCCTCTCCTCATTCGCATGTAAAAGATAAGTATATTTTCTAAATTATATCTCTGGTATTTTTGCAGTAGTTATGACAATTAATTGAACAAAAATTAATTTAGGAAAGTCCCTTATTTGACTTTGCTTACAGAACAGATGCTGAAAATACTTTTGTTTCAATCGAAAACATTTTAATCAAACGGCTATTTGATATGCATAAAACCGAGTTACAGATTTGAAAAAATATGAAAAAAGATTCATGAAAAGTTGATACAGACAGAAGAAAATAGGGGTAGGTGCTCTCCAATAATATGAAGATAATTGAGAGAATTTACTAGATTTTCATGTTCAAAGTTATTAAATATCTCTTAAAACATAAAATATTAAGAAACCAGATGTAAACATTATTCCTGTGTTCTCTTCACAATGATAGATATTAGGTTCTTCAAAAAATTTAACTTTTAGGATGCATTTCTATAAAATTTATGAACTATTGTAAAAAGATGCACCAAAATATTCTACTACATTGTTTTGTCTTTTTCAAACTCTATTCTCTGTAAATTTTATTTTATCTCTTTCTGAAGGCGAAAAGAAAGTCATTCAACAATTTAAAAAATGTCTGCAAAATGAAAAATCTAAAATATAATTTTGATTTTCTACTATCAAAAATTCTACAGTATCAAATAAAGATGCATATTCGTAGTTATTTCAATTTTAAATTCATTGAAAAATGTTGCTTTCGTTCCATGAAATGAGATGACATTTTATCGTATATATCTCAAATTTTGAACCATGAAACGATACTTTTGAGTGACCTTCCGTTTAAAAGCTCAATACTTATATATCAAATACATTTTAGAGAACAAGCTACTTTTTGTGCACTTTCTGAATTTTGAAATTTCTTGTGGAGTTTCTGTGGAAATAAATTCAATTTTTGATGCAAATTAATCAAAAGTTTCAAATGCATACTAACAACGCAGTACTCCAGATATTTACTCATACTTTATTCCATTGAGCCTTTTATTGATTGAAATGCTTGCTTCAATTTTGTTAATTTTCTCCAACACATCTACCGATGATGCACAGCATTCACATGCAGCTGGTCGAACCCTCAGGCTATATATAGAACATTTAAACATTTGTTGGATTTCAGATTAATGCATTGTCAATTTTCTCTAGTTTTGAAATTTTACTGCCATGATTAATTTTGCTTCGTTAATATTTTTTGCACGACCTTTTTGAAGATAGATTTTTCCCAAATGATTTTATGACCAATTCTAATATTTTCTAAACTGCATCTGGGTATTATCAAAACAGAGTTTATTCCATTTTTGGCTGGTAAACTATATCTTAGAAGATTGCTCTAGTCAAGGTAACTTTGTCACCAACGTTGTCCAATCCAATTCCCACCAGCGAGATACCCTAGAATTTACAATACTCACACAGCACACCTGGACTTGCTGAGTCCTGATCTTTGGTCTTAATGGATCTTGTTGGGATTTCACCGCATAGTCCTTGGTCTCGGAGTTCCAGTTACATGTAGACAATGGCCCAACATCTCGTCATTTGGTTTCATTCCAATTCCATGGGATTAGGGACTTGTGGTATCCAATCTTCAGATTTCTACAACACTGTCACATACAACAACTATGATAATCTTATGCTGAAACACACTAATTATTTATAAATAAAAACAAGAAATATTATAATTGCTGCTACTTAAAGTTCAGCTTATTTATATGAACCTGTGTTACTTTGTTATTTATCTTATAGGCATCTGTTACATAATACAGTAGCTATAAGTTGGTAGCTCGAATTTATAGGAGATGTGCTACTTCTTCAGCCAATTTAACAAGTGGCTGTATGTCTGTTGGGGATGCTCATTCTAAAGTCTTGGTGCTTTAATAAGGCACAATTTGGATTGTAGATTATAAACACAAGGTAATAAGACCAAATCCAAATAAATAAATAGTGTGTGAAGTTTCGGTAACAGCATTGTTAACATCTTCAGACAAAATTACTGAATGTCACACAAAGTCACACACTATTTATTTATTTGGATTTGGTCGTATTATCTAGTGTCTAGGTGCTTTGTTTCTGAAAGGTTCACCATGATTCTACCTATTTGGAGAGACTTTGTCGAGGGTTTTGGCAATTTTTTACAGTCATAGACAACTGTGCCATTTATTTGTTTCTATGGATAGGTGGATCAGTAGTAGTTGGTACTTTGTTACTTCTTCAGATATTTTACCAAACATATGTATCTATGGGGTGATGGTTCCAAAATCTTGGTATTTTATGATCTCTTTAGAGACTTTATTAAACATCTATATTTATAAGGCGATAGTTTGTGGTGTGTTGATTTATTAAGTCCAGCGATGGCCCAGAAAAGTATTACAAAGTTAGTGTTTATCAGTATTACGTATTAGATACATTTTTATAGGAAGTTGATAAAGGAAGACAAAAGGACAACACCCTGGAATGTCTATTGGATTCTCATTGACTTCCGCCAATCTGCCGCGCCACACAGTGGTGGTCATCTTCTATTTCCAGGCCTCGCTTGTATGTTTGTCATGGTCTGTCATCCCAGCAGGCTGTCTCTCGGCTCCCACAAATTCAAATTCTTTGGTACTTTGTTACTTCTTTAGGAACTTTACCAAACATGTGTATCTATGGAGTGAAAGTTCGAATATCTTGGTACATTGTTGAGGTTGTGGCTCCGAAATCTTGAAATCTTGTTGCAGCAATAGAGAACTGTACCATATATACGGCTGTCTGTATGGAATGGTGTCTTGGTACTATGGAACTTGGTATTTAGACTTTCCTCAACTCTAGGTGGAGTGTTATGGAATGAGAAACAAGATTGGCGGAAGTGTAGGCTCAGTATTGTCCTTTAAATAAAATATCAGATAGGGAACTATGATATGAACAAATATTTATTCAAAATGTTGCGTTTGAACATACAGTTACCCATGTCTATAGCGCCACCTCTTGGGACTCACCAAAATAGGGTCCTATAGAGAGGGGGTGCTATAGACAGGTCACTTTTCAATGTAAATCGCATCGTACTATGTATTTAAAATCGGGCGCTATAGAGAGGTTTAACTGTATATCTAAATATTATATTTTTAATACAACCTTATATAATATCTTTTGAACAAAATTCTTAAAATATATTTATAAACCAATTTTACGCCTCGTTTTTCCATGTTGTAAATATTTGAGTTTTTAAAGCAAAATTTATTTTTGGTTTGAGCTTCTTTTAAACAGACCCATTATTTTAAAGGAGCAGAAAAATAATATGTTGCACAAATCATTGCTATGACTATTTCTCATACGATACAAATGCATTTTATTAAATTCTAATTTGCCTCTTTCTTCAAGGCACACATGAAGAAATAATAAAACAATAAAGTGGCAAGAAGTAGAAACCTACAATATGAGATTTGTGGTTTTCCTTTTGAAATCAAAACTTAGAACACCTAAGAGGGTAAAGTTGGCTAACGCTTTTTGTGGGATCTTTTAAAGAATTCTATGTTGAGTATCGTAATTTATAGAAAGGGATGGAATATTCTTCTGATTTTTCTTCATGATTTAATACTGTGGTAATACAGAAGCATCATGATCTTGTTCTTAAATTTCTTTTAAAAGATGTTCAACTGTTTCGAAAATTGAGCTGAGAAATGTTTTAATTGTTTCTTTACATTTAATAAACCTAAAAAAATTGACTAAAATTTACCCAAGCATTATTTGATTACAGCCAGATCTATTGACATATTATTCTTTCTTATCTCCATTCAATCATATTAAGGTGTCAAGCTTGTTGATGGTGTCTGTCGGGGATGAGTAGAGCACATCAATGGATGAGTCAATACAGTTAATAATGTGTTTTGGGGTTGCAGGTTGACACTTAGTACATAGTGGGAAAACCTTGCAACCATTCTGGAAAGTCATTGTCCATAGATGACCAGTCTTAAAGTCTGGAAATCAAATACTGTTGTTCTCTTGGGAGGACAGAACCGATGCTTGTCCCTCCTGCTCTGTTCCAGTCATGTGCAGCATTAGTATTTGCATAGTTAAATGATTGCTTATTTGATTGCTTTATTCGAGATAGGAATTACTTAGTCACCCACATTGTCCAATCAATTGTTCCAGTTTGATATCCTATAGATGAACAATACTAACACAGCACATTTACCTTGAACTTCCTGATTTCTGATCTTTGCCACCATATCTTGTGTCCATTGGTCTTGTAGCAATTTCACACCACGTCTCCTTGGTCTCGGAGGAACAGGTTGACTACATCAGCAGATTGTCCTTGGAACTCCCAGGATTTCCACTGTAGTAAGATATGGGAGTGGCATCACTGCAACATAAAACAACTTGGTGTGACACTTAGGTAAAGACCAATTACTTAGTTCAAAGGTAAAGATGAGAAACTAGTCCAATGGTAAACACAAGGTAATAAGACCAAATCCAAATAAATAAATAGTGTGTGACATTTCGGTAACAGCGTTGTTACCGAAACGTCACACACTTTTTTTTATTTAGATTTGGTCTTATTACCTTGTGTTTATAAAATATAATCCAAATTGTGTCTTTACAGGAATGGCAGTAGTCAACTTAAAATCTCAGAGACACAGAAATATTTGTCTACTTCTCATCAAAAGAAACTCAGAATCTTGTCTAAATCATAATTATAACAGCAAGAAGTCTAAATAGTTTATTCTAGAAAATTCAAAAACAATCCAGATACATTTTGGAGAATGGTAATTTATCTATCTCAACTCTGGGAAGGAATCTAAAAAATAAGAAATATTGGGTCAGTACAAAAATAATAGCAATTTTATTTTGTCAGTAAATTTAAAAGGCAATAACTCACTTCAAACAAGACTTTATTAATCAAAATAAAAAAAATTGAGATCTATATATCCTTGCCAACAGGAAACTAGATGTTTTATTCCATTTTGATAAAATTCTGGAGCTATAAAGGTAATGAAATCATTAAATGCCGTTTCGGCATTGCCTTTTTTAGAAAATATTTCCCTTCTATGAAGTTGGTAAAATGCCTGAAAAAGTGGTGGTCGGTAGGTGTGAGGTCTGGTGAGTATAATGTGTGATCTCCCCGCATTGTCAATTAGCTCTTTTCACCGATGATACTACTATAATAGAGCTCGTTCTACCGATCTTTCCTGCATTCATAATTATATTGAAATCATATGCAATTGGTGTGAGAAATCAATTTCTATTAACAGAAGTCCTGGGAAATTTATCTTTTCTCCACAAAAATATTTATAATTTCACACCCAGGAGAAATCTTTAAAACGACACCGTCGTTTATTTAAGTTCGCTAATATACCAACATTAGCTTGAAAATATGTCATTCATTCCTTTCATAAACTGTTGATTTTGCTTGAAATTTTTAATAAAACTGATTCCAGGAAAATAATATTTAAACATTATATTCATTGATTTACAAGAGAGAGAACAAAATATAAAAGGAAAACTAATATTAAAACAAAATAACTTTTTCTTTTTCCGGTTAGCGCCTATTTACCTGTGAGCTTACACACACTTTATGTTGTCAATTAATTAATATATATACAAAAAAAAACTTATATTTTAAATTGTGGAATCCCAAATAAATACAAATCTTCAACACTATAATCTCTATCGAATAAATTTCCAACACTATAATCAATATTCGAAACTAGAAACGATTATATACGTGTATGATTCTTTTCAAAAATTAAACTACTGCCCTTACTGCAATGAAAATTTCAATGGGAGGGCCTGGCACGTATAGAATAGTTTCGGATTTTGATAACAGATGGCGCTAATGCATCATAATATAACTATAATCAATACACAAGAACATTCAATCTCTACAATATACAATAAACCTTGCAGTAAACCAATATATTCAATACGCTAAAAAATAGATAAAATTTATAATTTTAACAATATTATAACCGAATAATCTCTTTGGTTAATTGACATACAAAGTATGATCAAGAAGTTCCCATACTGCCCTAATTGAAAAATAAACGTGGAATGAAATAAAAATATGGCTATCAAAAATAGGAAAGAGTTTTAACACCAGATGCACTCAAATGTTTGCCTCGCATATATAGTATAGTATATATAGTAGCAACAACGCGATTAAATTAAAATTAAGACGTTAAAATGGAATAATGTGCTTGATTGAAATTATTTTTTATTGATTAGTGAATCAGCCAGTAAAATATTTGAATTGTTACAAAAAAAAAATAATTTAATGATACATCATTACATATACCTATTTAGAATGATAATAACACAATTTTAATGAATAACATTTGTTAAGGCGATATTTATTGGCGATCTTTCACTCAGGGAGTGTAACAGCAGCTGGCATGCTTAACAGGATATTCTTGTATAGTAAATTATCAGTGAGCACATCACTGATGGTACTCTGTGGAGTTGACTTATTGTAATATATATCCACATGTAAACTTATGGCTGAATTTAGACAAAAAGAAATAAAGACTTTTCTTTTAAACGTCCAAATACTACTTGCTGATTAACGTCAACAAACACGAGGACTTTACAGGGAGAAGCAGGGCAAATACATCATTTGGTTAATGCTCTGAATGATGGTTAGTGCTCTGAATGATGGTTAGTGCTCTGAATGATGGTTAGTGATCTGAATGATGGTTAGTGCTCTGAATGATGGTTAGCGCTCTGAAAGGTTCTAGAAGACATACTATTAAACATCGACTATTACCTCGAGTTAAGTAATCAAGTATAGAGAAATATAAAGCAATAATGCTCCACCTATGTATACACGAATTGAAAGCATTCAAGCACTAATGTTTATTTTTCACACAAATCAAACTTCTACTGTTCTTACTGCGATGAAAAAAGATATTGTGAGATTTGGCTCATCAGTGATCAACCCTCCCAGCACCAATTTAATCTATCAGTCTATAGAGCTCAAATACTGCAGTGGATGATTCTGCTTATATAAGCTGAGTTGAAGGGTTGAATCTCAGAAATATAATGAGTGCCTTCCCGCTTTTATTTTAGCCATATATAATTGGTTATTTAATATTGGTAGGTTGGAATTTTTTTTTTCTCTATAGGGTGCTTAATGTAAACGTTTCCCTATTTTAAATTAATTTATAAAATACTCAGTCCTTATGTTTCCTATAATCAACTGCTTTAACCATTGTAACATTAAATTTTCTACTTACTCCCTCACTATTACGATGCTATTATGTTCAGTTTCATTTTTATTATGTCTATATATAAATATTTATGCAAAATCGCAATGCAAATGCAATATTTTAACCTCTTTATATGTTGAACTCCTCTCTATATATCTTTATTTCCTTTGTAAAATTTGATTAAAATAATCAATAAAATTGTTTAAATAGTTTTTAAAAATCTTAGTCTATATCTTTATTTCTACCTTTCTCATTATTTTTTTTTGATGAACTTGGATTACATTTCTACTTGTTCATTTACTCAGACTTCTTCCTTTCGTTAAAAGCTAGATATAAATTGAACATAATAGAAATTTATAAACTAATATATGTAATCTTTGTGATTTTTATCATTATATTACTTTATTTATTTATTTTGATTATAATTTTATTATTATATATTTTTTGACTTGTTTTTGACTCGCGCTTTACACGTTGTAATAAATTCTAAAAATCACATGAGAGCGCCCTTGCAACCTCTGAACATTTTTAACGCCTTGACAAATGCTTTATTATTATTATTTTTTTTTACTTCGCTTGACGAAGACAAAATATTTTTGTTGAAATGTTGAGAAAATAAAAATATCTACCTGCTCGAAGTATCTATTTTTCATAGAAATTCTTCCTTTACATTATTTATCTTATCAATTTTTTGTATTACCTTCGATTTATTTGCATTTTTTAAAAACCTTTCTTTGGCAAGTTTTCTTAATTATTTTCCTTCTTTTGTTTATTAGACACTCTACTGCTATTTTCTTATATCAGCATACTCCCTGTCTGCCTAGAAGTTTTATATTCTATAAACCATTATTGTCATTGGGTTAAGTGAGTGTACACATTTTTAGGCCTCTAGGTGGTATGATTGTATATTAAAATTAAATTGCAAAACTTGTATTCAAACACTAAAAGTCTTTATTTAAGATATTTTAGTCTAACATAAGGTTATCTCGGGAGATTTTTAGAAAAATATATATTGAAATAAAAGTAGAGAAATAAAATTATATTGGCTTATATATAAATAATAATACTAAATTTGATCTAAAGAGACAAAGGTCGCCTCTCCCGTCTCTTTAGATCAATATCCTCCCGGCAAAATTTCCATCTATACTAAATTTGATATTTAAAATTCGTATTTATTTACATATATGAAAAATGGAACGAAGTGAAATATACAACTCATGTATACATATATAATAATTTACATCTTATAAAATATAACTAAATGAATACAATCCATTCAAAAGTAGATTAATACAATAATTTCACATAAATAAACAAAAATAGTACTTTCACCCACAGAAGTAGATACATATAATACTTTCAGAAATATATAAATACAATTGTTTCAGAAATATAAAATTCAATACTTTTTTCAGAAAAAGACAAATATAATACTTTTTGAAATGTATATATATATACAATACCCTCAGAAATAGACAAATAATTTATTCAAAAATAGATTTTAGGAAATATATATAACAACATTTTCAGAAAGAGATACAGTAAAACCCCGCTATAACGAACCCTGGATATAACGAACCTTCCCTTATAACGAACCCACGCCGATTCCCAATTCCATTCCATTGAAAATACCATCGTTATAACGAACTTTGCGATTTTTAGAATAACGAACTACCCCTATAACGAACCTATTTTCGGTCCCAAAATAATAAAATCTATTTAAAATACTATGCTTATAACGAACTTAGAATTGTAATTTAAAAAAAAATTAAAACAACCAAATTTTGAGCATGTTTCAGTTCGCGGATCGCGATTTCAAAACAATAAATTTAGCGGCATTGTTTGTTTTGAATTTTGCACTTTATTTTTGCTGTATGTTGTATAAATTTTAACACATTATACTTTTTATTAAATAGAATATATTTTCATCCATTAAATTTGAAATATAAAAATACAAATGGCTTCCAAAATGAAGAAAACAAAGGCATTTTAAAAACAAAAGCGTTATTTCTTTTTTAAAAAAAGGCCATTTTCAGAACTTTTCAAAGTGAAACAACATAGGCAAAATGTTAAGAACATATTAAAATAAGAGAATATAACTTTTCTATTATAAAAGATAAAATATAAAGTTATTAAAAATTGTTACAAAGAGGAATCAACTTCAACTTTTGCCGCGATCGCGATCGTACGTTTTAGGGCTAAAAAAAAAAAAGTCCAAATAAACGGTCCCGTGATGAAACAAAAATTATTTTTATGCCATTAACTATGGTGATTTTAAAGTCAGCAATGTTTTGCATGGCAGGTTAAAAAAAACAACGAAATCTAGACCTAGAAGAATATGGGGAAACATGAAATGGAAGAAAAACACTAACTTTATTTGAATGGTGCAATGCTTGGAAGAATGCTTTGAAACAACAAGGTATTAGAGCCATTTTTTTCAATTAAAAATTGTATTATATAATGTGATAATGATGTTTTAAAATCATTTCATATCTTTGAATATATATTTAATAAAACTTTGCCTAGGATTTGTCTTGATTTTTAACTTAGACATAGAGGTACATGTATGTTAATCATAAGAAGAACCTATTATCTAATGATTTCTATTATTATTCAGTATTAATATAAGGAAATTAGTCAATTAAGGGAATTAAAATAAAGTGACCACTATTAAGAGGCAGCCTCTACTTGTGTGTATGGCTGTTTTTTAATTATACAGTCTAAAATTTTGAAAAGTAAAAAAAAATAGCCAAACCGTGGCTATAGTGAACCGTGGCTATAGTGAACCAAAAGCTCTGTCCCATTGGGGTTCACTATAGAGGGGTTTTACTGTATATACAATAATTTCACAAATACAAATTGATTTTGTAAATATTGCGTAAATAAATATATATACAATATTTTTAGTGATATACTAATATAATGCTTTAAAAATGCATATTTACAATAATTTCAAAAGTAGATAAATACAATATTTTCACATAAATAAACAAATACAATACTTTCAGAAATAAACAAAGTATTTCACTTTTAAATACTTTCACCCACATAAGTAGATACATATAATACTTTCAGAAATATATAAATACAATTGTTTCAGAAATATAAATACTTTTTTTTAAATATAGACAAATACTTTCAGAAATGCATATATACAAGTATATCATAAATAGTCATATACAATGCTCTCTCAAAAATGAATATATACAAGTATTTCAGAAATAGATATATAGAAGTGTTTCAGAAAATATACGAAAAATACTTTCGGAAAGAATAAGTACAATACTTTCCAAAAAAATAGACAAATACAATATACTCTTTCATAAAGAGATAATTAGAATAATTTCACAGATACAAATTGATTTTTCAAATATTGCGTAAATAAATATATACAATATTTTCATAAATATACAAATATAATCCTTTAGAAAAAAGACATGTATATTAATATAATACTTTCATAAATATACACACAAATAAAATGTTTTTAAAAGACATATATATATAATACTTTCAGAAAGATAAATGCAATACTTTCACACACAGGCAAAAAAAATGTATATAAGCAAATTTTCAAAGATATATATATATCCAATGCTTTCAGATATCGGCATATACACTCTTAGAAATTGACAATTATAATATACTTTAGAAGTAGATTTTAATAGAAATAATTTTATAAATATGTTCATATACAAGAAAGAACAAAACTTCTTAAAATATAAATTTAGAAAAATCATGGGAGAAGTTTACAGGGTTTATATTTAGAAAATATGTTGATGTTCAGGCTATATAAATATTTAATTGTATATATTGTTTGTGTTGTTTACTTTTTTATATTTGACTATGAATATTTATAGATTCTTGGTGGAAAACTTTGACTTCTTCATTAAAGTTTTATATTTTGTTTGTAATAGCTCTTATAATTGTTTCTAGAAAGTTCTTTCTTTATAAGCAAGTATAAAAATATCGTTTTTAAAAATTTGACACATTTATTGAATAAAGGTGTTAATTTGACATTTCTGGACTGATGTCAGATGTACTAGAATATCACTCAGTTGACATATTTGTCAAGTCATGCTGTCAATTTTACATATTGGGTTATTACGAAATATCTTTTGCTTTCAAATGATCTTGTCTTTCTAAGATAGTTTAAAATTATTCAAAAATCGTTGAAGGACTTTTGAAAAGTTTCATTTTTTCTCTTCATTTGTAAATAGATGTCTTCATTTATATCAATTATTCATTGTTTCTATTTCGAAATGAATATTAAAGTCACATTTTCTATAATATTTGCACATTCCAGCGTTAATTCCTGATAAGAAAATATATTTGAAAGTTATTTGCTTCATAATGGCGATGAACTAACCTGGCTTCACAATTTCGGCATCGAGAAATTGGCGGCTGAGTTTATCAATAGGCCTTCTGCGATTGTTTGAAACGAATTATATAAATTTTTAGAGCTCTAATTGTTTACCGCTATGACACATCACTCCTCAATTCTACGCTATGCTGACTTCATTGGTTGGAAGGTGTAGGAACATGTTAAATAAATTATCTGCTCTCATAAAATATTTGAAAATATAACATAAAAATAATTACTTTTAAAAAAGTTCTAATTCGAATTTGAAAAAAAAAAATGTTCGAAAACCATGACCCATCGTATTTTAATCTATTTTGATTTTCTTTCTTTTAACATATACATTTTCTCCCAGCAGTGTGTCCATGAATAATTTCTGTTCTGTTCCAAAATCACTTTATTGAGTACCTCTCAAAAGGAGCAACCTAGCTTATGATAATGGCAGCAATGAATAATATGTGAAGGTTATTCACATATTAAACAAAATGTTAGCGCGGGATTCAATCCCGGTTCATGGCTGTCGGGAATCGAGGGCGTTACCCACTCGTCCACCGACTTAATAATTTGTCCTTATTCCAAACTCACTTTATTAGGTACCGCGCAAAAAGAGCAACCGAGCTTATGATAATTACAGCAAGAATAATATGTGAAGGTTATTCACATATTAAACAAAATGTTAGCGCGGGATTCAATCCCGGTTCATGGCTGTCGGGAATCGAGGGCGTTACCCACTCGTCCACCGACTTAATAATTTGTCCTTGTTCCAAACTCACTTTATTAGGTACCGCGCAAAAAGACCAACCGAGCTTATGATAATTACAGCAAGAATAATATGTGAAGGTTATTCACATATTAAACAAAATGTTAGCGCGGGATTCAATCCCGGTTCATGGCTGTCGGGAATCGAGGGCGTTACCCACTCGTCCACCGACTTAATAATTTGTCCTTGTTCCAAACTCACTTTATTAGGTACCGCGCAAAAAAAGCAACCGAGCTTATGATAATTACAGCAAGAATAATATGTGAAGGTTATTCACATATTAAACAAAATGTTAACGCGGGAATCGATGGTGTTTCCCATTCGTTCACCGACCTTTTTATTACTTAATAATTTTATTAATTAATAATTTGCGCCTTAGGATTGATGTAGTGCAAACATTTTTTTTAGTTAATTTGTATTATTATTTATATATTTTTTTATATATATATAGATGGCGCTCTGTCTTCTGTAAAGCACATGTGCTCCTGGTCAGGATATGCCATTTTTAATATATACAAGGTATGTCCCATAAGTTCCCGGACTGGGTCCATAAAAAAATAAATAAATGAAAAATGTAAATGAATTTGACTGTTTATTATAGAAAAAATATCTGGCTACACGGTGGTACCAATATCGGTACTTGCGCGCGCGCCAAGGTTATTCTAATTTATTTAAAGGTCACACCTAGCGCTGCGGCGATTTTACGATGGAACAAAAATTGAAGCAGAGGATTTGCATAGAATTTTGTGTGAAACTTCAAATATCAGCAACCGAAACTTTTGAAATGCTTAATAAAGCATTCTCCAATGACGCCCCAAAGAGAACAAATGTTTTTGAATGGCATTCTAGATTTAAAGCTGGCAGAATTTCCATTGAAGATAATCCTCGTCAAGGACGCCCAAAATTTCAAAGGACTGATGAAAATGTGCAAAAAATCACCGATTTGATAAAAGAAAATCCTCGAACCACTTTGCTGGAGCTAGAGCAAGACGCAGGCATCTCTAAAACAACGATTGGAAGGATCGTAACCGAAGATTTGAAGCTCAAAAAGACTCCTGCAAAATTCATCCCAAGATTCCTCACCAATGAGCAAAAACTGTGTCGGCTTGCAACCTGTGAGGACATGATGGAAATGACAAGAACGGATCCAGAATGGAAAGACAAGATAATCACAGGCGACGAGACATGGGTCTATGTCTATGACCCTGAAACCAAACCTCAATCTGCCGAGTGGAGAGGTTAGGGTGAGCCTAGACCCAAAAAATCCAGAAACAAGGTGTTGCTGGTCGCTTTTTCGCATAACAAGGGCATTGTTCATCACGAGTATCTTCCTGCAGGCCAAACAGTTATTAAGGAAATGTATTTGGGAATTCTTCGCCGTCTAAGGGAAGCGATTAAAAAAAAAAGGCCAGAAAAATGGACTAATGGTGGCTGGATCCTACACCATGACAATGCTCGCCCTCACACAGCGCACTTGATGACTAGCTTTTTGGCGAAAAACGGGACAAAAATCCTACTTCAACCACCCTATTTCCCAGACATCGCACCAAATGACTTTTTCCTGTTCCCCAAACTTAAAGCAGTTCTAAAAGGAAGACATTTTGACACCAGGGATGACATAATGGAAAAATCGCCGTTAGCATTGAAGATCATTCCAAAAGAGGCTTATAAAAACTGTTTCGACAATTGGGAGAAACGATGGCGCTGGTGCGTTGAAGCAAGGGGGGATTACTTTGAAAAGTTTTAATAAAAAAAATTAAAAAAATCTTACCTTTTTTTTTTATGGATCCAGTCCGGGAACTTATGGGACATACTTTGTATATATATATATATACTCTGAGTGGTATAATATTAAATTAAAAATTAACATTATTTTAGGGGAAATGATATTGCTGATTTTTGTTGCTCCATGGAATGGGGGGTGCCTAGCCCCGTAAGTCAGCCACATTTCAGAGTTCCCTGTTCACGGTTATCGTAGCGGCTCAGGCTCACGACACCGTACTTCTCTACAGGGCAGTCCCTTACTTGTGCTGCTTCTCCCACCCGCCACGTAGAGGAGAACCTCTGGGCAGGAAAGGATATTGCTAAGGTAATTCCAGGCGTGTATAGAATACGTTGTGTGGAGTTGCCGAGATTTATCTCACCCTTTGGAAGAATTTTTTAATCAGTTTTTTTAAATAGAGAAGTAAAATTACTCAAATATTTATCATTTTATAATCTTATATATTCATATATCTATTCATTTTGTATTTATGCATATATAATCTTATATGGATGTTGTAATAAAGTAGTATTGTGGTGTGTTGATTTATTAAGTCCAGTGATGGCCCAGAAAAGTATTTCAAAGTTAGTGTTTATTAGTATTACGCCTTAGCTACATTTTATAGGGGGTCGATAAAGGAAGACAAAAGGACAACAACCTAGAATGTGCATTGGGTTCTCTTTTACTTCCTCCGATCTGCCGCGCCACACAGCGGTGGTCATCTCCTATTTACAGGCCCCGCTTGTATGTTTGCCGTGGTCTGTCATCCCAGCAGGCTGGAAGGATGTCTCTCGGCTCCCATAGTTTCAATCTAAATTTATATCTCTATCACGCGCATAAAATCTATACATAATTTTGTGGGCGTTCAAATGGCCAATTTCCAGTGAGATATTGTGAGCGATATTATCAAGATAGACCATCACATCTTAGAAGCAATTGGCCTCTCAGACCTTCAGGTCCATAAGCCGGCACATAGTCCATCGATAGTCCAACTCAGTCCATCCTTTATCTCTCCTCCTCTACCTTCTAATGTTTTGGCTGGTGTTCCCCGCAAAGAATGTATTCCTGGTTATAAACTTGAGCCTGTTCTTTTATCATTTCTTCCATAATGTTATACACCCGCCCAATTAAAATTTCCCATCTTCTATGCTAAAAGCCTCGACAATAGTTTGGATGCGTGAAGCTGTGTCAAATTTAAGCAATTCAAACAGTCCTGAATTTTGGTGGTAACAAAGGAATATCGCGAACTTCAATTTTAATACTCAACTGACGTCTCATTCTTTTATGTACATAATTGTCGACAAACCATTGAACGTCTTCGCAACATCGGGTGATAAATGAGGAAGTAAATGTCAAATGCTGCTGTAATTTTGTCAGCTGGTACAAAGACTAATGCAATAAAAAATGGCAAAGCATTAAATCGAGTATTAAACTCTACTGGAGAGAGACGGAATGTTTGACGCTGGTGAAGACTCAGCTTGATTCTGTTGTCGCGGGGATTTCCTGGATGATTGCAGAACGTTACGCTGCCAATGTAGATGCTGCGGGATTTTGAGAGGCCGTAGGCTGGAGAGGCGACAACAACGCTCCCCTCAGGGTGTCCTTAAGATGAACTAGACTACTCCTATGAGTTCTCAAGGTGGAGATGGCTCGATGGTGTAGCTGGCGGTAACAGTTTGCTGAAGAGCATTGCTCGAAGCAAATATTTGAATGTAAATCTACTGTCCTATAAGCCTATGTCCATAGTTTACTTGAAAACCATTTCTAAGATTCCATCCTTCAGTGTAGCATATAAAGCAGAATGATCCAATACAGTATTAGAGCTCTGAGAAGCGGTCTGGTGGATTAAATTGGCGAAACCGCTGGGAGGGTTCACCACTGATGAGCCAAGCCCTCCCAATATATTTTTCATCGCAGTAAGGACAGTAGAAGTTCTTAACTAAGTGTCAGGGCCGGCTCGTCGGAATCGGGGATTTATATCTCCTTTATTTTGTAGAATATCTTGTATGATTGGATTATATATATATATATATTTTTGAATTTTGCATTTGAAGGTATAATTTTTAACGGAAGTTTGGTACATATCTTCTAGATCGGGTTGGTTCAAGTCCTCCTTCAGTATCTTGTTTGATAGGTTGAATGGAGCTCCTATACTTGTCCGAAGGCAGATTCTCATAAATGCGTTTATCCTATTTTTGTCTGTGGTTGTAATATATTTGCACCAAACTGGGAGTGCATATGTTACTATTGGGAGGATTCTTCTGTATAGAGTAAACTTTTGTTTTGTAGACAATTTGCTTCTATAGTTGAACAGACTTGATAATGTTATTTTTGCAATTTTTGCTTTCTTTATGATATTTTTGACATGCATGTTGAATTTCAACTTGGAGTCTAAGGTAACTCCAAGATATTTAACGCAATGAGAAATTTGGAAATATCTTTATTTACGGGGCTACTAACCAAAATAAAATTATTTTTGAGCCCCAATGGCCGCGTAAAGCGGAATGAGAAAAGAGAAAATATCTTTATTTACG
>CP092873.1:45910979-45938777 GCA_030710605.1 Cordylochernes scorpioides | reverse complement strand
ATTTATTTTCGTCAAAATAAGTATGTTAATATGTTAAACTTGTGTTAAAATGTAAATATGCAAATTCATCTATCTATAAAAGCTGTACAAAAATAAACGTGGCAGACATCGCGGGCGAATGCTACGGCATGTCGCGGGTGCGCTGCTCACTTGGCTGGAACTAATTCTTTGGGACTGTGAGCATAACGGTTGAACCCTTCCATTTGATCACGACATATATATATATGACCTGTTGTATTATTTAATTCATATCCAAGAGATTTAAATCAATAAGCACAATAAATATTTAAATATTGATATCCTTGGATTCCACCAACACAAGGCTGTCTCATCAGTATTTGCCTACGACAAACTTTGTAATCAGACTAGTGACCTTCCCTGTTCCACGTGAGATGACAAATGAAAGTTTCCATTGACAACTATGTAAGTTGGAGGAGGTATCGAATCATGTGTGGTGTTACAGTAGTGGTTGTCTAATGGTTCATCCGGCCAGCAACAGCCAATAGGAAACCAGCTGCTGTAATTGGCTCCACAGAAATTATTTATAGTGATCATTAGCGGAGCAGACGTGACTTCAATCGCCGCGTCATTTCCGGTTTAACTCGGACGTGAACTGGGTGGCCCTTACGAGATTATAACGATCTATTTTTTATAAAATTAGATTGCTCGACCATTAGATTCCCCATCCCACCGTCCTCTCTCTCTGCCTGATCATTGCATCCAACCTCCTCTATCTTATACTACAATACAGCCCTTGTGTCTTACAGATGTGTAAAACATGATTTTGTCAACAGTCATTTCGATATGTTTATTATATTGTATTATAAATTACTTTATGTATTATTTACGAACGGAAAAAAATATGTCCAGGGTAGCCTAGTGGACATGGCATCTGCCCGGTAAGCGGAACACTGTGGATTCGATTCCCATCCCTGGACACTTTTATTTTTCCGTTTATCATTACTCTTCATAATTCATACCTCATCCCTAAGGTTGAAAATAATCGTTATTTCTCCTTGGAATAAATTTTCATTTTTCGTTGAAAAGAAACTCATGCGGGATAATTTTCAAATGTCGATATGTTTATTGGCTTCTGATAAAAACAATGTATTCAATAAAAAAATCCATTGTATCATAATTGTTGCACCAGGCTGCGGTTTGACAGATCCTTCAGTCTTGAATTTCTCCTCAGACGCGTCTTGCATCTTTCCAGAACGTGTCTCGACCATCCTACAAGGTTAAACCAGTCAATAATAAGACAACTATATATTTAGGTAGCACCTAGAATATCTCTTTATTTATCACATCAAAGTTTAAAGCAGGTTGGGTTTTCAGTGTATCAAAATATAAATGTTTTATAGTATATAATATTTTATAGTAATAATCTGTTTTATAAATATAAATAAATATATAATTTAAATTTTTAATATATTAAAAATAATATTATAAATAATTTAAAAAATACGCGCATTAATCATGAATCAACAATTAGAAGTTAAAATATTAGGTTTCCAGGGAATACTATGGTCTTCTCATAGCGACTATGGCATAGACGCGTCGATTATCAATATTAAAAAAGAAAAATACGCTAACATATGCGCAGTAGATTCTGTGGCCACTGGATATACGTCGGACTTGGAATTGTTGGGCTCTACGCTACCTGGAGTATAGGAGTTCCATCTATGCTTATTTTCTGTGGTGAATCTGTATGTATGAAAAAGTGAAAGTTGCATAAGCTTATGATTTTGATAAAAAAAAGAACCGATTTTGGTTCCATATGCTTGAATTGAATATTACACCTTAGTTCTATATATTTTATTGCTTAAAATGGAACACACAAAAAAAACTACAATTGCAAATGATTTGATAACAAACTAACAAAAAAAAAAAGAATAATAAAAAAATGATGATGATATAAATTTGAATATTTTCGGCTATACATGAACTCAGTAGATTTTGTTTAAATATATACGAATAAAAGATTACATGAGGAGCTACTTTTTCGATTTATTGCGAGCTTTCGAACCTTAGAAGAACCGAAAGGTTCGAAAGCTCGCAATAAATCGGAAAAGAAGCTCCTCGTGTGGTCTTTTATTCGTATAAATTTGAATATGTCTGCCAGAAAAATGCTTCTATGAATGAAAAAATAAGAATAAATACAAACTTAACATATGAACTTTAAACACTGTATAAGACCGATGGACTTAATAAAGCTGTATGTTTGTGTGTGCATAGATGGTGGCATTTGCAACATCAGAACGTGTTTGAATAGTATAGGATAGGGATCGGCAACCAGAAGTTTGCGGGCCACATGCGGCTCTTTGAATGTAAAGCTGCGGCTCTTTATACGAGGTGTATACGATATATGCGTATATGATTCTCGTATAGTTCCATACACAAATATTATTTAGTCGAATACTATTTATTGTTGGCAAGGAAAAAAATTGTGGCTCTTTAAAAATGTGATATTTTGTAAATTGTAATTTTTGAATCTTCTGACTCAAGGTTGATGACTCCTGGTATAGAAACTAAAACACTTGATGAGTCTTATAAACTGGGAAATTTTGCTTGTCATGATTCCGATATGGATAAAAAAAAACGGTTTTAAAATTCTAAAAAAAGTGCTACAAATCTATAAAAAAATCAATATACATTCTTTTAAGGTGAAATATAAGACTTCTAGGGATACATTTCTTTTTTAATATTATAATTAACAAATCTCTCTAGCTTTCGTCCACGAAAACCTTTCTGACTCCCCCTTTGCCGGTCCCAAGCCCGGATGAAAAAGGAGGAGGGGGAGCAGTAACAACCCTGCTAAAAAACCTGGGTTCAGCTGATAGTACTCTGTAAGGGCTTCTAATCCAGGGATACAGGATGATCAGCGTTTGTACTCCATGTTAGGAGCGGCTGTACATGGCGTCTGTTCCTCATGTCAGAGGCGGCCATTTCTTTTGGAACTAAGTCGGCCTGCCACTGAATAGTGCTCCCAGTCTTAATGACAAAGGCAGACCCATTCCACTTCACCCAGTCATGATGGTTGTCAAACAGACACCATTAAGGGTCACAACTTGATACCCTAATATGATTGAGTGGAGATAAGAAAGAAGAAGAAGGAAGCCCTCTTACAGGAAAAAACATGACACAGTAAATTGCCATACTTCAACTCTTGTTCTTCTTGCCGATTTATTATATCGCGTTTTTCTCCTGTAAAAAGACTTTCATGGCCGAAGGCTAGAGAGAGAGAAATTGAGATTGAAACCACTTTATTACAATGTCCATATAAGGTTAGTTAAGAAAAATAAAAGGAAATTGAAAAGGAGTATATTGTGCGAATTTTATTAGCAAGCTTTTGGACGAATGCGTCCTTCTATAGGCTTTTACAGTCTGTACAGCTTCTACAGATCGGAAAAGCCTGTAGGAGGACGCATGCGTCCGAAAGATTTTCTAAAAAAATTCGCACAAGATACTCCTCTTCAATTTCCGTTTTATTTTTATAATTTAATTCGAAGAGTTTATTTTAGTCGGAGGTTATATAAGGTTAAATACAGAGAGAGAGAAAGAGAGAGAGATTGAAGCTGATTTATTATAACGTCCATATAAGATTATATAAGGTTAAATACATAAAATTAATAAATAGGATTATTAATGATAGATATATGAATAAATAGATATAAATAGATAAAATAATTGATAAATATACATATATATATATATATATATATTGTATATGGCGCCCACCGCGAGAAAGACTCCGCCACCGATGGACTGCGAGAGTTCTTTCCCACAGAGTGGGCAGGTCGAAGTGATAGCTGGTGTTACCCAACTCAAGACCAAGATGGTACTTGTAGATGGTAGCCTTCGCAACACTTGTTATTTTCACTGCCTCGGGATGGAGGCCGACGCCGAAGAGCCAGGCCTGCAAATCCGGGGGCAAGTCGCAGAGAGAGAGAGAGAGAGAGAATTGTGGATAAATATTTTAAAAAGAAACTTAATCCTTGGAAGCGTGATATATCACCTTGAAATAATGTACATTTTTTTTGGTTAAATTTGTAGCACTTTGGTTTTGGTTTTTAAAGCGTATTTTGATTCATCTTGGAATCACGACAAGCGACATTCTAAAAAAATAACTATATTTAGAACAATGATAAAGAGAGGAGAGTTGTGCGCCCCTCGAAATATTGGAAGAGAATAAAAAATCTTTAAATCTAATATAGACCTTTTTTCTTAAAAAAAAACAACAACAACAACAAAATATATATATATAATGACGAATAATTCCATACTTAAATTTAAATATATACGAAGAAAGAAGGTTCATGATACTAGATATAGAATATTGCAAAGTAAAATATTGCAAGATAAAGGATATTGCAAAAGAATATATTGTAAGATACTGGATATTGCGCAAAATAAGATATTGAAAGATAAAGGATATTGCAAGAACTGGATGAATACTTCCTGTAAGAACATCTGGAACACCATCCAGTTGCTACGCTCTTACAATAACTTTAGATTAATCCTTCTGTGAAAATGGATACCAATTGGAAAACTTTAATAAACTTTTTACGCTATCAAATCTATCCTAAAATTTTCATTAATTATTTTGAGAAGTTAAAAAAAAAGTGAGATTAGTTAATAAAGCGGGGGCGTAGGGAAAAGAATCGCAGAAGATCAGGGGGGAAAATGAAGTGGAAAAGAGAGAGAAAGGTTGTTATCAAAAACTTCTCAAAATTAAATCCAAGGAAGGACGAAGAGCCTAAAAATAAATAAATAAAACAAAAATTAAAAGCCAAATCGGTATAATGGAATTGGAGAAGTCTCCAGGTTGTGTATTTTTAATTTTAAAATCTTATTTGTTGATTTCCAAAAGTTGAAGAAAGATGAAACTCCGCGTTTTTAATTAATGCAATTTTATCTGTGAGCGGATTGGCTGGCAACTCTGCAAATACGCCAAACTTTAAACTAATAAAGAAATCCGAAGATCTCTTCCAAATAAAACATTTCGAATTACTGAATAATTTAAGAAATTTTCCCCGGTTCTGCATGTAAACTAATTGTGGTGGCCTTTGTTTTCCATCCGCCGCCATCTATTCAAATATTTAAAATAAATACATTTAGAGATTTCCCCATGTTAGGATACGTAATGGAGATGAAAAACGCTGAAAAAAATCGGTTGAAATCCTGATTACGTAGTTTCTTTGTGTGTTTCCTTTATAACTTGTATACAATTCCTTTTCTTTCTTTCAAATTTGTAGAACACGTGTACTAGGAAAATCTCAATTTGATTCGATTCAACTATATATTCTTGGAAACATCTGGATTAATAGCATCATAGAAAATTCCTTCTCGCCATATACATCACGAGGGAAACAGCGAGAAAAAGAAATATAATGGCTTATACACAATTTTCCAAACTTTTTAGTTAAGAATTTGAAAATAAATTCCCTACCAGATAGTAGAGTACATGTCTTAAGGTAACAGATAATCCATGGGATTCACAAATACATTCTTTACTCGTTTCATGGAATGTGTTGGGAAAAATGATAGATTCGTAGAAGATTAAAAAAAGATGATAATTACGAAGATCCTTTATTAATTAAAATAATTTATAAAAAATAATCTATTTATCTATATTAAAAGGTAGAAATATTATCTTGCCGTTTATGGAATAAGAGAGTAATTGGCATTTCAAACAGACGGCTTTGAAAAATGACCTCTTCTATGGAGAAGCGTTCAGCATCAACCCTATACTACGTTTATAATGTATAGAAGATCATCCAATAAGTAAAAAAAATGCATATACGAGTGAATTCTGTAAAAAAAACAGAAGTATATGTGGTATAATAATAAGGTGGAGAAACAGAAATAAGGAAACCACAAGTGTGGAAGGGGAATCCCAGACAACAGAGAGAGAGAGAGACGGGCCCGGCAAAGCCGGGCGGCCGTTCGTGTCGCACACAATCCCCAACTGTCTTAAAAGTCCCGAGGTTCCAAGTAACGGGCCCCAGTGGTCGCCCCTTGGAATGTCGCTGATGTCTAAAGTGACCGGACTTTACCCTCCCGTCTCTCTCTGGGTTTACTGTAGGTTTGCTTTATTATTCCTGGAAGAGTATATATTATGACATATATACATGTATATGTATAAACAATTCTATAAAAACGACAATTCATTAAGATTCGTAAATACCATGTAGTTGTGGTGGAAATTGCTGAGTTGGATAAACAAAAGAGATACAATCAACATTGACGTGGCATATAAATTATATTGGTTAGGTATATATACTCGAAAAAACTGTAATTTACTAGAAATAACTGTTTATTCATATATATGTCACAATATTTCATGTAGTAAATTATCTTATAGAAATATGTAAATAAAGATAATTTAAGTCCGCCTTTGCCGGTCCCAAGCCCGGTTGAAAAAGGAGGAGGGGGAGCAGTAACAAGCTCGCTAAAAAACCTGGGCTCAACTGGCCCGGCTGATAGTACCCTGTAGGGCTCCTAATCCAGGGATACAGGATGAGCAGCATTTGTACTTCATGTTAGGAGTGGCTGCACATTGTGTCCGTTCCTCATGTTAGAGGTGGCCATTTCTTTTAGAGCTAAGTTGGCCTGCCACTGAGTAGTGCTCCTAGTCTTAATGACAAAGGCAGACGCATTCTACTTCACCCAATCATGATGGTTGTCAAACAGACACCATCAAGGGTCACAACTTAATACCCTAATATGATTGAGTGGTGATAAGAAAGAAGAAGAGAAGATAATCAGTGTTGAAGTATAAGGAGAGAAAGTTGGCCAATCAGAACACATCCCTAGTCGACCACATGTCCTGTCTTCTATAAATGGATATTTCGGGGAACATTCGCATCTCCTCTCAGCGGTTACTATTTTAGCCTACTCAGAATAGGATAAAAGCCCTTGGATATGATGATTAGGGATCAGTTCTCTCTGAGGCTGTCTCCACACCAGTTGTTCACAGGGTAGTCCTCGGATATTCTCTTTCCTCTCCGACCTACTAATATCAGGTGTTTGCTTCTAGATTCTACCTCCTATATCCATTCTAACCACTTGCCACAACCCATGAATTCTCAGCAAATTACCACAAATATGTTGAAAATTCATAAATTCAGATAGTACATATCAAATATAATATTATAAATATTGGGGAAGCAACATAATTTCTCTGCTTCTAACTGTAGTACTGTGGTCCACTATTTGAAAACTCATTCTGGAAGGAAGCTAACTAAAAGAACAAACAATTATTACTGAAATATATATATTCTAAATATATTTCATATCTGATCTTTAAAAACTAGGAATCTTATCATCTTAAAGACCCGTGTATTTGCAAACTGTGAGATAAGTCAAAACAAAAAGAAACATGTGTTTTTAATAATGAATGAAGACTTTAAGACGCGAATGTTTCTTTTAACAAATAAATCAAACTTCTACTGTCCTTACTGCGATAAAAAATATATTGGGAGGGCTAGGTTCATCAGTGGTGAACCCTCCCAGCGGTTTCGCCAATTTAATCTACAAGACCTCTTCTTTAGAGCTCTAATTCTATATTGGAACATTCTGCTTCTTATATGCAACACTAAAGGGTAGAATCTTAGAAATGGTATTTAAGAAAACTATAGGTTTTCTTTATTGATACAGAATATATACACAGAATTTATATGGGGATGCCTATAGGATATTATTTTAAAATTGATATAAATTATTCTTGAAGAGAGGTTGCCTGGCCGGCATTCATATTTCTTTAAAATAAGAGACATTTCAGCCAGAAAAAAAGCATTTGGCAAGGCGTTATAACGCTGAAACGTCTATAAAATAAAACCTTTTCTGACAGAAAAGTGTCTCTTATTCAAGAAATAAAATTAGTCGTTCTCATTTTCAACCAGGGATTTTAATATAAAATGGAATTTCTATGTTCTTTATTCTAATTATCAATATTGATTTTCTAATTAAAGGCGCTAATAATATATTCCCGAAGATGAGAAGAAGAAAAAAAGATGAAGTTAGAAAATTAATGGGGGGTCAAAATTGTGTCGGGTTGAAGTTGACATCTTGGTTGACAAAATTGTTGATGTAGAGAACTTAGTTGGGTATTCACACCTGTATAGGTAGAAGGGGTAAGCTGTGTTAAACTAATGATACGAGGGGGTGAAAAGAAGGAGAGGAAAAAAAAAAGGTTAAAAAAATCTAAATAAAGAAAAAAAAAGGGGCGAGAGAGAATAGAGGAAGAGAGGAGAAGGGGGGGGGGGGGGTTAGAACGCTTGGAAGGTAATTTATCATGCAAATCACGTGGCAGTTTCGCGTAATGACGTCGGCAGAGTTGGCCAATCAGGTCGCAGCACGGTAACCCAAGCACCATAATTGGAAGGTCTAGGGGTAATCGGTGAAGCGACCGAGGCATGATTAGACTCGGTGACTTTAAAACTCCCGGGTTGGATACCTGAGCCTATGCATAATATAGTACGAGATTTGAAAGGGTTGAAACCATGAATATTGATGGGGTTTTAGTAATTGGGTCAATAACATTGGAGTTTCTTTAGCCGAGGGGCAGAGATTCTTCTTTTTTTTTTTTTGCTAATTGAGAGATGAAACTGTAATTGTTCCCTCTGTGGCCATTTTATACAATGTTGATAAAGGTTGGATTCATTCGAAGTTATATTCATAAAGTTGTAATTGTCTTCAATGTACTGATTATAGATTGCTTTGTTATTCCTTGTAATGACAGCGTTGTAATTGTAACCATTCTGTATTGTTGATACAGACTATCTTTTTCCTATCTTATAATCACAGTGTTGTAATTGTAACCATTCTGTATTGTTGATATAGACTATATTTGTCCTACCTTGTAATCACAGCACTGTAATTGTTCCCATTGTAACCATTTTATATTGATGACTAGCGGATGTACCCGGCTTCGCCCGAAGTTTACTCGAGTGAAAGTTTGCCTAACGAATATTTTTGGAATTTTTCTAAAGATATATATAAATATTTTGTAATTATTAACGCTTATTTTGATTCAAAATATTTATTAAAACTTTCAATATTTCGATGAGGCTGTTCGCCTATCTTCCTCGGGGATTCTAACCCTGTAAACATCCACGTGATGTACGAGTGGCGAAGTTTTGAATGAGCAGATTAGTGTGGTCAAACTGTTCAATGAAAATATGATTCCTTCTTACATTTTATATTATTAAAATACTATTGTATATATTATATAATTACTGTTCCATCTGTAGATATGATTGGGGTATATCTATTCTTCTATTGATGCTCTTTTTGTCCTCTATAGATGCCCAGCTTTCCAGAAATAATCTTGGATGTTTATCCTGTATGTTTCTGTATAATAGATATGATAAATATTTTGATCCAAAATATACGTTAATCATTCAAAGTATTCAAAATTGATTGCTCGATTTTCAACAATATATAAGTATGTATTGACATTTTTATATAGGGAGATATATAATATTTACGAACGGAAAAATATGTCCAGGGTAACCTAGTGGACATGGCATCGATCGATAAGCGGAACACTGTGGGTTCGATTCCCATCCCTGGACACTTTTATTTTTCCGTTTATCATCCGTCTAACGTTATCTACATAGGGATACGGCCCATCGTCAAAATGATTGCTAAGAGATCCATTTAGTTTCAAGGAATACTGGCAGCTCTCTAACGTTATCTACATAGGGATACGGCCCATCGTCAAAATGATTGCTAAGAGATCCATTTAGTTTCAAGGAATACTGGCAGCTCTCTAACGTTATCTACATAGGGATACGGCCCATCGTCAAAATGATTGCTAAGAGATCCATTTAGTTTCAAGGAATACTGGCAGCTCTCTAACGTTATCTACATAGGGATACGGCCCATCGTCAAAATGATTGCTAAGAGATCCATTTAGTTTCAAAGAATACTGGCAGCTCTCTAACGTTATCTACATAGGGATACGGCCCATCGTCAAAATGATTGCTAAGAGATCCATTTAGTTTCAAGGAATACTGGCAGCTCTCTAACGTTATCTACATAGGGATACGGCCCATCGTCAAAATGATTGCTAAGAGATCCATTTAGTTTCAAGGAATACTGGCAGCTCTCTAACGTTATCTACATAGGGATACGGCCCATCGTCAAAATGATTGCTAAGAGATCCATTTAGTTTCAAAGAATACTGGCAGCTCTCTAACGTTATCTACATAGGGATACGGCCCATCGTCAAAATGATTGCTAAGAGATCCATTTAGTTTCAAAGAATACTGGCAGCTCTCTAACGTTATCTACATAGGGATACGGCCCATCGTCAAAATGATTGCTAAGAGATCCATTTAGTTTCAAGGAATACTGGCAGCTCTCTAACGTTATCTACATAGGGATACGGCCCATCGTCAAAATGATTGCTAAGAGATCCATTTAGTTTCAAGGAATACTGGCAGCTCTCTAACGTTATCTACATAGGGATACGGCCCATCGTCAAAATGATTGCTAAGAGATCCATTTAGTTTCAAAGAATACTGGCAGCTCTCTAACGTTATCTACATAGGGATACGGCCCATCGTCAAAATGATTGCTAAGAGATCCATTTAGTTTCAAAGAATACTGGCAGCTCTCTAACGTTATCTACATAGGGATACGGCCCATCGTCAAAAGGATGGTTTGGCTAAGGAATCTATTTGATTTAAAGAAATACTGACAGTTTTCTAACGTTATCTACATAGGAATGTGGTTAGACATAAGCAGAATGGAACATGGTAACCTTCAGCGATTAATCCAAATTAAGATAGATTTCTAAATACGGTCTACTTATCATTTCAAAGCTTCAAACTAAATACCGTACAGTAGAACTTGGATAAATCTAACGTCTTCAATTCGAAAACGTCTTCAATTCAAATATTTATCTTGGTCCCTGGAATTTCCTATAAATATAATTTCCGTTTTTAATTCGAATTTTTGGATAATTCGATTTTTTTTGGTCTCTTGGGCTTCGGATTATCTAAGTTTGACTGTTATCGTATATTTATATTCTAATTATATAATTTAATATTGTATATAATATATTAATATAATAATAATATTAAATTCACAGATTATTATTCTGCGATATATTGTATATATCATAACATATAATTTATCATCATATAATTCGATTGTTAACTTGTAATTCTTAAACTTGCATCTAATACGGTGTAATATAATAAAAGCCATTTAAATAAATAAAGCCTAAAATATATTTCTACTTTCAAATCAACCTAAATACACCACAACTGTAATACTAATAACAAAGAGATACTATATTCCCTTACACATTCATCTCTGACTTATAAGTCAATTATATCTACAAGTAAATCAATTTTAAGTTTCTTGTACCATTTTTGATTTCTCTAGCTTTCGGGCTAGTTTGAATTCTGATAACGGCTTACTTCTCATATTTGCACAAGCTTCATACTCCTTTACTAAATACTACCATTAATATAGAGTACTATATTAGATAATAAAAAGGCATATATTGGATTTAAAAAAATATTTAATTACCAATATTTCGTTTGTTTATACAAAAATGTAATGCCTTGATAAAGGTTTGGTGTTCAGCCAACCGAAAAATTGGCAATTAAATCTTTTATTAAATCCAATATATGCCGTTTTATTATCTAATGATTTAAATATGGATTGTTCTATTTTTGAAAAAAGTACTATATAGTCCCATATTTTCATCCTTGACTTATAAGTTAACAATATCAATAAGTAATCCAGGTTTAAGTTTCTGATAAAGGTCGACTTCTCATATTTGCACAAACTTCATATTCCTTAACTAAATATTACCATTAATATAGAGTACTATATTCCTATATTTTCATACCTGTCTTATAAGTTAATAATATAAACAAGTAATCCAATTTTAAGTTTCTTGTACCATTTTTGATTTCTCTTGCTTTCGGGCTAGTTTGAATTCTGATAACGGTCTACCTCTCATATTTGCACAAGCTTAATACTCCTTAACTAAATATTACAACTAACATAGAGTACTATGAAAATTAGAAACTATTTTAGACGCGTAAAATTCTTTTTGAAATTAAACAATTTCTACTGCCCTTAATGTTTAATTTCAAAAAGAATGTTACCCTTCAAAAATAGTTTCTAATTTTCATAACAGATGCCGCGCTAGTGCATCGTAATATAGAGTACTATAAAGAAAGAAGAGATTAAGACGCGAATGTTTCTTTTCACAAATAAATAAAACTTCTACTGTCCTTACTGCGATGAATAAATATTGGAAGGGCTTGGCTTTTTTTCATCGCAGTAAGGACAGTAGAATTTTTATTTATTTGTGAAAAGAAACATTCGCGTCTTAATCTCTTCTTTCGTTATACAAAGGGGGATCAATAAATAAGGTGAATTATCTTATTTCTTAAAAACTAAAAAAGCAAAAATAATTTAAACCACAAAATATTAAAATATAACATCGAGAGACTATTTAAGGTGTTCTGTTCTTTTTTCCCACGCGGGGCGCGAGACTTATAAATAAACTAAAATGGAAGCTCCCTTGAAGGATTACACTACGCTTGAACAACGTGCAGTTATTCGTTTTTTGAATGTAGAAGTATTCAAACATCTCAAATATGCCAAAGAATGAAAAATAACTATGGTGAGTCTTGTTTGTCTCAAAAAAACATTTATAAATGGGTTAACGAGTTCAAAAATGGACGAATTACATGTTCCTCAGGTCTCAACGTTCGGTCGGTAAAGTTTTGTTAACAATTTTTTGGGATGTTGATGGACCAATCTGTCTTGATTTTTTATCCTCAAGGCAACGTATGAACAGCGACCTTTATTGTGACATTCTTGTAAATAAGCTAAAGCCCGGTATAAGAAACAAAAGAAGAGGGAAGCTTAGTAAAGGTGTTCTCTTCTTTCATGATAATGCAAGGCCGCATACATCATGTAAAACTGTATCTACAATCATTAAATTAGGTTTTGAAGTTGCCAGACGATGGAGACGATGTATAAGAAAGCCAAGGTGATTATTTTGAATAAATCAAGTCCTAATTTTTAATATCGCGTTCTTATTTTTTAAAATAAATTATAATTCACCTTATTTATTGATCCTACATCTATATAGATAATACCGTAACAGAGTTTTCCATTGTAAAGTCCTGAGCTATCTCCTCCGAAGATTCTGAACTACACATAACAATCTATATACCAAAATTTTCGTTATTTTTTTCTTCGTATGATAGGCCTGTTTTTATTTTCCTAATGTTAACAGTTATTTTTATTTTTTAATTTAATCTATTTTACAATCGTAGATTTTTTGCATTTATCATCATCAATTCCTTTGTTTTGAAATGCGTAAAAATGTGTTTTGAAATAATATATATTTCTGATTCATTTGATTATGTAAGTACTTTGTTATAGTTTTTCATTTAAATATATAAATTTTTCGAATTGTAGATTGAATTATTACTTTTATTCTATAATAATTATCTTTTATAAGTGTTTGTTATAGTTTTTCATTTGGATTTAGCACAATTTTTGTATCTGGTTATCTTTTTTGGCATCTTTTCATCTCTCTTTGGCATCTTTTTTTTTTTCTCATTAATAAGACCTAATCCAAATAATTTAATAGTGTGTGACGTTTCAGCAACAGCATCAGACAAAAGAATAAATGAACTAAAGAATAAAATGTCATTTTTTCTTTTGTCTGATGATGGTGACATTTGGATTAGGTCTTTTTTTTTTTTTATTAATTTGTTATAGTTTTTCATTTGAATTTAGCTCCATTTTTGTGTCTTATTTCTTCTTTATATTAAAACTTAGAATTAAGCTTTGCTTTTTTATATACATGTTTATTACACATTTAGCAATACTTTTTCTTTATATTTGCTCTTATTTACTCATTTTTTTACTCTTTCACAATCAGAATTTGAAAATGGCTAAATGGCGCCACTTCTCCCTATTTGCTTTTGTAGCTTTTCTTATAAAAAAAATTAAAACTTAGAATTAGGCATTGCTTTTTTATAGACATGTTTGTTACACATTTAGCAATACTTTCTCTTTATATTTGTCCTTATTTATTCATTTATTTACTCTTTCACAATCAAATTTTGAAAATGGCTAAATGGCTCCACTTCTCCCTATTTGCTTTTGTAGCTTTTATTTAAAAAAAAAATATTAAAACTTAGAATTAAGCATTGCTTTTTTATAGACATGTTTGTTACACATTTAGCAATACTTTCTCTTTATATTTGCTCTTATTTACTCATTCTTTTACTCTTTCACAATCAGATTTTGAAAATGGCTAAATGTCTCCACTTCTCCCTATTTGCTTTTGTAGCTTTTCTTATATAAAAAATTAAAACTTAGAATTAGGCATTGCTTTTTTATAGACATGTTTGTTACACATTTAGCAATACTTTCTCTGTTTTAGACAAATATCAACTGTTGAAATTTGATTTTCCAAAATAGTTGAATTATCGAAAGTGTCGAATTAGTTTGTCATATGATAGGCCGTAGGTCGAGACTTCCAAAAATGGTCGAATTATCGTGTGTTGAATTAATTAGATTATATTGTATATATAAAAATATAGAATTGTTGTTTTTAAGGAGGTCTTTTAAATGAATTTATTCCTTTAATATGTTGTCATATCTGCAATTTTTTTTCATTTCCAAAATATTTATTTACACTTTCACCAATGCCTATAGGATCTTTGCGATGGAACAGGTATGGTGTTCTAGCGCATGTGCTCTCATGTCCTTGAAGCACATATACTGACAGTACCCAAAGTTGAACACGCTGTATAATGTCTGAAATATATGACTATAAAGAGGGCTCAAGGCCAAACCTTTGCTACAAGAGCCTGTGTTTACGCACAGACGACTTTATGTTTTTAATGAGGTCTTTAAAATGAATTTATTCCTTTAATATGTTGTCATATCGGCATTTTTTTTTCATTTCCAAAATATTTATTTGCACTTTCACCAATGCCTATAGGATCTTTGCAATGGAACAGGTATGGTGTTCTAGCGCATGTGCTCTCATGTCCTTGAAGCACATATACTGACAGTACCCAAAGTTGAACACACTGTATAATGTCTGAAATATATGACTATAAAGAGGGCTCAAGGCCAAACCTTTGCTACAAGAGCCTGTGTTTACGCACAGACGACTTTATGTGACATTTTCAAGTGTGCGAACTTTGGATAGCATACATGTAAAGTTGAACCCAAGTATATATAAAATGTAGTTTTTAATGAGGTCATTTAAATGAATTCCTATTATAAATCGTCTCCTCTGAAATATAGTTTGTAAATTTATATTCTGATTTATTTTATCCTTTTTTTTTCATTTCCAGAATATATATTTACACTTTTCACCAATGCCTAAAGTTTCTCACCTGAAAGAAAAAAAACTCCGCCTTTGCCGGTCCCAAGCCAGGATGAAAAAGGAGGAGGGGGAGCAGTAACAAGCTCACTAAAAAAACCTGGGCTCAGCTGGCCCGGCTGATAGTACCTTGTAAGGGCTCCTAATCCAGGGATACATTCTTTTGGAGCTAAGTCAGTGGCCTGCCACTGAGTAGTGCTCCCAGTCTTGATGACAAAGGCAGACGCATTCTACTTCACCCAATCGTGATGGTTGTTAATTTCAAGCTTTACAAGCTTGACACTCTAATATGATTGAGTGAAGATATGAAAGGAGAAAAAAATATTTTTTTGTATTTTTTTTTTGGCAATAATCTATTTATTATCAATTAATTTGATTTTGGTCTTTATTTATTATTCCCCTGCTCTATACATACATTTTGTACATTTACAATGTCAGCCGTTTTCTCTGTAATACCTTTTTAGCAGTGAAGTTATCTTTGAGCAACAAACAATTGTTGAAATTTAAAATGGTTGAATTATCGATAGTGTTGAATTACAGTTTGTTATATGATAGGCTGTAGGTCAGGACAACAAAACATGGTCGAATTATCGAGGTTATATTGTAGATATAAAACTAGAAATGTAGTTTTAATGAGGTCCTTTAAATAATTTCATTCCTTTTATATGTTGTCTTATCTGCGATATAGTAGCATTTTTTGCAATTTTATTTGCTGATTTGTGTCATTTTTTCACTCTAAATATATTTATTTAAACTCTTCAACTAATGCCTATAGTTTCTTTCCTGAAATTGCTTACCAAACATAAGTTGGTTGTATTGTTATGCTTCGGAGATATTTTAATCCTAAGCAGGGTCTTTACGAATGGTACACGTATGGTGACACAGTGCATGTGCTCTCATGTTCTTGAAGTAGTGTAGATGTGTTGTTTGCACTTTTATTTTCTGATTTGTTAGTATTTTTCTTCTTTTTTCATTTTAAATAATTTTTTTGGCATAGGAACCAATGCCTATAGTTTCTCACCTGCGGGCCCTTCGAGTAAACCCGGGGCGTTGCCCGGGTCACTCGTATATATATATATATGTGATGATTTAAGACCATGGAATTGTTGTAAATAGTCTAGATATCTCCTACCACATGTTCCACCCCATGACTGTATATAACTTCTTATGTACTGCACATAGAAAGCCTCAACTAACATCAATCTGTACCGCGTAAGAATCTAATAAAGTATCGCAACTGTACAGATAGAAGGAATGGAGACTAACAGGAGAAGATTAAGGTTAAAACTGATCAGGCTTAGGTGAGAGTAGAAGTCAAACCTAAGAAGTAGGCCTAGAAGAGAGCCCGACTATTAATAAAGTCACAGTTAACCTTCTGACCCCGGAAACCCTGCGAGCTAAGTTTAAGCCAATATTTCCTGACAGGACCGGTGGTATCTGGTGACCGCAAAAGCTATAAAAGTAGAGAGACGCCCAATATTTCCGGAACAAGACCGGACGTATCTTCCATCAAAGAAAGCCGCAAGGCCAATTAGAGAAGACCATACCTAAGTAGGTCAACCAATAGCCAGCGGCCACGTGGCATGGTCCCGCCAATTGGGAAAGAATCACCTAAATAGGTCAACCAATTAGAAAGAAGAAAGGTCTTGGTGTTAAATCGAGAACCTAGAATAGGCAGTCTACGCTTGGCTCTCAACAAGGTAACACTTGCTCTAAAAATCTCCCTCTCTCCTCATCCCATTCCTTCTTGACGTCAGACGCTTCTTAGTGGAATCTCTGTTTGTTTATTTCACCTTTGGCCCAGCTGTGTCGCCTTCCACCACGACTGCACGGTAGAGTTGACATCGAGGGTCGTCTAGCATCAGGTAACACTGGTCCCAGAGGTCCCAAGATATCACAGACTCCCCCGTCCCGAAGAGTCGACAGGATAGTGGACGCCAAGGTACAAGTAAGCAAATAGACCACTGTCTGTACAGAAAGATGGAACAGGGAAGAGAGGAGGATCCAAAGGAACCCATGGAGTCCGATCCCGACTCCGAAAGTGGCGAAAACACCACTATTCCGAAGAAAGAAACCACCCTCGGTAGGACGCAGGAAGTTCCCCCCAGCCACGAGGACGCAACGCCACCGCCGCCGGTGTCAGATGTCCTGGGGAGTTTAGCCAGGACGATATATCAGCTCTCCTCGGCGACAGGACTTTCGCGAGATGTGGAGCTATCGCGTTACGATGGTTCGTACGAGGCGCAGAGCTTCTTCGACAACTACGACGCCCAAGCTGATCTGGCCCAACTACACTACACCGAAAGACTGAGAAGGCTTCCCAACCTCCTACAAGGTAAGGCCCTGCACTACTTCCGCAGCCTAAAATTAGACAAATTATATTACGTTGACGCAAGGCAGGCCCTGATAGACCTCTTTCTTGAAACCACAAACGCGTCATTTGCCCAATTCTTGGCCATTAAGTTGACAGATCGCTCCTCGTTTGAGGAATATTATCAAAAAAAAAGACGGTGTGTGGCCTACAGCTGAACCTTCCCCACAAAATCCTTTTAGAATCTCTGACTGATGGGTTACCCGTCGCTGATCAGCGCATTGTCGCTGCCGTGCAACCGAACACCCTCCAAGCGTGGTATAGTGTAGTATCGCGCGTAAGAGGAACCCACAGTGCGTCGCAAATGTGCCAACAGACGACCAGAACAACGCCCAACCCTTCTTTCGCACCGTCACCGAGGTACAGTGCTCCGCGACCATGGTCAGCGCGACCCAACTACTCTGCCAATCCACCCCCTTCATCCTGCAGGTATTGTGGCGCCATGCACTGGCACGCCCAGTGCCCGAAACGGCCTGCACAGAGCCGTCCAAGACCTGTGTACCGAGCCACAACTTATCCGCAGCACGACAGAACTGTGTTGTCCTCTCCCGCACCCTTCCAAGTTAACAACACGCGAGCGCATGTTACCCGCTCCCCTGATCCTCTCTACACCACGAGCCCAGCGCAAGCAGTGAACCCTAGCTGACCCATAGGTACCTCGACCACGGCACCAAAACAGGCCTGTTCCGACGCCCAAGACAGCACAACAGTAGGTTCCTCCTCACATAACTTTCGTTGAACAATTGCTCGTTCGAGCTGAACTGCCCAATAATGTAAACCTACATCTACTAGTTGATACAGGAGCATCTATCGATATAATTAGTCGGAATACTTTTAAAATAATAGAAACCAAATTGCAAAAGAAAATACCTGTTCACCCATTTAACTTAACTATTAATGCTATAGCTAACAATATTTTCACCATAGGTTATATCTTTTTAAACGTAAAAATAGGTAACATAACGCAGAACCTAAAATTCCATATTATAGATACCCCCTTGCCTTTTGGCATATTATCCCTTAACTCCATAAAAAGATTTCTACTAATTATAAACTGTCCTCAGCTACTCCTGTATCAAGATAATGTACCTCTACCAACTACCTTATACAAATTCACCTCGTGCAAGCAACACGTGTCCCATGGACAGGTTAATACAACTGTCCCATTTACTAAATCTTCCCCTCCTGGAACGGGTTGCTCACACGTGGTGAACTCCAACACTCTTATTTGGCCTCAATGTAATGTTCCTGATCCTATTTTCAACGCCTCTATGTCCTCCTCTTGCATATCTTTGGACACAAGTAACCTAGGTCACTGTCCCTATAATTTACACAAGGTACTGCATCAATTTACACGACGTCCCTAAGCTTAAAATACCTCCCGTAAAAATCAATACTACTTCGGACAAGGTAATTGCCTTACGTCCTTATCGCGTACCCCTAAATGACCAACTTGAAATACAAACACAAATCGAACACATGCTTGAACACGGTATAATTACAACCTCAGTATCTCCCTATGCCAGTCCTATTACGCTTGTCACCAAACGTGACAAATCAAAACGCTTTTGTGTTGACTATCGTAGGATTAATGAAATCATTGCACCAGACGTCCATCCTCTCCCCTTGATAGAGAATATACTCGACAAACTCTCACGCGCCAAATATTTCTCCTCAGCCGACATATCTTCTGCCTACTGGCAGGTCGAAATAGATCCCAGTTCACGTCACCTTTTAGCTTTCGTGACATTAGACGGGCAATACGAATTTTGTAGGCTTCCTTTTGGGATGCGCAACTCACCACAGATTTTTGAACGTGCAATAAACTAAATATTCCAAAAATATAAGTTAAACTTCATAGCCCACTATTTCGATGATTTTATTATCTTTTCGGATACCTTAGAAGAGCATATTCAACACGTAGAAAAATTCCTGGAGATCTGCCAACAGGAAAATATTAAACTAAACTATAAAAAATGTGAATTTTTGAAGACATCAATAGAATTTCTAGGATACACTGTTAAGAACGGAACTTACACACCGCAGACCCGTAACCTCGATATTATTAACGCTATCAAACCTCCCTTCAACCAAAAAACGCTACAGTCCTTTTTAGGAGCCGTCAACGTGTATAACAAGTTTATACCAGATTATGCCCGTCTCAGAGCACCACTCAACAATTTACTTAAAAAAGACACTAAATGGCAATGGGACGACAAATGTCAACAGGCATTCACGGCTCTCAAGGAGAGCTTAACACGTAAGCCCGTATTACATCTGTATCAGGATGGCTTACCCTGCCGCTTGTACTGTGACGCCTCCACCCAGGGAATCGCAGGAATTCTCAAACAAGTACATCCGGATGGAAAAATTCATCCCACACAGTATTACAGTAGAGCACTACGCCCTCACGAACGCAACTATACCATTTCAGAGTTAGAATGCTTAGCGATCGTAGAAAGCATCGAAAAATTCCGCATCTATCTATCCGGTACCAAATTCACTGTCTACTCCGACCACCAAGCCCTACAATGGCTTAAAACTATTAAAAACCCGTCAGGACGACTTTTTAGGTGGAGTTTAAGACTATCCACTTACGACTATGAAATACAGTACCTCAAGGGAACCCAGCAACACGAGGCCGATTTGCTTTCTCGCAATCCATTTTGTGGATTTATCAGTGCCCGTACTATTAAGAAACACCAACCGAATATCACAGATACCAGTGTCGCTGTAGACGTCAACGGTCTACACACCATACGACGTAAAGGTGTAAACCGAATAATAATACCCGAAGCTCTTCAACACTCGCTTATGAACCAGGTTCACAGCGAATACAACCATCCCGGTATCTCCCAAATGGCTCGCCTAATCTCTACTCAGTATTACTGGAAAGGTATGGCCAAATCCATACAAAAATTTGTAAATTCCTGTCATACCTGCCAAATCATCAAAAGACCCAAAGGTAAGCCTTATTATGGCACCTTAGGACAAATTCCCCCACCACAACAGCCGTTCGATTTAATATCAATAGATACAATAGCCGGATTTTCGAAATACGGACACTCCAAGACGTATCTCTATGTTATAGTGGATCACTTGACCAGATACGCTTGGGCATTCCCATCGAAATCTACAAGTACCTTAACGTACATCCAAACCCTAAAAAAGGTACTACAACAAGGGTCTCCAAAACGTCTACTTTCGGATAGAGCGCCCGCATTCACCTCCGAAAAATTCCGCAAATTTCTGCTATCTCGCGGTATACAACCACTGCTTACCACCAGTAACAATCCGCAAGCTAACGGATTGATAGAACGATTGAACGCCACCATCACTGGAAAACTAAGGTTACTTTATCTCGAAAACCCGAAGACATCTTGGACCAAACTAATTAAACAAGTTGTCCAAATCTATAACCAATCCCCGCACACCGTCACAGGTTTCCCACCGATCTTCTTGATGTTTAATAGCATCCCACCAGAACTAAAAACTCATTACAACCCGTTCCCCGACGTACAGAAGGCTAGGCAACTCGCCTCCAGCAGAACACAGCTTAAGCATGAAAGGGACAAACAAAGATATGATAAAGGTCATCAAGCCCCGCATTTCGAGATTGGTGACCTAGTCCTCGTAAAAAATTATAAACATCCCGATACGGGAAAATTGGCACCATACTTCACAGGTCCGTTTACAATTATAGAAATAATATCCCCAAACGTAGTCCGAATTAACAGACCCAATCGACCCCTAAATAAAGAAGATGATACAGTTCATGTGAACAAACTTAAATACTATACAGAAGATATCTTATTCCTCGCGCCCCAGCCTCTAATTCCAACACCTCGCGTAACACCTGATGTCCAATTGATAGAATTCGGCCATTTATGTCCCACAATATTTGACGCGCAGAAATCCCGTCTTATACCCCCGACTTGCTCAGCGCCTTTTCTGCACCTTAATGCAGAGATCTTCCAATAAGTTGAAAGAAAGCAAGCTGCCCCCACAAAGGGCCTCTGACCCAAATAAATATGCCCGCCACCGCCGGAAATCGCTAATAATAAATTCGAAGGGAACCGAGCAAACAAACAACCGACATCTTGTTACCGCCCGTCGCCACCCCGATGTCACTCTAATGGATTTTCGCTACCTATTAAATCAAATATTAGTGCGTGCCAAAGACAACATTTTACCTAAAAATCACACACACCCACACATGTTAAAAAAAAAAACAACAACAACAACAACCCTTTATCGGTTAGAATAGATCGCCGTGTTTCTCCTGCACACACAGAATAAATGCCGCTTTAGGAAGAATCACGTTTTCACCTAAACGTGGCGCAGGGAACAAAAAATCGACAACATTAGGACTCAGTAAGTTTCACAGTTGGAAACAATGTGATCCACGAGTCGCACCAAACTTAAAACAAATTCGATAAGTTAGAACAACTTAGGCCAACAAGACCAAAGATATCGCGATCGAGGACAATTTAAAGCTCTCTCCACCCATCCTAAAAAACAGGAACATTACATTTGGCCTACAACTTTCCATTCTTTCACGATATATAATTTCTATGTATAATCTTACTTACTCTTCTTTCTCGATGAACATTTTTTAAAATTTTTCATTTTAATAATCTTGTATATAATCATTATATAGCTCTTATAATTGTTTTTTTTTTTAACGTCAACCAATCAGTTTAGATTATTGTCATTTTATTTTATTTTTCTTTACCAAAACTTATTTACTTTTGCTTTATGACTCTATTATATAATCAACTTTATATTTTATCTTTCATATCTAATAATCTCAAGTTTATATTTCATGTTTATATCACTAATTTGCCTTTTGTCATTTTATATTTTTTCTCACTTTATAAATTAGATGTTATTTACATTGTTTCATCTTCCGCTACCATGTCAATGCTATCGAGTATATTATTGCTCATTATTAATTTTCATTTAATATTTTCACTTTCTATTACCCCTTATATACTGCTGTAGTGTGTTAATCTTTGTATCATATCATCACTATTTTTACTTTTTTTTTAAAGATTACTTTGCATTCAACTTCGCAATTCTATTTTTCGATTTTTTAAATCCTTTAACGCTATATGCAAAGCCTTAATTTCGCAATTTCACATCTCAATGATGTATTCTTTTATAATCAAACTAAAAATCATGATTAAAAACAGGGCAATCTTCAATAACCTCTTAATCAACCACTTTAAAGGTTACTTCTTAATAAATACTAACCCTTTTCCGCAGGAACTTTTAACTCCTTCGCAGGCTAGACTTGACCTACTTTGATTTCGTAATTAACAATCTTGACACACCGTCCCCCGGATTTACCTATCCCTACTTCTGGCTTGGATACGTGCAAATTGTATTTTTTTTTTATATATTCCAGGGCACTCTCATGCCACACGCTGGCACATCTTTTTTTTTATATTACTCTTTTTCTCGCTAAGCCCCTGACGACTCTAATTAAAACTTTGATTTCTGGTCACTGATCTTCGCCCTCTTTATCCTGCATGCGTACGTCTTAACGACTAATTAATAAAACCCATAACAATCACCCTTATTTTACTTTTCGATTGTGGTACTGTAACTTTATTCGGTCCTTAAATTTACATGTGAAACATGGCCTAGGTTTTCCGCGCCGTGCACATTAAATGGTTTGGGACTTGAGTCAAAGTGACATTGCCGCAACCAAGTAATAACTAACCCCTCAACCCTTTCTAACGCCCATCACGAAGAGATCATGATTTACCCATCCAATCATTTATAGTTTTACCTATAATCATTATATGTTCTCTATTAAATATTTTATTCATATTTTTATTTTTACTTGTATGTTTAGAATTAGTTGTTTATGCTTTATTATCTCTTATGGATATACAGAAATCAACCCCATGTTATATACCAACTCACTTTAATTAATTTTTAAAAAAATTACTTCCTTAATAACAGTCTTCCTATTCCGCTCTCTTAAATCCCTCCATATGAACCCTCTCACATCCGGGGCCATCTGTGATGATTTAAGACCATGGAATTGTTGTAAATAGTCTAGATATCTCCTACCACATGTTCCACCCCATGACTGTATATAACTTCTTATGTACTGCACATAGAAAGCCTCAACTAACATCAATCTGTACCGCGTAAGAATCTAATAAAGTATCGCAACTGTACAGATAGAAGGAATGGAGACTAACAGGAGAAGATTAAGGTTAAAACTAATCAGGCTTAGGTGAGAGTAGAAGTCAAACCTAAGAAGTAGGCCTAGAAGAGAGCCCGACTATTAATAAAGTCACAGTTAACCTTCTGACCCCGGAAACCCTGCGAGCTAAGTTTAAGCCAATATTTCCTGACAGGACCGGTGGTATCTGGTGACCGCAAAAGCTATAAAAGTAGAGAGACGCCCAATATTTCCGGAACAAGACCGGACGTATCTTCCATCAAAGAAAGCCGCAAGGCCAATTAGAGAAGACCATACCTAAGTAGGTCAACCAATAGCCAGCGGCCACGTGGCATGGTCCCGCCAATTGGGAAAGAATCACCTAAATAGGTCAACCAATTAGAAAGAAGAAAGGTCTTGGTGTTAAATCGAGAACCTAGAATAGGCAGTCTACGCTTGGCTCTCAACAAGGTAACACTTGCTCTAAAAATCTCCCTCTCTCCTCATCCCATTCCTTCTTGACGTCAGACGCTTCTTAGTGGAATCTCTGTTTGTTTATTTCACCTTTGGCCCAGCTGTGTCGCCTTCCACCACGACTGCACGGTAGAGTTGACATCGAGGGTCGTCTAGCATCAGGTAACACTGGTCCCAGAGGTCCCAAGATATCACATATATATATGGCGTGTTATTGTTTGTATTTATAGAGTACTGTATTCTTATATTTTCATCCCTGATTCATAATTTCATCAACAAACATGCGGGGATTGGGGAGACGAGAGTGGTAGTTAGCTCTGTATACTTCTACATCTAACCGCCAACTCTTCGCTATAATAGCTATAATACAGTATAAAATAAATGACGTATAGCTTTGTTTTATATCAGCAAACAATCTAAGGCTGTTTCTTGTACCATTGTATTCTCTACCTTTAAGGCTAACATGTCTTTCAATAGGAGTACCTAGAAGTTTAACTTCCAGCTATCTTAAGATATGGATCTGTGTCGTCATTTTGGAATTCTCATATCGACACTAGCGGTAATCTGAAGGACAATAATGGTTCAGGGACAGTCTAAAGTCTGTGGAGATATATATACACGTTTAACTTCAATTTTATAAAATAACGATATTTATTTTCACACACACAAAGCTTTATTAAGACCACCGGTCTTATACAGATTCACCACAGGAAGCTCATCCATTGATGAGCTCTACTCTTCCCTGGCAGACACCATCAAAAGTTTCAAGCTTTACAAGCTTGATATCTTAATATGATTGAGTGGAGATAAGAAAGAAAACGACCACAGAAAGAAAAAAAATAATAGATGTAGCTCCTATACTCCAGGGAGCGCAGCACCCAACACCAGCCTCCAGGTCCGACACATGTCCAGTGGCCACACGTTCCTTCGTGCATGATATATATTTTACAATAAGTCGATGTTTGGCCAGTAGCACAGCAAGGGTGTCACAGAAATGTCTTGTAACAAGTAAAAATCTTAACAAAAAGCAATAACGCGCCATCTATACATATAAAATGAAAGGATTTAAAAGCACGAATGTTTCTATTATACATAATACAAACTTCTTTTGCCCTTACCGATTTGAATGTGATTTTACTCTCCTATAAGCTTATGTCCATAGTTTTCTTGAAAACCATTTCTGAGATTCCATCCTTCAGTGCTGCGTATATAAGTAGAATCGTCCACTACAGTATTAGAGCTCTGAGAAGCGGTCTGGTGAATTAAATTGGCGAAATCGCTGGGAGGGTTCACCATTGATGAGCCAAGCTCTCCCAATATATATATTTTCATCGCAGTAAGGGCAGTAGAAGTTTGTATTATGTATAAAAGAAACATTCGTGCTTTTGAATCCTTTCATTTTATAAGTAGAAATCTAGCCATTGCTGGCACGACCCCCAGATTTACAATCCCACCGTTAAACAGGTTCATACAGACTCTCTGGCAAAGTCTGGAGCTCTTGGCCACTCTGAGGACAGGAAATATACCAACCAACTAGATGAAAGATACCTATACCGTACCATCAAGACCCAATGCCTTCAAGAATGTAAATCTACTGCCGTACCTGACTGGTACAAAGCAATCGAATTTTATTTGATAAAAATCATACAGGGTTTGGTTTATTAAATATAATTTTAAATACAATATAATATAAGGCGGCTTATGATTGTAAAACGACATTTGAAATACTATCCCGCATGTGTTTCTTTTCAACGAAAAATCAAAATTTATTTCAAGGAGAAATAACGATTATTTCTAACCTTTTGGATGAGGTATGAAAGGGTGAATTGTGAAGAGTAATGATAAACGTTGAAAAGAAACACATGCGGGATAGTATTTCAAATGTCGTTTTACAATCATAAGCCGCATTATATTATATTGTATTATAAATTACTTTATGTATTATTTACGAACGGAAAAATATGTCCAGGGTAGCCTAGTGGACATGGCATCTGCCCGGTAAGCGGAACACTGTGGGTTCGATTCCCATCCCTGGACACTTTTATTTTTCCGTTTATCATTACTCTTCACAATTCACCCTTTCATACCTCATCCAAAAGGTTAGAAATGATCGTTATTTCTCCTCGAAATGAATATTGATTTTTCGTTGAAAAGAAATACATGCGGGATAGTATTTCAAATGTCGTTTTATAATTTTTAATATTTCTAACTTTCGGGCTTTAACGCCCTTCTACAGGGGTATTTTATTAAGTCCAGGTGAGATAAAATCAAGTGTATGCACCACGCTGTATACTTTGAAATGTATTATGTAAAGAGAAATAACCGTGAATCAAAAGGATACAAGAGGTATACGAGACATATATAAAAAGTGGATAAAAAAGTCCAAATGAAGCAGAGCAAGAATATGCATCAAATTGTATACTTTAAAATATAGTATGTAAATATGAATATTATAGAAACACCAGAAGCATATTACTCTGCCTTTTCCGGTCCCAATCCCGGATGAAAAAGGAGGAGAGGGAGCAGTAACAAGCTCGCTAAAAAACCTGGGCTTAGCTGGCCCGGCTGAAAGTACCCTGTAAGTGCTTCTAATCTCAGGGATACAAGATGAGCAGCGTTTGTACTCCATGTTAGAAGCGGCTGCACATGGCGTCTGTTCCTCGTGTCAGAGGCGGCCATTTCTTTTGGAGCTAAGTCGGCCTGCCACTGAGTAGTGCTCCTAGTCTTAATGACAAAGGCAGACGCATTCTACTTCACCCAGTGTGGAGATAAGAAAGAAGTAGAAGACCAGAAGCATATACACAAGAGATATATGAGACATATATATAAATTATACATGAAATTTACAAGACGCATACAAAAAATCTTCCAGGTGAGATAGAGAAAGAGCCTGTACTATGTTCTATACTTTCAAACGTAGTATATAAAAAGAAATAACCGAGATGAAAGATATAGGAGAATCTCAGAAACTATTTTAGACGCGTAAGATTCTTTTCGAAATCAAACAATTTCTACTGTCCTTTACTGCAATGGAAAAAAAATTAATGGGATTTTTCATTGCAGTAAAGACAGTAGAACTTGTTTGATTTCAAAAAGAATCTTACGCGTCTAAAATAGTTTCTTATTTTAATAACAGATGGCGCGCTAGTGCATCGTAATATAGAAGAATCTGTTTCTGTCATAAGGCGAATCCTGTAGGGCGGTTTTTCCTATCTTTTTCTATTAGAGAAATAGCAGAGAAATATAAAACATTTTAAAAAAGATTCCCCCAGGAGATGCATCACAGATCTCTCTCTCTCTCCTGGGAGGAGAGTCTTGACAAGACTAATCTGGTGGGCCACATATCGCTAGCTGATATCACAGCTAATTGTCGTGATC
>CP092873.1:45820329-45910879 GCA_030710605.1 Cordylochernes scorpioides | reverse complement strand
CGATGGCCCAGAGCCCATTTCAAAGTTAGTGTTTATTAGTATTACGTATTAGCTACATTTTTATGGAAGTTGATAAAGGAAGACAAAAGGACAACACCTTAGAATGTCCATTGGGTTCTCTTTTAATTCCGCCGATTTACCGCGCCTCGCAGCGGTGACCATCTGTACTATTTCCAGGCCCCGCTTGTATGTTTGCTGACGGCGTGGGTCTGTAAACCCAGCAGGCTGGAAAGTAGTCTCTTGGCTCCTACAGTTTCAATCTAAATTTATATCTCTATCACGCGCATACAATCTATACATAAATTAGTAGGCGTTCAAATGGCCAATTTCCAGTGAGATATCGTGAGCGATACTATCAAGATAGACCATCAAATCCTAGATGCCAATGGTCTCTCCGACAGGTCTATAAGCCGGCATATAGTCCATCGATAGTCAAACACAGTCCATCCTTTATCTCTCATTCTCTACCTTCTAACCTTTTGGCTGGAGGTTCCCACGAAAAGCGTATTCCTGGTTATAAACTTGATCCTGTTCTTTTTATCACTTCTTCTATAATGTTATAAAGGGTTATAAACGTCAATTAACACCCGCCCAATTAAAGTTTCCTAGTTCTACGCCAAAAGCCTCGACAATAGTTTGGATGCATGAAGTTGTGCCAAACTCAAGAAATCAAACACACGCCAGAAATTTGGTAGTAACAAAGGTGTATCGCGAACTTCAATTTCAATACTCAACCATACTTTACCATGGACGTCTCATTCTTTTATGTACATAATTGTTGACAAACCATTAAACTACTTCGCAACATCGGGTGATAAATGAGGAAGTAAAATGTTAAATGCTGCTGTAATTTCGTCAGCTGGTACAAAGACTAATACAAAGAAAAAAAAATGGCGAAGCATTGTATCGAGCATTAAATTCTCCTGGAGAGAGACGGAATGTTTGCTGCTGGTGAAGACTCAGCTTGGCTTGATTTTGTAACGTGGATTCCTGGATGGTTGCACAACGTTCCGCTGCCAATGTAGATGCTGCGGAATTGTGAGAGGCCTTAGGTTGAAAGGCGACAACACCGCTTCCCTCAGGGTGTTCTGAAGATGGGCTAGACTACTCCTGTGAGTTCTCAAGTGACAGATGGCTCGATGGTCTACCTGGCGGTGACATCTACTTCACCTTACGCCGTAGGTGATGTAAGCGGGTGTGGACTCTTCAGCTGTCCCCACAGACGACACGCATCGAGGCAGGATAAGGTAGGGCGTTGGACCAGTTCTAGGGCGATATCTGCACCGCGCCACGAAAAACAATCTCAACGCGGGTTGGCCCAGGGAATGGAGCAGGACACATCCAAGGTGAGGAGTTCCCCGCTTATCCAGTTTTTTAACAGTATGCTCCTGTAGCTGTGCCGAGTCCAGTGCCTGGCGCGCGCTCTGGCTGGTGAGACGGGTAATGGGCGTAGTTAATCCCCGCAGGACGATAGTCTCCGCTTAGTGCTTCACATGATAGCTGGAGCTCGAGGTTTTTCTGCTGGAGACGTTGGCAGAAGGCCCCGCATCCATGCCGCGCATCCAGGAGCGCAGCCCGCGTTGATCACGCTAGGACAGGAGCACAATCAGAGAAGTCTTTGACAGTCGCACGTAGCCAGCGCTCAGGAGCCAACAGGTCTGGCTACCACAATAATCTGTTGTCGCCTCGAAGACGCAGAGACCTCAGACAGGGGTGGTGCAGAACCCAGTGGTCCAGCTCACGCGCGCTGGACGCGGCCTTACAGTAGCTTGACAGTTTTCTCCTCTTCTATGAGAGCCAAACATCAGGAGCCAGCGGGGTCAGCAACGCCCAGCTATGAGAAGCCAAGAGTAGCTGTTGGCGGCGCCGCGCAGTGAGGCCTGGAGCCCCTTCAGACAGGCGAGCCGAAGCTGGCCCACGATGTCCAGCAGGCCGACGTCACCCCCCGGAGACTGGGCAAACCAGGATGCCTCCGGGAAGCCGCAAGACTCGGCTCGTTCCCAGGCCGGTGCAGCAAGCTGATGGTAGTTTCAGGTGTAAGGTAGTCATGCAGAGGGTGCAATATGGATCCCAGGACCAGGCTGTTGGCCGCGCAGGTCGACTCACAAGCGACAGGCCGCGAATGAAGGGAGACCACCTCGCGATGAGTAGTTCTAGCAGCCCCATCAGGTGGAAGGCCTGAGAGGCGACGGTGTTTCCGGCAGTAATCCTAAAGGCCAGGACAGTCAGCAACTCAGGCGTCCAGGAGATTCCTAGAGTTTGGTGTTTCCAGGAACCTCACCAGAGCCTGCAGCTGATGTGGAAGTTGGCAGTTACCCCTGAGGCTATGCCGAACTCTTCAAAGATCAGGGGCACGAGCTCAAACTGATGGCGTCCCTGATCAAGAGTACATAGTCATTCGTATAAGTGACTACACTACCACGGTCCAAGATCCTCTCGAAACGGTGTAGCAGAGGTCCAACTTCGATGCTGAAGAGGACAGCAGACCTGTCTCACCCCATTGAAAGGTGAGAAAGCCTTGGTGTAGACATCTCCGATCTGGATGGAGGCGTCTGCTTCCCCGTAGAGGACAGCAATCCACCCTAGGAAGGCAGATGGTAGGCCCAGCTTCTCCAGCAGGGCGGACAGGTAGCTCCTGCTCAAGGTGTCGAACGCCAACTTCAGGACCAAAGAGATGACAGCCAGCGGTGTGTTTCATGTCTCGCTGCACAGACAGCTTTGTCGGAAACTTGCTTAATGCTCCAGGAGGATGACCGTCATTAGTTGATGGTGCTACCTTCATTCGATCAATCACTTCAACTTTTTTAAATCTTTATTGATAAGGTATAATTTGTATTATATAGAAGGTAATATGACCAAACAGTACTGATAGTATTCATATATATTCAATATACATTCAGTACATTTGTCTGAAGATGGTAACAACCCTGTTACCGAAACGTCACGCACTATTTATTTATTTGGATTTGGCCTTATTACCTTGTGTTTATAATCTATAATCCAAATTGTGCCTTATCGTAATATGACCAAATATAAATAAATAGTGTGTGAGGTTTCAGTAACATCGTTGTTATCATCATTCAGTACACTTGTCTTTGGATTAGGTCTTATTTTCTTGTAAACATTTGATTTTAAAAAGTATTTTTGGAACTTCTATATTTAAAATCGATTTCTACAGCCATCTCTCTTATACTCCACTGATTAAAAATTGAAAGAGGTGACGCATGGCTCATCAGTGGTGAACCTTCCATGCAGTTTCGCCATCTCGCCACCGCTGGGAGGGTTCACCACTGATGAGCCATGCCTTCCCCCTTTCAATTTTTAATCAGTGGAGTATAAAAGAGATGGCTGTAGAAATAGATTTTAAATATAGATGTTTAAAAAAATAAAATGTATTTCTTATTTTCAACGATAGAGGGCGGTAATTGATGATACAGTAGAACCTCTCTGTAAAGGACATCTAATTGCAGAGCCAAAGTATCCTTTAGGGAGAGGCGTCCTCTTACCGGAGAGTTACTAAATTGTAAAAATTATAATTTTGCAAATGAAAGCTGTCCTTTGTGGAGAGGTGTCTACTAGCGAGATGTCCGCTAAAGGTTTCCATCTTCAGAAAATTCAGTAATTTTGTCTGAAGATGGTAAGAATCATGTTACCGAAACGTACACACTATAAATTAATTTGTATTTAGTCTTATTACCTTGTGTAAAATCTATAATACACATTTTTTGTGTCTTATCATTTTATTCAAAGTCTTATACAACAAAACGATCAAGATTGGTTGGCCATGAAGACTTAGACCAATTGGATACAAACCACCATAGCAGCTACTTGAGGGATACATAGTAATTTAACTTAAAACAGTGATTGTTGTATTCATATTGGTGTTGTTTTGAGGGACAAGAGTATAAGAGACACCCAGCATAGAAAATTGCTATTTTATCAAAAATAAAAAAATAAAGAATCAGCTACAGAGTATTCTCTGCTGCATGGATTCTGAAGGAGCTGCGACGGAGAGATGGCACGCTGGTGAAGACACGACGAATATTGTAGCGTAGCAGAAAGGTAGAGTCGGTGATCCGCAAACGAGGAACGTTATTTTATTAACCAAACAAACCGAGATCAAAAGAAGAACAACCGAAAAATATATGAATTAATGAATACACGCCAAAGTATATATAGGAACCAAAAATACAACAAACACCTATGCAAAAATCAGGCATTAAAAATAAATTAAAATATTTACATAAAAATGATAAAACTAATTACTCGCTACATAGCCCCCCTCTTAAAGGACATCGACCCGATGTTCAGCAGGAGACCTGCGCCTCCAGTCTACGAGCTCGCGACCGCGTAATAGGGCCAGGGATATCCAGGTCTCTTGGTCTGGGGACCTCCTCCTGGGCCAAGGGTGGTTGCCTCCCTTCCGCTGGAACTTCTTCCTTTTGAGGACTTGATAAGTCGTCTTCCATGTCCTCCTCCAGGTGGTCCTCCCGCTTCTCTGGATCTAAATAGGGCTTCATCTCTGCAGACTGCGATTACATCCCCGAAGAAGGCGTCCACATCTCCACCGACGACGTTTCCATCTCCGCAGACGACGTTCCCATCTCCGCAGACGGCGATTCTCTGCAGGCGGCAATCTCTGCAGGCGGCAATTTCTGCAGGCGGCAATTTCTGCAGGCGGCAATCTCTGCAGGCGGAAATTTCTGCAGGCGGCAATCTCTGCAGGCGGCAATTTCTGCAGACGGCAAATTCTGCAGACGGCAATCTCTGCAGGCGGCAATCTATGCAGGCGGCAATTTCTGCAGACGGCAAATTCTGCAGACGACGGTATCAACTCCGCAAAAGATGGTCTCACCCCCGCAGGAGACGGTCTCACCCTCGCAGAAGACGGTCTCACCTTCGCAGAAAGAGAGAGAGACCAGAAAGTTGCTTCAAGTCTTGTAAGCGAAGGCCTCCTCCCATCAAGTCATCCGTGAGGGCATCGGTACCCAGCATCTCCACCAGTTGTAGCGTAGCAGAAAGGTAGAGTCGGTGATCCGCAAACGAAGAACGTTATTTTATTAACCAAACAAACCGAGATCAAAAGAAGAACAGCCGAAAAATATATGAATTAATGAATACACGCCAAAGTATATATAGGAATCAAAAATACAACAAACACCTATGCAAAAATCAGGCATTAAAAATAAATTGAAATATTTACATAAAAATGATAAAACTAATTACTCGCTACAATATTTATTGATGAGACCTATTCGGGAAACCTACTTAATAAAAGTGAAGAAAAATCATGAGTGATAAACTGTTGTAACAATGAGTGTAGGTACGGCGTTGCGGGAACACCACGGCTTTCTGCAGGCTGCTACTCGCTCCTAGCATTCTCTGCCACAGCCACTGGCAGAAAGCTTAAGGGCAGTTATATCTCCGTAGACACTCCTCGACACATCTGTATAATCAAGGTTGACCTGATCTAATTTATCCTCTAAATGGAGACCAGGAGAAATGAAGAGCATTTATTCTGACAGTCTCTTACTGAAGCTTCTACTGTAGTTCAAAAACTGGTGAATCTTTTGTAAATTTTTGCCTTTGGTATTGATCAATAATACTTGAAATCACTTTATCAGAATTTTAAATGCATTCCTTAGATTTTGAAAGAATTAAATGGTTATAAAATCACTGGAAGACCTAACGATGAACTCTTTCCTTCTCGATCTTCCAGCTTTCTTGGTTCTTCCAATATATAATTTGTCTAATTTTAATAATCCACTTTTTTGTGTTTTCTATTCCTCCCTTTTATATTAAAATTATTTGAACATTATTTTCTTCGAGCATTCTATTCTAATGTGTGACAAATGACCATAGTGTCTCTAAAGGAATGTCATGAATAAGCCTTATCTGAATATTTTCTGCAAGGTTTTTTCCTATTGTAGAAGATGGCTATATTTAAATATCAATTGAGTATTTCAAATAAATTTCCAGAGATGCTAAGAGTCATTTAGGTTTACAAGGGCCACTGTGAGAATTTGTGAAATTATTGAAAAAATATGGCAAGAATATTTTATCCCAAATTTTATTTTTCAGTTAAAGATATATGGGTTTATTTTCGCTGTATGTTTGCTTAAATTTTAATTATTTCGACATTAATGGGAGAGGTAATGGGGATTGCATTTTTCTCTAGTAGCTTACATAATGATTATTTAGAAATAGCATAGCCAATGGCCGTTATCCGGCTTGAAAATATGTGGCGATGAATAAAGTAGGCGCTTAGATCCGATCGTAGACATTGCGGGTCATTTTGATAGTGATTTGGAGATTAGCAGTTGATGGTAGATTTTGCGAACATTGAGATCATGGAATTTATAGCAAAATGGCCTTTACAGAAGCCTTCATTACAGGCATTAGAGAATATTGGACACTTGATATTAATGTTATTATGGATCTTGATAATTGATGCGAGCTTTGATAGATAGTATGTAGTATTACATATTCGTAGCAATGTAGAGTTTGTAATATAATAGTGGACTTTAAAGAAGACTGTGACCATCACATATCAATATGGGTTTTAGCATCATTTTGTGGAGATTTCGGTTTGAAGAAATGTGGGTCTTGGTAGCGTAACATGGCATTACGAAATGCTGTTAACATGGAATCCAAAGCAATGAAGAACGTAGCAGTTTATTGTGGACATTGATATTATCTGGTTTCAGGGCATTCATAATGGTAGCATGTGGGTTATGGGGGAAAATGAAAGATAATGCATGATTCATGGCATTCACAGTGATATAGGACTCGGCAGTGCTCGGCAGTGGGGGGTATTGAATATTACTTGGTACACATGGTATTCATAGTCACATAGGACATGGCAGCTTAAGGAGGGCATTGAAGGGAATGCTTGGTTCGTGGTATTCATAGTGAAATAGGACTTGGCAGCTTATGGGGGCATTAGAGTAATCTTGGTCCATGGTATTCATAGTGACATAGGACATGGCAGCTTAAGGGGGGCATTGAAGGGAATGCTTGGTCCATGGTATTCATAGTGACATAGGACATGGCAGCTTAAGGGGGGCATTGAAGGGAATGCTTGGTTCATGGTATTCATAGTGAAATAGGACTTGGCAGCTTATGGGGACATTAGAGTAATCTTGGTCCATGGTATTCATAGTGACATAGGACATGGCAGCTTAAGGGGGGCATTGAAGGTAATGCTTTGTTCATGGCATCCATAATGACATTGGACATGGATAGCTTATGGGAGCATTGAAGAAAATGCTTGGTTCATGGCAATCAGAGTAACATATGACATGGGAGTTAATGGGGGACATTGAATATGGAGGACATTGGTTCTTGGAATCCATATTGCAGTTTATGGGGGGGGGGGGGGGTGGGGGGAGGGGGGGGGGCATTGAAGTAATTTATGGATTGTGTTATTTCTGTAATATTTGGTTTGACAGTTAATGACGGGCATAATATAGTTCTGAGATCGATGACATTAATAGTAATATGGTTCTTGGCCGCTTATGGGGGCATTGAAAATTCTATGTTTTATCATAATCATAGCAATATATCAGGCTTCGAAGCTCATAACTGGCAGTGGGACTTGGTAACTCATGGGAGCTTTGATATTTCTTTGAAGGATGATAATTATACGAATATGGAACATGCATTGATATCGTGGCATTCATTGCAATATGGAACTTGGCAGTTCATGGGGCATTGGGAATTATTTGGATTATGCTAATCATAGCAATATAGGGCTTGGTGGTTCAAAATTGGCATTGAGATCATGTCATTAGAATTGGCAGATTATGAGGAGCACATTTAGAATTATTTGTAATCTACTTATATATTTGCCTTATTCTGTCTGAAGCTCACGGATAGAATGCGCGCCCATTGGCTGCCGGCGAACACGTGTCCTCCCTGCCCCCATCTAGACAACCCTGTTATCAGCTGTGTGATACATACACCTGTCTATAGCGGCCACCCTGTCTATAGCGGTCACCTTAGGCAACCCTGTTATCAGCTGTGTGATACATACACCTGTCTATACAGACCACCCTGTCAATAGCGACCACTCTAGACAACCCTGTTATCAGCTGTGTGATACATCCACCTGTCTATACAGACCACCCTGTATATAGCGGTCACTCTAGACAACCCTGTTATCAGCTGTGTGATACATCCACCTGTCTATACAGACCACCCTGTATATAGCGGCCATTCTAGATAACCCTGTTATCAGCTGTGTGATACATACACCTGTCTATAGCGGCCACTCTAGACAACCCTGTTATCAGCTGTGTGATACATCCACCTGTCTATACAGACCACCCTGTCTAAAGCGGTCACTTTAGGCAACCCTGTTATCAGCAGTGTGATACATACACCTGTCTATACAGACCACCCTGTCTATAGCGGCCACTCTAGGCAACCCTGTTATCAGCTGTGTGATACATCCACCTGTCCATACAGGCCACCCTGTCTATAGCGGCCACTCTAGGCAACCCTAGGAAGCAAGATGTATACAAGGTGTAGACAAGATGAAGATCTAGATGAAGATTAAAACGTTTTTAAAATATATTCGCACTCGGGTAAAACCCGGGCGTTGCCCGGGCCATTCGTCTAGTATTATAATAATAGCTATTAGCATCATGTTAGCTTATAACTTGCATTCGGATCATGTAATCACAGTAGTAATGAATTTGGCAGATTTTGGGGACATTGCGAATTCTTTCGATTATGAATTTGAAAACTAGCAATCTCATAACGAGTATTGAAGAATGCTGGGACCATTAAATCTACAGCAATTTGGGACTTGGTTGCTAGTGCCCAGCATTACAGAAAGCTGGGATTAAGGCTTTCAGAGAAATATAAGGCTGTGTAGATTATGATAGGTATTGAGGAATGTTTGAATCATAATTTTCTGGAACAATGTCGGGCTTGAGTTCTGAAGATGTTTGTTATATATTTTTATTCATCGCAATAATTATAAGCGATTAATATTTGACACCATTCGCCCAGGAATTTTCAAATAGAGAACTAAGCATTCCAGAATCTATCTATCAAGCAATAAGATGGTTTGACATTCATTGATAGGATGGACTTTGCAAGCAAATAAGTGTTACATCAAAGGGAGATTTGTGCACTTCTTGATAGGTTGAACTTTGTATGCGAGCAAGCATTACATCGAAGAAGATTTGTGCATTCCTTGAGAAATAGGTTGAAATTTTCATCTGAGCAAGCGTTACATGATAAGGAGATTGAGGCATTCCTTGAGAGGGTAAACTTTGTATGCGAGCAAGCATTACATAATAAGTGTATATTGGGATATTTCTTGATAGGTTGAGCCTTCTATGTGAACAAGCGTTATATAATAATGAGATTAGGAGTTCCTGGTAGGGTTGAATTTTATATGCGAGCAAGCGTTTCATGATTAGGAGATTGGGGCATTCCTCGACAGGTTGAATTTGAATGCGAGCAAGCGTTACGTAATAAGGTTATTGGGGAATTTCTTGATAGGTTGAGCTTCGCATGTGAGCAAAATTTACAGAATAATAAGATTGGGAAATTTATTTATATGTTGAACTTTGTATGCAAGAGCAAGCGTTATATAATGAAAAATATTGAGGCACTACTTGATAGGATGAACATTTTAAGCGAGCAAGCGTTACAAAATAAGGAGATTGAAACATTCCTCGATAAGTTGAACTTGGTATGCGAACGAGCTTCACTTAATAGGAAAATTGGGAATTACTTGATAGGATGAACTTTGTATGCGAGCAAACGTTTCAGATTGAAATGATCAGAGAATTTATGCGCAAGTTTATAGTTAGCTGAATGCAAGATGAAAATTTTATTGCGAATATAATTGCCGAGAGTTATTTGAAATATAGATATATTGTTTGATATATATACAGTAGAACTCCTCAAATTCGGAAAGCTTGGGGCGCAAGGTATTCCGAATTTGAGGATTTTCCGAATTTGAGAGAGTTAGATTTGTGAATATTTATGTGGCATAAATAGGCATTTAGATGACTGAGACAAAGATTTTGAAGCATATGAACAATTTTAGGTTGAATATTATATGTACATTACATAATTTTAATTGCGATTTTTAATCAAATGTTCCTTGACTTTTATGAGTTTTGAGCATGAAACCGATGAAAAATAGTAAAATATTTTATTATGTATGTAATGCAATTGATGGCCAAGTAAGTTATGGCTTGGCAAAGAAGTTGCTGATTGTTGTCTGTTTCTTTGGCTTGTTTAACAAAGCTTCTTCTTCTCTCATAATCATAGTTCGAAGACTATTGATGGTGTTGTAGCTTGCAAGCATTTCTGGTTCAGTGCGCTTTTCCAAATATTTTAATGCAACATCCAAACTTTTCAACGCTTCGCATCTGGGAACATCCGGCTCCAAACTGTCTTCAGAAGTTGAGGAACTATCATCAGAACTGCTGATTTCCATTTTTTCACTCAAAACAGCTTCAACTATATCATCATTGCTAAGAACATTGTGACCTGGATCATCAAGGTCTATATCGATCCATTCATTAATGCTTTCTTGATTTACTTCAATTCTAGCTCTTTGAAATAATTGCTCCAGCCGTCTAATTTCTTGTTCATCTTCATCAGATTCATCCTCGGATAATTGTAATGCATCACCTGCTGTTTCCAAATCTGAATTATTTTTGTGTTCAAGCAAAATCTTCCATCCATTTCTTATTGTAGAAGATTTTAATTCATCCCAAGAATTTCCAAAATTGAATATCGCTTTCTTGATGTCGTACTTTTTTAAATTAGAAAAAGTTTGTTCACCCACAGAGTTATTTGGCTGATCTGCATCACTTGAAAATACTAAACAACTTTCTAACTGTCTTCGTTTATACAACCTTTTAAAGGCAACAATAACTCCCTGGTCCATAGGCTGCAATACAGATGTTGTATTAGGTGGTAAAAACTTGCATTTAATGTTGCCGTCATTACTGATAAGCTCTGTTGGATGAGCAGGAGAATTGTCAACTAGTAGTAACGCTTTTACTTGATCTGGAGCAACTCTTAACTTATTTTCTTGAAAATTGCGAACTTCGTTTATGAACCGTTTAAAAAAACATTCACTAAAAATGCTTTGATTAAACCAAGCCTTGTGTGAAGAATAGTAATGGACAGGCAATCGATCAATGATGTTTTTGATTGCTCTTGGACGTTTTGATTTTCCAACAACAGCCAAAACATTTTTATGTGAAGCGTCTGCATTTGCACAAAGTAAAACAGAGAGTCGATCTTTGGATTGCTTATGACCACTAGCGCTGTTTGCATTTTTGACATGAGAATTATCGGGTAATGACTTCCAGTAAACTCCTGTTTCGTCAGCATTATAAATTTGGAACTGTTCATACTTTTCGTCAGTCATTAGTTTGTGAAAATCATCTTTAAAGCGATTAGCTGCATCTTCGTCAGCACTCAATGCTTCCCCGACAACTTTTTTATTTTTCAAATTATGTCTGGCTCTGTATCGTGACAACCATCCACCACTAGCTTTAAAAGTGGGATTATTCAATTTTGATGCAAAATGACTGGCAGCTGTTTGAGTTCAATACCACGAATAGGAACCCCTGATAATCTCTGACTTTCGTACCAGATTTTAACTGCTTTATCAACATTTTCGTATAACGGATTTTTACTTGAGAAAACTTTTTGACATCTTTTTCGGTAGAATCAACAAACTTTGTAAGTTTAAGCTCAGACTTTTTTATATCATAAACAGTTTTCTTAGAAATTTTATACTTTTGCATTATCGTTGTATAGCTTAATCCTTTTTTAATGTCACTAAGAACATCTAACTTTTCACCAAGCTTAAGAATTCGGTACTTGCCTCGTTTTTGCCGCTCCTCTTTGGATGCCATTTTGTTGAAGAACAAACTTGTAAATGCAAAAAAATGAGAGTTGAATAAAAGAATTTGAAACTTACATTGTCTGAAAATGTTTGATAATTTGAACTTTAGGTGAATCAACTTTGCAATAAAAAATGCGTGAATGGCTTATGACGTAATAATGCTGCCTTCTTATTGGACAATATCCTAAACTAAGCACAAAGGTCAAAAGAAACTGTTGATTTATTTAAGCTTTTTTAAAAAAGGGGATAAACCCCTAATTAGCGAGTATAAATAATCGGTAAAAGTAAATTAATTGAAAACTTAAATTAAAAATAAATTACTAATAAAAATTAAATTAAATAAAATAAAAGCAAAGCAAAAGTAAAAGTAAATAAAATAAAATAAAATAATGTTGAAATATCAACAAAATAAAAGCATGTGAAAATTGATTTTTTGTATGTAAAAAAAACATTACGCTACTTTCCGAATTTGGGAGTTTCCGAATTTCAGAATTTCCGAATTTGAGGAGTTCTACTGTATTATTTTTTGGCTTTTCCCTCAAATTTTAAAAGCATTGCAAATGAAATATTTTACTTCTTCGAGTTGACATTTCATCTGAGAAGTTAATATTCGCGCAAAAGATCATGTTTGGTTTCTCGAGGCAGCACGCTCGTTTATCCTATTTGATATTTTATCAAGGTTGCAAGCAATCATATATATGAGAAACCATAACGAAATCATAATCTATATTGAAATCGATTGAAATCCAAAGGAAATTCATTTGGGAGAAAAAAATTCAGCATCTTATAACATTCGATTTTGCAAGGTGATAATGAAGCTTTGTTTCCGTTTGTTAAAAGACGACTAGAATTATTCAGCAAAATTTGAGGTTTAAACTGCTTCTATATTCTTTCTGTTAATGGAATATAGTCATGTATTACACAGAATCCGCAAACTCTTGAAAATTCTTGATTGTGCTGAATATCTTGAATTTCCACAAGAAATGCAATGTTTATTCTCAAACTTAATCAAATAAGCATAGATGCACAGTATCTTCAGAAGCGTTTTACTGATCACAAGCAAATGTGCGTCAAAATTCATTTCCAAGTTCTTGAAATATTCGTCACACCCAGGATATCATTTACACTTCTTATTATCTTGAGGTCATGAAGTTACACATCCCATTCTCTAACAAATTGAATAGTGACCGAAATTATTCACTTTATCACTTTGACATATGAAGATCATTTCTGCTCAATTTGGTGGCCAGGACACCAGAAGAGCTTGATTTCATCGAGCAATGCCTCTTTTTGGATATCAGATAAAGATGCCAGATAACGCAAAACATTTGCTCGACATATATGCTGAGGTTCATCTCAAATCAGCTTCTATAATATATAAAAATTGCTCTAATGAGCATCGCCAGAGTCGTACGAAGCTTCACCAACGAAAATGCTCGAATCTCCGTTGATAATGCCTCCTGTTATAGCATCTTTAGGATGATGAGAGACGTCGCCGCTGCCCAAACGACTGTGTTCCTCCTGCAATGCAAAATAAATATTAGTCTAATTTATATATATTGATTATTTTTGATGGCTCATATTTGAATTATAATATCATTAATTAATATAAAATATATTAATTTGAAAATGATTTTGTATAGATTGAGAGGGCACAGGGCTATGAGGTTAAATAAATGTGCTTGTATTCAACAAAATGAAGCTATATTTATATTAATATTGTGATGAAAACAAGAAAGGCATCCATAAAATTTCTTTTTGTTATAGTAAAATCATTTAATCACATTTTCTATAATATTATCGAACTTTCACAACAATATTTTAATTGAGATTAAATATTTATAGTATTACTCTGTCTGACATTGCAATTGTCTGAAAAGGAGGGTGGTGTATTAATTTATTTGTGTACTTGCATATAGAAAATTCTGCAGTTTGCAAAAATCGCAGATAAAGCTGCCTAAATCTTCACCCAATACGTCCCACGTTACAGCGCCAGTAGGTTGAAAGAGCTATCGTCGCTCCCCCAACGACTCCACCTCTCCTGCAATACAAAATCTACCTAAACCTTCTTGAAAAAGTTTATTTGGAATTTATATAGTAAAAAGTTAAGAGATATATTCGTACTCACACACTATTAGCAATATTCCATAAATATTGTTACAAAACCATATCAGTGATAAAAAATTTAATTTGAGCGCGTTAAGTATTCATAAAAACAGTAGCTGTTATTTGAATATCTCGTGCATACGTGTTTAGAACAAAATTCGGAATATATTTGTTTTCGATAATGGATTGGGGTGTAAAAGAAAACCCAATAGCTGTAATAGCCTTACACAAGGTAGGCCAAAGTCCTTCATCCATTTTTAATCTTTTACCAGATTTGAATATAACGCGTCAATTTGTTTATCGAACCATTGAAAGGTTCAACAAGGCTGGCACTATTAATGACCTTGAAAGATCTGGTCGACCGCGTATGCAACGAACGCAAGAAGCTATAAAAGCCATTCGCGAAATAATTCGGCGAAATCCACGCCACAAAAAAAAAAAAAAAAAAGATCTTTGCAAAGCAAATGAATTTAGCTCCAAGAACCGGTCCAGGATAATCAACGAAGACCTTGGACTGAGAGCTTTCAAACGACGCACCGGTCATTTAATAACCCCTGCTCTTAGAGATATTAGAAGGTTAGATCAAAAATGTTGTTGGCGCGGCATGATGGTCGGTGGCATGAGAGAACCCTTTTAACAGACGAGAAAATTTTCACTGTCGAGGAAAAGATTATTTATTAACATCAGAATGATGGAATATATGCTCGTAGCTAGAAGCTTCTTTGAAAGTCAGAAGACTTGAAAAAAGTCACCATCCTTCTTCTGTCATAGTTTGGTGGGAGTTAGCTACCAAGGTGTAACAGATCTCCACTTCTGTGCTGAAGGGGTAAAAATTAGAGCTAAAAACTACCAAGAAGATATTTCGGAACAAATAGTAAAGCCTCTGAACACAAATATTTTAAATGGAGAACATTGGATATTTCAACAAGATTCAGCTCCTGCTCACAAAGCTAAGTCAACTCAACAATGGTTGGAGACGAATGTTCCGGAGTTCATAAAGGCCAATGAATGGCCCTCTGGAAGCCCTGATTAAAACCCCCTTAATTAAAGTTTATAGACGTATTCAGAGGAGAATGTGTGCTCTAAAATATATCATAATTTGGATCAATTGAATCAGCATTGGTAAGAGCAATGAAAGAAATACCCTTAGAAAAGGTGCGTGCCGCCATAGATCAGTGGTCCGAACGTTTGAGATCCTGTGTCAAAAATAAGGGATGACTTTTTGAATGATTGTATATATTTTAAATCTATGTCCTTTTGTCTATTCAAATATGTATTTATATTCCATTAAGTTTTGTTATTATTCATTCAATTTATAAAATTGTTTGTAACATAATTTATGGCTAGACTGTTAAGAATATTTAAACATATAGAGAAAAATTAACATATACTAAAATAACTATCATAGTTAATGGGAAATAAAGAGGTTCATTAAAGTTCGTCATAAACGGGGAAAATTATATATATGAAATTATTTTTATGATTTTATGTGAGCAATTTTGAGCAGAAATAATTTTCTTAGTTAGGCATTTGGTGAATAATATTAGCCACAAAAGTTGTCAAAAAGATGAACAGGAAGTCAGTTATCAATTTAGATGCTTACTCATGGAGAAAACTCCCCAATGTCGACGCCACAATTCCACAAGACATGACCTTAAAAATGCCTGGGTATTGGTCAGTCCTGCTTCTCTGTGTGGCGCCTTCAGAAATATAGCCGCTGCCCAAACGGCTCGCCCCCACCTGCAATACAAAATTAATATTAAAATTCTTCAGATATTAATGGTAAAAATTTTAAAGATCAATAAAGAGAAGTCATATTAATAATGCTAAAAAGAAAACAGTGAAGATGCCATTAAAATGCTAAAAGTCATGTTTAAGGACATTTTTATATTCCCTAAAACATGTTTGAGAACTGGAAAATGAGGAGATATTTCAATAATTCCTAAAAGATATGACATCATTACTTATGTGATTTTGTGTATTTTCATTATTAAACTTGCACATTAGCGAAGTTTCTTAGCTGCTATGGTATATTAAAATAAGTTTATTTCGACAATTCAACCGTACTTACTAATAAAAATTCCGCCGGGTTAGATGCTGGAGTCCCATCAGATAACACTGATGATAACCCCAAAAGGTTCGTCCGTTTGTCCAATATTTGTTCCCAGTAGGACGGTAGAGGTCTTGCCGCTCCCCCAAACGGCAATCCCTCTGCTGCTATACCACATAAACCTTCATGACAAACCTCTTCAAACTGTTTATTAAAATATCTTTGAAGGATGACATTCATGTTTATATATTTCTTAATTTTAGTACTCTTCAACTAAAATATACAAATAAATATGGTGCTATTAACATGAAAAAACTGGAATATATTGAAACCATATAGAAAGCGCATTTATTAGGAAATTTTTATATAAAAGGCAGGATGAAATTCACATTTAGACTGAGAATATCTTATGTTATACTTCTCTTTCATATTTTGCATATTTCTAATTTTGTTTCCCTGTAATTTTTCATAGTTTGGACTTTGATATATGATAATAGTCAAAATCTTTGTAAAGATAAATAAACAGAGTGCGTGTTATTGAATAACTCAAAATTTCACTAACCGAGTAAAACTCCTTAGTGTCGGCGCTACAGTTCCACAAGACATGGCCGACAAAGATGCCCGGAATTATGCCAGCCCTGCTTCACTGTGTGGCGCCATCAGAAATGTAGCCGCTGCCCAGATGGCTCGCCCCCTCCTGCAATACAAAATTAATATTTGAGATATATTGATGTTAAAATATTAAAGATTCACTAATAAAAATTTAATATTTTTAAGGCCATTAAAGAGAGAAAGGTGAGCGAGCTACCAAGATGATTAAAGAAAAACAGGGTAACGTGGTAAGATTCTTTTAATAGAACACGACGAGCTTTCAGGCAGCAACTGCCCTTCTTCAGGTCTAATACAAGTGTAGACAAAGAAGTGCCATATTTATAAGCGAAAATATTTACATATATACGCGCAAAGAATAAGGAATTTTACATACTGGAGATTGGAAAGGGGAATTTGCATATTTACAAATAAAAATAAAACAAACTCTGTGTGAGAAATAGAGGCAAAAACGGAGATAAAAATTAAATCTGAAGGCAAAACACGGAGAAAAAATTGAACCGTGAATAACAATAAAAACCCAGAAACATATCAGCGAGTGAGGCCGTAAAATATTGTATATTGCGGTGGGAGATCAATCTTCCGGTTAAAACTGGGAGTACAGTTGGACACCAGTGCTTCCAGAACCAAGCGTTGGTACTTGTTTCCAATATCCCTGTATACAGAAATCGTATCGTCTAAATTAAAGGAATGGTCGAAATCTGCCATGTGTTGAAAGATGAGAGATTTTCGATCTTTGGAACGTATATTACGGTTGTGTTCGCGGATTCTAGTGGCGATGGTTCGACCAGTTTCACCTATGTAGCATTGCTCACAATCGTTGCATGATATTTTATAGATGCCGTTATTGAGGGATAGAGGGTTAAGTTTGATGGAGCTTTTTGTTATGGGGTGCCGTAAGGATGCTTCTAGGGAAGGCGAATTTTTGAAAAACGTGCGAATACCGAATTTTCGTAAAAATAACGCAATATCAGAGTTCGTGGTCGAAAAAGGAAGGACACAGACGTTTTTTATACAGCGGAGGTGTAACTTTTTTGTGGTTCGGAACGTAAAAATGGCGGTCAATAAAATTATGAGGGTAACCGGCGGATAAAAGATGGGTGTAAACGGTACGCTTCTCGATCGTTCTAAACAAGGCAAGGGAACAATGAGTATATACCCGTTTGGAGAGAGTTTTTACCGTGGTGATTTTGTGAGAAACCGGGGCATGTGATAAAAAGTGTAAATAGGAGGGAGTGAAGTTAGGCTTGCGAAATACGGTGGTCTGAAAAGTGCCATTAGTGTTGATGACTAAAACGTCTAAAAACGGGATGCAATTAAAACATGATGGGTTGTGAGTAAAACGGAGATCATGATGGTATGAGTTTAAAACCGTGAGTATGGGGAGATGGTCGGTATCACGATGGAGGCAAAAAATGTCGTCAACGTACCTCGACCACATCTCGATCCCCAAATGATTATGGGAAACTAACCACCGGTCCAGATTAGACATAACCATCTCAGCTGCTATTGTGGAAAGAGGGCTGCCCATAGGGGAGCCTATCATCTGTACAAAGAAACAGCCATTGAATTCTAAAGCATTCATGTCAAGGCAGATGGTGAATAAATCCAAGATGGTTTTTTGATTATTACTAGGAAGGGTGGAAGAAGAAAGAAGTTGCTCTAGGCCATCTATGATCAGAGAATGCGGGAGGCACAGAAAGAGTGATGTCACGTCAAAAGTCGACATTGTGAGACCACGAGGTTGGGAGACATTCTTTAATCTTGTAAAAAATTCAGATGGATCTTGTACTGAGTAAAGATTATGAGTTTTGACCAGGGGTTTTAGAAGGCTAGAAAGGTATTTGGCCAGTGGTAAGGCGGGTGACAGATGGTAAGCAACTATGGGTCTAAGGGGGACACTGGGCTTATGGGTCTTTGGTAGGCCATATATATATGGAACCCTAGAAAGATTGGAGGTAAACTGCTGGAACTGATCGGGAGTAATGCATTCGTTTCTTCTGAGCAATCTGAGTGATGATTTGTAGGCATCAGAAATAGCACAAACACGTTCAGGTGAAATCTCTTGGAAGGTATCGGAGTCTGAAAGGATATCAGACATTTTCTTCTTGTAATCATCAACTTTTAACACAACTACTTGTGAGCCCTTATCTGATTTAGTGATGAGGATATCATGATGGCTCTTGAGGGCTTTCAAGGAGGCAAGATCGCTCTTGACGGAACTGGAGCGAGATGAAGAACTCTTGTAAGCAGCAAGAAGTTTGTTGGCTATGGTAGAACGGATGTGATGTTTGTCTGTGTGGGACTGGTGCTGAAGGGAAGATTCAATACAGCTAATCGTGTATAAAAGATCAGGTTCATTGGGCAACCGAAAACTAAGGCCTTTCTCTAGTAGGAATATCTGCTTGTCTGAAAATACGATGTCGGTTTGTACATATGAGAGGCTCCCCTATGGGCAGCCCTCTTTCCACAATAGCAGCTGAGATTGTTATGTCTAATCTGGACCGGTGGTTAGTTTCCCATAATCATTTGGGGATCGAGATGTGGTCGAGGTACGTTGACGACATTTTTTGCCTCCATCGTGATACCGACCATCTCCCCATACTCACGGTTTTAAACTCATACCATCATGATCTCCGTTTTACTCACAACCCATCATGTTTTAATTGCATCCCGTTTTTAGATGTTTTAGTCATCAACACTAATGGCACTTTTCAGACCACCGTATTTCGCAAGCCTAACTTCACTCCCTCCTATTTACACTTTTTATCACATGCCCCGGTTTCTCACAAAATCACCACGGTAAAAACTCTCTCCAAACGGGTATATACTCATTGTTCCCTTGCCTTGTTTAGAACGATCGAGAAGCGTACCGTTTACACCCATCTTTTATCCGCCGGTTACCCTCATAATTTTATTGACCGCCATTTTTACGTTCCGAACCACAAAAAAGTTACACCTCCGCTGTATAAAAACGTCTGTGTCCTTCCTTTTTCGACCACGAACTCTGATATTGCGTTATTTTTACGAAAATTCGGTATTCGCACGTTTTTCAAAAATTCGCCTTCCCTAGAAGCATCCTTACGGCACCCCATAACAAAAAGCTCCATCAAACTTAACCCTCTATCCCTCAATAACGGCATCTATAAAATATCATGCAACGATTGTGAGCAATGCTACATAGGTGAAACTGGTCGAACCATCGCCACTAGAATCCGCGAACACAACCGTAATATACGTTCTAAAGATCGAAAATCTCTCATCTTTCAACACATGGCAGATTTCGACCATTCCTTTAATTTAGACGATACGATTTCTGTATACAGGGATATTGGAAACAAGTACCAACGCTTGGTTCTGGAAGCACTGGTGTCCAACTGTACTCCCAGTTTTAACCAGAAGATTGATCTCCCACCGCAATATACAATATTTTACGGCCTCACTCGCTGATATGTTTCTGGGTTTTTATTGTTATTCACGGTTCAATTTTTTCTCCGTGTTTTGCCTTCAGATTTAATTTTTATCTCCGTTTTTGCCTCTATTTCTCACACAGAGTTTGTTTTATTTTTATTTGTAAATATGCAAATTCCCCTTTCCAATCTCCAGTATGTAAAATTCCTTATTCTTTGCGCGTATATATGTAAATATTTTCGCTTATAAATATGGCACTTCTTTGTCTACACTTGTATTAGACCTGAAGAAGGGCAGTTGCTGCCTGAAAGCTCGTCGTGTTCTATTAAAAGAATCTTACCACGTTACCCTGTTTTTCTTTGAATATTACAGCGTGGCGATATGATGTCTGATCCTAACCTTGAATATCTTGCCTTTTATAAGCGGCAGCTGGACAAGAAGTCTTTGCAGCTCGCCCGTTGGCGCTGTCATCTTGCCTTTAACCTAAAATGTTCCCAGGCCTCCTTCATACCACCCTCTCTTAGGATTAGGGATCCAGTACAAAACCATTACTCCGCTTCAATTATACACAGAACCGAAGAACAGCTTCTTAACTCGAGAATTAGAGGCTCCCGTGCCATGATCCGTTTTTTACAAAAAACCATCAGAGGTCTGCTTTGCCTGCTCTCTCCCAGAATCCCTTCCAATGATCTCGGCTCTCTTATACAAGGCATAACCGACCGAGTTAAACTTCAGAACTCTGAGATTGAACTCCGGCACCAGAGGAAGCTGGAATTCTGGCACGTGAAATATGGTTTTCCCTTGCGCACCCGCTCCCCCTCTGAAGATACCATTGTTAACCTAACCGACATTGTATTTTCAGACAAGCAGATATCCCTACTAGAGAAAGGCCTTAGTTTTCGGTTGCCCAATGAACCTGATCTTTTATACACGATTAGCTGTATTGAATCTTCCCTTCAGCACCAGTCCCACACAGACAAACATCACTACGTTCTACCATAGCCAACAAACTTCTTGCTGCTTACAAGAGTTCTTCATCTCGCTCCAGTTCCGTCAAGAGCGATCTTGCCTCCTTGAAAGCCCTCAAGAGCCATCATGATATCCTCATCACTAAATCAGATAAGGGCTCACAAGTAGTTGTGTTAAAAGTTGATGATTACAAGAAGAAAATGTCTGATATCCTTTCAGACTCCGATACCTTCCAAGAGATTTCACCTGAACGTGTTTGTGCTATTTCTGATGCCTACAAATCATCACTCAGATTGCTCAGAAGAAACGAATGCATTACTCCCGATCAGTTCCAGCAGTTTACCTCCAATCTTTCTAGGGTTCCATATATATATGGCCTACCAAAGACCCATAAGCCCAGTGTCCCCCTTAGACCCATAGTTGCTTACCATCTGTCACCCGCCTTACCACTGGCCAAATACCTTTCTAGCCTTCTAAAACCCCTGGTCAAAACTCATAATCTTTACTCAGTACAAGATCCATCTGAATTTTTTACAAGATTAAAGAATGTCTCCCAACCTCGTGGTCTCACAATGTCGACTTTTGACGTGACATCACTCTTTCTGTGCCTCCCGCATTCTCTGATCATAGATGGCCTAGAGCAACTTCTTTCTTCTTCCACCCTTCCTAGTAATAATCAAAAAACCATCTTGGATTTATTCACCATCTGCCTTGACATGAATGCTTTAGAATTCAATGGCTGTTTCTTTGTACAGATGATAGGCTCCCCTATGGGCAGCCCTCTTTCCACAATAGCAGCTGAGATGGTTATGTCTAATCTGGACCGGTGGTTAGTTTCCCATAATCATTTGGGGATCGAGATGTGGTCGAGGTACGTTGACGACATTTTTTGCCTCCATCGTGATACCGACCATCTCCCCATACTCACGGTTTTAAACTCATACCATCATGATCTCCGTTTTACTCACAACCCATCATGTTTTAATTGCATCCCGTTTTTAGACGTTTTAGTCATCAACACTAATGGCACTTTTCAGACCACCGTATTTCGCAAGCCTAACTTCACTCCCTCCTATTTACACTTTTTATCACATGCCCCGGTTTCTCACAAAATCACCACGGTAAAAACTCTCTCCAAACGGGTATATACTCATTGTTCCCTTGCCTTATTTAGAACGATCGAGAAGCGTACCGTTTACACCCATCTTTTATCCGCCGGTTACCCTCATAATTTTATTGACCGCCATTTTTACGTTCCGAACCACAAAAAAGTTACACCTCCGCTGTATAAAAACGTCTGTGTCCTTCCTTTTTCGACCACGAACTCTGATATTGCGTTATTTTTAGGAAAATTCGGTATTCGCACGTTTTTCAAAAATTCGCCTTCCTAGAAGCATCCTTACGGCACCCCATAACAAAAAGCTCCATCAAACTTAACCCTCTATCCCTCAATAACGGCATCTATAAAATATCATGCAACGATTGTGAGCAATGCTACATAGGTGAAACTGGTCGAACCATCGCCACTAGAATCCGCGAACACAACCGTAATATACGTTCCAAAGATCGAAAATCTCTCATCTTTCAACACATGGCAGATTTCGACCATTCCTTTAATTTAGACGATACGATTTCTGTATACAGGGATATTGGAAACAAGTACCAACGCTTGGTTCTGGAAGCACTGGTGTCCAACTGTACTCCCAGTTTTAACCGGAAGATTGATCTCCCACCGCAATATACAATATTTTACGGCCTCACTCGCTGATATGTTTCTGGGTTTTTATTGTTATTCACGGTTCAATTTTTTCTCCGTGTTTTGCCTTCAGATTTAATTTTTATCTCCGTTTTTGCCTCTATTTCTCACACAGAGTTTGTTTTATTTTTATTTGTAAATATGCAAATTCCCCTTTCCAATCTCCAGTATGTAAAATTCCTTATTCTTTGCGCGTATATATGTAAATATTTTCGCTTATAAATATGGCACTTCTTTGTCTACACTTGTATTAGACCTGAAGAAGGGCAGTTGCTGCCTGAAAGCTCGTCGTGTTCTATTAAAAGAATCTTACCACGTTACCCTGTTTTTCTTTGAATATTACAGCGTGGCGATATGATGCAAGATGATTAAAATCGCGTAATAAAGTGATATAAATTGAGGGCAAAAGGAATGGAAACAAAAATTTTCAAATAAAATTATTAATAATCTGACAATATTCACCTATATATTAATTCAGGCTTTGTCTCGTTAATATGATTGATCAACAATCACGTCTGTCATAATTATACCAATTGCTCTAAACTAGGTGTAATTGACAAAACTTACTTACCATTAAAAGGATGGCTCCCAGTGTGAGACGCTGAGGTCTCATCAGATATTGCAGTAGATCGTTGTCTTCACTGCATCAAAAATATTACATTTTCAATTCTTCTCTTCTAACATTTGTTAGTCTTTATTATATATTTAATTGAAAATATTATAAATTACTAGATTGGTTTTGAATTTACTAAATATATATAATTATATTTACAAAATATAATGCCTTGAAAAAGGTCGGCATTCAGACAACCAAAATATTAAGAAATTATATTTTTATTTAATTTAATATATGCCTTTTATTTCCTATATATATTTAAGTTTACAAATTATCTGAATATATACAGCGTGTCTCTATTTAAAGTATCTGATTTTATTAAAAAATAATTACACGCTATATAAAAAACCTATAATATTAATTTTAATTAAGATTCTGCTTACTATAGTAATAGTGAATAAATTATGAATTTTTATTTATATATAATGATAAGTATTGTAAGATAAATCTTTGTCTCTATTGAGGTTGAAGAATAAAAAATTGACAATAACATTTTCATAGCAAATAATTACAAAATTGGAAATATATTCAATCTTTTCCTATCTGGTCATCAATGGACTTTATTTTATACTTACTCGGGAAAGATAATTAATAAAAGTGAATAAAAAGCATGAATGTTGAACTTATTAAGCAGAAAGTCAATGTAACAATGAGCGCAGGAATGGCGTGGCGGCAGCACCACGATTTCCTCCAGGCTGCTACTCGCTCTTAGCATTCTCGGCCAAAGCCACAGGTAGTATGCTTCAAGGGCAGTTACATCTCCCTTGAACGCTCCTCGAACTAACTGTAAATTTCAAATTGACCTGATCTAATCCATACTCCAATTAGAGACCAGGAGAAATGAAACGAGCATTTACTTTGACAGTCTCTCATGGAAGCTTCTATTTTTTATTTAAAAAAAATTAGATGATACTTTCATAAATTTTAGTCTCTCATTTAGATAAATAATACTTGATTTTGGATATAACATCACTGGAAAACTTAACTTATGAACTCTTTCCATCTCGTTCTGTCAGGTTTATTGACACTTCCAATCTATATTGTGATTTGTTCAATTTGAATAATCCATCTTTTTCTGTGTTTTCTATTCCATATTTTCCTTCATTAAAATTACTTTAACATTGATTTTCTCTGAGAATTTCCCTTTCTATCCTAATGTGTGACACATGACCATAATATCTCTGAAAGGAATGTCCTGAATCAGCCTTATCTAAATATTTTACATAGGGATTTCCTTTTGTTGAAATGGCTACATTTACATATCTTTTGAGTATTTCAAATAAATATTGAGATTCACAGAGTCGTACATGTTTATAAGGGCCACTGTGAGAAGTTGTGAATTTATGAATATAATACTAAGATTATATTTATCAACTTTTTATTTTTCAAATAAAAATTATGATTTTATATTTTCACCAGATGGGGATCATTGAGGAGAATTCTTGGTTCATGGCATTCATAGTGACATAGGACATGGCAGCTTATGGGGAGCATTGAAGAATGCTTTATCCTTGGCATTCATAGTGATTAGGACTTGGCAGCTTAGGGGGGGGGGGGGGCATTGAAGAATGCTTGGTGCATGGCATTCATAGTGGCATAGAACATGACAGCTTTTGAGGGACATTGAAGAAAGCTTGGTCCATAGGATTCATAGTGACATAGGTTTTGGCAGCTTTTGGGGGCATTGAAAAATGCTTGGTCCATGGTATTCATAGTGACATAGGACATGGAAGCTTATGGGTGACATTGAAGAATGTTCGGTCCATGGCATTCAAAGTGAAATTGGACTTGGCAGCTAATGGGGGACATTGAAGAATGTTTGGTCCATGGCATTCATAGTGACATAGGTTTTGGCAGCTTATGGGGGATATTGAAAAATGCTTGGTCGATGCAATTCAGTGACATAAGAAATGGAGGGGGGAAGGGCATTGAAGAATGCTTTGTTTATAACATTCATAGTGATATAGGACTTAGCAGTTAATTCGGTACATTGAAGAAATTATGAATTGTGTTATTTTAGTAAAATCTTTGGTTCGGCAGTTTTTGATGTTCATTAAAAAGTTCTGCGATCGATGACATGAATAGTGATATGGGTCTTGGCCTGATATGAAGTAATTGAGAGTTCTTGGATAATTATAATCATAGCAATATAGCGCTTGGAATTCAGATCATTATGGAATTTGGCAGCTTAGGGGGTATTGAGAACCTTTTTAATATCCACTTATATATTTATTCACTTTTTTTGTTAATATCATTGAACAACATTTACATCAGTCATAATTATACAGATGTACTAATACACCTGTACTAATTGCTCTCTATATTAGTGAAAAAATAGTTTAAATGTGATATTGTACTGGGATATTCATATATATAAGGTACATAAACATTAAGAAAAAGAAAGAGAGATCAATATCTCAGTTGCACATGATAAGGAGATGCCCTTTTCCTCTTCATATATATATAAACTAGGTGTAATTGTCAAAACTTACCGGTAAACATATGCTCCCAGTGTGAGACGCTGAGGTCACATCAGATATTACAGTTGATCGCTGCCCTCACTGCATTACAAACATTACAATTATAATTCTTCTCTTTTAAAATTTGTTAGTTTTTATTATATAATTAACTCTCACTATATTAAATTACTTGATAGGTTTTAAAATTACTAAATTATATATTTACATTCACAAAATATATAATATAATACAAGATTCCAAATATAATGCTTTGAAAAAGATCTACATTAAGCCAACCAAATTATTGAAAAAAGATTTTTTCATTCAAATCAATATCTCTTTTTATATCTTCCAAATTTAAGTTTACAAATTATTCAATTTAAACAGTGTGTCTCTCTAAAATCAGTGATTTTATTTTAAATAATTTCATTAAAAAAACTATACTGTTATATTTTAATTAAGATTCTACTACCTATATATAAATAAATAGAAATATATCGATTACTTTCCTATTAGATTAACTGATAGACAAAACTTGTACCTTATAGCATATATATATCGGGATTCAGACAATAACTCTGAGAGATATTTGATGCACAGTGATATATATCACTGTGATTCAAATATCTCTCAGAGTTATTTTCTGAATCCCGATATATATATGCTATAAGGTACAACTTCCTTAAGTTTTGTCTATCAGTGTTATCAATGGACTTGAGAATTTATTTTACAGTTAATCTATATATATAAAAATTAATGTTTGTTGGTCCGTCCGTAAGTGATAATCTTCTACACCTCTCAACCGATCGTGATGAAACTTTGGGAAGTTGTTTAGTATACTACCGGGATGGTTTCTGGCTAATTACTCTTTAGAAATAACCTTTCGTTGCATTTTTATTTACAATAAAACGTAAATTCACTCGCAATCAGCGCCCCCTCGCGGTAGGCGTATGGCCTGAAATAGCCTCGCATGAGCGTATTTGTAACGTCAAGCTTAGCCTATAGGTTAGGTACACAGCTTCGTACCCCCACAACCTAGGTTCGAGGCTCAGCGTGGGTTTTTTTTTCATTTCTTTTATATTATTGTAGCAAATTATTAAAAATATTATTTTATTTAAAATGTAGGCTTTTTAAAATAAAAATTAATATGAACAATTTTTAAATAATATTTATAACAAACCTAGGTTCGAGGCTCAGCGTGGGTGTCTTTTTTTATTTTCATTTCTTTTATATTATTGTAGCAAAGTCTTTTTTTACAGCATTATTATATTTTAATTGGTTTATTTTAAATATGTTTGTTATGAAGGCTCTATGTAATACTATTTAGAGCACATTTTACATTTTAAACACCTAAGCACCCCTCTTTTTAATATTGTAGCAAAGTATTAAAAGTATTATTTTATTTTAGATGTTTGCCATGAAACTTTGGGAAGTTGTTTAGTAAACTACCGGGACGATTTCTGGCGAATTATTTTAAAATAATATTTATAACAATAATTATAGCAAATTTTAAGATATATTTTTAAATTCTGTGTTTGTGCATATATACATATTTTATAAAAATTGTGAGAACGTTCTATTAGAATATCTCAAAAACAAAAAACAATACATATAAACAAGTTCACTGACATTTATTAATGCAGTGATTATAAAGGGCTATATTATCTATATATATAAAAATCACTTTCAAATTTTAACGTAACGTTCCATTCTCAATCCCGTAGGGCTTTAGATCGGCTAAAACATTTTTATCTTTATAAGTGAATAATAACTTTACTGTACTGAATAGTTTAGTATAATATTAATTTAACATATTACAACTTAGCCACAGCAACGCGTGGCCGGGTTCGCTAGTATTATATATGTAAGAGAGGTAAAAATAAAAGAAATAGCTTACCTGCCGAAGTCACAGCGGTGCTCCAAGAAGACAACATCTGTGTTGCTGTAAGGGTTAGATGGAAGTCCCGCGCATGTTATGTGAGCGGATGTTGTCTTGTGCTGTTGGACCTATTGCTGTGAGAGTAGCGCCCTACAGAAGGGAGGGGACAGAGTCCGTTGACTCATACTCAACATCTCTGTTGAGTAGGGGGCCAGCGAACCTCTGTCTCCACCCAGAAGTGTTCAGACGTGTGCCTAGAGAATGTAGGGCGGCGCGTGTCAGTGTATAGGGCGTTGTCCAGTGAACCCCCCCAAATGGGATCTGGAATGTATATCCTACAGTGGAGGAACCCCGGCTCATTGAACTTAGTGTCTATGGCGGGAAAGTATGGTAATGGGGAGCCGGGGGTGGGGGGTGGAGGTGGAGGTGTGACAGTGGAGGTGTGAGTGCCCTGTTTGCGACCTCTCTCCTTTGTCCTGTAACCACGGAAAGAATACTGTAAGTACAGATATATGTCATTGTTGTGTCCTATCACTATACAGTTATACTATACGAATCTACACATAGAAAACCTTCACTAAAACCCAATATGCCACTGTCTTACAGTATTTCAATTCAAATTGATTCCAATATACTCTATCAGCTATTCGAAACTATATGAAGAAAAAATCGTGTCGATTGCAATTGCAATGTTCTTCATGAAAATACTCAGAAAATATCACTGTGGACACTATTCATCGTCTTGCGCATAAAGGAAGTGAAGCTAATTACTGGTTTTCATCCATATATTTATCTACAGTTTCCCTGGGAATGCGTTCCATTCATATACACTAATCACCAACCTTGAACACCAAGGGTTTGATCTATTCCCGCGAACAACATAACATAATTTCTCAATAGTTTGGAAGGTAACTGGGTTGAAATCAATATACCTCTGTAAATGTATATTTAAGTTGAAAGTGGTTTCTCAATAACACGCAGATAGTGGATGTTAAATTAGCAATAACAACATTCGCATTTGTCACTCAGGTTATGGCCAAATTAAAAAAATTGGGCCATGTTAGAATTTGCGTCTTATATTTGCTTAGGTCTAACACCTTGCACGATATACATGATGCAACCCTATAAGAAACATAATTCCTCTTGCCAGGTCGTACCTTATCTATTTCGAATCCTCACCAACATAGAGTAGTTATCAGAACTAATTTCTATTTATCTCCAGTCCTTAAACAACTAAATATTTTTCTCCCACCTACTGTAATGTCTTAAATTGTTTATATGTATTTGTGTAAAATGGTAGGCGATCTGTTTATTCGCTCGCTGACTGGTTCTCTACTATAATGTGACTTCAATCAGCCAATCAGTCTAGCGTTCATTATTCATAAGCGTTCCTTGTGTTTTGTTTAGTTTTGAATCGAACAACAAAGTTCCATTATAATTAAGAAATGATAGGGTTATTATCTCGGAATTTATATATATTTAAAATTAATTATATTTTGGATCAATATGAAAAAAAAAAAAAACATTTTATATTTCGGGAAAATGTTCGCCAATTTGTCCAAGGGAGGGATGTAAATATTTTCTGTTTATATTGATATTGATATATTTTGTTGAAATTCAATTATTTTTATTATTGTGTTTCGTGATAGGATGTTAAAGAAAATACCATAAGTTTGTATTGCTTTGTAATGTGTTTTATTATTTTATTTATTGAGAGTATTCTGGTTATACCTTCAATGTCACAATTGTATAAGAGTGCATAGAGAGTTTTGATGTTTGACTCTTGTTTTTATTTGCATATTTGGGTCTATATATCTGTTTCTTGATGATTCTTGGAGAAATTTCGATAGCTTTCAGCTCATTGTAATTAATGCGTTCTATATGATTTGATATTTTGAATTTTAAAGAGTATGGGTAGTTGAGATTCTTTTAGATATGGTTTAGATTACATATTTTAAGGTCTCAATTGCTCCCTAAAGTTGAAATTAATATATTCTAATGTATGTATCATCTTAAAATGTATTATGCTTTTTTACTGTTGTTTTGTGGGTTTTATGTCTGAAAATGTCACAGAGCTTTTATTTTCTATTTCGTAAATAAAGGTTAAAATTGAGGAAAGTCATCATAGTGTTTCTGTCGTTCTATCATCTCGTGGTTAGATGTAAAATGATTATAATTTCAATATGTTTCATATAACTATTAGTAAGGGCATAGATAATTTGTTTTTTCCCATTGACAGTTCTTTTATTTGTTTGCAATAGTAGGTTTTGGTAGCTTTCTAAAATAAAAATAAATATAAAGAGTTAATATTATAAATTTATTTCATACTATCTTTATACTTTCAAAATCAACTTTATACTGGAGTTATTCTTTATTAGCGATAACGATTATTATAATATTCTTCTTGGAAATATTTAGACGAAAAGACGAAATAAAGAAGAAGAGTTTCTTTTATTATAAATATTTCAAAGCAAGCTTTCGGGCAAAAAACCCTTCTACAGGCGTGTTATAATTAGAGAGATTTTAAGAATTAATTATTCTTTATTAATTATTTTTATAGAGACAATTATTTTTTATATCATGAGAGATGACACTTATTCCCCCTATTCTGCAATGGTAAATTATAATTTGATCATCTATTTTAGGTTTCATTTTTAAATGGTTGTGTCGCCCATGTACGATGCGCTAATGCTCTAGGATGTGAACAAAAATAAAATAGATTGAAGTTGCCAAGATTATAAATAAAAATGTTTGGAGGGGGTAATATCTGGGTAGTAGAATCAATTACATAACAATGTAACATATACGAGTATTATGTTTGAATAATATTGCCTAAATCAGCTTGTGTGTTTCGTGTATATATACCATTAGATTAAAAAGCATCTAATTGCTACAATAAAAAAGCCACATTTCCATTGTATTTCATCAAACACCATCAACAAGAATACTAATTCTGTGAATACAGTGAAGAGAAGTGAGAGACTATATGAAATAAATGAACATTATAAAATAGCTTAAGCAGCCTAGTTGATTAAACTGGTGAAACTGCTATTAAACCTTACCATTGAAAAATAAATTTTCTTAATTTATTTTATATTCTCTTTTGAGAGAGAATGCAGAATCAAGATAAATATTTACTGCTGTAGAACTGTATAGTACTAAATGTTCTAAAATGATCAAAATTATTGAATTACCTTAGACATTCAAATATTCGGTTAGTGACCGGTATTTATAAATTTCAAATGACAGAAGAATGTAAAAAATGCATATATCCTTATCTATATAATTGAAGATAGAATGTTTTCATGTGTAGGGATACATTGGTTCCTCATTTCTGAGACAATATTTGACATATCTAGGTGAAATTTGAACCCTGTATAAAGATATGTAGGGAAAAAGTTTTAGTCATGGTAGGTTAGAATTGATATGTATAAATATCTTGCAGGAGAGGCGAACATTATTTCTGAAGATAAAATAATCTCGACAGGATTTCCATTTATATATTGTGTTAGGTTAAAACCACTCAGTATAACGGGAAAAAGTCTGATGTTTAATATATGAAAAATGTGTAAATGAAATTCAAAATTGGATGCTTGAATAATATTATTTCAAAATGTAGTTCCTGTTTATTTCAAATGTTTTCTTTACTGAAAAAAACATATGAAACGTTTATAATCAATTTAATTTAGTGATCACTAGACATGTTTATATATGTATGTTTATGGTTTAAGTTTATAACTTTCAACTCAAAATATATTTTCTGCAATAGTTACAAAATTATATATAATCATTTGGAATATTTCATCAATTTATTATAAATATAATGGCGCAAGCCTTAAGCCACTTCCATATGCTTGATCAGGATGTTATCAATTATATACTACTTAATTCTATTTATTTTATATTTTGATATATTTTATTGTTGTTTGAATATTTTTATTTCTCTCCATATAGAGAGAGATATAGTTATTTTCATTATTCTTGAAACAGTTCTTTCAACAGCCTACATCACATCTATTTTATACTCGAATATCATTAAAGATTCTTAGAATAATAACAAATAATACGATTTTTAAAATCAAATTAAAGTCACAAATAGTTTGATTAGTTCCAATTTTTTTTTTCAAAATTATTTTATCTATGAGAAATCTATATTCATTGCTCCTATGTATAGTGGGGGGGATAATTTATAATAGGAGATAGTCGACTTACTTCTTGCTCCGGCAACACTTTAAAAAGCCAAAACAGCCCATTTTATAGTTGTTTGGTTTTACTCGCTTATATAGAACGTTTTCTCGCTTTGATAGTTCGCTTGGATTGCGTGTCCGTCGATAGCTTGATAGATTGTTGTTGACTTCTTGGTAACAATAGTGTCCTGAGATGGTAAATTTTGATTTATTGAAGGATATACCAATATATTTATGCTCTTTAATATCGTATACAATTAATAAAATTGATCCCCTTATGATTCTAAAAAAGAAGTTCCAAGCTTTTTGCTTTGAACTCCTATTGGAATTGAAAAGAAAAAATGCGTCGTCTCTATTCCAATATCACTTCAATGACAGTCCAAAATGTGACCGTGAACAGCTTCAAAAAGTGTCTCATATCAAAAAGACAATTTCCTCTAATATTCCATGATGAGCTGGCTGTCCTACATTGGGCAACTCCTGAAACCATTTCATGGCTAAGCTCTCTTACATTTATATTTAAAATAAATATTTGTTTGGGTTCTTAATATTTTTGCGTACTAATTTCCTATTTTCTATAATTTAAAAAAATATTTCAACAATTTTTTTGTGTAAAAAAGGATATATATTCCGGTATTTGATTACAAATTTGTCCTGAATTTATTCGAAAGAATTTGGACTCTGAAATTACAATAGAATTGAACACATCTCTAAATGAAATATTTCAAACCTTTATTTTATTTATTTATCTTTTTTTGGATATTTAAATCCCTAAAACAGGTGCTATTGCTGATGAATTTTCATTTTTCCCATATTATGATCTATCTTTGAATCCTTCTTTCTTCATATCTGTATTTTATATTAGAGTTTATGTGTCGATAGTTCTCATTGTGTTTTCTATGTTGGTATTTTCCTTTTATCGTACCTTCCGAAATGATTCATTACGTTGCCCAGCCTTCTTAATATTTAGTCCTTGCTTATTTTTGAACAAACTTCTGTGTCTTCCAGCACGTTTTATTATGATTTTGAACCTATATGTCTGCACGAACTTAATCCTGTATCTATCCTCTGTGAGCAATCTCACACAAGATAAGAAACCAAGTGCTGTTTGAAGTAAATATCAGGACTAATAATTTGAAGTGTGGATTCTCTCTCTCTCTATTAGATTATACAACAAACAGTTGAAAAGGCAAAAAGAATATTAGCATGACTCTATCTCAAGGATAGCACGCTATCTTTATAAACTAAAGACACAATGACATGGAAATAGAAAACACACAATTTATAAAATCAGCTGCAAAGATTAGAACCAAAATACATAAGTTTAACGAAAGAAACGCTGAGTGAAATAACTAATGAACACCAACAGGGCTTCCGAGGCAACAGAAAATGTACTAACATTGAGATACACATAATAGATGAAGTGATTAAAGTGGACTGGAAGGGAGCTAAGTTCTTATACAGAGGGATAAAGAATGATATAGAAAGTCTCCATGGAAGGCTGGCATTCAGAAAGTCAGATAACTATTAGGATGAAAAGATGGATATTTCCTCCAGAATACAAAGCTACCATGCATTAAATTAAAACGAAAGGGAAAAGTAAAGAACGAGAATGAAATAAAAGAACACTTACTCTTATGGGGTTCATCCGCGGCCACTGGGGTTTAGGCGTTATATACGAGCCCGCTTTTAATATTCCCTTTAAAATATTTATGCCGTTAATCCTAAATTTTCAATATATATATTTTTAGTGTTAAGTTTATATATTTAGGAATGTAAAAGACCAAGGAACTTAATTTTATCATCGCTCGCATATCACCATATTTCATTCAAAAAACCAGCCCTATATATGAGAATATAGGTCATTTGTTTTTTCTTTTAAACACAAGGTTATGTTCATATAGTTTATTTTATTTAAAAGTTGGGAGAAACACGCCATATCCACAATTTGGATAATTGCGCGTATATTTTAAATTATATACAATTAATACAATTGAACATTGGGAAGCATGAAAATTAAACGTTCGATGTCAAATTTTGCATATAGCAATTATAAATAGTAGCTTGAAATATGTACAGTCAACACTTTCGCCCTAAAATATACATCCTGCAGAATGTATTAAACTTAATGTATTGGTCTTCATTGCAAGCAACTTATTTTGTATTAGTCAGGTAAAGTTGGCTTTCTTCCCTTAGATCAGAAGTTAACGGACAGTTTATCAGAAGTTGCTCAGGGATTTGTTGTTCGTTTCCGCAAGTGCATGCAGGTGAACCAATTTTGCCAATTCTAAACAAATATGTGTTGGAGTCACCATGTCCAGTAAAAATTTGAACGTTATAGAAGTTGGGTTGAAATAGTTAGGAATTCTTGAAGTACCAAAGAATCCCTTGAAATTATCATTGGCACCTCCATAGTATTCCTCAAATTTCTGGTTTATAAAATTAGATATAATTTTTCTTTTAGTTGGATCTGATTTTTTGTATCCAATATTTATTTTTCGTATATTTGTTTCAATAAAATCCGTGAGCTTTGGTGTTCTAGCAAAAATATTAGTACATTTTGAAGATGTTGAATTATAAACCTGTGTACTGTGCTTCAAAATTTTGTACTGCAGAGAGTTTAATTTATCTTTTGACTTTTTTGGGTATAAAGTTGTACCAGATCGTGGAACCATAAGTTAGTGAATTACGAAACAGTGTCTTATAGAGTTCTATTCTTCTTTTACTGTCCAGTCCCCATGCTTTGCCCGTTAATACAATTAAGTATCCACTAGCTCTATTTCTCTTAGTAATAATCTCATCAATATGGGGCACAAAATCCAATTTGTTTTTATTTCTATGATTTTTAAAAATTATTTCCATAATCTTCAGTTTTTCCACCCGATTGGTAGTGATAGTGTTCGGAATTTTTGCAGCTATTTTGCTATTAAACAAGTATAAGATTTTCGTTTTCTCTTCAGATACGGTCAACTTATTGTTCCCACACCAGTCTAATATTCTCCCCATGACCTTTCCTGTTGTATTCCGAAGTTCTGTCAAGTTGTTTTCCCAACATATCACAGCTATATCATCCGCATAAGCAATGATTTCACTGTTTGATTCTGAATAGTTATTCAATAAATCGTTTAGGATAATATTCCATATTGTGTGTGATATAGGCCCAACCTGTGGACATCCCTTGCTTAATTTTTTATGGGTTTCATTTGATGAGTATCTAAATTTCACTCTTCTATTATTAAAAAAAGACTGTAGTAGTTTTATTATTGAAGCTTGAACGTTGTCCTCATCTAGTCTTTTCAGCACCATCGGCCACCATAATAGGAGTTACGGAGGTATTAACAATAGCTCTCAAGGCGGGTCAAGTCCGCGTTCCACCATCTGTTTATGTTGTTTTTTATTTGTTTGTTGTTTTTAGTTTAAGAGTACTATACGCTGCTTCAATGAGCGTGTTCGAAAGTTATTTTACCGCGCTATCGACGTCTTTCCTTGTATTTGCTGTATCTAAAAAGTTTTCAATATTATTTTGATCTATTTTATTGAATATCTGGCCAAATTTGACCAGTTCGCCATTTCTACACTGAATTCCCATGTAGAATAATTAGTAGCTGTGGTGAAATTATCAGTTGTATGTACTTCATAGATTATTGCTACATGATCAGAGATCTGCGATATTTGTTCTGTGTGCCAGTCTCTGATAGCTGCTATTGCTTGTTTGTTAGTCAGGGTAAGATCAAACACACTAGCATTTCGACATGTAGTGGATTTATTATTATGTATGGTTAAGTTCGTTTCGTCAATGATGGGGATCAATCTATGCCCGTTGTAATTTTTTGTGGAATCATACCATAATGGCGATCTGACGTTAAAGTCACCACTTATAATTAGGGGCGTGTTTATAAATGTTTCAGTTAGTGCTTTGAAGAAGTTTCGTGCTCCTTTTTCATAGAATTGGGGTAAATATAAATGTTTGATATAGCAATTTTCTTATTTTCTGTTTGTATAGTAATGGTTGTGGCAAAGGAGTTAGTAAATTATTTTATTAGTTTAATTTGAAACGAATTGTTTCTAAAAAATATTGCTGTATTTATATTTAAACTGTTTTCCTGATTATATTGTCGCGTGTTTACCCTACCGGTTCTTTGCGACGATGCGCTTCTTCCCTTCGTGGTTCACCTACTTAGGCTCCCGTTGCTTTTCCCTGCAGCTTTCCCCCGCAGGCCACCCAGTTCCACCTCTGCAGTGGAAACTCCCTTCCTCTGGCAGTATCTCTCGGCCTTACCACTGGTGGGGGGACACGAGGGACTTACCAGAAGAGTAGCAGCAGCAGCAGCCTGGCGATGATGGCAATGGCGAGAGTAACGACAGGAGGCGGCACGGAGACTTGAAGCACTTCTTTTTTTTTATTGTCATCTATTACTAAACATTACATCTAAATAAAATAAAAGACAATGTGTATTTACATTACCCTACATCCTGGGGCCAACACAAAAGCGTATTCGCAGCCAACCTCCCCAGGAAACGGGACCACAGCAGTCGGCCACTCCCACATCGGCCAGCAAGGGAATCCGGCGAAAGCGCCATCTATTGGCGGAGGCTGCAACCGTTTAGAGGCCTTACACGTAACACTGCCTCCCCCTCAAGGCGGATCGTCCCGATCCGGCCTCATCGCTTCCGTCTCCCCGATGTCACGCTCCTCGCTGGTGCCGCTTCCCTTGCCGGAACTGCCCATCTCGCTGGAATCGCCTTTCTCGCAGGAGCCAATCTTTCTAGCTGGAGCCGCCCCTCTCGCCGGAGTCTTCCTCTCGCCGGGACCGCTTCTCTCGCCGGTACTGCTTCTCTCGCCGGGACCACTCCTCTCGCCGGGACCACTTCTCTCGCCGGTACTGCTTCTCTCGCCGGGACCATTCCTCTCGCCGGGACCATTCCTCTCGCCGGGACCGCTTCTCTCGCCGGGACCACTCCTCTCGCCGGGACCACTTCTCTCGTCGGTACTGCTTCTCTCGCCGGGACCATTCCTCTCGCCGGGACCGCTTCTCTCGCCGGTACCGCCTCTCCCGAGGGCACCGCTTCTCTCGCCGGTACCGCTTTTCTTGCTGGGGCCGCTTCATTCGCGGGTCCGCGTGACGCAGATTCAAGGTCTGCCCAGGAGGCTCCTCAATCAGGCCCTCCACTCCACGCAATTCCCCCATGTTTCCCGGCTCAACTTCCAGTCCTCGGGACTCTGCCCGGCCCTCGCCGACATCATCCAAAGCTGTCTCGGCCGTACCTGTCCCATTCTGCAAGTGGGCCCCCATTTGAGACAGCAGCTTCACAATCTCTGAGTTTCTGCGAAGCCTTTTCTCTTCGCTTTCCTTTTCTAACAGAAGCCATTCCTCTTTTCTTCGACGCCTTCTTTCCTCACTTTCCCTTTCCAACAGAAGCCATTTCTCTTCGCTTTCCTTTTCTAACAGAAGCCATTTCTCTTCCGTTCGGCGCTTTAATCTGTCCCACTCCTCCCGGTGTTCCTGCAGCCTCCGGTCGATCTCGGCCAGCGAGTCCTGCTCAGAGGCCATCCCTTGGCTTCTCCCGTCAATGGGCCTTTGTCAGCAACTAAAAAAAAACTTTTAAAATAAAAAGCTTCCTGGTGACCTCCACGAGGAAGAATCCCACTTCTGACACCAGTTGTCGCGTGTTTACCCTACCGGTTCTTTGCGACGATACGCTTCTTCCCTTCGTGGTTCACCTACTTAGGCTCCCGTTGCTTTTCCCTGGAGCTTTTCCCCGCAGGCCACCCAAAGACGTCCTGAGTTCCACCTCTGCAGTGGAAACTCCCTTCCTCTGGCAGTATCTCTCGGCCTTACCACTGGTGGGGGGACACGAGAGACTTACCAGAAGAATAGCAGCATCCTGGCGTTGATGGCAATGGCGAGAGTAACAACAGGAGGCGGCACGGAGACTTAAAGCACTTCTTTTTTATTGTCATCTATTACTAAACATTACATCTAAATAAAATAACAGACAATGTGTATTTACATTACCCTACATTCTGGGCCCAACACAAAAGCGTATTTACAGCCAACCTCCCCAGGAAACGGGACCACAGCAGTCGGCGACTCCCACATCGGCCAGCAAGGGAATCCGGCGAAAGCGCCATCTATTGGCGGAGGCTGCAACCGTTTAGAGGCCTTACACGTAACAATATACTATATTGTGTCCTGGAAAAATTATTTCTTCTTTTATTTTATAAGGCTCCTGAATAAGAATTAAGTCTGTGTTTATAAATTTTTTGGATGAACATAGTTCACTTATGCAGGTATTACTTTTCCTAGCATTTTGTTGAATAATTTTAATTCTATCAGTAGCTGTGTTTCTTCCATTCATATGCATTCAAATGGTGTTTAATTCTTGTTCTCTTCTTCTTGAATTGTTGAATAGTCGGTACGCTGCATCGTGTTTTTTATTTATCTTTCGTAGATCGGGCAAGCTTGGGTATTTGGTTTATGACCTAAAGTGTTGTTCTTAAAATATGGATGCCTGCAGCAATTGCTGCATCTTATTATTTCGGAGCAGTGATGCTGTCCTTCCATTCCACATTTTTCACATTCTTTTATATTTGGGCAGTTTCTGGTCCGATTTCCAGGGTGGAATAAGTAACAATTTTGGCATTGATCAACAAGAACTTTATCCCTAATATCGCACCGTTGGATATCCGTATATATTTTGCCAAGTTTTTTAATAATAGCATAGGCCCCCGGGGAGACCCTCAGAACTACATCTTGCTCAGCCTTTACAGATTTAATTGGAAATAAGACCTTGATCTCATTATTTAGACCAGAAAGTTCTGGGTTCATCTCACAAATTATCGGTACCAAATTTGTTATATCTGTTATATTGTTAATCGACTTAACCAAAATTATAGGATCTCTAAGTTTTGGCTTATATATTTTGTTGATTTGGTTGATTTTTCGTCAAGCTTCTTGAAATTTCAATTAGTTGGTCTATATTCTGATCATTAGGCAGTTTAGGGATCGTCCCTTTTCTTGTATTTATTATTCTATTGATTCTTGTTTTAATGCCCTCTTGTCTAAGAAATTTGATACCCTCATTTACCTTTTGTTGTACCTGTGTATTGATTGATTTTCATTAGCCGTTATAATAATGGTTTGTTCCTTAGTATTTTGTCGTAATCTTTGTGTATGCAGGTAATCTTTGTTTTCAGTCATTTCTGCATACGAATCTTTACACAAACCCTGCCCAATTATCTTTGATAAATCGTTATTGATTACCGTAAATAATTTTTGCATACATTCTTCAATTTTGTTTATTTTCTGATCAATTTTAAGTAATTCTGTTATATTATCCTTTATCTGTTTTATTGTTCCCCTTAAATATCCTATATCTTGTTTATTTAATGTTTTTTGATTGTTATCAAATTTATCCGTAAAATATTTGCATAGTTCATCCAATCGTTCTACAATTAGAGCATTCAATTCCAAATTTTACATATTTAATAATAAACCTTCGAAAATTCAAACAGCAATTGCCGATCAAAAGTCAATATATTTTCGATTTAAGCTATTTATATATAATATGTTATCTTTTTAACAGGCAAGGAAGAAGTTATATAAACAAAGCTTACCGGAGTTAGCAGAGCCAAGCGACGCACGTCCGCTATATCATCTTGTTTTGTGGACTTCATTTGTCTATTCACCTGGTTATTTTGACTTTTCAACAAAGCTCTCTTTTTGCAATTCTTTCTAGAAAAATCTCTATTTTTCAGAATCGATTATAAAAATTATACTTATTTACATAATTACGTAATAATATTTCAAAGTTTCAGCAATTACAGAATAAAGTTAATAATTTGACATCTCTGGGTTGATGTTGGTTGCAATAAAATGCCGCTCAAAGATGAGAAATGTTATTATCATGGAATCTATTCTAACATTGGAATTTTCCAAAAAACATCTTCAGTTTTTAAAATGATGCCAAAATTGTTGATGAAATTTCTAAAGAGTTATAATTTCTGTTTTCTCTTTATATATACTTTGTCTTCATTTCTATTAATTATTCAGAGCGATTTTGCTACCAAAGGTAAAGATTCAGGCCTGAATCCCTATATATATAAATGTCAGTGTATGTTGGTTGCAATAAAATGCCGCTCAAAGATGAGAAATGTTATTATCATGGAATCTATTCTAACATTGGAATTTTCCAAAAAACATCTTCAGTTTTAAAATGATGCCAAAATTGTTGATGAAATTTCTAAAGAGTTATAATTTCTGTTTTCTCTTTATATATACTTTGTCTTCATTTCTATTAATTATTCAGAGCGATTTTGCTACCAAAGGTAAAGATTCAGGCCTGAATCCCTATATATATAAATGTCAGTGTATGTATGTATGTATGTGTGTTTGTTCCTATGTCGGCTATACACGTACACAATACGAAACTAATCTGACTGAAATTTTAACAGTATATATATTAGAATCTGGAAAAACTTATAGTGAAAATTTCAGGTCTCTATCCCGAATATTTTTCGAGTTATTCGCAAATTGCGTTGCAATTTTGCCCTTTCGCTCGCAAGCAGCGCCTCTAGCGGTGAAGATAGGAGGTAATATCAGCTGACCTAATGTACATGTAAAACGTGTTTAACAGGGCACAGAGAAAAATCTGGAAGTGATATTTATCGGATTTTTAGCCAAGAAATTTTGAAATTGACAGGTTCTGAGCAAAAATAGTTGTTTTTTAGTCAGAAAATGACGATGACAATATTGCTGCATCATGTTTGATTATCAGATTCAAAATTAAATTGGAAAAAATTCCAAAAAGCAGAGACCACGGGTGAAGCCAGTTCCTTTTTATTATGCAGGAAAATATTCTAACAGAAAACATTCATTCGAGCAGAAGACACAAAGACAGATCGCCTCTCTATAAAAATATCGCTTCTCAGACACAAAATTTGGAGCGGGACGTTTCACAAGGGTGACATTCACGGCGCCAATTTATATTTGTAACGAATAAAATTTGAATAAAAACATTTAATCGGGAAAAGCCCGGGCGTTGCCCGGGTCATTCGGCTAGTATTCTATAAAATTTGTATAATTTGAGTTTAGAGATTTCTGATTATAAAATATACTTAAAAGATGATTTGCTTGGCAATCAGCTAACCTGGTTTCTGATTTGCACTCCAAAAACCCGGGTTGCCCCTAGATTCTTTCGTTAACTTGGTTTCATCATTTAGGATTTGAGGAAACGACCGTTGAATTAGTTGATAGGTCTTCTGCCATTGTTTTAAAATGCCCATTGATAGTTTCTTTTAAAGCTCTAAATGTTTACTGCTATGTCACATCATTCTACGTTCAGCTGACGTCATTGGTGGAACATGTGGGAACATATTTGTCTTTAATAATCTCTTCGGATTTTCTGTAGTACTCGTAAAAATCTATATTAATAAAATGCAAATTTCATAAGTGGACATCACTAAAAACTTTCGTTACAATGCATCAATTTCGACCAAATTTTCAACATTTATGTAAAACGAGATGGAGCAGGTTTTGCTTAACATCAAAATATTTTTCCCTAACATTAACATGCATAACTTCGCTGTTATCGGTTAAATACAAAAAAAAAAATCAACAGAGTTAATTTTATTTATATATAAATACAAAATTAAATTTCAACAGAGTTAATTTTTTTACATACTAGCTAATAATCTCAATCTAAAAAAATATTCAAAACAAGCAATTTTAAGATAACACCATATGTAAAACAGCCGGCCAAGAAAACAACAATATAATATAAAAAGGCAACAATTAAGAATAAATGTAAGATAAAAAGCCAACAATGAAGAGCAAATATAATATAAAAAGCCAACAATGAAGAATGAATGTAAGATAAAAAGCCAACAATGAAGACTAAATCTATATATATAAAATTGAATGTCTGTCTGTCTGTCTGTTTGTCTGTACTCTATAGATTCAAAAACCATACATCCAATCGCCGTGAAATTTTGGGATATTATTAGGTATATCACCGGGAAGGTTTTTGAAAAATAATTTCATGAATATCTTGAATATCCTTAGAGTTATTTGCAGATTTGTAGATTTAACTCGCAAGCAGCGCCCCCATTGTGACGATGATAACAAGTTTTCTTATCACTAAGTTTGTTATCTTAAATATTATTTATCAAAAGTAAGATTATCTCAGGATGACACGGCAATGTGACACGGGAAAAAATGTTCACTAGATAAAACTATGATTTTCTAATGTAGAAAATTAGGAAAGACAAAATTCAGGATGACACGGCACACAGGGACCGGGAAAAAATGTTCACTTTATCGAGAGATTCAAATTTACGAGTTTCAAATTATCAAAATATATCTTTTTTTTTTTATTAATAAGTTTTTAGGGAATTGTTTTAACAAATGTTCGCTAGACAAACCTTTACTCGGGTAAAACCCCGGGCGAAGCCGAGTACGTTTTATAAGTTTATAGAGAATTGTTTTAACAAATGTTCGTTAGACAAACATTCACTCGGGTAAAACTCGGGCGAAGCCGGGCACATCCGCTAGTAACAAATATAATTACTTTAAAAGATGGCCACAAATCTATTAAAATAGGTGCAAAAACTATGCGCCATCTTATTTTGAAACTATTTTGACTTTCTTTCCTAGAATATCAATTTCCTCATAGCTAAATTTCCATTAATAAATTGTTCCTTGGCATTATTGTAATGTAAAAATATTGATATTTGATTTGTATGTTGTTACTTTGCGTGGTGTATTTCCATTTTATGTACAATATACATTTTTACCCTGAAAATATTATTAAATATTATAGAACAAAGACCCCAGGTGTATATATACTATTTTCTGGTGCTGCCAACAAACTATCAGCTTTTGGAGGAATTTTTTCAGTTTATTTAATATTAAGGAATGGAATTTCTCTCTATAAATGATAGAAAATTTTGGAAAAATTGCCCTAGTGTCATTTATTTATACTGTCATGTGTTTCATAAAATTGTTCACGACTTTTTAAAAAATAATAGAGATCGCGATCATGTTAATAATTAAATTGAGAGTTGTAAGTTCCTTATACACGTTTCTTCAATATTTTTTCACCAATCTGGATGAAATGTTTAAAGGGTATAAAGTTAAAAAGGTACATTTGTCACATTTTTCATCAAGGAAAAACCAAATTTACCAAATATTGAACTAATTTTTTTTTAGTCTGAAATATTGATAATACTGTGGAATCATAATTAGTGGGCAGAAACACGATTTTATTTCATCAAAAAATCCATCGAGCAGAACATGGGCGAAGCCAGGTCATATATTTGTGTAGATGATTGTGAAGAGTACAAAATAATTTGGTACTCTACATGAATTGTGAACTCATACTCTAGGTTGAGATTTCAGAATTTTCAGTAGAAATTTCATAGTCGAGGAGTTAGCTGGAAATGAATCATACTACTTTCTTACCCAGTGACGAACCATGCCACTGTTGCATATTGAATCTGTGAAAATTAAACAAGGGCTGAAGATTTCGAGGACATCACTATGTAAAACCTTCCATCTATCTTCCTGTGTATCTTAAACGGAGCATTTCTTTTATGAATACATCACATTCCTTCTGACTAGAAATTTATTTAAATCGTTAATACTTTAACAAACAATATTTTGATGGTAAAGAAAACATCTTGATTGGAAGTAATAGTGATAAACAATAATATAGATAATAAACATTTCTTCATATGGAAAAAGAGAATAGTGAAGGCTGTCAACGCTGGTAAAAAGAGGGAGAAAAAGTAAATTCTAACAGGAGACATATTGAGACGGCTAAACAGAGAAGCAGATCAAGGCGGTAGAAGGAAGCGAGACATCGCGATACCAACCTTCCCCTCCACGGTGGTAAGGGGAGGAGAAGTGATTTTTCTATGGCATAATCATATGATTTTTTTTTCAAAAGAGCTTCTCATTCTCAAAGTAACTAGGCAAGCACAGACATTTTTAAATACTTGTATTCAATAATACACACTCATAGACAAAAGGAAGTTTCATATTATAGGCATAAACTACTCCTCATTTGCTTATATAAGGGTAGATTTACCCTACATGTAAATTCGAATGCTCTCCTTAAAAAGAAATTTGCGTATAATCGAGTGATTAGGGTTGAACACGTATCGCACTCGAAAAAAAGTTAAATGTGCAGGCATTTGATGCACTTATAGTGATTATTGTATTCCTACTTGATATATTGCCAAGGATAAAACAATCAATAACTACAAGGCTGGATGACATATCACGAGGAAGAACGATCGGGAGGATGGAGCAGCCATAACGAGAAGTCATCAAGTTGTTCAACGTGTCTGAAGCGGGATATCTCGTCTCTGGAGCCAATTCCAAACTACATTGACTTGTTGCCAGAGGAAAGCTGGGGACCGCCACAAGCTGACAACCCCGAGTGACGTCCTGGCTCTAACAGTCTATGGTTCACGGAAGATGTCGGCCCGCCAACTCTCCCTGGAGCTTGCCACGGTCATTAGCAGAATTGTATCCTAGAAAACCGTCTCACGAAGGTTTGAAATGCAAGGTCTTTACGCTAGGAAGCCTGCAATATACGTTCCTTTGACCCCACTCCAGAGGAAGCGCCGCCTTGTATGGTGCAGAGAACACATCAACTGTGACCATGACCATGGAGTCGGTTCTGTTCTCAGAAGAATCCAGGATCAGCCTGAATAATGATACCAAGGCTCCTTAATTTGGAGAGAAAGGAGCACGCACTACCACCCCTCAAACATCGTTCACGTTCTTACAAAACTTTTATCCCTAGTACACTTGGTACAGGCCATGATAATCATGGTGGGTAGAAGGCGACTGCTTTTACTGAAAGTGCACCACATGTCTACACATGTGAAAAGCAGTTCGACTTTGCCCTTAAAATGTGCCAGAGTCCCGTTTGGTTACTTGCACGGGGGCTATTGGAGCATTTTTTTAAATCAGAAAAAATACCCAATCCCTAGAATGGCTTTCATAAATTCAAAATATTTTTTAGGTTCTTACAACATTGTTCTACTAACCATAAGATTATTTTGATTTCGTGAAAGCCATTCTATTCAAATAGATCTAAACTAGGCGTTGATAGTAAAAATATAAATATATCAAAGTTAAATGTACACGACATTTATTCAAACATAAACAAACAACATATAAAGAAATACAATGTCACGTAAATTGCCATAAATAAATAACCCTCAACACACACCAATATCTAAGTAAATGACCTTGGTACATTTATGAGATAACTGTGCTGCTACCATAGGAACCCACAAATAAATAAATGCTTCAATGTATTTGTTATAACTCTGTGTTCAACTAACCATAGGAACCAGCGACTTAGTAAAGTGCCCTAATTGAATTTCTATTAACTTTTGGCTACTAACTATAGAACATATTTTAGTTTTAAGAGAGCAATACTGGTTAAATAGAGCCAATCTATGTGTGAATAATGGAAAGAAAAGATCAAAGTTACAAAAACACGACATTTATTCACTTCACAACAGCTAAAAAGTAAAATAAAAAAGGAATTTTGTCTTGGTTCCAATGGTAAGGTCTCCTCCAGGTACAAGGGAGGGACTTCAACAGGGGTCCATTTCGGGCCTTTATGACGGCGCCGGACCACCAGGTATAAGGGAGGGACTTCAACAGGGGTCCAGGACGGGCCTCTATGATGGCGCCGGACCACCAGGTACAGGGGAGGGACTTTAGCAGGGGTCCAGGACGGGCCTCCTACGGCGACGTCGGACCAGAAGGTACAGTCGGAGACTGAACCAGGCCACCAGGGCCAGCTGCAGGCAGGTCAGGGCCAGGTCGGGCCTCCAGAACATAAGGGCGAAGATGTCCTCCTCCACGGGACTCCTCGCTATGGCCTCAGGCCGTCGAATTATCGGCCGCATCTCTCCAACGCTCAGGAACACGAGCAGAACAACTCCAATCAGGACAGCCATGGTCGCTTCTATATCTCAGGGCAGTGAGGAGTAACTTGTGAGAGTTTCTTTGTTGTTTCTAGGGAAACCAACTTTATAACAATTAAACGATTTCCTTATATTTTATTGAGAATTTATTTCTCAGATTTTGAATAGTGTTATGATATTAATTTAAAGAATATATTGAGATATGTATTCGGATCAAATATAAGAATTCCCTGTAAAAATTGTATACTAGATCGAAATATTTTAGATAATTCTGATGAAGGAACTAGATAAAGTTTTCTTTCCCAAGATATAGTTATACAAATTTAACTTTTCTTGATAATTCAAGCCATAGTTTAAAAGTCGAGTGAGAGAACCAAAAAATTATTTGTATTCAGAGAAATAAGAAATAAGACAAAGCGAATGTTATTAATTTTTGTGAACACACAAACATTTTATAATATTATTCTCATTGATAAAAAAAGGAATAACAATATTATTTATTTTATTATATGTGTATAATATAACGTGTGTAATGGTTATATTAAAGCTTATAATCTTATATGGGTTAATAACTTACTAAAATATATTATTAATATTACATACATTAGAACCTCCATGAGAGAACGCTCCCGCTTGTGGATGTTGTTAGTTTCCATCGAGTCGAGTTCGCCTTTTTGAACAAATGGTCAATATTCTCCATTTTGATCTGAAATTTGGTCCATATAGTTTTATCAGCAGAGCTTGGTACCTTGCCTTCTTCTGTCTGTAGTCGTTGGCTAAATAAATTTGGGTTTTCCGTCTTTTGGAGCAATTTCTCCTCCCAAAGACAACAGAGTGTCTTACTTCATTACAAGAATGAAGTCGAAAACTAATTTCGGATTTCATTCAGTTCTATTTTGTGTTCGTCATCTCATTGGGATGTTACCAGACGATTGCGGATAATTCTATACAAAGGACAGTTTCAATCGCCAAAATTTCTATTTTACCCTATTATCTGCTCTCTGGTACGGACTCATTGTCTCTGCAACTAGATTTCCCTTAGATAAAGGCTCTATTGTACAATTAAAAATAGTTAAATGAAACTTGAAGAATGTACAATCTCTTAAAGGACTAAGTTGCCTGATAGGGGTCAACAGAGCTGGTTGTGGCAAAACTCTAATTGACTTAAAGGTTTTTGTTTTCAAAACGTCACACACACTGCTAGTGCTGTGGTTGTTATCGCACAATAGATAACAGCTATGCAATAAATAGAATGATAAAGCACGATTGTTTTTTAAAACAATTGAAAAAAATGTTCTCTAGTGTACTTAATGAAAATTTTTGGGGAGGCTTAGCTCATAAGGAAGGAACCTTCCAGCGCTTTCGCCAATTTAGTTCACCAGGCCGCTTTTTAGAGTTAAAATGCTGTACTGGACGATTAAATACCATAACAAAGATTCCGCTATCCAGTTTTGAATATATAAGCAGAATCGTCCAATATAATATTAGAGTTCTAAAAAGCGGTCTATTTCTAAGATTACTAAATAAAATTTTATTTTTGAATTATTTTTGATTTGAAAAAAATTCGGGAATCTGATGAAAGTAACTTATTTGAGGGAAAATTTTCTTTAAAACATCGGTAGAATTCTGGAGTCATCACAGAAAATGTAGTTTTTAGGTCCCATGGCCTCAGCGATCTTAAGTTTGTCATTCCTAATATATCTCCACAGCATCTCTACCAAAATATCACATAGAAAAATAAGGGAAGACGAAGCAATTTATTTTATCAAAACAATTTAATTACCAACTGAAGAATCTAATCAATAATAATGATAAATACAATTAACATTGTGGGATCTGGGAATCTTAGGGTCGGCTTGGGAAAGGTTCAGGGTTTGTGGTGGAGCTGGTGTTCTGTCTGAAGATGGTGATTTTAACACCCACCATGGATCTGTGGCTTGCTCATAGGCATGCTGAAATCTGTCTTGATTCTTGGTCAAGTCAACCACCACAGGTCAGGTGGCTCGACTAAAGGGAAGGGACGTCTCAGTCCATCTTGGACCCTGTCTTGGTGCTGGTGGGTTCAAGTCAGCCACCATGGGTCAGGTGGCTACACTACAGGGAAGGGACGTCTCAGTCCATCTTGGACTCTGGCTTGGTGCTGGTGGGTTCAAGTCAGCCACCATAGGCCAGGTGGCTCGACTAAAGGGAAGGGACGTCTCAGTCCATCTTGGACTCTGGCTTGGTGCTGGTGGGGTCAAGTCAACCACCACAGGTCAGGTGGCTCGACTAAAGGGAAGGGACGTCTCAGTCCATCTTGGACTCTGGCTTGGTGCTGGTGGGGTCAAGTCAGCCACCATAGGCCAGGTGGCTCGACTAAAGGGAAGGGACGTCTCAGTCCATCTTGGACTCTGGCTTGGTGCTGGTGGGTTCAAGTCAACCACCATAGACCAGGTGGCTCGACTACAGGGAAAGGACGTATCAGTCCATCTTGGACTCTGGCTTGGTGCTGGTGGGTTCAAGTCAGCCTCCATGGGACATGTAGCTCGAACACAGGGAAGGGGTGTCCGAGTCCATCTTTGGCTCGGTGCTGTCAAGGCTGAGGGCTTTAGGCTCCATCATTATACCTCACTATCACCAGAGGTTTGCAGCTTAGATGGGGAAGGGTGGGACATGGTTAGGTTAGGTGGGGTTCTGGGTGAATCGTGGAATAATGTAGTCACGAGGTGTCCTAACAATGATATGAATAAATAACTATCTACACAAATAACTAGGTAAATGTCCTTAGTAAATTTCTGATAACTCTGCTGCTAACCATAAGAACCTATAACTAAATAAATACTAAATGTATATTGTGAAAACTTTGTGCTACTAAACCCATGGGAACCCGTGACTCAGTAAATGCCCTAGTGTATTTATTTTAACCTTTTGCTACTAATTATAAAAAAATATTTTAGTTTTAAGATAAAAATACTGGTTAAATGAGCAGATCTATGTGTGAATAGTAAAAAAAAAAAGATCAAAGTTACAAAAAGCACGACATTTATTCACATTGAAACAGCTAAAAAGTAAAATATAAAAAGGAATTTTGGCTTGATACCAATGATACGCCCTCTACGCCACAGTCAATGACTTCACCCAGTACTAAGATAGACATGTCTTTTTCAGTGTTTATATTTATTTACAAATAATTCCTTTTCTACCCATATTTGTTTTACCATGATTATTGATGTTTTGGTTAAATTATTTCTCAAATGTTTGTTCTTCAGAAATATTCTCATTCAGTGTACCTATAAATATTGTGTAGCCCCATACAGAGAGCATAAGCCTATATTGCTAAACCCAAGAAGCATTAAACTCTTTGGGCTCAAAATTAATCCTCTTGGTTATTAGCCCTTAAAGCCATATCAAATAGGGGCACTAAACTCGCACAGAAACTTAATAGGAACTTCTTCAAAGCAGACTGGACAGAATTCAATCATCACAAAACTTTTCTAAACTCTAGCCAAGGGACCCAAACCAAACTTTTGAAACTTTTACCTAGAATAAACTATTGAGATATCTTATATAAAATCATCTCGAAGTCCTAGAAGTAAAATAAGGTAGACCATCAATAAAAAATGTACTCAAGTTATAGACAGTCTGGGTCGCTAGATATAATAACCACAAAGTGTCTTATAGATAACTCAACTTGCATGCTTAACTATATATTAGGATTTTCTGCTGAACTAGAACTCTGGTAGCAACTTTCATTTATTTATTAGCCAATGAATAAATATAATCTAGTAAATATTTGTCTTGGTACTTCAATAGACCTATGAAACGTCAGTTTTTGTCTATAACCCTGAAGAAGGGAATAATGAGGCTTATAGGACATCTTATCATTTGTTACTCATCCCCAGTATACATTGTACAGACAATGGTAATACATCTTAGTTAGCTGAAGCAGGGCTTGCCCAAAAGCGTTCTTTGATCAGTTGAATAAAAAGAATTGCGGCGTTATATTTTTTTTTTGTAATGGTAATTATGATAGAGTTATATAGAGTAACTATTTACTGTAAATGCATCAATTGTCTATACATGTAGAATCTGTTTGATCTCTGCACTTACCAGTTGGCCAGAGACCTGTTTGGATACTTGAATCACTGATGAAATTGGGGAATTCCACAGCGGGATTCGATCCTACTTCATGGCTGACGAAAATCGACGATTTTTCTCTTCATATCTCATTTAATTAAGTTAACCAGAGCTTATGTTAGCTTATCACCCGTGTATAACTATTAAAAATCAATTAATAAAATGTCGTCCAAGTTTAATAAAATTATAAAATATTTATTAATATTTGTGTGTGTTGTTCCCAGAGAATGTAGTGATGGATTAATGGAACATAGAAGACATACTTTAATATCATTTTTTAAATCTATGTGAACTTATGTAAGTGAAAAAAAAATTTTTGAATTGTTTGTTTATTGCTTTTTGTCACGATCCCCTTCGACACGGCTAGGATTTCTGGGGCGTATACAAGTCTCCAATTGTCCGCGTTGGTCTATCGGATTCTCACTTCTATGATAGTGGACATCCAGTTGATCAGGTGTCTCCGGACCCATCTGGAATTGGAAAGGTCTTTCATAGCTTAGGAATGGCTTTTAATGAAGTTGGATGCTTGATGCTGTTGTAGATGGTAGACTGAGTTGGCCAAGTTTTGTCAGAGTCAGCAGCTTAGATGATATCGTGTCTGAGGATTGTAGAAGAGCTGCTGCATTATGTTGAGCAATATCACAGGGAGAATGGCGAAGGAGGTGTAAGGATCATGCAGCTTCATGTTTTGGAGCATTGAAAGGCCGAGATCCATTCGTGTGCTAGGAAATGTCTGGTGATCGCTTTAAAGCCAAAGGATCCTCTTCTGGGCTCCGGATAGAAAACAATAGAGGCCCGGAAAATCTCTTGAAAGGAAAGTAGTTTCGAGCTTCCAGATAGTCAGAGAAAGAGAGAGAGAGAGATGAGCTATATTAGGAATTTATAATGTAGGGCATCGAGTATGGAAGATAATTGGAGTTGTGGGAGTACAAAACGGAGAATTCCTCATGAAACTCTGTCGCCATTGGTACACCTTCTTGCCCAAAACGTCAGAAAGGTGCAGAAGAGCTTCTGGATTATCAAATTGAGTGTTTTGGCCAGAGTGCTGGTGAATTACGAGCACCTTTGGTGGACAATTATTTGTTTGGTTGTCAAATGTTGCACCTGGAAATTTAACTGCATCCTCTATTACAATTAGCTGGTTGTACAGAGACCTCCCCAAATTGGCAAGTTTTAATTGATTATTTTGTTAATTGAAACAAGTGCAATTTCATCTGAGTGTCCAGAGATAGGATATACTGGAGGGGTGACATCAGCCGTGTGATCCCACATGTTTGAAGAACACATATACCACATAAGTATTGTCCATAACAGAATATCTCGCAGGAACAACTGAGCTAGACAACGAGGGTGACAAAGTTATTTCAAACGTCATTAAGAACATAGTTTACTCTCTCAATGTTACCTGGAGTACTACATCGTTAGCTACCATCTAAAACTGACCATTATGTTGAAAAATAATTTTATTCTCTTGTCAATTTCAGAATATCGTGATTTTGAAGAGAGTTAGGTATTTTACTTGGTTCCTTATTTATAGTGCTCTGGAACCATTACAATATAAATATCAGTATGTGTTTTTCAATATAGTTCAGTATGTTTTTGAAGCGGCTTTTTATAATTGAATTTTGAAGAATAGGGGAAGGTTCTGCTCCTTCTCTTTATATTCTTTATATGTATAGATAATATGATATCAATTTAGAAAATTTTGATTTATTTGGACCTTTAATAGATTGTTAATATATTTAATAAATGTTGAACTTTAAACGTAAGGTTACTCAAAGAAAAGACATTTTGGACCCATTTCTGACACAGGATGTGAGTTTACATCTGGGGCTTCATAGAGTTGTTACAGAAATTATAAATTCAAGCCTTCTTAAAAGTCGCACATGCAATCAACGAATTTGTGGCTGCCTATAACCTGGGAGAAAATAAATTAAAAATGGGCGATAGATAGGCAAAATGTGGTAAAACGAGGCAGATAGTATGATATGAATTTCATTTTGGACATTTTCAAAATTAAGTTTGAAGATTTATATTATTTAGTATCAATGTTTGATACCACTGTTGGGTTTGCTAATGATATTAAAATATATTATACAATATATTATTTTGATTATAGCCCAAAAATTAGAGGAAAAAATAAAGGCCATTGGTAAAATGCTTTGTCGTCTGAAGGCGTGCTTAAGTCCCGGCTGTGTATCTGGCAGCGCATGCGTAGTCAGGAGTTCGCCCAACTCGCGCTGACCGAGGCGCAGTGTATCAACCACACTACCTTCCCTCCAGTAAGATTCCTGAAGATCCAATGTGGATGTTGAAGAAACTTTTGGCTTGCTTCGTGAAGGTATGGCATCTTTTGGGTTGGTTTCTGGTCCTTTGTGATTGAAAAGATAACCAATTTTTCTGATTTGAAGGCGGGCATGAGACGGTCGGTGGAAATCCAGGAAGATATTTTTCAAATTTTCAGCTTTAAAATTTTCGGGCTTTGAGATAGATCTTGGTACGGACCGTCGTAAATGGCGGTCAGCGGCGGCAGTATTAGTTCTTGATGGAGGTAGACATGGAAAACCATGTCTTTAGTAGTTGAGGCACATAAACAGGCCGATCTCCTTGTGGCGTATTTGGTGCTGGTTCGGAGGAAAACATGGCGCTGCTTAAACCTTTTTAATACTGTAGGAAACCTGCCGCGGTATGATTTTCCGGAAAGGTTCTGTGAAGGAACATGGCAGTTGTCAGGCCTAGATATTTTCTCAGTGAAGAATAATTTCCTAGGAGAACAGGGAAAGCTTGGTGGACGAGATTAAGAATTGGTGACAGCAGCTATGAAAATCTCTTTTGAAATATGAGATTTTCGCAAGGTGCTCCGGTTACGATGTCGGAGTGCCACTTTATATTTAAATATTTTATAATTCAAAGATGGTTATGGAAGGCCATCTCCTAGGGCCTGCCAGGGTGACCTATATATATAGGAATGCAGGTATCTAACCAAATGTAAGAGTGAGGGCTCCCTGGAACTGTAGACCCCATCAGTGATGCTGAAGATCCAAGTTGGCCCCAAAGCCATCGAAGGCGACTCTCCGACTCCAGGCCGGCGAGAGAACATCGGCGTAGTCTCCAAGAATTAACAGGAAGCCTTTCCCGCTCAAGACAGATTCCGGAGTTGGTAGAAATTATGGTTTGCATCGTGCCTCAAATTGACAACCACATCCAGGTTTTGAGAGGAAACCAGGACAATAGTTCTGATGAAACCTGGAGAACATCGTGGATCGTTCCACAAGTCTTACTGAGACTGCATCCTTCTCATATCAAAGTTGTAATCAGACACATCCCTGAATGACCTATCCGTAGCCATCAAACAGCACTACCTCCTTAAGGAAAGAAACACGAACAGGAATTCTGGCACTGGGCCCATTAATTCACACAAGACCTCCAGCAACACCCCTGACATAAGCCAAAGACTGAGTCATCTCATCACCAAGAATTCACCAATTGACCACCTTCTCCCAAATTACATCAGCCAAGAGAAGACCTCCAGCACACCCCTGACACAACCAAAGACTGAGTCATCTCATCACCAAGAACTCACCAATTGACCACCTTCTCCCAAATTACATCAACCAAGAGAAGTCCTCCAGCAACACCCCTGACATAACCAAAGACATCTCATCACCAAGAACGCACCAATTGACCACATTCTCCCGAATTACATCAACTAATAGAAGACCTCCAGCAACACCCCTGACATAACCAAAGACATCTCATCACCAAGAACGCACCAATTGACCCCTGTCTCCGCCTTACAGCTGTCTACTCTCTCTCATGCCCTTTATCTCACATAACCAAGACAACTCCACCAACCTTGTTATAGTAGAAATGCATCTACCCCAGCTGTTATTACAATACATTACCTCGCTATATGTCATAAGAAATATAAATTATTTTGACGCATATATTCATTTTTAGATAAAACAATTTCTACTATCCTTACTACAATGATAAAATAATGGGAGCGTCTCCATTATTTTATTATTACAGTAGGGGCAGTAGAAATTGTTTATTTAAAAAAATAAATATTTGTGTCAAAAATAGTTTATATTTCCCAGTTGTTATTTTAGTGAATATATTTAAGGTCTGTGAAGGATGACTTTCTGAGATGGCTTGGAGTCTATTCTTATAGAGTGAGTTGAGGTCTCAACTCACCGGAATGAATAGACTCAAAGGAAATATTAAATACTCTCTCTGTAAAACTTATCTATCAAAAATAAAAAAGAACTCTCTCTCACTAGGGTAGGTGCAATCCTACCAGAAACCTAACCACCTATATAAGTGTCTGACTACAACTTTGAGAAGAGAAGGATGCAATGCACAGTAAGACTTGTGAAAATCTCCCACTTATTTCTCCAGATTCCATCTCTATTGTCCTGAAATCCTCAGTCATTAAGGACGCAGTCACCATAGAGGCATGTCAACAAACCATTCATCCTACCAACTCTAGATTCCGTCTCGAACAGGGTCGGCCTCCCGTTCATCCCTAGAGTCCACACCAACGTCCCCCCACCTACCCGAAGCCAGAAAGCCACCAACAACGACGATGGGGACCAACTTGAACATTCAAAATCACTGACAGAGCTACAGCTCCAGGAAGCTCCCAACTGTTACACCTGGCCTCGGTAGAAACCTGCACTACCCTATTGAGGTCACCCTGACAGCTAGCCCACTCACAATCCTCACCAATACTGTTAATTTTTCCTTTTGAGATTCGACAGTTTGCCTCTCCTCATTCGCATGTAAAATATTTGTATATTTTCTTAATTATATCTTTGACATCTTTGCAGTAGTTATGATAATTGATTGAACAAAAATTAATTTAGGAAAGTCCCTTATTTGTCTCTACTTACAGAACAGATGCTGCAATTACCTTTGTTACAATCGGAAATATTTTAATCAAACGGCTATTTGATATGTATAAAATCGAGTTACAGATTCGAGAATATGAATAAAGATTCATGTTGAGTTGATACAGACAGAAGAAAATAGGGTAGGCACTTCTCCAATAATATGAAGATATATATATATATATTTTTGGAAAATTGAATTTTTACAGATTTTCACATACAAATTAATTAAATATCTCTTATAACATAAAAACGAAAATATTTAGAAACCAGATGTAAACGTTATTCCTTCGTCTCTTTACAATGATAGATTTTGGGTTCTTTAACAAAACTCTTAACTTTGGGCTGCATATTTCTATTAAATTTATAAACTATTGTAAAAGGATGCACCAAAACATTCTGCATAATTGTTTTGCCTTTTTCAATCTCTACGCTCTGTAAATTTTAATTCATTTCTTTCTGAAGGCATAAAGAAAATCATTCAACAATTTTTAAAAATGTCTGCAAAATGAAAAATCTTAAATATGATATTTGATTTTCTATTATCAAAAATTCCATAGTATCAAATAAAGATGCATATTTGTAATTATTTAAATTTTAAATTTATCGAAATAAAAGTTGCTTTCATTCCATAAAATATGAAGACATTTTATCATATATATCTCAATTTTTGAACCATGAAATTATACTTTTGAGTGACCTTCCGTTTAAAATCTCAATACTTATATATCAGATACATTTTTTTGAGAACAAGCTACTTTTTTGTGCTCTTTCAGAATTTTGAAATTTCTTGTGGGACCTCTATAGAAATAAATTCATATTTTCATTTTTAAAGACCTAAAAATCAAAGGTTTCAAATGCATACTAACAACGCAGTACTCCAGATATTTACTCATACTTTATTCCATTGGCCCTTTTAAAGATTGAAATACTTGCTCGATTTTTGTTAATTTTCTCCAACATATCTCTACTGGTGATGCACAGCATTCACATGCAGCTGGCTTGAACCTTCAGGCTATATAGAGAACATTTAAACATTTGTTGGATTTCAGATAAATGCATTGTCAATTTTCTCTAGTTTTGAAATTTCACTGCCATGATTAATTTTGCTTTGTTAACATTTTTTTGCACGACCTTTTTGAAGATAGATTTTTAAAATGATTATAACATCAATCCAAATATATTTGCCAAAATACACCTGGGCATTATCTGAATGAAGCCGAGTTCACTTGGCTGGTAAACTACATCTTAGAAGATTGCTCTAACCAAGGTAACTTTGTCACCAACGTTGTCCAACCCAATTCCCACCAGCAAGATACCCTAGGATTTACAATACTCACACAGCACACGTGACCTCCTGGACTTGCTGAGTCCTGATATTTGGCATCATATCTTTGGTCTTAATGGACCTTTTTGGAATTCCACCGCATTGTCCTTGGTCTCGGAGTTCCATTTACATGTAGACAATGGTCCAATATATCGTCATTTGATTTCTTTCCGATTCCATAGGAATAGGGGATTGTGGTATTCAATCTTCAGATTTCTACAACACATACATCAATTATGTTAATCTTATGCTGAAATACACAGTAGTGCTACTTGAAGTTTTGCCTATTTATTTGAACTAGTTTTACTTTGTCATTTACCTTAGACAACTGTATCATATGAAAATAAATAAGATGGTAGCTCGAATTTTTTGGAACTTTATTACTTCTTTAGGCACTTTAATAAGTGTCTGTTTGTCTGTTGGGAATGCTGATTCTAAGGTCTTGGTTTCTGACAACTGCATCATTTATCTGCCCATTTGGAGAGATTTACTCGAGGGTTTTGGTATTTTGTTACTGCCATAGAAAACTGAGCCATGTATATTTTCTATGGGGAGGTGGTTCAGCAGTAGTTGGTACTTTGTTACTTCTTTAGACACTTTACCAAACATCTGTATCTATGGGGTGATGGTTCCAATGTCTTGGTATTTTATGAGCTCTTTAGAGACTTTATCAAACGTCTATATTTATGGGGCGATAGGTTTGGTGTGTCGATTTATTAAGTCCAGCGATGGCCCAGAATGTATTACAAAGTTAGTGTATATTGGTATCACGTATTAGCTACATTTTTATGGAAGTCAATAAAGGAAGACAAAAGGACAACACCCTAGAACAGGGGTGGCGAACCTTTTTATATTAGAAGGCCAATTTTCATTTTACCATTTTCGAGAAGGCCGCATTCATATATATATATACGATTTAATTAAAGGGATTTATATACAAAATTAAAATACATAATTTTCTTTGAAATTAAATAGTTTATTTTTTCAAAATGACATACAATTAATAAATTCCAAAAAAAATTGACATTTAATTTTACAATCCAGAAAATTTAATGGGATTTCTGTGGTTGTTTATTGGATGACAAAAAAGAAATATTTGGTTCAATTGACGTGGTACATAATTTAAGTTGATCTTTCAAATGAACATCACTTAATTGACTTCTTATGCGAGTTTTAATTTGAGTCATGTATGAAAATGTTGCCTCGCAGCAATATGTACTTCCAAAACTTGAAAGAATTCTTCGTGCGTGTTGTCTTAGACGAGGATAAATAACTGCAGTTTTCCATATTTCAATAGGATCTTTTTTTGAATCGAATTGTGATTTAAAGATATTATTTTCTCCTATCTCAAATAATTCCATTTGATATTCTTTGGGCGCTACATCGATATCAACAATGTGTGGTTCGAAAGTTAATTTAAGTGTGAGAACATGTTTTTCAAAATCTGAGAACCTTTTATTATATTCTTCAATTAATATATCCAGGACAGAAACATACTCATCCAAATTTTGAGGGGAATAATTTTGCTCCGTCATAATTTCCGATAACTGTGGGAAATGTTCTTTAGAAATTTCTAATCGCTCCCCCTAGTAAAGATTTAAAGAATAAAAGTTTTTTTCGAAAAGCTTGAATTTTTTGCCACATTTCGTATATATATTTAGTTTTCCCTGCAAGTTTAAATTCAATTCATTTTGCTTCATTGTCATGTCACATAAAAAGGTAGCATTTCTACAAAATTCTTTATCTGATAAATCGCAATATTTCTTTTGTTCTTCAAAAAATTTAATTATTTGTTGACGCAGGGTGAATATTTTTAGCAAAACTTGTCCTCTTTATAACCAACGTATTTTGCTATGATATGGTAAGCCTCCATTGAATGTGTAATTATCTGACATTATTATATCTCGAAATTGACGATGACGCATTGAAATTAATCGAATAAAATTTACAATACCAATAATATTTTCTAAAGTATCGTTCAAACTAGCCGACTTAGCACATAGGTTTTGTTGGTGCAAAATACAATGAAAAGAAATCAAGTTTTCTAAATTAGAATATTCTTTTTTTAATAACGAAATGAAACCTTCTCGCTTTCCTACCATGGCTGGTGCACCAATGGTACACACACTTACTAAATTATTTATATTTAACCCTGCTCCGCAAATTTTTATTTTGAAGTTCTCCAAGATGTCTATTCCTCGTGTCCTGCCTGAAAGTGTTCCTAATGCAAGCAACTCTTCAAAACATCGAAAATCCTCAGTAATAGATTGAATAAAAAATAGAACCTGTGCTGAATTGTCTGTGGATTCATCCAATGCTATGGAGAAATATATATTTTCTTCTTTAATAATCTTTGTGTTGTGCAGAACTGTTGTTTTATATTTGTAGCTAATTCGTGTTGTCGTTCGGTGATGGTTCCTCTTGAAAGAGGTAATTGTTAGTATTTATTTACTTTTTCTGGATGTAAGCATTTGACCACTTCCACAATACATTATTTTATCATTTTAACGTCGCTAAATGGTTTTCCCCGTTTTCCAAGAATGTACGCTACTTTGTATGTTGCTTTCGTGGCATTATTATTTTGTCGAAAGAACTTATTGAAAGTTTGTTGCCGGTGAAGCTTTTCATTTTTAAGTTGTTGTAATATAGTTTTACGTGCTTCTCCTTCAAGAATTGCATATTTATGATTCCAAAGAGTCATGCAATGTTGATTTGCATTATACTTTTTAATTGTAGTTATAACTGTACTACATAACAAACAAACCATTTTATCTTTGGAACTAATTAAGAAGTATTGCAATTCCCATTCTTCATTAAATAATCGATTCTCATCCTTTAGAGTCCTTTTTTGTTTTTAGACATAATTCTAAAATTAAAAGATATAAGAAAAATTATACATAAAAAGACCATGCCGCACATAAAATTGTATTTGAAAATATACGGGAGAAATGGACTGAAATCAAAATTCACATTTTTTTACATAAGTTTACTTTCACAGAAAATTAATTATATTAATAATTGTTCAACTGATAAAAAAATTTAAATTATGCAATGATTATTAAAATTTAAAATTAATTTACCCGTATTTTACTACAATACAATAGAAAACATTGTTCGATGTTTGTAATATGTATTATCTCACAACTTACCTTATTAAAAAAATAAAAACCATTTAGTAAAGTTGATACAGTTACACACCGGCAATTACGTTGCCTCGACGTTACTTGGACGTTACGTTTAGTTTTAGTACTAGTGTTGACGCTGCCGATATAGTGGTATAGTTATGTACTTCATTTTTAGCACGACACTTGAATTACTTTTAGAAATTTAAATACTTACATTTACTATATTATATAATATATGACATTCGTATTAGATATTTTCAATAAAATAAGGAAAGTATTTGAAAACTGCGAAACAAAAATTATAATTTTGAATTTATGAAAAGGCCACAACTTGGGCAAGAAAATGCCACATGCGGCCTTAAGGCCGCACGTTCGCCACCCCTACCCTAGAATGTCTATTGGGTTCTCATTGACTTCTACCAATCTGCCGTGCCTCTCAGCGATGCCCATCTCCTATTTCCAGGCCCCGCTTATGTTTGCCATGGTCTGTCATCCCAGCAGGCTGTCTCTCGGCTCCCACAAATTCAAATTCATTGGTACTTTGTTACTTATTTAGGTACTTTACCAAACATTTGTATCTATGGAGTGAAAGTTCGAATATCTTGGTACTTTGTTGAGGTTGTGGCTCCGAAATCTTAGCATCTTTTAACAGCAATAGAGAACTGTACCCTATATACGGCTGCCTGTGTGGAATGGTGTCCAGATGTCTTGGTACTATGGAGATTTGGTATTCAGACTTTCCTCAACTCTAGGTGGATTGTTATGGAATGAGAAACAAGATTGGCGGAAGTATAGGCTCAGTGTTGTCCTTTCAATAAAAAAAATAAGATGGGGGAACTATGATATGAACAAATAACTATTCAAAATGTTGCATTTTAACATACAGTTAAACCTGCCTATAGCGCGCCCTCTTAGGAGTCACCAAAATACAGTGCTATAGAGAGGGAGTGCTATAGACAGGTCACTTTTAATGTAAATCGCATCGTACTACGTATTTAAAATCGGCCGCTATAGAGAGGGAGGCGTTATAGACAGGTTTAACTATATATCTAAATATTATATTTTTAATACAACCTTATATAATATCTTTAGAAAAAAATCTAAAAATATATTCTTAAACCAATCTTACGCCCTGTTTTTACATGGTGTAATTTTTTTAGTTTTAAAGCAAAATTTATTTTTGGTTTGAGCTCCTTTAAAACAAAACCATTATTGTAAAGGAGCAGAAATATAATATGTTGTACAAATCATTGCTATGACCAATTCCCATACTATACAAATACATTTTAATAAATTACAATTTGTCTCTTTCTTGAAGGCACACATGAAGAAATTATAAAACAATAAAGTGGCAAGAAGTAGAGAGCTACAATATGAGATTTGTGGTTTTCCTTTTGAAATCACAACTTAGAACGCCTAAAAGGGTAAAGTTGGCTAACACCTTTTGATGGGGATCTTTTAAAGAATTCTATGTTGAGTAATGTAATTTATAGAAAGGGATGGAATATTCTTCTGATTTTTCTTCACGATTTAATACTGTGATAATACAGAAGTCACTTAATCTTGTTCTTAAAATTATTTTAAAGATGTTCAACTGTTTCGAAAATTGAGCTGAGAAAATGTTTTAACTGTGTCTTTCCATTTAATAAACCTAAAATGAATTGACTAAAATGTACCTTAGCATAATCTAATTACGGCCAGATCTATTTACATAGTCTTCTTCTTACTTATCTCCACTCAATCATATTAGGGTGTCAAGCTTGTAAAGTTTGTTGATGGTGTCTGTCGGGGAATAGTAGAGCACATCAATGAATGAGTCAATACAGTCAATAATGTGTTTTGGAGTTGCAAGTTGAGAATTGCACTAAGTACATAGTGGGAAAACCTTGCAACCATTCTGTAAAGTCATTGTTCGTAGATGACCAGACTTAAAGTCTGAAAATCAAAGAGTGTTGTTCTCTTCGGAGGACAGAACCGGTGCTTGTCCCTCCTGCTCTGTACCAGTCTTGTGCAGCATTTGTATTTGCATAAACGATAGCTCAGTTGATTCCTCTATTTAAGATAGGAATTACTTAGTCACCCACATTGTCCAATCAATTGTTCCAGCTTGATATCCTATAGATGAACAATACTCACACAGCACATGTGGCAAATGCTGATTCCTGATCTTTGTGTGCCACCATATCTTGTGTCCATTGGTCTTGTAGCAATTCTACCTCACTGCCACGTCTCCTTGGTCTCGGAGGAACATGTTGACTACATCAGGAGATCATCCTTGGAACTCCCAGGAATCCCATGTAGTAGGATATGGGGATGACATCACTGCAACATATAACAACTTGGTGTGACACTAATGTAAAGACCAATTACTTAGTTCAAAGGTGAAGATGAGAAACTTGTCTAATGGTAAACACAAGGTAATAAGACCAAATAAATAAATAGTGTGTGACCTTTCGGTAACAACACTGTTACCGAAATATCACACACTATTTATTTATTTGGTCTTATTACCTTGTGTTTATCAGTATGCCTAGTTGTCTGGTTATTAAAATGAACAATTAATGTTTGTATATTTATTGATGTGTTTACCATTTCTCCTTACAATATATCACCTTATCTAAGGCTACCTGTTACAGTCATATTGTACTATTTAGAAGTTTTAATATTCAAAAATGATCATTTTAGTTTTAAATTACCAAGTGGATATTTTCATGTTTTGAATCATATTTTTCTATGAAAGTGTATAAGCTCATCAATTGGGCATATTTCCAGCTAGATTTAATCAGTAATCCACCTCCGAAACATAGAAAGAGAGCTTCTTCTTCAAATTTTAGAGAATATTCCCCTGAATTATTTTTTTGTTTGTTTTTTGCTTATTCCTAATACACAGGGTACAGGCCATGATAATCTTGGTGGGTAAAAGTAGGCGACTGCTTTTACTGTAAGTGTACCACATGCTTACACATGTGAAAAGCAGTTCGACTTTGCACTTACAAATGTTCCAGAGCCCAGTTTGGTGACTTGCACTCGCTGGTGGGGTTGGACATTTTCAAGAATCGAGCGCTATTAGAGCTTTTTTTTTTAATCAGAAAAAAGTGCCCAATATGAGAATCGAACACCCGGTCGTAGCGGTCGAAAACCAACAGTTTAGACCATCCTTCCACCAACCCCCCTAATTCCCCTGTGCATTTGGAAAACTAAAAATATATTCAAGTGCAATAGCTTCAATATAATCAGAGAAAAAAGAAAGTATGAAAGGAATGGCAGTAAACCAAAGGTAATAAGACCAAATAAATAAATGGTGTGTGACATTTCGGTAACAGTGTTGCTACCATCTTCAGACTAAAGAACTACTTAAGGACAAGAAACACGAACAGGAATTCCGGCACTATGCCCATTAATTCACACAAGACCTCCAGCAACACCCCTGACATAAGCCAAAGACTGAGTCATCTCATCACCAAGAATGCACCAATTGACCACCTTCTCCCAAATTACATCAACCAAGAGAACACCTTCAGCAACATCCCTGACATAACCAAAGACTGAGTCATATCATCACCAAGAACACACCAATTGACCACCTTCTCCCAAATGACATCAACCAAGAGAAGACCTCCAGCAACACCCCTGACAAACAAAAGACTGAGTCATCTTATCACCAAGAACGCACCAATTGACCACCTTCTACCAAATTACATCAACCAAGAGAAGACCTCCAGCAACACCCCTGACATAACCAAAGACTGAGTCATCTCATCACCAAGAACACACCAATTGACCACCTTCTCCCAAATTACATCAACCAAGAGAAGGCCTCCAGCAACACCCCTGACATAACCAAAGACTGAGTCATCTCATCACCAAGAACACACCAATTGACCACCTTCTCCCAAATTACATCAACCAAGAGAAGACCTCCAGCAACACCCCTGACATAACCAAAGACTGAGTCATCTCATCACCAAGACAGATCCACCAGCCCCAGCTGTTATTAACTCACCATATGTTATAAGAAATATAAACTATTTTGACGCATATATTTCTTTTTAAATAAAACAATTTCTCCTCCCCTTACTACAATGATAAAATGATGGGATTCTATTATATTATCATTGCAGTAAAAGGAGTAGTAAATTGTGTTATTAAAAAAGAAATATATGCGTTAAAATTGTTTATATTTCCCAGCTGTTAGTGAATATATATAAGGTCTGTGAAGGGCGACTTTCTGAGATGTTTTGGAGTCTATTCTTATAGAGTGAGTTGAGGTCTCAACTCACCGGAATCAATAGACTCAAAGAAAATTTTAAATAACTGTCTTCTGTAAAACTTAACTATCGAAAATAGAAACCTCTCTCTCTCTCTCTCTCTAGGGTAGGTGCAAATTCTACCAGAAACCTAACAACCTTATAAGTGTCTGACTATAACTTTGAGAAGAGAAGGAGGCAATGTTCAGTAAGACTTGTGGAAATCTCCCACTTATCTCTTCAGATTCCATCTCTATCGTCCTGAAATCCTCAGTCATTAAGGACGCAGTCACCATAGAGGCATGTCAACAAACCATGCATCCTACCAACTCTAGATTCCGTCTCGAACAGGGTCGGCCTCCCGTTCATCCCTAGAGTCAACACCAACGTCCCCTCACCTACCCGAAGCCAGAAAGCCACCAACAACGACGATGGGGACCAACTTGAATATTCAACATCACTGACAGAGCCACAGCTCCAGGAATCTCCCACTGTTACACCCGGCCCTGGTAGAAACCTGCATTCCCCTATTGAGGTCACCCTGACAGCTAGCCCACTCACAATCCTTACCAATATTGTTAATTTTTCCTTTTAAGATTCCATATTTTGCCTCTCCTCATTCGCATGTAAAAGATTTATATATTTTCTCAATTAAACTATTGGTAGTTTTGAAGTAGTTATGACAATTGGTTGAACAAAAATTAATTTTAAAAAGTGCCTTATTTGACTTTGCTTGCAGAACCGATGCTGCCATTACTTTTGTTACAATTGAAAACATTTAAATCAAACGGCTATTTGATATGCATAAACCCGAGTTACAGATTTTTAAAATATGAATAAAGATTCATGTTGAGTTGATACAGACAGGAGAAAATTGGGTAGGTGCTTCTCCAATAATATAAAGATAATTTTTTATTTTTAGAAAATTGAATTGTTACAGATTTTCACATACAAACAAATTAAATATCTCTTATAACATAAAATGGAAAATATTTAGAAACCAGATGTAAACGTTATTCCTTTGTCTCTGAATGATGAAAGATTTTGGGTTCCTCAAATTTATATGCTATTACAAAGATGTAATAAAAATATCATTCAAAATTGTTTCGAATTCTTTAAAACTATACGCTCTGTGAATTTAAATTTATCTCTATCTGAAGGCATAAAGAAAATTATTAAACAAAATTAATTGTTGCTAAAATGAGGAAAGCTAAAAAATTATATTTGATTTTATTTTATCAAAACCTTTTCAGTGGAACATAGAGTTATTGCTTCATGCGTGGAATTTCATAATATTGAAACATAGTATGTATTAATTTAATTTATGTAACATAGTATTTCTTAATTTTATTATTTTTTATTTAAACAGAGTGGTCATTTTTATGGTTTATATCTTGCTTTTTTTTTTTTTAACCGTTCTTAGTTTTGTCCTTCCCTGAAATAAATTTTGTTTCCTCCTGAAGTTTTTGTCTTCCCTAATTTTCCACGTGGCATTTTGGTGGAGATGCTGGGTAAGTTAGGGAAGACAAACTGAAGATCGCCGAGAAGACCTTGAAGTCATGGGTGCTGTGATCTACATTTTCGGAGACTGACATCAGGATTCCACCGCCGTGCTAAAGCCAAGACTTCCCTCGAAGATGACGATGTCCCTAGAGACGATACGACGACAAAGCCGCTCTTCACACCGCAAGAAAATGGACGCAAAGGTACTAGGGACAAAGTTCCAAGACTTTGATGGAATCCTTTACAGAAGCACGTCAAATCCACGTCAGTATCTACAATAATTGCTAGCTGTGGGTCACAGCTCCCATAGGGAAGAAGCTATGAAACATAGTATGTATTAATTTAATTTATGTAACATAGTATTTCTTAATTTTATTATTTTTTATTTAACAGAGTGGTCTTTTTTATGTTTTATATCTTGCTTTTTTTTTTTTGTTTACCGTTCTTAGTTTTGTCCTTCCCTGAAATAAATTTTGTTTCCTCCTGAAGTTTTTGTCTTCCCTAATTTTCCACGTGGCAATATAAATGTAATTTGTAGTTATTCTGATTTAAAATGTATTGGAAATCTTGCTGCTTTTCCTTCATGAAATGACAGACATTTTTCCATATAACTCACAATCCTGAGTTTATATTTCTTTCAAAAACATTAAAATTTTGACCATGAAACGATATCTTTGAGTGACCTTCCATTTAAAAGCTCAATACTTATATATCAAATACATTTTAGAGAACAAGCTACTTCTTTGTGCTCTTTCAGAATTTTGAAATTTCTTGTGTGGCTTCTGTATAAATAATTTCAATTTTTAATGACATATTAATCAAAGGTAAATGCATACTAACAACACAATACTCCAGATATTTACTCATACTTTATCATTGACCCTTTTATTGATTGAAATGTTTGCTCGAATTTTGTTAATTTTCTCCAACACATCAACTGATGATGCACATAATTCACATGCAGCTGGCTTGAACCTTCAGGTTATATAGAAACTCTTCAAACATTTGTTGGAAATCAGATAAATGTGAATTTTCTCTAGTTTTGAAATTTGACTGCCATGATTAATTTTGCTTTGTTAACTATTTTTGCGCGAATTTTTTAAGATGGATTTATCCAAATGATTATAGGACCAATTCAAATATTTGACAAAATACACCTGGGAATTATCTGAATGAAGTCGAGTTCACTTGGCTGGTAAACTACATCTTAGAAGATTGTTCAAGCCAAGGTAACTTTGTCACCAACGTTGTCCAACTCAATTCCCACCAGCGAGATACCCTAGGATCTTCAACACTCACACAGCAAACATGGCCTCCTGAACTTGCTGAATCCTCATTTTTGGCATCATTGTTTCTTGTCTCAATAGTTCTTGTAGGAATTCGACACTACTGCGGTGTCTCCTTTGTCTTGTAGCCCCAGGTACATCAAGACTTCATTCAAGGTCTTGTTTTAAATTTTCGCAGGAATTCCATAGGATTAGGGACTTGTGATACCTATTCTTCAGATTTCGAACAACACTGCCACATACAACAGATATGTTTGATTTTTGCAGAGAGAAACACACTAATTATTTCTAAATAAAAACTACAAATTAGTTTAGTGGTATATTGCTTCTACTCAAAGTTTTTCTACCTATTTGAACTTGTGGAGTACTTTGTCATTCACCGTAGTTAACTGTATTGTAAGTCGGTATCAATAGAATGGTGGCTCGAAATTATCGGTGTTTTGTTACCTCTTTAGGCACTTCAACAAGTGTGTGTATGTCTCTCTTAAAGAGGTGGTGAATTTTAAGTTTTATTATTTTGTTTCTGAATATTGCACCAATCGTCTACCTTTATGGAGAGCCTTTCTCGAGAGATTTGATAATTTGTTACTGCCATGGACAACTGTGCCATATGTTTGTGTCTATGGGAATATGGATCAGTAGTCATGGTACTCTGTTACCTTTAGGTACTTTAACATACTTCTGTATAACAAATGAAAACATGAAAACATTTGTGGAAGATTTTTAATAGATTATTTTCACCCCTCTTCAAACCTTTTATTAAATTTGATAAAGATTTATATATTTTTTGTTTTATTCATTCGCCGCTAGGTGGCCGGACAATAAACAGCACGTGCAGCACCGCTCCGGTAAATATAGTTTATATTACTAATATTTCAGTGTATATTTGCCTTATACTATGAAAGGGATAATACTGTTACTCTTAACACTTGTGGTATGCAACACTAAATATGTAAATTTACTCAAGGTAACGCACTATGCAAAAATCTCAGTACGAAGGGATAATGATGGACAATGTGGTCTAAATATAAACTTACCAACTGGGAATATATCTGGTAACCAAAAAAGACTGCTATGTATCATTCTGGCTCTATTATTTATCTCAGGCATTGAACAAAACCCAGGCCCCCAACCGAAAAGCAAACTATATTGACTGCGCCAGTACACTCAGGAGAGAGAGAATCAATAGATGACGAGCTAAAAATGCTAATCTTAAACATGGCGGCGGAAATAAAGAGTCTAGGAGAGAGAATTGACACCAGACTTACCAAAATAGAGACTCGAATGGACGATTGGGATATGCGATTCTGCAATATAGAGGAGAAGCTAACTAAATGTATAGAGTCTCAACAGGCTACCGAAAAATTGGCTTCATGTAATTCGTTAAGGGTAAATGAACTGGAGGCTAGAGTCGAATTTTTTTAGACTAGACTGCGTGAGCCCAATCTAGTGTTCTATGGTATTGAGAGGGAGGGTGACGAAAATCAGGCAGATTGCAACTTAAAGATTCAAAACATAATTAGAGATAAAATAGAAATCAGAGATGATTTAAAAATAACAAAATGTCACCGACTTTCACGCGGATCCAATGCACCAGTTCTTGTTATGGTGCCTGCTTATGCTGATAGAGCAAAAATATTTAAAAATGCCTACAAACTCAGAGATACTAAAATTTCGATAAGTAAAGATTATAGTAAAAATGTTAGAGAGCAACGGCGCATCCTAATTGCAAAAAGGAAAGAATTGGGTAAAAGGGGAATAAAATCGAAGTTGAGAGATAACAAGCTTTTTGTAAATGATAAAGTCTGTAAAGTGATGAATGGCCAAGTTGTTGATAGCACAGGAGCTGCTATATAGCAACAACCTCGTAGAAACAATTGTGTAAATAGAAGAAATATAACATCAAAATCACAAATTAATTCTCCACCCAACAATCAAATAACGGAAAGTTACTTCGACACAAATACATGTAAATTTGATTTTCAAGACGCTGACTATGCAAATTTTTCTGAAAATTCGCGAGACATCGCGGAAAAAATAATATGTTGGAATATAAATGGTTTCTATAGGATTCTTTCGATATTTCCACTCCTCGAGCACATAAAGAACTACGAAATTTTTGCTCTACTTGAAACATGGTGCCTGAACAGGACTAACATAACACTAAAAGATTATCAAATTATCGAATTACCTGCCACCAAAGAATCTGGAAGGGGAAGAGGGTCAGGGGGTATGATTGTCGGTTTTAGGGAAGGCGGGCAATATAGATTAGACAGTTCAGAAAAGGATGGCACTTGGTTATCTATTTTCTTATCAACAAACACAAGAGCCCTCCAACATGTTATCTGTTTGATATTTGTATACCTTCCTCCAAACCAAATACAGCTGCATAACTTAGATAAACTGTCTACATACATTCAAAAGCAAATAGCAGATGGAAAGGAAATAATTTTACTTGGAGATTTAAACATCAGAACTGGGAATTTGGGAGGGAGGACTACACAATCCACTTAATTTCCAGCTCCCTCTAACATTGAAAAGAAGGGCCAAAGATCATATAATATCATCTCTGTCTGATAAACTTCTTGATTTCCTGGAAGATAATTATTTGAAAATAGTTAATGAAAGATCTAGAGGGGATAAAGATGGAGATTTTACATACATATCTGAAATAGGCTCTTCGACTATTGACTATTGCATACTCTCACAGGGTTCACTGCAAATTTCACTGGACTTCAAAGTCGATGACCAACTGTATTCTGACCACCACCCTTTGGTTTTAACGATAAAAGGCCAAAACTTCAATGAGAAAAAAACCAAACGGGAAGATTATAATATTACAAGATATAGATGGTCAGCCGAGGGTCTTGCAATGTTTAAAATGAAACTGGAAGAATTGCGGGAAAAAAACATACCAGCCTCCGATGACCTTGTATACACTTTCAATCAGCGAATTTTGGAAGCAATGTCATCTGCAAAAATAACGTACTCAATTAAGGGCCGCCCCAGGAAATCTAAGCCGTGGTTCGATAAGGACTGCTATGATATGAAAAAACTGGCAAAAGAAAGTCTGAAGAAATATCGTAAAACAAATAGATTGGAAGACAGGGAATGTTATGCTTCCTCCAGAAAGAAATATCTCGCTTTATTGGATCTAAAAAGGAAAGGCTTTGATAATGAAAAACAGGAAATACTCAGAAATGCTAAAGACTCAAAGATCTTCTGGAAAACTATTGCGCTCTACAAAAGTACATCTATAATCCAAGGAGAAATAGCTATACAGGACTGGCTGAACTTTTACCGCGAACTAATGACTACAGAGAAAAATTTGAGAATTTGTAATTTACATAATGTGATTTCTCAGAACGATCCTATATTGGACTCAGAGATAACCAATGCAGACATATACAAGGAGATAGCTGGTTTGAAGAGTAACAAGGCATGCGGGCCCGACGGCATCCCCAATGAAGTATTAAAAATACTCCCTGATTCGTACATACTGCTGTTGAAACAACTCTACAATAGTGTTATGACGACTGGAAAATACCCAGAAATTTGGACTAATTCCACTATACACCCAATCTTTAAAAATGGTTATAAGAACAGCCCCTCCAACTACCGAGGTATTGCAATGATTAGCAATGTATCAAAGCTTTTCACTTCAATCCTAAGATCAAGACTGGAGGAATGGGTCGAGGGAAGAAGGGTTGTACCGGAAAACCAAGCGGGATTTAGAAAAGGAAGATCATGTATTGACCACATATTCACACTAACTACTTTAATCCAACTATCATTAAGAAAAAAGAGGGGAAAACTATATGTCTTTTTTGTCGATCTAAGGAAGGCATTTGATACTGTACCTCACTCAATACTTTGGAAAAAACTTTACAACCTAGGCATAAGTTACCAATTCATAAGTACGATCAGAAGTTACTACGAACAAGCAACTATAGCTATCAGATGGAAGGGATCATTCACGGAAAGTATTAAGATAAACTCGGGAGTCCTCCAGGGAGAACCACTTTCCCCACTGCTCTTTATATTATTTATCACGGACTTAATCGAAATTTATAATAATTCAGACCTGCCGAGTGTAAATTTGCCAGAATTTGGAGATATCCATTTATTGCTGTACGCCGACGACATAGCAATTATAGGTGAGTCCAGGATGAACCTCCAAAGGAAGATCAAAATACTGAAAGAATATCTCGATGAGAACTTAATGACACTAAATGAGTCCAAGTCAAATATTATGGTGTTCCGTAATGGAGGTAAACCCTCAAATAAGGATAGATGGTTCTGGAATGATAAACCCATAACAATAACTTCAAGATATACATACTTGGGATTCCCTCTGACACCAACAATAACAGCTACTCACCCGGCAAATTACTTTAAAGGAAAGCACTTACAGCAATTAACGCCACACACCCAATATTAATAAAATCAAAAGCAAAGTCAATAAATTTATCAACCAAACTCTTTGATACAATAGTGAGAGCTGTCCTGATGTATGCCGCTCCATTGTGGGCAACAGAGCATAAAGACTTATTGGATAGCATACAAGACATATTTATCCGTAGGTTCCTGAATCTGCCCCGATACACTCCAGGCTACATAATCAGATTAGAAACCGGTCGTATCTCATTGAGTGTAACAGCTTTAAAATTAACCCTGAAGTATTGGCTGCGAGTGTTGAATATGAGCAGTGACAGATTGCCGCGTATATGTTTTAATAGAACACGGTAACTGTCTAATGCCTCGGGCACACCCATCGGTTTCATTAAAAAGCTCACCAATCTGCTTAACAATAATGGATCCCCTGCACTTTTTTTCCTGTGATGATCCTGAAACGCTGAGGAGCGCGATTACAGGGCTCTTAAAAACAGCGGCAGACCAATCTATACAAAATGACCTTACAAGAATGGATAAATCTAAGCTATACTCTCACTAAAAAGACATTCACATATCTTTCATGACGGAGGGATACCTTTTAGGGGATTTTCCTTTCCCGGTTGTAAGACTACTCGCACAAGTTAGAATACTTTCAAGTTTTTTTAGAGAAAATCACACCAAGATGCTCTGCGGCGAGGACCCGATTTGTACCTTCTGTAATTCAAAACTAAAAAATGAAATCACTCGCTATATTATTGATTGCTATGCTCTGAAAGAAGAAAGAAGAACCCTTATGCTCAAAACCGGGCAACTCTGTGCTTCACTTCCATCAATAATTGACAATATGACCCAGAATAAGTATATTGCTACGGCGTTTTATGGTTTCCACAAGTCCATATCTCAGAAGAAGGCCAAGTGACACTCAGTCCTCACTTTCTTACTGCTACTCTTTTTGTGTTGCTTTTCTTGCTTCCCTCTTTCTATTTCTTGTTTTTTTCTTTTCTTCTGTATATATCGTTATTTCCTTTGTCTCACTGCTTTGTTCTTATGCATACCTCTGGTGAATCCTGTATAGGGTCAGTGACCCTGAATAAAGGCTTTTGTTGTTGATGTTGTATTTTGTTTTATTTATTATATTTATTCATTCTCTTATATATTTTAACATTCCTATCCATATAGAAGTCTAAATTCTAAAAACCATCATTGTCATCGGGTTGAGCAAGTGTGCAAATTTTCAGGCTTCTAGATGATCTGATTGTATATTAAAATTTGATTACAAAATTTGTATTAATATACTAAACCTTTATTAATACATTTTTGGTATTACATACAAATATCTTGAGAGATTTAAAATAAATTAAATGAAAAAATAGAGAGAAATATATATTGGTTTATATACAGTTGATGATATACATCTGATATTTAAAATGGGAAAAAGTGAAATATATATGGGCTCATATATACAAATATAATGATTTCAATTTACATCATCAAATAAATATTTTGTTGTAAGATTTAGGTACTTACAGCTTGTAGGAAGGCATGAGGACGTTAAGGATTATATGATAATAATCTTTATTACCCATTTAGCAAGAAAAAACAAAGTTATGGTAGCGAACAGTTATTGTAATATAGAGAAGAAGGTAAACAAAACAGTTGTGATGATGATTAGTCCAGTGTGGCGCTAGCTGTCGGAGCATTCAGTTATCCAACAAATCCCCGGCATGAATGTGGAGACATCACGAGGTTGTAGCGTAACTTCTCAAATGTCGGCCTTGGTAGCGGCTTGGTCAGAATGTCCTGAGCTTCAGTTTTGTACAGCATGTAGTCATTTCTTATGGGAGGTATTCCCTTTGTTGGTCTCGTGGATCTTCTTTGTGTGACCACTTGTGTTCCTGTGCTTGTACCGGGTTGAAGGTAATCCTCGGTTTCTGAGTCCTCAAGGTTTTCGGGTTGTGTTCCTGGTTCCTGACTTTCCTCTGCATTACCAATATGATTGGAGGAAGTTAGATCTGTACTTAGTACTTGTGGTGAAGTTGTTTTTGTGGAAGCGAGGTGAAACCCATTTTCTTTTTCTATAAATTTTACGGATCTGCTGATTGTGATGTTGTCTGTATCGTGCAGGATTCTGTATCCTTTGCTTCGATCATCGTATCCAAGAAAGATCCCTTCGATAACTTTGCTATCCAACTTGTTTCTTTTTATCTTGGGAATATAGGCGAAGGCTTTACATCCGAATCTTTTTAGATGCTTCAGACTGGGCTTCCTGTTGGTCCATAGTTCAAAAGGAGTCTTGTCTGTAGCTTTCGAGGGTATTCGGTTGTGTAGATAATTAGCTGTGGTAACCGCTTCCGCCCATAGAGACTGTGGGAGTCCTGAGTCAAACAGCATGCATCTTGTCATCTCCATTAGTGATCGATTTTTCCTTTCTGCTACTCCGTTCTGGGCTGGTGAGTAGGGGACTGTTAGCTGATGTTTGATTCCGCTTTGGTTCAGGAAATCTTCGACTTGTCGGTTTACGTACTCACGACCGTTGTCTGTCCGTATGGTTTGGATATTTTTTCCAAATTCCGTGTGTGCTGAGATGACGTAGTCTTTTATTTTTTCATAGGCTTCGTCTTTTCCTTTCAGGAGGTAGGTCTTCGTGTATCTGCTGTAGTCATCAGTGAAGGTGATGAAGTATCTCTTACCGCTGAGAGAGTTAGTTGGTAATGGACCGCAGATATCACTGTGGACAAGTTGAAGCGTTTCAGTTGCTCTGTACTCTGTCTTCTTTGGAAATGGGGTTTCGGTGAGTTTTCCTTGAATGCACTGAACGCAGTCTGTGCTGTGCGAACAGTTATTTAGACTTAGTCCTCTTGCTAGGTTCTCATTTCGAATCTTCTTAATTGATTCTATATTTCTGTGTCCTAGTCTGTCGTGCCAGAGCATGAGGCAATTTTTGTTCTTGCAGTGGTTTTGTTTTGCAACATTTGCTTTGAATGTGCGAGTTTGGGGGTTATCATCCAGGTGGAGTCGGTACATTCCATTGTCAAGTATACCGTTCGCGAGGGCTGTGTTGTCTCTTTCGATGGTACACCAATCTCTGTTGAACGTTACTTTACATCCGTTGGAGGTGGCCGCACTCACTGACAGAAGGTTGTCTGTTAGTTCCGGGATGTAGAGAACTTTTGTGAGAAGTAAGGTGTCAGTCTTTCCTTGGGGTGTGATGACTTTGATTTCTCCTTGTCCTATCCCTTTGACCTGCAGCTTATTGCCATTAGCAACCACAACATTTTGTGTTTGTTCTCTGTTAAGTTCAGTGAAGAAGCTTTCATCGTACGCCATATGAGATGTGGCTCCAGAGTCGACGAACCAGTTGTGTACACTTGCTTCTCGTTGAGTGCAATTGAGAGCTTTTGGGTTAGGTCCTTTTGTTGTTCTCTGATTTGTTGGTTGTTCTTGGGTGACACTCGACTGATTTGTGTACTTTGGTGCGTTTCCTCTTCTGAAGTTTTCATATTTGTACTCTTTGTTGCTGTTGTTTCGCTTTTGATAGTGCCAACATTCTTCTTTGGAGTGGTTTGGTTTGTGGCAGAAAGAACAGACTTTCTTCTCTTTTTCTCTTCTTTGGCTTGAAGCTCTGTGGAGGCTTTTTAAGGCTTTTGATCCGGTGCTTTCGTCTTTCGAGCTTTCTACTCTGCGTGTGTGTTCATCAAGGAGTTTTTTCTTGGTGAATTCAAGCGTTAGCTCGTCATCAGGCCTTGATTCCAACATCGTGATGAGATTGGAGTAGCTCTTTGGAAGCGAGCAAAGCAGTATAGCCGTGATGTGAGAGTCCTTTAGTGTTTCGCCAATGGTTCGCAGTTTGTCAATTATTTCCATCATGGTAGTGATGTGCTGTTGCATGTCTTTGTCTTCTTCGAGTTTTAAGCTGTATAGTTTCCTTAGCAAATAAATTTTTCCTGAGAGTGTTTTTCTTTCATAGATATTTTTAAGAGTGTCCCAGGTAGCTTTGGCTGTTAGTAGGTTTTTGACATGCACTATTTGTGAGTCGGCGATGCTTAGATTAATGATAGCTCTAGCTTTTGAGTCTTTCTTTTTCCATTCGATTTTAGGTTCATCTGGAATATTTTCGGTGACAACTTCCCAAAGATCTTCCTTTTGCAAAAGCATTTCGATTTTGAAAGACCATAGTGAGTAGTTATAGCCGTCGAGCTTATCTAGGGTTACATCGTGGCTCGGGAGTGACGCCATTTTTGCTAAGCCTTTTTTCTTTGTCTTAACTCGTTAGTTGAATTTCATGCAATATTCAGTCTCATAATCTAATTGTTGTAAGATTTAGGTACTTACAGCTTGTAGGAAGGCATGAGGACGTTAAGGATTATATGATAATAATCTTTATTACCCATTTAGCAAGAAAAAACAAAGTTATGGTAGCGAACAGTTATTGTAATATAGAGAAGAAGGTAAACAAAACAGTTGTGATGATGATTAGTCCAGTGTGGCGCTAGCTGTCGTAGCATTCAGTTATCCAACATATTTATATACAATACTTTCAAAAATATATAATACCAATGTTTTCGGAAATATTAAATATAGTATTTTTATATATATATATATATACAAATATAAACAAATTCATTTTTCACAGAAATCGATCAATACAAGGCTTTCATAAATAGATAGATACATTCATTTCTGATATAGATGAATACAATTTTTAAATATATTTCAGATATATAAAATATATATACTCTTTCTGACAATATGCATTATATATACAATATATTGTATAATTAAATACTTTCAAATATATATAAATACAATTTATATACATTCAGAAATGCATATATACAAGTACTTTAGAAATAGATTTGTAAATTTTTCAGAAAGTGAAAAATACAATTATTTAAGAAATATATACAATACTTTGCGAAATAGGTCAACATAATAATACCATATATCACAAATACAATACTTTCAAATATAGACATATGAAATACCTTCAGGAATAGTTAAACACAATGCCTTCGGAAATATAGACATATACCATTCTTTCAAAAATGCATATTTATACAATTATTAAAAAAGATATTGATATATATTTTTTTTACAATACTATCTATTTTATTCAGAAAATATAATACTTTTAAGCATATATATATAAACATATGTGATATACTTTCATGAATAGATAAACACAATGCCTTCATAAAAAGACAAATAATTCTCTCAGAAATGCTGTTGACTTTGCTTAGTATTATTAATGAAACTGATTCCAATAATTATTAATTAAACATTATATTTATTGATTTACAAGAGAGAGAACAAAATATAAAAGGGAAACTTATATTGAAACAAACGAACTCTTTTTTTTTTTCTTGTTTTTTAGCGCCTATTTACCTGTGAGCTTACACACACTCTGTGGTAACAAATAATTAAAATATGTACAACACACGGTCACCTGTGTGTAAGCCCTAATCAGCAAGTCCAAGGCTATCTGCACATTTCTGTAGTTTGTCCTTAGGTAGACTCTTCGTTAGTATATCCGCCTCTATGTCTTCACTTTTGGTGTATGCCAGCTTGATTCCTTTTTGAATTTCCTCTTTCACAAAATAATACTTTCGGTTTATGTGCTTTGTTCGTGAAGTAATTTTGTCAGGTTGTATCCAGTTTATTGCAGCCTGGCTGTCACTTTTCAAGGTAATTGGGAAAGTTAAATTTTCACAAAGTTCTTCTAGTAATCCCTTTAACCATAGTACTTCTGAAATGCCTTCACATATTGAAATAAGTTCTGCTTCACATGTAGACAAGGCTACTAAATTTTGCTAACTACTTCTCCAGTTTATTAAGTTGTCGCCAAGTTTGACTGTATAGCCTGAATAGGATTTGCGTCTCGGGTTGTGCACCAGCTCGCATCAGTACTTATTGTGATATTGTTGTCTTTTGACTTATATGCCAACATTTTATTTCTTGTTCCCTTCAGATATCTATAAATCCTTTTAACTCCAGTTAAGTGTATTTCTCTTGGATTATTACTATACTGTGATAAATTGCTGACGTTGAAGGATATGTCCGGTCGAGTACCCGTAGAAAGGTACATTAGTGATCCAATCATTTCCTGTATACAGTTTTATCTACTGGCTTAGAGTCCAAATATTCATCCAAATTTTGATTTTGATCTCCAGGTGTCTGCACACTGTTGCATTCTTCCAGTCCAAATCTGTGAAGAATTGTATCAATATAATGAGTCTGAGATAGATAAAATCCATCTTCTGCCCTTTTTATTTCAATTCCAATAAATGGTTCGCTATCTTTCTTTTCTGTTAGAGTAACATATTTTTCTATTTCTGAGGCTGAGTTGTCATTAATTTCCTTACTAGTCCCAGCAATGATGAGATCATCTACATATAGACCCAGTATTGCATACTCTTCTCCTCTCTGGATTTTATAGACTCATGGATCACATTTGGTTCTAATCATTCCCAACTGGTATAAAATTTCATTGATCTTTTTGTTCCAACAATTTCATGATTGTGGTAGACCATACAGGCTTTTTCCAATTTACACACTTTGTTTTCTTCTCCTTTTTGTAAAAAACCATCTGGTTGTCTCATGTATACTGTCTCTTTTAACTCACCATAGAGATAAGCTGTCTTCACATCATAAGTCTTTATGATTAAATTCTGTTGTGTTGCAAGAGCTACTATTGTTCGCAAGCTTTCCTTTTTGAGTACAGGTGAAAAATATTTCTTATAGTCCACACCATATCTTTGATTGCATCCAACAGCAACCAGTCTGGCCTTTCTTTTATATATGCCGTCATTTGGTGTTTTCTTCGTACTGTAGACCCATTTACTATTAATGACTTTCATACCATTTTCCCTTGGTACTAGTGTCCATACTTTATGTTTCTCTATCTCTCTGAGCTCTTCTTCCATTGCTTTGTGCCATTCATTTCTTTCTCCACTATCCATTACTTCTTTAAAGTTCTCCGGAATATAATGATCAATTCCCATAATTAAGTTTGCATCATTCCTATCCTTTATTCTTTGTGAGAGTCGAACTCCTTCTTCAATCAATTTCCTTTCTTGTTCTTCAAGTCTTGCTTTGTGCCGTTCTTCTAAGATGTTCTTTGTTTCTCCTTTCTTTCGTCCTCCTTTTACGCATCTTTCCTGTATCGGTTCAGTTTGTGATGAGTCATTTTCACAGTCACCACCTAGTTTTACTGAAGTATCCTCCTGGGACTTAATTTTACTCTCGGTGACAGGATTGTCTTCTTTCAAGATAAGAAAGTCTTTAACTATTTATTCACAATTTCCTTCATAGGTTAAATTATCACAATTAGTATCTTCCTGAATATCATTTGCATAATCAATTCCTCTCTTATCTTCACTAAATTTTACTGATCTGAATTCATGGATTCTCTTTGTCATTATATCATATTTTCTGTAGGCTTTTCTTTTAATGGAATAACCAATAAATATTCCCTTTCTACCCTTTGGTGAAAACTTGTTTCTTCTTGGTTTGCTCTCAAGCCAATGTGTCAAACATCCAAATATTCGAATGTGTTTGACCGATGGTTTCCTGCCATTCCATCTCTGCATAGGTGTATGGTGCTTGATAGACCTGTGGGGAGTACAATTCTTAATGTATGCAGCTGTAGCAATTGTCTCTCCCCAAAACATCATGGGTAATTTTGAGTCAATTAGTAAGGTTCTCGCTGTATCTATAAGAATCCTATTTACTCTCTCTGCGACTCCATTGCTTTGTGGTGAGTATGTGGTGGTAAGTTGGTGATGGATCCCACTTCTCTTGAAAAGTCCTTCAAATCTAGAGTTACAAAATTCAGTTCCATTGTCCGTTCTTACATCTTTTATTCTAAGACTTAATTTTCGTTTTCAGCTCTTGCTTTAAATTCTTCAAATCTTTCAAAGGTCTCATCTTTTGATCTCAGGAAATATACAAAGATTCTTCTACTGTAATCATCTACTATCACAAGGAAATACTTAGATCCTCCTAAAGATTGACATGGCATTGGTCCACATAAATCCATATGAATCAACTGCAGGGGCTTAACTGTATAATTTTCTGTAATATTATATGGCTTCTGCACCAGTTTTCCCATTATGCATGCTTCGCACTCTGGTAACCTTTCGAATTTTAGATCCAATCCTCTTACAATATGTCCTTGAATCATTTTTTCATGTATTCTTCATTTATATGGTTTAATCTCTTATGCCTATACCTCTTTTTGCTATTGGTACATTTCTTTGTTTTGTTTCCATCATAAACATTTTATCTTTAATATATGCTTCAGCAACTAAATCATTCCCTTCATTATAAATTTTTGCTCCATCCTTATTGAAAATAACTGAATTTCCCTTGTTGACTAATTCGTATACTGACAAGAAATTATTCCTTAAACTTGGTACATGTAAGATATCTTTGATGCGAATATTTTCTTGGCCTTCACTTGTGCATGTAGTAAGTCTCATATCTCCTTTGGCTATGGCTTGGGTAGTTTTGCCCTTCTCAGCTAGGTTGATTTCACTTTCATAATCTACCACATTTTCCATCAAAGTTAGGTTTGGGGTTAAATGTGCGGTGCATCCTGAATCTATACACCATATTTTCCTATCATTTCTCTCATCTGGTGAATCTTCAAATTCTCTTACATATGTTTCAAATGCTTGCTCATTAATTCCACTTTTCATAGTATCCACTAGGTTATTTGAATGTTCCCTACTGTATTTGTGATTTCTATAACCAGGAGTCCATTTCTTTTGGTATCCTTGTTTCTGTTTATCTCGAAACCAGCAATCATTAGCTAGATGTCCCTTTTTATTACAAACAAAACATCTTTTTGGCTGAAATTGTTGGACTTTTCTATTTTTAATTCTGTATGCTTGTTCATGCCCATTCTCAACTAATTGATTTAATCTCATATTTCTTCTTGACTCCTCTTCTCTTAGAGTTTGTTGAATCTCTTCAATTGTTGCCTCTCTCTTTGATCGTAAGACAATAGCAATATTTTCATACCTTGGATGTATGCCTCTGACAATATGAAATGAAAGTTCTCTTGAGGTAAATTGATGCCCTAATGATGAACTTCTAGCAGCAATATTTTTTGCCCTTGTTATATATTCATCTACAGTTTCATTATCTTTCATTCTAATGTTCTTTAATTCTAAGCCTATATCAATAATTTTAACACAAAGCAATAACGCGCCATCTATGCATATAAAATAAAAGGATTTGAAAGCGCGAATGTTTCTTTTATACATAAAACGAACTTCTACTGTCCTTACTGCGATGAAAAAATATATATGCAGCTGTAGGCCTTGCCTTTATAGTTTGCTGAAGAGCATTGCTCGAAGCAAATATTTGAATGTAATTCTACTGTCCTATAAGCTTATGTCCATAGTTTACCTGAAAACCATTTCTAAGATTTCATCCTTCAGTGTAGCATATAAAAGCAGAATGATCCAATACAGTATTAGAGCTCTGAGAAGCGGTCTGGTGGATTAAATTGGCGAAACCGCTGGGAGGGTTCACCACTGATGAGCCAAGACCTCTCAATATATTTTTTCATCGCAGTAAGGACAGTAGAAGTTCGTTTTATGTATAAGAGAAACATTCGCGCTTTTAAATCCTTTTATTTTATATGCATAGATGGCGCGTTATTGTTTTGTGTTAATTTATTCCTAATGGCCTTGCCTTTATAGTTTGCTGAAGAGCATTGCTCGAAGCAAATATTTGAATGTAATTCTACTGTCCTATAAGCTTATGTCCATAGTTTACCTGAAAACCATTTCTAAGATTCCATCCTTCAGTGTAGCATATAAAAGCAGAATGATCCAATACAGTATTAGAGCTCTGAGAAGCGGTCTGGTGGATTAAATTGGCGAAACCGCTGGGAGGGTTCACCACTGATGAGCCAAGCCCTCTCAACATATTTTTTCATCGCAGTAAGGACAGTAGAAGTTCGTTTTATGTATAAAAGAAACATTCGCGCTTTTAAATCCTTTTATTTTATATGCATAGATGGCGCGCGTTATTGCTTTGTGTTAATTTATTCCTAATGGCCTTGCCTTTATAGTTTGCTGAAGAGCATTGCTCGAAGCAAATATTTGAATGTAATTCTACTGTCCTATAAGCTTATGTCCATAGTTTACCTGAAAACCATTTCTAAGATTCCATCCTTCAGTGTAGCATATAAAAGCAGAATGATCCAATACAGTATTAGAGCTCTGAGAAGCGGTCTGGTGGATTAAATTGGCGAAACCGCTGGGAGGGTTCACCACTGATGAGCCAAGCCCTCTCAATATATTTTTTCATCGCAGTAAGGACAGTAGAAGTTCGTTTTATGTATAAAAGAAACATTCGCGCTTTTAAATCCTTTTATTTTATATCAATAATTTTATCTTCCAAATTGCCTGTGTATGTTTTTCTCAGTGAGTCCCATACTTTCTTAGCATTTGTTTATCCTATGAACATTCCAGCTTGTTCATTTGTCAACGTAGTGATGATTATCCCAAAAGCTTCATCATTTTTATCACTCCAAATCTCCCAAGAACTTTTGTCTGCCATATTAGGTTCTGGATCGGAAATTTCACATTTAAATAATTTTCTTCCTCTCAGAAATGCGCCGATTTTCAACGCCCATATTTGATAATTATTTCCTGTTAATGGTTCAATTTTTTTTTTTTTTTTTGGGATAAAAAATTATATTCAGCCATTTTCGTCTTTTGAGCTAATATAAACAAACCAATATATAATTTAAAACAAATATATATTTTAATTTTTTTTTAAATATTGGGTAGCTTTTAAACATGCAATATATAGATATAATTTAACTTAATCTATATAAATACCTTTAATCTTCTTAGAAGTGCTTCAGTTTACCGATCAGAATAAACTTCTTGCTTAATCTTCATATTAAATATTTTCGTCTTTGAGCTTTATATCAAATAACCACGCTCTGCTACCAATTGTTGACTTTGCTCAGTATTATTAATGAAACTGATTCCAATAATTATTAATTAAACATTATATTTATTGATTTACAAGAGAGAAAACAAAAGGAATAAGGGGAAACTTATATTGAAACAAAGGAACTCTTTTTTTTTCTTGTTTTTAGCGCCTATTTACCTGTGAGCTTACACACACTCTGTGGTAACAAATAATTAAAATATGTACAACAAATGCATATATATGTATACAGTCATTAAAGATATTGATATATACAATATTCTTTCAGAAAAAGATAAATACAATATTTAAAATTAATATATATACATATATATATTATATATATACTTCAGATTTAGATAAACACAATGCTTTCAGAAATAGATAAACACACGTTTTTCAGAAAAATGCATAAATACAATTCTTTTGCAAATAATGATGTATATAATATTATAACTTCCATAGATATAAATAAATACACAAAATAATATAAGCAATTAAAATGCTCTCTCTTTTAGAAATAGATAAAAACAATAATTTCAGATACAAATATTTCAGATTTTGATTTATATATTACACTTTAAGGAAAAAATAAATACAATACTTTTAGATATAAACAAATACAATATATTCCAAATATAAACAATTAAACCATACTTTTAAAAAATAGTTTGATACAATAATTTCAGAAGTGCATATATACAATTATTGCAGAAATAGATACAAACCATACTTCTCTCTAAAAAAAAAAAAAATAAATACAATGATATAAGACATAGGAAAATACAATACTTTCAAATATAGACAATTAAAATATTTTTAGAAATAGATATATACAATAATTTCAGAAATATGAACAGATATATTAATACACTGGGAAAAGGGAACTACTTGGGATCCAATTTTAGGGTATATTATGGGATATATTTACATATGTCAGTAATATGTTGGTCTATATAGCTGTATAAATATTTAATTGTTTATGTTGTTCACTTATATATATATATATATATATAATAATAAATAGTTATTTAATTTTATAGTCCAGTTTTGTATTAAAATTATCTTCACTATTATGATCATTTAAATACAAATTATAAAATTTGTAAAATGTTATTAATAACATTTTACAAATTTTATAATTTGTATTTAAATGATCATAATAGTGAAGATAATTTTAATACAAAACTGGACTATAAAATTAAATAACTATTTATTATTATAATTAATTTAGATTTAGCTTGCTAATCTAATCAAATCTAATTGATATAAGTTATCATTATTATCAGTTTGCTCCTTAAATTTTTTAAAATTAGAATCACTGTTATAATTTTGTTATATAGTTTCTACACTATATATATATATATATATTTATAATTTGCTATATTTATATCTTATTGTGTTGGATATTATCGTGTTGTTTGATTATTCTGACTTCTTTGAAAAATTCTCTCTCTCTCTTGTTATAAATTTTTATTTAAAATATATTTTTACAATCGATTATAAAAAGTGGCCATATTTACATAATTATGTAATCATTAATTCAAAGTTGCGACATTTCCAGAATAAAATTGATCATTTGACATCTCTCGTTTGCACTAAAATGCCACTCACAGATTTAAATTTTGTTATTTATCATGACATCTATTTTAACTTTGAAATTTGCCAAAAACATCTTCAATTTTGTATTGATGAAAAAATAGTTGATGAAATTTCTTTAAAAGTTATAAATTTAATTTCATTTTTCTCTTCATATTTATATATTTTGTCTTCATTTATATAAATTATTCAGATATAATTTTGTTATCTAAAGTAGGGGTTTAAGTCTGAATTTTCTATAAAATTTTCATAATTTGAGTTTAGAGATTTCTGATTATAAAATATACTTGAAAGGTGATTTACTTGACGATCAGCTAACCTGGTTTCTGATTTTCACTCCATGAACCCGGGTTGCCTCTAGTTTCTCTTGTTAACGTGGTTTCATAATTTCAGCTATTGAGAAAACGACCGTTGAGTTAGTTGATAGGTATTCTACAATTGTTTGAAAATATACATTGATAGTTTCTATTGGAGCTCTAATTGTTTACGCTGTGACACATCATTCTACGCCCCCAGCTGACATCATTGGTTGGAACGTGTGGAAACATATTTGTCTTAAATAAATATTCAGATTTTCTAAGGTACTTGTACAAATTACAAAAATAATCACTTTAAAAGGCCACAATTTTAATCCGAATAGATGAAAAAAAAACACTATGCCCTATCGTATATTGCAAATATTTTGAATTATTTTCCTAGAGTATCAATTTCCTCATAGGTAAATTTCAATTAATAAATTTTTCCTTGGTATTAGTGTAGTGTCAAATTGTTGATATTTAATTTGTATGTTGTTACTTTGTATGTATTCCCATTCTATGTACTGTAAATCGACATTTTAACCCTAAACATACTATTTTCTGGTGCTACCAAGAACTATCAGCGTTTGGAGGAATTTTTTCAGTTTATTTAATATTAAGGAATGGAATTTCTCCCTATAAATAATAGAACATTTTCGAAAAACTGCGTAGTGTCACTTATTCATACTGCCATGTGTTTCATAAAATTGTTCACGAATTTCTAAAAAATAATAGAGCTCGCGATCATGTTTAATAATTAAATTGAGAGTTGAAAGTTCCTTATACACGTTTCCTCAATATTTTCTTTCACCAATCTGGCTGAAATTTTTAAAAGTTATAAAGTTAAAAAGGTACATTTGTCACATTTTTTAACAAAGGAAAATCAAATTTACCAAATACGGAACTAATTTATTTTTATTTTTAGTCTGAAATTTTGTTAATATTGTGGAATCATAATTGGTGGGCAGAAAAATGATTTTATTTCATCAAACAATTAATCGAGCAGGACACGGGCGAAGCCAGGTCATATATTTGTGTAGATGATTGTGAAGAGTACAAAATAATTTGGCACTCTACATGAATTGTGAACTCATACTCTAGGTTGAGTTTTCAGAATTTTCAGTAGAAATTTCATATTCGAGGAGTTAGACGGAAATGAATCATACTACCTTCTTACCCAGTGACGAACCATACCACTGTTGCATATTGGATCTGTGAAAATTAAACAAGGGCTGAAGATTTCGAGGACATCACTATGTAAAACCTTCCGTCTATATTCCTGTGTATCTTAAACGTAGCATTTATTTTATGAATATATCACATTCCTTTTGACTAGATATATAATTATATCTTTAATACTTTAACATACAATATTTTGATGGTGAATAAAACATCGTGATTGGAAGTAATAGTGATAAACAATAATATAAATAATAAACATTTCTTCATATATGTAAAAAGAGAATAGTGAAGGCTGTCAACGCTGGCAAAAAGAGGGAGAAAAAGTAAATTCTAACAGGAGACATATTGAGATGGCTAAACAGAGAAGCAGATCACGGCGGGAGAAAGAAGTGAGACATCGCGATACCAAACTTCCCCTCCACGGTGGTAAGGGGAGGAAAAGTGATTTTTCTATGGCTTATCACAAGATTTTTTTTTCAAAAAGGTTTTTCATTCTCATAGTAACTAGGTAAGTACAGACCATATATATATATATGTTTATGCAATAATATTCCCCCATAGACAAAGGAAGTTTCATATTATAGGCATAAACTACTCCTTGTTTGCTTATATAAAGGTGGATTTCTATTATATGTAAATTCGAATGCTCTCCTTAAAATTAAATTTACATATAATCGAGTGATTAGGATTGAACACGTATTGCACTCCAAAAAAGGTTTAATTTTCTGGCATTAGAGCGTAATTATATAGTGGATTATTGTATTCCTTCATGATACCTTACCTATTCTGTATTCTGTACATAACCCGGACTCCTGGAGCGTACGAAAGTCGCCAACTGTCCGGATACCTTACCTAGGATAAAACAATCAATGGCTATAAAGCACCATCTGGATAACATATCACGAGAAAGAGTGCTCGGGAGGATGGGGCGAGCACAACGGGAGGTAGCCAAGTTATTCAACGTATCTAAATCATTGTATCTCGTCTCTGGAGCTAATTCCAAACTACTGGGACTTGTCGCCGGAGGAAGGCTGGAGACCTCCCCAAGGTGGCAACCCCGAGTGACGACCAATACCTGGCTCTAACAGTTTAGAGTTCACGGAAGTTGTAAGCTTGCAAACTATCCCTGAAGCTTGCCACGGCCACTAGCAGAATTGTATCCTGGAAGACCGTCTCATGAAGGTTTGAAATGCAAGGTCTTTACGCTAGGAAGCCTGCAATATGCGCTCCTTTGACCCCACTCCAGAAGAAGCGCCGCCTTGCATGGTGCAGATAACACATCAACTGGGATCATGACCAATGGAGTCGGTTCTGTTCTCAGAAGAATCCAGGATCAGCCTGAAAATGATTTCCGAGGCTCCTTAATCTGGAGAGAAACACGCTACCACTCCTCAAACATTGTTCACGTTCTTACAACATTGGGCTAATAACCATAAGAATATTTTGATTTTGTGGAAGCCATTATCTTTAAATGGCGCCAAACTAGGTGTCGATAGTAAAAAAAGATAAAAGTTAAATGTACACGACATTTATTTACACGTAAACAAACAACATATAAAGAAATACAATGTCACGTAAATTGCCATAAATAAAAACCACTCAACATGCACCAATAACTAAGTAAATGGTCTTAGTACATTTCTGAAATAACTGTGCTGCTAACCATAGAAACCCACAACTAAATAAATGCTTCAATGTATTTGTGATAACCCTGTGTCTACTAACCTTAGGAACCAGCGACTTAGTAGGGTGCCCTAAGTGAATTTCTATTAATCGTTTGCTACTAATTATAAAATATTTTAGTTTTAAGAGAGCAATACTGGTTAAATAGAGCCAATCTATGTTTGGATAGTGAAGAACATATCCAAGTTACAAAAAAAACACGACATTTATTCACATAACAACAGCTAGAAAAGTAAAATAAAAAAAAAGGAATTTTGGCTTGGTTCCAATGATATGGTCTCCTCCAGGTATAAGGGAGGGACTTCAACAGGGGTCCAGGACGGGCCTCTATGATGGCGCCGGACCACCAGGTACAGGGGAGGGACTTTAGCAGGGGTCCAGGACGGGCCTCCTACGGCGACGTCGGACCAGAAGGTACAGTCGGAGACTGAACCAGGCCACCAGGGCCAGCTGCAGGCAGGTCAGGGCCAGGTCGGGCCTCCAGAACATAAGGGCGAAGATGTCCTCCTCCACGGGACTCCTCGCTATGGCCTCAGGCCGTCGAATTATCGGCCGCATCTCTCCAACGCTCAGGAACACGAGCAGAACAACTCCAATCAGGACAGCCATGGTCGTTTATATATCTCAGGGCAGTGAGGAGTAACTTGTGAGAGTTTCTTTGTTGTTTCTAGGGAAACCAACTTTATAACAATGAAACGATTTCCTTATATTTAATTGAGAATTTATTTCTCAGATTCTGAATAGTGTTATGATATTAATTTGAAAGAATATATTGAGATATATATTCGGGTCAAATATAAGAATTCCCTGTAAACATTGTATACTGGATTGAAATATTTTAGATAATTCTGATGAAGGAATTAGATAAAGTTTTCTTTCCCAAGATATACTTATACAAATATAACTTTTCTTGTTAATTCAACCCTTAGTTTAAAATTCGAGTGAGAGAACCAAAATATTATTTGTATTTGAATTGTATTTAGAGAAATAAGAAATAAGACAAAGCGAATCTGTTATTTATTTTTTTGCGAACACGCAAACACGCTTGTTCGGCGGTACATATACTAAAATTGGAACACTTTTTATCATATTATTCTCATAGATGAAGAAAGGAATACCAATTTCTGATGTTATATTTTATTATATGTGTATAATATAACGTGTGTGAGATGGATATATTAAAGCTTAAAGTCCTTTATTGGTTAATAACTCACTAGAATATATTATTATTATTACATACAGTAAAACCTCCATGAGAGAACGCTCCCGCTTGTGAATGTTGTTAGTTTCTGTGCTGGGAACATTGTATGTTTTCCCACGTGCCGCGGCGGAGCGTGACCGGGCCTGCGCAGGTACTAGGAGAGAGTTGTTTTTTTTTTAACTTTGTATGGATGGACATTAAAACATGGTGGCAGCGGTGACTGGATAAAATACGAACCCGGATATTGCAAAATATCGATTTTTGTGTACCTTGGAAGATAATACAACATGGCTCAGATTCAACCTCCAGAAACTTTCGACTTCTCGACTCTCAACGAATGGCCCAAATGGAGGAAGAAATTCGAACAATACCTCGTGGTCAGTGGAATGAAGAAGAAAGAGGAGGCTAACAAGATCGATTTGTTCATGTACTTGATGGGTGACCGCGCAGATGATATATTCAGGACCTTCAAGTTCGAAAAGGAGGAAGAGGCAAAGAAAATTGATTCCGTCCTCAAGGCGTTCGACAGCCACTTCTGTGTCAGAAAGAATATTATCTACGAACGTGCGAAATTTAATTCAAGAATCCAAGAGGATCGGGAGCCAGTGGACGAATTCATCACTTCATTGTAAAAATTGGCTGATAGTTGCGAATTTGAGGGTCTTCATGAGCAGTTGATCCGTGACCGAATAGTGGTTGGAGTGAGGGGCAAAGCTTTATCTGAAAGAATGCAGTTGGACAGCGAACTGACTTTGGAAAAGGCGGTGAAAATGGTTCAACAGCAGGAAGCCGTTCGACAGCAGCAAGTCGACCTGCAGCGTCCCTCAACAAGCCAAAAGGTCAATCAGGTGAAGTTCAACTCGAAGAAACAATCACCGAAACAACAACAGCAGCCTTCGAGGAAGAAGGAGAAGTCAGCCAAAACAAGATCACGATGTCCAAAATGCGGAGGTTTCACCCACAGGGAAGGACAGGCTTGCCGTGCTGAAGGACAAAGATGTAACCTATGTTCAAAAACTGGCCATTCTGCAAATTGCTGCCCAGATAAGCAGGCGAAGACTGCGGAGTCAAAGCTGTTTCTGAACTTGATGAAGAAATTTGTTTTCTCCTGGAGGTCTCAGCTGTGGAGGATTCATCTAATCTCGAAAATGATAAAGGCGAGTGCAGGAGGCGATGGGCAGCAGAAATCCAAGTGAACGGGAAACAGGTGAAGTTCAAGCTCGACTCCCAGGCGGATGTTACATGTGTTCCTCAATGTCTCTTCAAGAAGATAATGGGAGAGCAACGACTAGTGGAAAGTGATATCTACATTAGAGCTGCTGAATTTTCCGAACTTCAGACTGTGGGTATGTTTATATCAACGCTGCGAAATTGAAATTATGAAATCAAGGAGAAGATTTATGTCATTCGTCGTTTGAGTAAACCTATTCTGAGTAGCCAGGCATGTGAGCTCTTGAACCTGGCGAGGCGGATTGAAGTGGTTGCGACGAGAATTAACCCGATCAAGGAATTCCCTGAAGTATTTGAAGGACCGGGACAGATTGGAAACCCTTACGAAATCAAATTGAAAACTGGAGCAAAACCATATGCTGTGCATACTCCTCGACGGGTACCAATACCTTTGATGGAAAAGCTCAAAACAAGATTGGAAGAGCTCGAGAAAGCGGGAATTATAGCACAAGTTAACGTTGCGACTGAATGGTGTCCACCGACTGTGATTGCTGGTAAACCGAATGGCGACATACGACTGTGGATCTCTCAAGGCTGAACGAACATGTACAGCGCGAAGTGCATCCCATGCCAGTGGTGGAGCGCATGCTAGGGCAACTGGGGGAAGCAAGATTCTTTTCGAAACTGGACGCGAACAGTGGCTTCCACCAGATTCCATTGAGCCCGGACTGCCAGCATTTAGCGACCTTCATCACTCCTTTTGGGAGATATAAATTCTGCAGGAGGCCACCAGAAAGTGGCAACCATCCACCGCCTCCAAACGGCCTTGCCTCGGGATGGGACGTTTCACCCTGCGAGATTGTCAAAGCCCTTGAAGAATTCTTGGCCGTAGTTCCTTTACAAGTCTTCTAGGCTTCTCGACTCCGCGGGGCTTTGCCACCATCTTCAAGGCCCAGCAAGATCATCCTTTCAGCCGAAATCGCACGGAGGTCCGGGTCTACAGGCATTCTGGCCAATCAGCCTGCTAACAACAGACTCCAGGGTCCTCAGCGGCGTGCTCATGGGCCGTTTGCGTCTTCATCTGCCAGACCTCGCGCCGCTATGTCAGACCTACGCCGTTCCGGGACAGTCGTCCTCCTGGAACATGGCGCGAGACTGAAAAGTCGCTTGGGCAGCGAGACATGATACGCCGCTGGCTGTCATCTCTCTGGACCTGAAATCGGCGTTTGATACCCTAAGCAGGAGCTACCTGTTTGTCCCTGCTGGAGAAGCTGAGCCCACCATCTGCCTACCTCGGTTTGATTGTTGTCCTCTAATGGGAAGTAGACGCCTCCATCCGGGTCGGAATGCCTACACCAGGGCTTTCCCACTTCTCAACGGGGTAAGGTAGGGCTGCCGTTTCAGTGCCGCGCTCTTCAGCATCGAAGTTGGGCCACTGCTACGCCGCCTTGAGAGTATCTTGGGCCGCGGCAGCGTGGTCGCCTATGCGGAAAACATCGTCCTCTTCATCAGGGACGACGCTCAGCTTGAGCTCGTGCCTCTGATCTTCAAAGAGTTCCGCATGGCGTGCGGGGGTGGCTGTCAACTTCAGCAAGAGTTGCGGGCTCTGCTGCGCCTCCTGGAGCACCGGACGGATTATCCTCTGGGAATCTCCTGGACGTCCGAGTCGCTGACCATCCTGGG